>OZ020169.1:6232071-6313585 GCA_963971145.1 Sussaba pulchella | reverse complement strand
AGTGGGCTTGCCTCCGAACTGATTGTCACGGATATTAGCAACGAGGAGAGGTCACCGAGAACGAAGATCAAACGTTCCGGAGATCCCGTGGAAATCGGCGAGTCGGTGCCAACGAAAAAATCATTATTTCTGAGTCTGTTTCCCGAGGAACGTTATCACGACGAGGGATCGAAACCACTGGCCACGATAACCGCGAAGAAGGAAAAAGAGAACAATAGGAAATACACGATGCCTTCGTTGACTCGGACCTGCATGACTTTGCCCCGCATCAAACGCTTCAACTTTCCACATTTTCAAGGTAAGTTTTTCGTTCCAACGCCTCATCGACTCGGAGACTGTGTGAAACAAATTTTAGACTCGATAATGACTCTTCAAAGCTTAGCGATAAAAAACCAGTTGGGACTGGGTTGGGCATGCACATGATTGGGTTCCGTAAGGTATTTTTATGCTACGCAATAATAGCTGTTTCACCTTGACAAATTCGCTTGCTTTGGAAAAAGTGTTATGTCTAGATTTTTTATAAACTGTTTTCATTACAGTGCTCGTTATTATTTAAATTTGATGTACTAATAAGAAGCTGCACTCTGGAATTTCCTCAGATCTTTTTAATTAATAGATTAGATATTAGTGGGGGGGGGGCACTTTAGTAACGCTTTTGAAAGCAAACATCTCATGACAGAAGGGTTAAAATAAAGAGGTATTCGAACATTATTTGTTGCATTCCAGAAGACCTATTAAAAGATACCTCAATCGATGGGTAGAGTAATAAAGAATCGAATACACTTTTTAATTTGCAGGATAGGGGTAGGAATTTTTTTTTAGTCTTACCGTTTCTGGTTATGGATCACCAATGTCTGTTAACCGAATTTAATCTTAGCAGGTAAATAAATGAGAGAATTAGACGGTTCTAGACTGCTATGGAACCCGAAAAATGATTAAAGCATTTCACAAATTTATTTATTTTTCTTTAATCGTCAGGAGTTTTCGAATAAAAATCCATTTTCAGTGTAGAAAATAAATGCAAAGATTTTTTCCGTCAAACCGAAATATGTAGTTTTTAAATTGGTATCACAGCCATGCACATATTTTTACATTTATCATCATTCTCGTCGGAATATTCGTGGTGCTTAACGAGGATTGAATTTTGAAGCGATTAAGATCAGCTAGACGGTTTCCTCCGGTTTATAAATATTAGATAAATACTGTTGAGTCATTTGCTCCAACGATAAATTATCAACCGAACGAGTCGACATTTAAACACAGGTAGGAACATTAAAGAATCTCAACATCAACATTTTGGCAGCTTCATCGAAACTGAACAAGAGCAGACAGAGCGAAAATTAATTATGTTACCGAAATTTCGGCCAAATCCTCCGACTGAGCAATTATCATAGGACAGTTCTGGCAAGATTTTTGATATTCAACGACTTTCCATAATTCTCTCGATGATGACCGGAGCGTGCCAACATTTTCGTCGCCTTGTTTCTCCAACGTTTTACCGAAAATAATGGATTGTTAGCGGAAAAGTTGGAGCGAACTTTTCGATTTCATGATTTCCTTATTTTTCCAAAAGTTCAACAAACAGCAACAAAATTCGAATTTCCAATCGTACGCGATTATATTTCTCCAAGCCTGCAATTGTCGTTTGAATTTTTGATATAGCAAGCGAATGAGATAATTCAAAATATTTTAAAAAATTGATAAATTAAAGTAAAAAAAAATAGAACCGAATTCGTGACGAGAAAAAACATCGCGAAGCAGCTGCAACGCTGACGTATGAGCGACGAGGAAACACATGTTTGTGGGTTAACGTATAAAGTGAGGAAAGTATAAAACCCCCCTCCGCCCCTTCCATAATTTTGAGGCAGATCGTGCGGTGAGTCAAACGAAGGCGATAAACACCGTAGACATTGGTGTACTTCTGTGGAGTTTGTGTGTGTGTGTGTGTGTGTGTGTTGCGTGTCGAGAAGCGTGAGGCCGCTACGAGGTGGTTCGAGGATCGAGACCACTTTCTATCGGAGACTCTCCACTCACTCGAGACATTCCTCTTTCCTTTTCCTCACATATATACAAATATAAACGTGTACGAATGTCTGAGGTGCTTATGTATGCACCTCAAATAGTCGGCACCACAACGTCTCCGACCGTATTTCCTCTGATAATAAAACGATTCACGCTTCGTGGACAAAATAATTTTGCCCGAATATCGTAAAATAAAAATGAACGAATCGTAAAATTTTTGTATCACCGAAGTTTATCGTTTGATATTTCAAAAAAATTATAGAAATCACTTCCACATTGCATTAGAAATTCGAATATAGAATTAAATTGCAATGAATTCAATTGTAAATTATGATTTTTATTTTCCTGATCTAGTTGACAATTATTCTACGCAAATGTTAATTTCAACGGTCGCAAGATAAAATGTTATGGGCACTGATCATTCACGAAAAGTAACGACTCGCAGGTCCTGCTACACATTACATTGACGTAAAAGCACAGTTTTTTATTCCCAGAATGATCGTTTGTTGAATCGTTATTAATTCAAACTTCTTCTAAACATAAATTGGTCGAAAAAATATTTGTTCAAACGATGCTCATCACTGTTCAAAGTTTTCTTCGTTTTTTTTTTTTTTTTTTAGCCTAGTGTTGGCTCGTCCCTCTGTGGGGACCTGTGCCACTCTCTTCTTGAAGTAGGTTTTCTTCTTTGACAACAGATGTCACTCGTCCGAAGGTCGGTAGTGGAGGAGCGGAGAATTCAAACGACGAGGGGTCGGAGTCGTAAAATTTCTCCCCAAAGTCCATTTACCGAGATCAGCGGTCAGAAGTCAGGAAACCGAGACGATCCCTGTTATAGGAGAAAATGCACGAAAGTGCAGGAAAGAACAACACAATAAACAAGGGGAGGACGAATACATTTTAGAGTAGACGTGAATTAAGGATAGAAAGAGACATTCGTATATACATTTATGGGAGAGAGTTTAAATTGGAAAGAAAACGCATGACAGCTGTCAGGTGATTTTTGCCTGATCTTATTATGGCTTGAACTGAATACGGCGGACGGACCCCAAGCTTCGCAAGTTTTCTTCGTTAATCCGTCTTCTTCGCCATTTATCTCGAGCGACATCTCGCGAAAACGAGACCAGCACGAGTTCGTACGTAATAAATTGCATTGTATCTCGAGCCAGATTTTCAGTTTACCGTTGCTCGATGTCTCCATCTCGCTCGTCAAGGTTCACCACGGACGTCGGTTGCTTATTCATTCGCACATCTATAAACTGAAAAAAAATCGCAAAGCTCAATGATAAATCACGCGCTCTTCCTCGGTGTCTCTCGCGTAAACAAACGAAGAAAATTTGTTCACCGTACGATACAATTCGTACGAGTTGTGCAGCAGCTAAACGTGTGACAAATTTATGGTCCTATCTGTGTAAAGCAACACTATTTATATATAACAATCTATATATGCGAGCGATGCCGACTGTTACGTGTTCGTTATCAGCGTATTTTCGTGACGCGGAGTTTCGAACTCGTTAACATGCGAGATTACAGATTTTTGTAGTACACATTTGAGCACAAGTTTTCACGTTTAGAACAGTCCACTGGAGTTTCGTTTATGTAAGGAATACAGTTCTACAGAGCTTCGGCTCAACACACATGAACGGTGGACTTATTTTAACGTAATAACATATAACGGATTCAAAATGATGGTGCTACACATTTTACCGATTCGACACCCATCTACGTTAATTAGCGTCGACCTGACGCAATCCAGCGGGCCCAACACGACCTCAACTCGACTCAATTCGCAAGAACACATTGCCCGACTCAACATAAACACGTACTAACTTCATCGAAAACCGAAAACATTACCGAGTCCACACAACACAAACTGAACACGGTTGTGCCAGGGACAATCTACACGCGCGTACAATGCGGTATTAGGCATAAATGGCCGTTGGAAAAAAAGGCTGGGACAAAATAGCCGGACCAAAAAGGCCGGGGAAAAAATGACCGACGGAATAAATGGCCGTCGGACAAGATGGCCGCGGAAAAAATGGCCGAGGATAAAATGGCCGGGGCAAAATGGCCGAGGATAAAATGGCTGGGGAAAAAATGGCCGGGGATAAAATGGCCGAGGAAAAAATGGCCGGGACAAAAATGGCCGGGGAAAAAATAGTAGCGTGGTTAAGGTTAGTTTCGGTCAGTTTGCGTTAGTTCAGATCTGCTTTTATCGATTTAGTTTGGGTTATTTAGGTTATTTAGGTTATTTAGGTTATTATACAGAAGTTAGGTTGTACAGTGGTGGCGGGGGCGGGCGGGCGGGCGGGCGGGGGGGGGGGGGGGATTGAAATTATACGGCCGTCTTTTTGATTCGGGATGGAATCACAATACTGTGAATCATAGATACAATTCTGTTGATCCACAAACGGGCGCTCATATACCAAATATTACGCCAGAGTCGTTCTTTTTTTTCGATCAGCCATTTTTTTCGTCGGCCTTTTTTTTCATCGGCCATTTTTTCAGCCGGCCATTTCTTCGGCGGCCTTTTTCCCGGCCATTTTTTCCCCGGCCATTTTTTCCGCGGCCATTTTGTCCAACGGCCATTTATTCCGTCGGCCATTTTTTCCACAGCCTTTTTGGTCCGGCCATTTATTCCTAGATCCGTACAATGCACGTATTTAATTATACTTCGTGTTCGCTCGAGTCAACCGTTTCGAGTTGGTACTGCGTCGAACCAATTCTGTGCGCAGTTGGTGCGGTGTAGAATGAATTCTGGTACACAGTTGGTGCAATGTAGAATCAATAACCCTCACAGTCAGCGCAGTACAGAATTCATTATGTGCACAGTTGATGCTGTGTATAGAAACAATTCCGTGCACAGTTGTCTCCGTGAAGATCAAATTGACGAATATAATTACCAATTTCAAGACTGTGGAGACAGAAAAAATCCACAACTTGTGTGCAAACCTCAAACCGTGGTCGAGTCGAACTCCGTAGCTGCGAAACACTCACAACGTGCTTCGATGTAGACGCAAAAGTATGTGCGAGTACGCTTACGCATGTATTTACGTGTTTTGATCACATTATCGCGTCGTTAACGAGACGTCAGCCTCGATACCACCAACCCTGCAGCCGAGTAACATTCTCGACTGTATATGCAGCATTCCACACGAGACAACATGCTAATGAACACAATTTAAACCGGTGAAATTTCGCAATTTCTTGATTCACACTTCTCTAAATGCCATTGTTGTTGATTGAAAGTGACGCGGCATCGTCGCTAAAGGCTATCGCAAACGAAACATAGGAGTTGCGGGTGAAATCATCACATTTGAAAAATGAACTACGCGAAAGTGACGTACTTGACGAGTATATAACGGTTTATTTGTGTTATAACCACGCGGAAAAAATATACAGAGTATATAATTAACATATATAGTTTTATGTATAAAATTGGATTGGATTGGATTGGATTGGATTTATCGACTCTATATTTATATATTTTCTAGGTCTATAGGTTACAGATATTATGCGTATAGATGGTATATAATCTACAGATAATGCATGCATGATAAATCGAACGGCATTTAATATCTATCGTTGAAATACAATCTACATATAAATATCTAAAGGGATATATAAATTTATAATACAAATTAATAATCTCCCTTACTATCATACTATAATAATATCCCTACGTACAATCTATGTACAAATTCATTTATGTAATTAACCTATTTAATTATTCAGTTGTAGAATTTGAATATAACTACTCGATTCATATAGAAATTGTCCATAGATTCGGCGATAGATCGTATTATCTCTGTACAGAATATATCAGTCTAATTCCATGTACAAACTATATAAACACTTTGTACAATCCGCCTTTTTTTTCACTTGAGTATGTATTCCGTCAAATACGTAGATACGCCAATCCCCGAACTGGCGTAAGCCACACTGCGTACTCATCTCTTCAACGCGGATATATGTTTATTGCAACAGGAGCGCCTCCGTTAACGCGCAAGAGCCGCGCTCGTGCGTTCGTATGATGTCAGACTCTATCTTCGTCCCGCGAGAAGCGCAAAACTTTGCGGCAAATAAAACTGTACCAACGACATCAACGAATATGTCGAAACGGCGAACGATGACCGGGCGAAAGATTTATTTCCGACGTATCTCGCAATTTTTTTCGACACAGCGCGAGATTTTTTTGAATCTCAAATACGTGCGAGTGTAGAATTATCAATTGCACGATTAAAACGGACGGAGTAGCGAGATAATCGACCGTAGAATCCGTAATTTTAATGTTTGACCGTAAAAGCCGATCACGAGGTTCCGGCATCGTTCGACAATCTTATCAACTCGCGAGACGTCCTCGAGCGCGCGCACAGCGTGTGTACGCGTATACACCTACGTTGATAAAATAATTTATAAAGCGAATTAAAGAGAGCGTGACGACAGCGAGAATTACAGATAGGAGACGGAGAAGCTACGCGATTACGTGTTTCTTCGCACCGTCATATGGATCGCACTGTGTATGTGTACACGGGAATCACAATTTTATATCAACGAGTTTGTCTTCTTCGTATTTTTATAAATTTGATGAAAAAATCGACATTTTTTATCGCGTTTAGTTAAAGCACAATATTTTTAGTTGGCAGTGTGAAATTTATATTTGTTAATCGCTCGAGTTATTGTTATTGATTGTTGTCTAAAAAGATTGTGTCTGTTTTCCGATTTCTACACATAAAAATATATGAATAATTTATATTTTGATCACGTTGAGTTGAAGTACAAAATTGTTGGTTTGCAGTATCGATTCGACGTTTGTTAGGTGTTCGCGTCAGGTAATCGATTCTGTGAAAAAAAGTCCCTCGATTAATCATTTATTGGTCCGAATAAGAAATTATCTGAAATAAAATTCATTATTAAACTCTTTTTCCGAATCAAAGATTTTTCGTATTTATAAAATACGTTCACATGCAACTTTTCTCACACGAGCACAAAAATTGATCATAGCCCGACTTATTAATCAACTGGAATGACACTATCGATCCATCTAGTTCTCCGGCCTAATATTTTTTTCACACTTCCGCGGTGATAATCAAAATTTCAATGAAACAACGAAATGGTTCTGAAAGTATTGCAATTACTGATGAAATTCTAGGGGGAAGCACCGTACGATTGTGGGAAAAGTTCAATTGTTCATTATCTGAAGAAATAACTCGAAAATCGTGAGTCAATGTATCTTACATTGCAATCTGATCGATCGATGATTGTACGTTTCCGTATCCACGACGTGATCTTTATGATGTGATTGTAGAAGTCGATTGATGGCTGTTGAACGTCAGAAACCTCGAAATATTCGAACAGATTTCTTTGTTGAGAATTATCATACTTGTTTGTTCGTGAATATAAACGATCGGTAGAGTTTGAACTGTGATAAAAAAAAGAAATTAAAATTAAAATTGATACCGTATACTCGGGGATAAGAGAATAAGCCTTTCTCGTGAGTATCAACACCGAAGACAGTGAGCTCAATCGTCGTCGAAAGTAATTGCGTCGCTTTAACGACTCTTTTATTTTGTACCGATAATATCAGCTGCTATTAGAATGTTGTCACAACGCTAGAATAGCCCGCGCTTTCTTTTGAGGGTTCCGCAGCAGTTTAAGAACTTTTGTGGTTATGATCAGGCCATCTATCCGTCTGTCTGTGTGCCACAGTCCTACCATGCTTTCATTAATTCACCTATTGAGATGAAATTCAGTACACAGACGTAGATTGACGATCCCAAAAATAGAACCGACGAGATTTTTAGAACGAAACTTTTTTTTACGGCCTCTCGCAGATCCAAAAGTGTACTCGACATTTTTTTTACTCATCCCGTCGACTGATATGTCTTTGGATGGGTCTTCTAAAATGCAACGAATGATGTCCTAGGATCTTGCCCTTTTATCCCTTCAGTCACGAAATATTTTCTTTCAAATCCGTTATTAGTCAGTCATCAATCAGCCCCCCCCCCCCTCCCCGTATAGTAGAAGCCAGCTATGCAGGAAGTCTGAAAAAATTCCAGCTTTGAGCTTTTAATTAGTTGATCCAATTAAAAATACAACGATCACTTTAGCAAAAATAATTTATGTGAAATTTGTAAAGAACTCTTTTTCGGAAACAATCCAATTTTTCAGGTCGAAGTAGCTATTGTTGCGTACATATAATAAAAATATCTTGCGGGGAACCCTATCATAGCCGTGCCCATCACGTTCTCGACTGGTTTTTATTTATTTATCATGACGTGCTTTTGTAATACACAGGACAGCAAAAATAATTCCCAAATCGTACCGCGAATGTTCAGAGTTCGACGAGTTTGAACTTATTTCCCTCTGACTCCATTTAATCGTACCCGTTAAATTGAAATATCCATTACGACCAAAATAATCGTAAAAAAAAGAACCCGATTTGATAGAGCCGGGGTTGATGCTAATGGACATCTGCGAGCGCCACATGTCTCGAACTCTATCGCGACTCGTCGTTGCTTTTAATTAATTCAGATATGATATACATTATCTTCTCAATACAGTCTTAAAGGAAGTTCAGTCGCAATAACCCCTTCCAACGCGTTTCTATTCCGATCGGTGATTCAGACTTATTGCCAAAGAACATTAGCGACTACAGATAGGGCTTCGAGATTACAATTATTATAGCCAAACAGTAATAACAATTTATATAAAAAAAAATACTAAAGAACCCAATCATTAAGAAATAATTTAATAGAATTTTCCTTCGTTAAAAAAATACATTGCAATATATAAAAAAATGAATTAAAATGGATCCATGCAATTATTTTCCATCCGCGATTACGATTATTAGGTATAGCCAAACGGTAATAACAATTTATACGCAAAAAATTTTCAATAACAAAACATTAAAAATAATTAAATAAAAAAATTTCATTCGATTGAAAAATCCATTGAAATACATAAAAAATAAATAAAAAAATTTCCACGCAATCATTTTTATTCGCGATTTATCGAAAGACGAAAAAAAAAAAAACGTGAAACTTCGTCGAAACGTCTTCCACGGAGTGACTTCGATTTTTTTCCACCATCGACAAAACGTTTTCACCGTTCGCGCACTCATCGCGGGGAGTCGAGTTAACATTTCGCGAAGGGCTGATAGCTGTGAAAGAGCTTGGTGCGAGGGTGAGTGAGAAACGGAGGGCGATTGTCGATGTTGAAGAGCTCGGAGCAAGGAAAAAGCATTCGTCATCGCGGGCTGATCCTTCGAAAGAAGCCCCGCTCGGGTCTGGCTAGCAGCACCGACGAGGAGAGGAGGGGTTAGGTCGCGTCGCGCCGATAGCGAGTCGAGCAAACCCGGGGCCGCGTCGTTCCTCTCGCGAGGTGACTCATCGTTCGCTCGGGTCGCGTCTGCGACGCTTCGTCGTGTGTGCGCGTATGAGCGACGATGCTGATGTTGTGTGCGACGCAACCGGGGGAAGTGCGCGGGGCCCTCGCTATACTTCCATCGCTTGCGTTATGCACCTACATATAGACGCGGTGTACACGTTAGGGTGGTTTTAATTGGGTCATTCTCGAATTTGAATCGCGCCGGGGTTTTGATTGATTCTGAAATTAAACGACAATAATTTTGAACCTACTTTGACCCGCAAAGTTTGATTTTTACTATGCGCTGGAAAGAGGTGCAGTTTCCCGTTTGTAATACGATGCAATTTATCTATTTTTTGTTATTAGATTGAAAAAATCAAATACGATACGGAATTAACGGGTATGAAACTTATTTTCAGCCGAAAAATGTTTACGGAGTTTCTCTGACGAAAATGATGCAGTTTATGGACGGTGTAAACGTTGCATGAGTAGACTCATGTATGTTAATTTTTTTGTTGGCCGAAGCAGGGTTCGTAACCGTGAATTCCATATGGGATTGAATTTTTCGGGAGTAATTAGTCGTCTCGACAATATAATTATTGAATGATAGAAAAATTGCATGTATTTTGAAGGGAAAACTTCACCCACTTCACTTTATTTCTTATAAGCGCAAACTGACAGTCGGATTATAAAGGTCGAATTAGGCTTAACATTTTTGTTTTCTTTTACAATCGAGTGAGACCCTGGTGCAATTGAAATTCGACAACTGACCGTCCCAAGTTTTAAAAAAACTATATAGAAAAAATAGACAGTTGTGGGCATATGATTTTTAACATACAAACTATACATAATTCGCGTAGAATCCATACAGATAGCTCGAAACTCCAAATATCAGCTGTTATTTTTCATATAAAAAATTGACTCATGCGCATAGATTCTATGGGAATTATGCAGTTTCCATATAAAAACAGATGCCCACTACTAGCAATTCTCGTACATAGTTGATAACTTTCTTTTCCACTTGTGATATTAAAACCACCCGAAAAAAGTACACATACATACAGATACTCATGAATCTACGTGGCATGTATGTGTACAGTATGTGCTCAAGAACGTCGTTGATAAGCGCAAACTGTGGTCCCATGACAGTTACGGAACACTTTTACTGTAGCGTAAGAGCTGCTCCCCACTTCGTGAACGTTTTTCCCCCTCTCGCGCGTCTTTGGCGCGCCACAGTCGCCGATCGACAACGAAGGAACGAGAGAATTCTTTTCTCTGTTCCTCGCTCGTGCTTACGTGCACAATTTTATCATTTACCTAGCGTTAGCAGAGCCCTATTGTTCTACACCCAGTCACATCTATAGCACTTATGTGTAGAACGAAATTGAATCAAACCTCATCACTTTCGCTCTCGCTTCAGCCGTTTTGACGCACAGTTTATCGGTAAATAAAATTTAATATATAGACAATGGTGCATCGTCACCGAATGGTTCTTCTATGTTTTAACACTATACCGTGTACATTGATTCTCACCTCACCTCACCTCATCGACTTCGTGTTCATTGAGCCACATTTACTGAACAGTAGCCAACTTTGCGTTTTTTGTTGCGGAATTATCGTTATCAGTTATATAATATTGAATACAGCGGTTCCTTTTGTCTACTGGTCCCCCTCCTTAACAAATCTTCAATTGAATTGAATAAAAATTCCGAAGTATAAAACATTGTCCCTTCACCGTCACACTACTAAATAAATTAATGACGGCCGTCACGATGGGTCGATTCCACCCAGTTAACTTTCAAAAAACGTTTGTGAGCAAACTATCCGTCCGCAGAGGTTAAAAAATTACCGATAATGCGTTCAACATTCTCGATGATATACGGAAAGTTTATTCGTAAGAATTAAAATTTCAGCATGATAAAAAAATTGTAAAGATATCAAAACTCAAACAAAAACCGCCATTCTTCGGTTCATCTACGGGTGGATTCCACCCAGTGTGACGGCGAGAGGTTGACAGAGAGAAATAACATTCATTCATGAAAATGATCTATTATTAACATGTTACACACATTATACAGTACGAACTATAAATAGTTATCAATATTAGCTTATAAATTCAAATAATTCCATTTACGACGAATCGGTTACAGCTTTTATTATACCCAAAATTCAAATTTTGGCACACGAATGATTCAAGACTATTCGTATCCCATCTATAACGATCAATGCTTACACTCCAATGCTGAGCGACGATATGCCCCGTCCAATACACGTGTCGCACATACATACGAACATCCATAGACAAGTAGATACATCCACATGTACGAACAATCGAAACGATGTATGGGCGCAGATTGCGAGATATTCCTAGCAGTAGCGCGAAAGCGACGACGGTACGGCAACGAAGTTGGCCATAAGAGAGGAGCTTACCTCCTCCCATCGTTCCGCCATACCTCCTCCTCCCGGGGTGCGCAACGTCCACGGTCTTCGTCACGTGGGGGCCACGCCGTCCTCTTCTTGCTCGCGAGCGTTGCGACCCGCGAGCCGGTCTAGCGTACGAGCGAGGGAGTGAGATTCGAAGCCACGGGCGAAGGAGCAAACGAGCGCGATTGCGTCGTCGGGACCGCGAAGAACGTTCGGTACGTCTGGCAGTCACCGATCAGCAGCCGACGGGGCCGGTCACTGCGATCAACCAGCCTCGCCATCGGTACTCTCGCGGGCTGCGTGTACATCCGCACTTCCGGCCGGCTTCCGCGAGAGAGAGAGAGATAGAGAAAAAAAGAAAAAAGCGCGCGCTGAGTAAAAGTTCTGTGTGCGAGCGACGAACGACGACGCGGGACTTTCAAGTTACCCTCCGGAATTTTTCCAGCGACGGTCACACGCGTCTCACACGTTTGTGTCGGTCGTTTCCGGTATAAATAATTTTAACGACCGCGAAACAAAATAAAGTCGCGACGAAAAGGTCTTTGAACGAAATTTCGGCAACAACAACGACGAGAGAACAATCTAATGTACATTGTTTTGGTTGGTTTTATAGTTCGTTCCGCCATATTGCCGGGCGGTGTACAACTTGGATGTAGTACTGTAAATTGTATCGAGAACGGATGTTTTTTTGAGTGATTGACGAATGGCCGGAATCGTGATGTTGGTAGAGCGCGAGCGGCTTGGGACGTCGTTATTGCTGTCCCGGCCCGAATCGTCTGATGCTGCCCCGATTTCCTGAAATTCGTTCACATTATTCGATACTCTTATCTTTTACTCCACTCCAACCTTTCTACTTTCTCACAATCTTCATCTCCTCCCCCCTTTTTCCTACATCTCGAGTTCTCGCAATCCTTTTTTTTTTTTCATTCCGATATATTTTTGTTGGAACTTCGAAGCTGCGGCAGCGGTCTTCGCCTGTCGACGATCAAACGGAGAAACAACGAAAATGTTTGAACGAAACAAGTGCCGCACGCGACGGTGACATCTTCGACCGGATTGGTTTCGACTACTGCGATGCGCGCGCACGTGGACGGTTCGCTGTGCGAGCGATCGGTCTACGCGTGAAACGGGGGATTAACGCGGAGCTCTGATGTTCAATTTTTCATCGTCTGCTGCATTACCGATTATCGACGGTTATGCTTGAATAACGTTCTTTCGACGAGTTGGTTGCGATTTTTTTTTGCTTTTAATTTGGCGTGTGTTACGCGAACGAGTACGCTAACGTTCGCGCGCGGAAGTTGGTTCGACTACGTGTCGAACAGTCGTAGCACCATCGAGGACTCCCCTCGTCTACGGTCGAACCGGTTCGTCGTGCAACATTATCGTTCAAGGTAGGCGGATACGTCCAGTTGCGCGTCCTTAAAGAATTTTCGACACACAGAGCACGTATATATGTATAGATATGTATTAGGTTGGTTTTTATTTCGGCCATTTTCGAATTTTGATTGTGACCCAGGTGCCGATTCCAAGAGAAAAAGACACAAATTTGGAGTTTACTTTGACTTTTGTAGGCCGATTCTTCGCGCGGATTCGAGGTGGAGCTGCCCGTTTAGAATACCTACACGTGGTTTTTCTATTTACTACGAATTATTTCTGGAAAAATCCAATACCGTATGACATTAACGCGTATGAACTCTACTTTTACGAAGAAATATACATATATGGGTCATCTGATGCCACGTTTACACCGTTTCTCTGTCGATTACGATCCGATTTAGGCTAATAATTTTGAAATAATTAGAAGGTTGGAGAGTCCCAGGGCCCCACATCGATCGTGGTTGCTTGAGAAGGTTATGTAGGATATTTGACGTCAATTGGAGGGGGGGGGGGGGTATATATATATATATTGGGGGGAGGGAGTATATATATTCCTAACTCGTTTCACGAGCCCATCATCTGGATCTTAATTCGTCTCCATCTTTCATCGTCTCACGACTCTTGATACACATTAAATTGACCGACATCTGTACGATCGGACCAAGTCATGCGACATTCGCGCAACCAGTTAAAACGATACCAGTCATGATCATCCTCAACTTTTGCGGAATAGAAATATTATCGTCTATGCGAAACACATAATCGCTCGGTTCAAATAGTTCAATCGATAAAAAGAGTTGATAATAATTTAAAGTATGATGGGCATCATGATAAATTTAATCATAGTAATAATTGATGCGTTTAATTGTGGTTTTAATTAATTTCCAATGATTTTGAAAAAGTAATCTAATATTTTATTTTTCGTGGTTTATAAAATTTTTTAAAAATCAGCGTTCAAGCGTTATAAATTGAATAACCAGCTCCAATCATAAGTCTATGGACAGATTGTCCGTAACGATCATATAAACAGAGGAAATAAAACATCATATTCAATACTTAGAGTAAAAAATTCATTTAATTAAAAAAACAACAAAAATTACCGAATAAAAAAACAATATTTCGTCGAGTATTTCAACCAAAAACAAATAGTTAAAAGATTAATACCACAAAATTCTTACACGTATCATTCAAAAATCAAATTCCATCGTCAATTCTTCCGGAAAAAAGTTATCCCGGCAATTGTCAGCTCTTTAAATATCCATAAACGATCCAAATCGTTGAGAATCCAGTATCGAATGTTGTTGTGAATGCATAACGAAAGTTGGACGCGTTTTAACGAGTTCTCCGCAAGCACCGGTGAAAATACATAAAAATTTGCACGACCAACAGAAGCACCAGTGAGTGCGTTACGAGCGGGAGGCTGCATCGTAGCCACAGCAGCAGCGCCAGCAGCAGCGCCAGCAGCAACGGCAGCAGGTGCTGGCGCTACACCTGTCCGCGGTACTGAAAGCCCGGGCGGAGAGTCGGAGTCGCGCTTTATAGAGGTTGTTGCTTGTGCTGGTTACCCCGTCGAATTCCTTAACGTTTACTCACTCTCGAAACAACGAACCGAGCTCTCCACAACCAAACGCGCAACGCGCAACACCATCGCGTATACGAGGAACCTCGTACGGGGGCCTGCTTCTCTACCGATGCCGGTAACGCCGTTCGTTCTTCTTCCTCGTCTTCTTCTCGGTCCATCGCGAACCGTGCGGGCTTCCTCTACGTTTCTCGATCTCTTTTCCACATTGCCACCTCTCTCGTGCCTCAAACGATTTTTCGTGGGTTCGCGTGCGCGCAAGCTCTCCCGGTGTCGTCGCACGCGGACGAGAACGAAGAGAGCCTGGCCTGCCCAGCCTCACCTTCTAATATTAGTGTCTGACTCACTCGAATCCTGAGACGTAAGCTTGTGGCACTTGGGCTGATGCTTGCTGCTGCTGCTGCTGCACAAGACGCGCACCAACATGCTCTCATGCTGATGGGCTTTGCCGACGCGTGGCAGCGACGAAGAATGATCTCTTCGAGCCAATTTGATGATAATAATGATAATTGGGATAATTGTGAGGATCTGGGAAAGTTTGAGACAACGTTTGACCCATAATTTATGCGTACATTTAGTTTGTATAAACAAAGAATCATTTCTATTTTCTTCGGTGTTGCTCTCTTCATATTAGTTTGGGTCCTGAAAATGACCAGCTCAAATTTGAGCAACCTACTTTATGGGTAAAAGGTGCGGCCAATCGATTCTCTCCTAAATTATGCTATTTACGAGAAAATTTTAAAGAACTTGTTCTATTGACAGTGTAATTTCCAAAAGAAAGTTTGTATCAATTTCGTCGAAAGCAGAACATTCATTCAGATATTTGCAGAATTGATGTGAAATATCAAAAATAAAATATTTGTTATTCGGTTGATAACAAATAAATGTTGTCAATTTGAGCTTTTTATGGCAATCCTTCAAGGGACGGAAGTGGACAAGAAGAGAATATAATTATGTATGGAGAACGATGCCGTCTTCAAATTTTTATTGAGTATTTTGCGAATATCTTGATTAATATTCTGCTTTCGACAATAATGACGTGAACCTTTTTTGGAAATAAAACTCAATAAAACAAGTTTTTTGACATTTTCTGGTAAATAAGTTCAGGAGACATCGGGAGAATTGTGAAAAATAAGGAAGAATTGATTGGCGGGACTTTTTACACATGAGCGAAGTTGCTCTAATTTAAGACTGGTACTCTTTAGAACCCAGTGTAACACTTAAGACGGTAGTACCAAAGAAAATCGATTTTTTTTTTCAAAAGTCTCATATACATACAAGAATATTTTTATAATATACGTATTACAAAAAATAATATTTTTTAGTACACAAATGTCAATTATATTCATACAATTTATAATATTTATGAAATTATATTACTTTATTGTTATTTTGTAATAATTCTAAATATTGAGTACGAGTAATCAATTACTGTTACCCAATATTTATGATTATTATCTAGAATCATAAAATAATTTTGAAAATATTATAAATTGTATAAATATAATTCATGTATATACACAACAAAAGTATCAATTATTGTGATAATATATTATACAATTATTTTTATATTTCCGTAAGGTTCATTCTATATATGGCATAAATGCAATGCAGTTCCGTACTTTGAGCGCCACAGATGCTCGTCTTGTTGTATGGCTCGCGGGTCACGAAAGTAGGTAGGACTCCGTTTCTGGAGAAGGTCAAGAAGCCAGTGGATACCGCTAGTTCAGACTCCTTCCTCGAGTGACACACACTCGGAACGCTCGTTGATTGAGTAGCTTTCCGTTCCAATTTCTCGAGATAACTGCCGTTCAAACATACGAGAATATTTTGAAAAAATTAAGACAAACATAGAAAAAAAAACATTTGATTAAAAAAAAATATATATATATACAAGAAACCCGAATAAATGCAATCGATAATGAAAAAAAAATGATGTCATATAAAAATGATGATAAGAAGATAATGCGAAAATCATTGCATCGTTACGCGTGTAAATTCGTTTTGTCTCGAAACAATCGTGGGTGAGATTGTTCGCTGCGAAAAAAATGTGTTCTCGACTGATTGGATAACAATGACTCGTGGTTGTTATCAATCCCGTGTCGAGCAACACTTGGTCGATGGAACGACGCGATAACCGTTGCGAACTAGGTAAGATCGTTGAAGCGCAGATGGATAGATTATGCCATACCCCTTCATCGGTATCGTTCGACGGCTGCAATTTTTTTTATACAATTATTAACAGATCCAGCGTCTCCCACCGTTTTTCGCTCTCGTCATTTGCCGTCCAATTATGGGACAACCAATCGTTTTATTATAATCAAACCTCTATCGAAGTAAATCACGTAATTACTACAGTGAGCCAATCGACAGTTTGTGATAAAAATGTTTAGAGCTTTAATATTTTACTGCTTAGTTACGAACAGTCCCGATTGCACCGTGATGATAAAAATAATAATAATAATAATAATAGTTATTAATAACTATATAACTAGCTATATAACTTAATAATACTAATAATAATAATAATAATTATTATTATTATTATATATAAATAATATAATAATAATAATAATAACAATAATAATAATAATAATAATAATTATTATTATTATTATTATTATTATCATTATTATATAATATAATACTAATAATAATAATAATATGAATAATAATTATAATTATTATATATTATTATAATTATTCTTATTATTATTATTACTATAATATAATAATAATACTTATTATTATTATTAATAATAATATAATAATATATATATATTATTAATAATATTATTATTATTATTATTATATTATTAACAATATTATAATTAATTATAATATAATTATAGTTATAGTTAATAATTATTATTATTATAATTAATAATAATAATAATTATTATTATTATTAATTATTATTATTATTATTATTATTATTATTATTATTATTATTATTATTATTATCATCATTATTACTATTATTATTATCATTATAACAATAATTGCAAATGAAAAAAAAACCTGAAAGTTCATCTTCTCCGCAGCATCAGCATCGCACGTTCCACAATCATCCGTCGCATCGTCATCGTCGTTGGTTCTCGATATAACCGGTCCTGACGTCACCCCGACAATCCGCACCACCAGCAACGTCGTCAAAATCAACAGCACCACCAGCACCAACATCAGCGACATCAGTAACGTCCCAACTATCACCGTTCCAACGACATTACCGTCAACAACGGTTGCAATGTCGACCCTGGTGTGTCGCGAACCCGCCGCCGTTACGGCCGGTCGTCCGCGGGACAATTTAAAACTCGCTTTGAACCGTAGCATGAGCGAGCCAGGTCCCCCGAGCGGTGATCATCGTCATCATCGTTTTCTCGCTGCTGCCGCCGCGGCCGCGGCAGCGGCCGTCGCCGTTTCGACACCGGGTTGCTGCGCCACTCCGACGACACCCACCTCGCCGACACTGTCAACGATATCAACCACGAGCACCAACAGCGGGGGTACGAGTTCCGCAAGTCTCGGTTATTGCAGTAGCGTCGGTTCGTCAATGAGTCACGGCATCAACGAAAACGTTAGTACGAACAACAGCATCGAAATTAACCACGCGAATTGTTCAATAATCGATTTTCGTATAAAACCAAATATCAACGTTTTAACAATCAACGATTTCGACAACGACGATAAAACGTGCGACGAAAAAATCGACATCGACGTAAAAACGTCCGATTTTGAAAACGTTGTACCTTTGTTGCATTCGCATTTTTACAATTCTACGAATTCTACAAATCAACGTAACAACGATCGTGAAAATTTGCCGTATCATCGAATGAATCACGATCAACAAAATTGTTATAAAAAATCGGTTGACGAAGCGACCGCGTCGTTGTTCGAAGTTACGGGAATCGCGACGACGTGCGCGCCATCGAAACGTTGCAAACTGGAGTCCGTGAGCTTACCGACGAGCCCAAGCTCCGAAAACAACGGAATTCTTCATCGTCAAATAGTTCTGCAACGTTCGCGAACCATCGAACCCGACGAATTGTCGAGACGTTTGGACAATCAATCAGGTCTCGTTGTTTTGGATTGTCGTCCGTTCATCGTTTACAATGTTAATCACGTTCGTGGTTCCATCAATGTTAATTGTTCGGATCGTTTCAATCGACGACGTTTGCAACTCGGCAAAGCAACCCTTGCCGATCTCGCGACAGCGCGCGAAGGCAAGGATTTGTTGAGACGCGGTAATTACAACGAAGTTATCGTTTACGACGATTGCACCGACGATTTGGAACATTTGCCTGTGCAACATCCACTTTTTCTCGTTTTAACCGCACTCGTTGAGGATAATCGTCAACCCGCTCTTCTTATCGGTGAGTCGGAAGATTTATTGTTCTACTTTAGAGTTTTTTTTTTTTTTTTTTTATTTTTTTTTTTTTAAAGTATTTTATTTTCGTAATGTTGGTTACGAAATTTTACTTGAGATTTATTATTATTTATTTGGATTTTATTTATTTATTTATTTAAATTTTCGATTTGATGAACAAATTTGGGAATACAAACGTCGTGAGAAAAAAAATGGAATCGAAGTAGTTAGCCCTTACAATTAGTCTGGAAACGTTTTTTTACACCTTTAGCCTAAAAAAGTGGGTCGTTTACGTACTGACGTTTTTTTTAAACTGCTAAAGTGCTGCGAAAAATGTGAAACAATTCACGAAAGTTTTTCAAACTTTGAATTTGAAGTCTCAATTATAGAATTGTGAAAAATATATTTTTTGTACAAAATATAAGTCAACTAAGGACGAATAAGTTTAATTAAAAAATCCTAACTTTATGAAAAATAATGATATCGAAATGATTCAAAATGGATATTGAAGGGGAATAGTGCAGCTTTTATCGAAAAAAAGGCATTCACTTATTTAAAAATTGAATACTCGATTCTGCTATCTCAAAATTGGTATTAAATTAGCCCCATATTTCGTAGAAAAAACAGTTGAAAAAGTATAATAATTAAAAAATTATAAATGAAATCAATAATAATTCTATTTTTATGTGTTCGTTATGATGAAAAAGAAGAAAATTACATTATCCAATTATTTATTTCAATAACACGTCACAAAATGTTCTCATAAAACTGTACAAAAAAATTTTTGTGATTCTTTTTTTGTGGTCGCATATTTTTGTGGCACTTTTACGGTCACAATGACCACTTTAGAACAGAAAATCGAAATAAATTACTGACATTTTTGATCAACGTTCTCTGGAAACCTGGGTCGTTTTCATCCGGAGCGAAATTCAACTACCTGGTGCAAAGGCCAGAGGGGGACTGCCCCGCTGAAACTTGGTAGGTAGGTTCTTGAGGTGCCTGACTTTTTTTCACAGAAGCATAGTAGCGGTCTCTCCTGCCGTTTCCAAAAGATACAACTACATTTGACTTTTGCTCGGCCGAAAACGACCCAGGTTTCCAGACTAAGGGTTAGTTGTCTCGGGAACTTTGCGATAAAACTCAACTTTAAATGTGCAATGAGAATAGAAAATTGATTGTTTATTCGAGGCTTTTTTTACTACTGTGGGAACGAAAATTGATCCGTTGATTTCAGTAATAATAATAATAATAATAATAATAATAAACCGATACGCCATTGTCGCATTTCAACGACGGGACGAAAATTCTCTCGCGTGAATGCTCCAACGGATCTTAAAAACTCGTATGTTGACCTCGAGAATCAACGGACTACTCCCATGGAGTTTCGCAGTTCCCAATAGCCGGTATTATCAGTGTCAAATCTTTCCGGTAAAAGCAAATTTATTTAACGATTCCATTTAACGGACGATTTAGTTGTAAATATCTTTTTTCAACGTATTTACTATTCGCATTCTCGAACGTCCCAGAGCTTTAAGGGGTTATACGCAGTTGCAAGGCCGAAAAATGTCATTTTTTACGAATTTTTTCTGAAGAGGGTTTTTATTTGATAAATAGAAGAAGTATTGATAAATGTAGTGGTTGCTTTTAACTTTATATCAGCATTTTTTATTTTCAAAAATATTGACGTATTCTGCTCGTGTAGACGATCTCCTGGAGGTCCTCCAAAAAAAAGTGTTCGGCGGTGAGCACGATATCTCCGGTTTGGATTATCTAAAATAAAAAAACCGAAAAGATTCTACAAGTGGATAGATAAATCTAGGTATTGATCCAAGGAATAGTGAAAATTTTGATTTTTGACAAAATGGCGGCTCGTAAAAGAAAAAATTCCAATTTTCGATCGAAATTTTTTCGTTGAACCGTTTAAAAAAAAATAGAAATAATCATCGGAATTCTTATCTCTTCGATCAATACCTGATGAATATATTTGAGAAGGTTTAGTTAAAATTGGAGACCGATCGGTTGTGCCGTTTTGGAGAAATCGTGCTCACCGACTTTGAAAACACCGTTTTGGAAAAAACGCGTTCAAAGTTTCAAAAGACGTTAAAAATTTTTTTTTTCAACTCACATGGAATCATCTATACCAGGGCCATAAAATGAACCCTCCGCATCATTACCAATTTTTTTTTCTTGCGAAAGAAAAAAATAACAACAACAAATACCAAAAAAACGTGAAAAAAATTTTTTTATTTTAAAAAATTGGCAAACGTGAAATCCGGAGCAATGAAAATGGCTCGCGATATTTTTTTTTTTTCTTGGGATATTTGTGTCGCCGGAGTAGGTTATCACCCCGCTTCGTTCTACGTCTCGACGACTATAAAGAGAACTCGAGCGTAGCTCGATGAGACGGTCGAGGGCGTGGTGACCATCTCTATCACGATGACCAAATTTCGATGGTTTCGAACACCGTTTACCGGCTGCGAACACTTTCTCGGGCGACGAGGCAACCCGTCGCGCAAACTTTGGGAACATCAGCGTGGGCCGTTGTCGGGTAGAGCGGAAAAGAGAGAGAAAGAAAGAAACGGAGAGGGGATACAGGTCACGGGGATTGTTAACCGAACCGAAGGATAATGTAATAAAATCGTAAACGCGAATAAACCGAGACAATAATTGTGGAACTCCCACGGTGCCGTTGACACTCTTTCGTGACGACGATGAGCGCGGGAGTCGCTCGAGAAATAACAATAATTATAATGCAGATTTTTATGTTTTTATATTTTTTTTTTTTCTTTTTTGGATTTATTTGCGACTGACGCCCCCGGCTGATGCCGAATGCTCACGAATTGACCGTCACGAGGAGGAGCCGAGAGGGGGATTGTCATATCTGTTTGCCAAGAAGACGTCGAAACGACGACTCGAGGTCGTCATCGAGGTTTCGATGAATTTTTGTTTGCAACCGCGTTATCCTTGTTTCCCAAATTTACTACGAACGAAATATGCCAATGTTGACACGATGTTTTGGATAACCGAATGTGAGAATATTCGTTGGTTTCTTTGGTGGACAGCTAGTCCGAGAACTTTATTTCTTTAAGCTATATATATTTTTCAATTATGTTTTGGTGATTTTTCGTAAATTAAAATGTTTCATTTTGTTTAGCATTCGAATGAAATTCGGGAGGGAGAATAATAATTGGAAAAGGAAAAGTGACTGTCGTTAATGTTTCTCTTTTGCTTTAACGTATGAATCTTTATTGAGCATTTATTTTCGGATCATAAGATCAAGCACAAATGAAAATGAAGCACACGGAAATATCATCGAATTGAGGTTAAAATAATTCGCATAAATCAAATGCCGGTAAACAGATGAACGAAGAATGTTTTACTTCGAGTCAACAAGTGTTGCCAATTTCGGTGCCAACACTTGTACGCTTCTTTCTTCGTGTTGATCATTCGGGAAATATTTACTACACGAATTAATCTTTCCAACAAAATCAACGCGTTGACAATTCTCCGCGCAAATTAAAGATGAATAATCGTTAGAATCTTGGAAATATTCGACGCCCACGTAAAATTCCAACGGTTTTGTATCCTCCGCTTTGTCCCAAATGAAGAAAAAAAAAACTGCGAATGTGATATGCGATAAAAGTGTGGTGGCATGCTCTACGTATAACACGTATATTATCTATACATATTAGGGTATCGCTTGAGGTAGTTATTTGAGATGTTTAATGCGCCTGTCCTTTAGAATGATTCAATGTATAAAAGACTCCGCCAAATTGCAGGACTCTACTACATAATTAAGCCGTGCCACCTGGCAACAATTATTTACCGGGTTTCGATTGGTTCAGTTTTTTCCAATATAAAATGAAAGAATCCAATTATTTGTTTCCCAAACTGAATTCCCGCGTGTTTTGTTGGTGAGATGTAATAATTCCAAAACGGTAAAACCTCCAAAACAATATAAAATTGGAATGATTGAAAAAATGTAATGTCATTCAAATGGGAAATTTCGATTGCTCGGTGCTCCGGGTTAAAAGAGGTGCATCTTAACTCGGATCTTTCGAAATATATATTCGACGGTTCTGAAGAATGGGTGTATTAAAAATCCAGAATGGCCATATTAAAGGCACCCAACAAATAATATACATATTCTGGTCTGGAGTCAAAACCGAATAAGTCAATTTTTTCGAACGACGTGATTAAGTAAGATTCTTGTAAATACGACTGTAAACAACGTTTTGAGACACGGGGATGCCAAAAACTGTCCATACAGAAAGAAATAAACGAGATTAATCTAACCAAATTAGTCTATTTTGGGGGCAAAAAAGAAAAAGTTCAACAGTGCTTCTTTTTATATCCATAAATTACAAATTATTTAAATGTTGCCGAATGCTACCTTGAATGGTACCAAAAACTAAGTGCAACTTGATCATATATTTTTTTTTCAAATCGATTTGCCTGCTGTGATAGAGCATTCGCAACGTCGAATCAATATATCTCGAAAACTCGTTTTGAGGACTTATTCGGTTTTGTCTCCGAACCACGTATGGAAAGTATATATATATATGGGGTATTCCGTCTCAAATCGCCAGATTGAAACCTTTCTAACCCCTTAAGTGGTCGGTGCAGTTTTTTTTAGTATATTTTGGATTCTCCGACCTCGCTAATTTTTTTTCAGATTTTTTTTATCCCCCCTCCCCCTTACCCCACCCCATTTTTATCCTTCAACAAAAAGTAACTGCTATTGTACCATTTTCCAATTGGACGAAATTTTTCACCTAGATATTTTATTAGAATTGAAGAAGTTTTTTGATAGAATTAGAGTGGAACTCATGTTCCTAATATTTTATAAAATTCGTTTTAAATTTTCAAAAAATACGATTTTTTCGGAAATTTTAATATATGATCAGGGAAATATTTTCTGCAACAATCGATATTTCGACTATTTTCAATAGACAATAGATTATTTTTTTATTAATAACAACAGGAAATTATAACAAAATTGATTGTCTATCGAAATCAATTGGAATATCGATTTTTGTAAGGAAGATTACATTTTTTTTTCTTCGAAGTAACCAACCATCATCATAAATTGAAAATTCCGAAAAAACCACATTTTTTAATAGTTTTTAAAGTACAGTTCTACTCCAATCTTCTGAAAAAAGTCCCGAAATTTCGATAAAGTGGCTAAAGAAAAATATTCTTCCAATTTAAAAAATGGCACAATAGGAGATACATCTTGATAAAGAAAAAAATGGAGTGAAAGAGGGGAATGGGGGACCCAAAGAATCTATAAAAAAATTAGAAAAAGGTTTCAGAAAACCTTTTAGAAAAATAACCAAAGGGTACTTGACAAAAATCATCGACCACATCGGGAGATAGAAGGGTTTCATTCCGATGATTCGAGACGAAACGCCGTATACATACATATTCATATATACATATATATATTTATTGCGGACGAGGAACGGGAAACTGAATGGGAAATCGTGGAAATACGTGGGCGACAGATACGTACGTGTCGTCGGCGAGACTGTCGGCTCATCGTTGACTACCGTGGTGAACATTATTATTGCCCGTACAGTCGACTGTGTATACCTATATGTAGAGTCGTATAAGCACATGCAGCGTAGTGGGTCATACTCGTCTCGACTACCAACGATACCAAAGCGTGCGACACTTTGCTCGGGTTCCTCGTTTCGTCGTAATCGTTTGTGCAGTAATAATGTCCGTCGTTAAGTTGCTTCACAGAGAGTCCGAGCAACGGTAACCATCGTGCACTCGAAACAAAAATTAAAAAAAAATGAAGCAGACGCATTTTGACGCGTCAAAACTCAATGACGTTGAACGAGAAATAATCTTTTTCTTTTTTTAAAAATCTTTTCGTATCAACCTCATTGTTGTTGGTTTAACTACAGTTGATTTAAATGCATTCCCTGCAACCTCGTCGTCGAAAAAAAAACTTTTCTCATTTATTTTATTGAGTGTGAAGAACTGCATTATCTCGACTGGTTTGCGTCTATGTAAAATTATCTGAGTATATTAATTTCGATGAAAAATATAGATCGAAGGATTCTTAAGAGTTGATGTATGTAAGAATTTACGGCACGGATTACCGGTTTGACGCGCAAACGTCTCGATAGTTGAAGAAGAAAAAAAAGAGGTATTTCAGGTTTCGATCGGGAATCGCAGTACTGACGATGGAGAAATAGGTGATAAAAAGATTGAATAAATAGGTAACGAGAACTCGCATGCGCTTGTTTCATTCGCTTGTTCGTAATCAAATAAGTCAGGCACGCGCGACGCTTATGACGATTATGGTTGTAATTGTAGGTAGGCTGGGATTATGACGTCGTTTATTGCGATACCTCATTGGTAATAATGATTTCGATGATTGATTATCGACGATGAGATTTCTTGTCTTGGATGAGGCAATTACGTTGGAAGCTACGTTAAAAGTCACGTATTTGTAAAATAAAACAAACGAATGATTTTTAATTTCGAGACGAGATTGCAAATTTGCACATTTGGAAATCGATAACTTTCAATTCAATTAATTAGAAAAAATGAGAATTTATTCATTCCGAACTAAATTGTACGAAATTTTTGTTAAAATCATAACTGAAAAAAATTAGGAATTTTTGTCAACATTTTTTGTAGAAATTCCGCAGCCACAAATTCATTGATTAGAATTTTTTAATACCCACGATTTGGTAATTGATTGGGAAATGTGTCGATGTCGATAAATTATTTACCAAATTTCTATTAATATAATTTTTTATTATTATGTATAATTTCGATAATAATAATAATAATAATGTATTGATTAATACAATGCAATTATTAGAAATCCAAATGATAATTTGCCTGTTAGATCTATTTTTTCCAAATACTTTCTGTTGTGTTTGGGCCTGACAAAAAATACGCTCGCCTGGCACGTCTCGGAATATTTTCGGAGTACATAAAATAGTTTGCAAAAAAAAAAAAAAAAATAGCGGCAGCCGAGGGAGAAAGGGTGGAAAGCAATGAGGAAGAGGAAACTTTGGTTGCGGAACCGTCCGTCCGTTCGTTACTCCGTTTGTTTCTGTATTCTATTTATATTATTCTATAAGCCTGGCATCGCTCGAAATACGAACGAGCGAAGAAGACTCGTTTGAATCGTAAAAGACGTTACGCGAGTGTGTATGTGACACACGCTCGTATTCAAATGCTTCTACATATGTTGTGTACTTAAGCATAAGACATCGAGAGCTCACAGTCGTTCATCTTCTCACCCTCAATCGTGATATTTCGTAACAGTTTCCTTCGTCATTCTTAAAGATAGGAAATTAACGCAAATTCCGTTTTCTTCAAATATGAGTATTAATTTTGTCAATTTTTTTATTCTATTTTGAGAATTCAAATTATCAGTGCTGAAAAATATTTTATTTATTCATTTTTATTCTTCTTTCTCGAACTAAAATGAGATATATGTAGTCAGCATTGGTTTTTCAGAATGAACAACTAAGCGACTAAGTCGATTATTTTGGCCTGACTTCTCGGAAATATAAAATTGCCGTAGGTCTGCACATTTGCTCTTGTTCGGATCATTGGCCAGTTCCAAGAAACTACCGATAAATTCGTCGACTCCGTCGTTCAACTGTCATTGCTTAGAGTCATACGTGAGTTACCAGTTCTTTCGGACAAAATTCTTGAACGTCGAACTGCACAATTGTCAAGCAAAGGGTGTAGTACTCGTTATTCGCTCCAAAGATCAGTCGCGCCGAATAAAATCCGGATTACAGTTTTTATTACCGACCGAGTCAAATCCCATCCCATCGATGTCATGTCATACCTCGATCGGTGCGAAAAAAAATGAACATCCAATCTTTGAAGCTCGCCGATTCGACGATGTATCTGGACGGAAACAAATTATGCGCGAGTTGGTCCGTCTCTTACAGTATTTTTTTGTTACCGACCGTGGCAAGTATAACATAACCTTTAATTAAGAAAGACAAGGGACAAATCGAAGATCAAGATAGTTGAGAGTTAAGAACCGGGAAATGAAGCTATAACGAATTATGTCGTTGTTCTCGATCATGGTTTTCAACGGAGAAGAAGAAGAAAATAATGAGAAAGCAGAGAGAGAGAGGGAGAAGGCTGAGGCAATGAAGCCGAACGCGAGTCGCGCGGCGGTGCGATCGCACGCGCAAGCGCACGAAGGTGGAGATCTATTCATAGGAATGAGTCACGATGAGATGACGCCGCGAATAGCCCGCTTGAATTTGCGCACAACTCGCTCTCGGCCGTTCGACATCTACGTTTACTCCTACTTGGAGCTTTACCTTCTCTTCCTTCTTCATTCTTCTACAACGCTTTCGTCTTCCTCTTCGTTTTTCACACCAACCAACACGTCGACGAGACGACGGCGACGAATAAGATGAAAAGAACGCGACGAAGTCCGAAGTAACGCGTACGACACGATCCGGGTTCCCGAACTGAGCGAAGATTTATTTGGGAAAAAGACACGTCATCGAGTGCGTGCGTGCTTTCGCGCGCGCGCGCGTGCTTATATATACATATATAGAATTCTTAGGGTGGTTGTTATTTGGGTCATTTTCAAATTCGCTCTGGAATGGCTCGAGTCTTGAGCCGAAGAAAAAACAAAAAATGTTGAGCCTATTTTGAACCTTCTGGTCTGATTAGCAATAAAGTCCCAAACCAGGTCGAGATTTTTATTTATTAATACATGTGATTGTTTTAACTTTCGGTAATTATATTGGCGGGCCGACCGATGATTCCTGAAAAAATTTAAACACATGAAATGAAAGAGTATGAACTCTATTTTCACGAAAAACAATATGCGTATTCAACTTAAGTTTCGACTAACTATAATATTTTAGAGTCCCGGGGCCCCACATTGATTATAGTTGTTTGAGAAGGTTATGTAGGTTATTTTAGTCCAATTTTGGGTGGGGGGACCCTCAGATCTTTTGGTTATTTTAAAATTATTTGAATAAATTGGATGATAATCGTGAAATGAATAATGTTAACGCGGCATGAGATGATATATATGTATATTTTTTCGTGGAAGTAGAGTTCATACCCGTCAATTCCATATGATATTGAATTTTTTCTGGAATGATTAGTCACCTCGCCAACACAATTACCGAAATGTAGAAAAATTGCATTTATATTAATGGGAAACTTTACCTCTAGGGGAGATGATAAGATTTAGACCAAAACGATCAAAATAGGATTGCATTTTTCAATTTTTTTTGTATTCGATTTCTCATCTGGCTCAATCAAAATTGGAAAATGGCCCACATAACAACCACCCTAATATACAGACGCTAGCCGAAAGATTTGAGTTTCGAATCTTTGCAAACGCATAACAGACCCCACACACGTATAGAGCGGGTTATAACACTCGCTAGTGTGTTTCGGAGCTTGTGATCCTGGTGTTGTCGCTGACCCTGAGGTAAGCTCTTCGGGGACAACGACCGTCGTACAAGACGAAATACACGACACTAATACGCATATACTGTTATCTCTGCTGTATATATAGTAGCTACTGTAAACACGTTTTTGTAAATTTATATAGCTGCATCACCCGATGTTCACAGACGGACAATGTATTACTTTCATACGACACGTCCACGAAATGACACATCGACGCGTTATCATTATCCAACGCAGCGCCACAAGACACAACTGTGTCTTCAAAAAGGAAAACTTGACATTTGAAACTCAAATAAATACGTACTGCATTAAACAAGTTGAAGAGCTACTAAAGAAATAATTTCTTCGTTGTTTCAATGAAGTCATCACTAACTATCCTGAAAGAAACATATCAAAGAACAATTCTTCCGTATGAGAAAAAAAAATTATTGATAGCGTTGACAAGCTTCGACAACTCAATCGTATTTCAACATCATATAAAAAAACGTCGGAAGAAAAAACATTCTTCCATTAATTCTGCGACACATTGGTGGTTTCTTCAACGAAAAGTGATGTCAGAATTGTAATTTTTTGTTTTTATGTTATGAATCTTCGTCGATTATATCGACGGCAAAGAAGATCAACGGCAATCGTCTCGCGACGATTTGAGATTCGGTTTTTACGTCACATCTCGACTCCTCGACTCTGTAAATTAGCCACGATGTATTTCATTCTACTCTTCCATGTGCTTCCAAAAATCATGTCCTCGTTCCATATGTGCATTAGGGTGGTTCTTATTTGGGTCATTTTTGAAATGTGATTGGCGACCGGTGTCAATCAATGGCAAAAAAAAATTTTTTTTTGAGCCTAGTTTGAACCTCTTAGCCCCCCAGCCTCCTCCCCCTCCTCTCCTCCTCTCCTCACTGGGCTCTTACTCCTTCACCACTCGAGAAACAGGTGAAGTTTCCCGTTCGAAATACACGCAGTTTTTCATCATCCCGGTAATTATATTGGTGGGAGGACTAATTATTCTTGAAAAAATCCAATACTATATGGAATTCACGGGTATAAACCCTACTGTCAGGAAAAAAATATGACACATGGGTCATTTCATGCCACATTTACACGCACCTTCGCACCGGTCCCTGACGATCGTCCTGCAATTTATTGGGATAATTCTGAAACAAATAGAATATTCGAGAGTTACGGGACCCTACATTGATTGTGATCGTTCGGGAAGGTTGAGTTCAATGTTTTACGTCAAGTTTGTCCCACTTGGCTCAGGTTTTATGCAGATCCATCAATTTTTCATTTAAAAGAGAGTGAAAAATATATAAATGATCCATACATGTGTTATTTTTTTTCCTGAAAGTAGGGTTCATACCCGTGAATTCCATATAGTATTGGATTTTTTCAAGAATAATCAATCCTCCCACTAATATAATTACCGGGATGGAAAAAAACTGCGTGTATTTTAAACGGGAAACTTCACCTGCTTCTCCGGCGGCGAAGAAGTTCAAACTAGGCTCAACATTTTTTTTTTTGCCATTGATTGACACCGGTCCCCAATCAAATTTCAAAAATAACTCAAATAAGAAACACCCTAATGTGCATGCATATTCTTCGCCTTCGGAGATAACAACGGCCGACGCGAAACCGACACAGAATTGTTGAATCGGCGTTTTATTTATCTTCCGATTTATTTTTTTCTTTTTGTTTTTGAGTTGTTGCCAAATAGACCGCACTCTTCGTAAAGCACACGGCCCTCTCAACCGATCCCGGCTCATCGGGCTTTCCAATAATGTCGGACTCGACGTCGTGTCGAAACCGCTGGGCAATGCCGAAAGACGACCAGACCCTCGGGGCACCTGTTCGCCAAACGTTGGGGAATTATTTTCCATCTCCGAAAATGACTTCTCGCGACCAGGGTGGTTAGGATGGCAACGAGCCTACGAATTACGTACGAGCGATCTGTCATCGTCACTGAATCGTCTCATTTCTCTCTTTCTCACTTCCCCTCTCGTGCTTCTATTGGACTCTCAACAGATTTTTCAATATCATTCAACTGAAGCAAAAAAAACGTGTTTGGATCTCTGCCACTATTTCATTTTTTTTTTCTCTCAATCTTCTTCGAAACATCCTAAAACTTGGTTTTGTTAATACCAACGAACCTAGTATTGTTTTCTGAAACAATCTTTTCAACATTTTTACCATAGTTCCACTGGAATTTTTTATTTCCTAGTCGCATTGGCATGCCAAGTAAACTCATGCCTTAAGTCTTATTCGAATAAACAAAACGCGGGAAAAAAATCGTCACGATAATAGTTAACGATGTCGTATTACGTGCCGTATCGCGTAAAGCGAAATCTGTCGTTCGTTGTGTGGTTCCATATGTTCAATCTATTTGACACGCAAGCAAATGGGCAGCGGTGACGCTGCAAGTTGAGTTTGCGGCAGGACAAAATTTGCATCTATTTTTATTTGTTTTCATTCACTGTCATTTAAATCCTTTTATTTATTTTTTTCATTTTTATTTATCCATTGATTTTATTTATTTTTCGTTGCGGTAAGGCTTTATCGATAACAACGTCAACGTGAGTTGCACGATATAAACTTTTTGAAATATACGGCAGAGCGAGATAGCTGCTTTGACGACGATGAGACGACGAGAGGGGAAGGGAGAGAGAAAAAAGAAGATCTAAATTCACCGATGAGCTAAGCGCCACCCGCCGCTAAGCATACTCGGGCGATTATACGCACTTGTGTACGTAACGTTGTGGCAACGACGGAGCCAAGGAGGACGAGCAAAGCGATATCGCGTCGGAGATAAGCCGTGCACGCAGTGCGATATCAATCGCGTACATATGGGCACTACGGCGCTACTATTCAATACACAATACTCATATGTATATGTAGTACAATAAATCGTGTCTGTTCGGTATACGATTGTTACGCAATTACATTAAACTCGATCATCGTTCAACGATGAAAACGAAAGATGCTTCTAAGTTTGAACCGTCGTGAAAGAAACCTCGATATTCCATAAGATCGTTTTTTATTTTTCTATATCTCAAAATATTCTTAAGATTGAAATTGAATTAAAATCGTTGGGAATTGGGATTAATTCGTAACGTTTGTCCAGGGATCGCGTAGGTAGTACGTTCTTTATGTATTAGAAGCGCCAAATATTTTCCGTAAAACAGCTGCCATTGGACGTCGAAATTACTTCCGGATAAATTGTTTTTGCGGGGAGTTTCACTTCATTACTTTAATATGAAAAACCGTGCTGGCGAAAGTCATCGTATTTTGGTCGAAGTTTACGGTGACCGTGCTTTAACTGAGCAAACGTGTCGCAAGTGGTTTGCACGTTTTAGAAGTGGTGATTTCGACTTGGAGGACAAGGAACGACCTGGACAGCCGGAAAAGTTCGAAGACGAAGAATTAGAAGCGTCGCTCGAATTAAACCATCACTGAAAATCGCTACCGACTACGATTAATCCGCATGCGCCGTGCATTGAAAGAAAAACGGACGGAACACTTCGAAAGACACGAAAAAGTGATTTTGCAGCACGACAATGCTCGTCTGCACGTCGCAAAAACGGTCAAAACATACTCGGAAACGCTCAAATCGGAAGTTCTACCCGACCCCTTCCTAAGAAGCTTACTTCTCATGAAGATTACAAAAAATGGGTCGATTCGTGGATTACATCTAACAATGATGCGTCCTTCCGACGTCGTATTCGTATCCTACCCGAAAGATAGGAAAACGTAGTGGCTAGCGATGGACAATACTATGAAAAATACAATTTTTCTATTTCATTTCAAATAAACAATTTGCTTTACTAGAAGAAAACGTTACGAATGAATTCCAACTCTCATTAATAGATATATGTATAAAACGATTCGAAGTTTATGTTCTGTGGATAATTGAATGTTCTTCCTACAATTGAAATAGCGAACGAGTAATAACGATATTGATGAAAGATTTGATATCATAACGAGGTGAATTCGAGTGGCAGTAGCATAATTATTTAATTTGCAAAACCTTGCACTGAAAACACTCTCGGGGTTCCGAAGTTCCCAGGGTCTCATCGGAATCTGTTGGAAACGTTTGCCTCGTGTCGGTTGTTGTCGCGATGCAACGCTATAATTGTTCCACATCACCCGACGAATAAACGTACAACGACTATATGCGTAGCCACATGCGAGTTTCAAAAGTTACTGAGCGACGTAGCTGCTAATGATATTGAAAATTGATACGAAAAATTCGGAACACTAAAATATCTTCCTGCTCGGTCTGTCAAATTACAATACAAATAGATATTTCGACGTGTTTATATCTCTAATGTGTGCCAAATCGGTTTGAAACGCAACAACGTCATTTTCAATTTTCCGCGTCGACTGAAACTTTCATAATTGTCATCAAAGTGGTCGTCTGGCTGTCTTCATCGTCGCTGTTATGCAATATGTGATTTCACATGCGACGCATATATGTCAAGCGTAAACATGTGTGAAAGGATCTGCGTAAACACATTCGTGGATGGAAGCTATATATGTACACATACGTTGTGGAGATACGTTATTAAATTATATAATACTCATATCGTACCCCGCTATCAGATGTAGCTATTAATTATTGCCTAAAACCGAAAGACATTAAGATTATACCGTGAAAGCTTTGGTTTTCGTCGTTCCACGCAGTATTGACTTCTACCGTGGATTTATATGTATCCCACATTGATTTTGGTTGTTTGAGTAGGTTATGGGTGGGAGTATGAGTATTTTATGTCAATTTAGGGGGGCTCAGATATTCTAGTTATTCCAAAATTATATGAATATTCTGGATGATGATCCCCGAAAAACGGGGTAAATCCGGCATTGAGATGACCCATTGATACTTATTGTTTTTGGTAAAAATAGGGTTCATAATCGTTAATTTCATAAGGTAGTGGCTTTTCCAGGAATAATTAGTTGTTTCGCCAACATAATTACCCAAATGTAAAAAAATGGCATGTATTTCAGGGAACTTCCACTGGTGAGAAGCAACGATTTAAATTGCACTAGAAGGTTCGGAAAAGGCTTAATTTTTTCTTTATCGACTGATAACCCGCCCGAATGAAAATTCGAACGTGACCCAAAAAACAACCACCCTCATAAATATATATATATTAGGGCGGCTTGAAAAAAAACCTTTTTTTTTCTTCCAATCAAAATACATACACGCCAAAGTATCTTCCATCAAGAGGATCGTGTCCAAAAATGAGCCTGATCGGACCATTTTTAGGGGTCGCGCAAGATTTTTCTAGTTTTCCCATTTGATTAACATGGGAAGGGCGTAAAGTTTCCATTCAAAAAATCGTAGCTCCGCCAATTTTATAGGTACATTGATCCGGTTAGTTCCATTAGAAAGCTCTTGAAAAACCGCTTAAAATGGCGTGCGAACCTTTGAAATCCGATTGCAACTTCCGTCGATAATTTCTTACGAAACCACAAAATTATTGATGAAAGTTGAAATGGGATCCCAAAGGTCCGCACGTCATTAAGCGGTTTTTCAAGAGCTTTCAAATGGGACTAACGGGATCAATGTACCTATAAAATTGGCGGAGCTACGATTTTTTGAATGGAAACTTTACGCCCTTCCCATGTTAATCAAATGGGAAAACTAGAAAAATCTTGCGCGACCCCTGAGAATGGTCCGATCGGGCTCATTTTTGGACACGATTCTCTTCATGGAAGATACTTTGGCGTGAATGTATTTTGATTTAAAGAAAAAAAAAAGTTTTTTTTTCAAGCCGCCCTAATATATATATTGCGAGTGCAGCACATATGCACGCTCGATAACTGCAGCAACGTCGTCATTTGTGTACAGAGCAGGGTCCCCGTGCGGCAAAGTGCGACTGCACGAGTGCAACGCTGACTCATAGCTCGTCCGGTACTTCTATCAGCGACGGCAACAAGCTGGCGTCAACAGAAATCTAATTGAACAAACCGGCGCGGACGACGAAAACGAAACGCGCGCGCCATTGCACATATTTTTACGCGCTCGTACTTGTGCTCGTCTGTTGTTTTTTTGTAATCTAGTTTTTTTTTAACGGCTTCACGGATGTTGTGTTCAATTCAAATTTTTTAAAAATATTCATAGTTAAATTTAATGATTTTTAAAAGTACATATTTTGATCATTAAATTTTATTTTATTTTATTTTATTGGAACTTTTGCTGATCATGACCGCCAACAATGCATGGATTGTTAATGTATCGGGCAATGTCTGCGATTTTCCGCTTCTTCGTGTGTTCACTCGGTACGACGAATCGCTAAATACGCAGCGTCGACAAATGTGAAACTGTGCAAGTCGCGTAAACGCAATGATACGCCGTAAACCGTAAAACAATTGGCTTTGTCTTCACAGACGTAAACGTGTTGTCACTTGAACATCCATCGCGGGTAACTGAAATTATTGCGTCAATTTCACCGAATCGTTGTGGCGGAAAACATCCACACATAGTTTATTTATTTATTTATTCATTTATTTGTGAAGCTCACTTATACCATATTCATAAGTTTCTTCATTTTTAAGGATCAGTAATACTTGCTTCCAATTGCATAAATAATTGTAACCGAAAAAGCTTGTCGATAACTTTTTTTTGACAATTTTACAGCAAACGTTTCTGAATTTTTTTCTGATATTCAACGATTTTGCAATACTTTTTGGAACACAGAAGAATAATAATCTATCTACATTTATTGATTGATCGATTCTTTGATCTATTTATTTAATTATTTATTTTATTTTCGTTCGTGAAACCCACGCATGCAACTTTTATAAGTCTTGTCATATTTGAAAATAAGGCCTTGGGGCCTTTAAGGCTTATTTTCGATCGGAAAAACAATCGTAACTAACGAAATTTGTCGATAATTTTTTTCCAAAATAATACCGCAAGTATCTCGATAATAGTTTTTTTTTAAACATTTAACGATTTTGTAACAACTGTTCAGAACAAGGAAGAATAATAATCTATTTCTATTCATGCGTTTACTTATTTATTCTTTGCAAAATGTTCTCGACAATATTGACATCGCCCCCATGTCCGATCGAGAAACTACCATCCCGAGGTTTGTCCGCTTCCCGTCTCTCCGATTTCCTCGTCCGCGAGCTGCGGCGATGCACCGTTGATTTGCCGTTCACAAAATCCCGTCCGTACATCGTGACGACGCAGATTTCGTAGATTTGTGCTTTTCCGGTTCCTTCCGTTACGTCGCTCGTCGACAATCGCCACCGAATGTGGTCACGCAATTATTTCCAAATGAGCTGTATTTAATGGCTATAAATGTCCCATTTTATATCTCGTAAATTTCGCATGAATGCACCGATAGGCGCACGTGCTGTGTCGTGGGGCCATTTGTGGATCCGTGGTAGTCGTCGAGTCGTCGTTGTCTGTGAAGTCGATGGAAATTCGCCGGGACGAAAGAGAGGAGGGCAAGGGTATTAACATTTCCCCTCTTCCAGCCCCCCCTTCCCCCCCTTAAGTCGCGGTGCGGCTATTGGCGTGGTTGCCTTTATGACATTGGGGTGTCTTATCAGCGTATTTCCGGTACGTTAGACGCAAATTATTGCGGCCACCAGTCACATCGTGGCTTCTTCCTCTCGCTATCGGTATATAGCTTGTCAGACTGTGGCATTGCTCTGGGCGAATAGTTTAATCTTCGTATCTGTGACACAGGCAGCCATTGTGTCGCGACGACAAGGACTAGAGGGTCTAGAAAAAAGCGACGAGATACGATTCGTCGCGGTACGAGACACTGCCGGATTCATTGGCTTGTACGTAACGAAATCGTCGCAAAATGATTCTGGATGTCTCATTGAATATTACGACTGTAACGATTTTGTATATTACGCGGGTTTAATACATCTACAGTGATAAAAGTTTTATGGCAGCAACTCCCGCTCGACAAATGTAATTTTAGGATTGGTTGATATTTACAAAGTGGACAGCGAATCCGATTTTTTTGGGACTGATATTTTTGTCAAGACACTTCTCTGAGTAATTTTATGTGGATATGTTGAGCGAGAATAAAGTATTCGTGTGATGAGGCGTATGTAGTTGTGAGAGCTACCAAAGTAACTTCGGTTTTCGGATGTTTCGATTCTCTTAGTGTCTGGGTGAGAATGTTTCTGAGTTACTTAGGTTGAAGGTTAGTGCTGGATTATTTTAATTTTTTCTTTTGGTTCAAGTTTGTAGAAAAAAAAATAAATTAACCCAACCCTAACTCTCAACCTAACCCTTAAGAACCGAAACATACTAAAATCGAAGTTACTGCAGTAACTCTCAACTGCATACGTCTAATCATACGAAGACTTTATTTCCGCGCCCAACATATCCACTGAGTGAATAATTACCCGACTTTTAATAACAATGTCCGTAGACGACGGAAATATATCGCTCATTTCTCGATAAACACCTAGATTTCTCTCGCAAATCTATTAGGATTTGGAGTTGATTCGTAGCATTATTTTAATTTAAAAAAATGTTTATCTCAAATAAAATAAAAAATTTATATTATTCAAAGTATTGTCCATCGTTATGTTTTGGCCGGGTTTTGCGACGTGCGGACGAGAATTGTCGTGCTACAAAATCACCTTGTCGTGTCTTTCGTAGTTACCTAAGTATCTCGGCCGTTTCTCCTTGAATCCACGGCTCAAGCGCATTAATTGTATTCGATATGCCGATGTTTAGTGATGGTTTCATTTCTCTTTTATCAAGAAATTCTCCAACTCTTTATCTGCGAACTTTTTCGGTCGTCAAGTTCGTTCCTTGTCTTCCAAGTCGAAATTACCACTTTAAAAACGTACAAACCACTTCCACCACGTTTACTCAGCTAGATCATGGTCACCATAAACTTCCACTAAAATGCGATGACTTTCGCCAGCACGGTTCTTCTTATTGAATTAATGAAGTAAAACTCCCCGCAAAAACAAATTATCCGGAAGTAAGTTCGACGTTACTCGATGAAGTACAAAGTGTTGTTATTCACGCTCCAATCAAATAATATATAGTGAAACTGACGACTAATGACAGCAGTTTTACGGAAAATATTTGGCGCTGGTAATACACAGAAATGCCATTACTCATCTGTATTATTCGATAGTCGCATTATGGCTCTTTCCTTTTGCTCCGAGTTGCTGATTATTAGCGGCGATTTCGTTTTCTCCCAATATTACTCGATAGTCCAGAATGCATAATGGTTCGGCCACGTGGTTTGGAGTATCGCCTTTCAACGCGAGATCTTGTGACGATGATCGAGCGATGCCCCCAAAACGAAAGAGGGAGAGTGGACTTGGTCACTTGCCAGGTCAACTTTCCCGACGTTTCGGAATACGATCACACGTGACTTTGGTCGATCCGCTTGCGCGTGGGATCCACGTTATATCGATTGGTCGCGGAATCTCGTAATTAGCGCGCAAATACGAGTATCCTCACACGATGAAATGACATTCCGACCGGTTTGAAGATAGGAATCGAGCAACATCGTCCCGTAAAACGTTTGAAGGTAGTTCGAGGGGGTAAACGTTTGAGATTGAATTTATACGTAACGTCAACTATTCTTTTGTAACATTTATTCATGAAAAAGATTTGGATTTCGGTTTAATGCAAACTGTTGGCTCGTACACATGTGAACGAGGTACGTAAATGTTTGTTTATTTACTGGAAACGTCAATTTTTTTGTTATATCTTGGTTTTCGATTAATTCTACGCCGTCTCTTTAGCATGCGCAGACGTTTCAACTTTTCTTTACTGAATTTTGGTGCTTTTGTATGATTCACCGGCAAAAACAGTGATAAGTACGATGATTTTTACCTTTCTCAACATATCTTTATCTTCATGAGAAAAAGGAATAATCTATATTTCAAATCTTTTTCCTCACAGATCTGTACTGGATTATTCATTTTTCATTAACGTTTGTTTTGCACCAGGGGTATGACATTCATACCCTAGCACATTTTCTCTGCGCGGTATTCTCGTAAAATTTTCCCTTGAAAATGATTTTTCATTCTATTCAAAAATCTTTTTTCTTTCTATTCAAAAATCTTTTTTCTTTATATTCGAAAATGTTAATAACACCTGTTGGGCTTTATTCGAGAAGTTTCGAAGATTACCGATTTTCTTGTCGTTGAAATAACGAATAGTGTTCTTGTAACATCCGTTTAAACATCAAGCTGGGATACGTCATACCGCATGTGCACAATACGTGATTTTTCAAAGGTGCGCCCAACAAAGGGTAATTTATATTTAAGTGGAACGATTAACAATGTACGATATCGTTTTCCGGACGATCTTTGTCGGAAAAATAAATTTTTCTATCGAATCAATTAGTAAACATGATTCAATAATAAAGGTCAGTGTAACGATTATTGTCAATTGCCATTACCGTCATCATGTAGACTTCGAGAACAACTAACAATTCATGGGGTAAGACCGTAAATCAACGAGAAAATCAAAGTTCGTCAAAGCTACATAGATGAATAAACACAAAAAAAAAAAAAGAAAAACGAGACGACACTGATATGGTTCAGGCTAAAATTTTTCCGGCAAACCGCATACTCCAACGAAACTCGAGTTTGATGACAAAGACACGGCGTAGGGTACGACCGGGGAAATAAAAAAACCGTAGCGGGGGATGATTCTCGCGTTTGCAAAAGCGATAATACGCTAAGCGTGGTCGACTTCCTGCAGTACATACATAACGTCCGGTGAACGCGTCGCGATTTTATTCCCCCCTCCACCGGTCCCCGATCGTGACGTACACGCGTGCTGCCCCCATCAATCACCGACGAAATTGCGAGATATATTTATTCGCGCGTGAACCGAAACGTGCGCTATACGTACGCGTGCTCGAAATAACGGATAATGTATGCAAAAATGAGGTAGCGGCGCGGGCGTAACAAATTGCGTAGGACAAAAAAAAAACGCGGTCGAGACATTCAATCATCCATACGGCTATGAAATGAAATCGTTGTGAACTGTATCAGCATTGCGAAACTCGGATGAAAATTAATTACGTCGGTGACAACGAAATTAAAATTTTTTTTATTTTTTTCCTTTCAAACGGAGTTTTTTTTATGTAAGTATATTTAATATTATTTGCAGTAGCAAAGATTATTCGATGATCAGAAAGAAGAACGCGCAACAGCGCGGTGTCGAGTCGCGTTGCGGTAGTTACTATAATACCTACACACGCTACGGTTTAATTCATGTAAATTGCATTACGTCCAATGAGCTGAAACTTCGAGTCTACCGCGACGATATAGTACAAACTCGTTTATCTCGTCGCGCACCGAGCGAAACCTTTCATTCAGCCTCGGGCAACATCACCGGCACATTAGCGGTACAGAGTCCGTGCGCGAGGAATCTTTCTCTCGCTCTCTCTCATTCTCTCGTTTCCCTCTTTTTCCCGGTCTTTCGCACACACGACTTGGTCATTCACGTGTTTTCTCGGTATAACTTGACCACCGTGAATAAACGCGTAGTATGTTTGCTCAATTATCCCGATTAAATAAGATACCAATGCGTCACTCGAGAGCACGCGAAATAAAAAATAAAAATTAAAACACCAAAAAATTCATTCTACAACGACTCCCCGTCAAAATAAAAATTATGTTTTCACAATCATACCAAAAAAAAGTAACCTAAATAACTCAAATTTCTGCCACTTGGTGTCAATTGAAAAATAAATCCAACATTCATAAATTTTGAATGACAGAGAGAAATAATATGCGTAATAAACGGATAACGAGCTATGTTCTATCGTTCACTGAACAAACTCGAAGTAAAAAAAAAATAATTAAATATCTTCGGATTTCACGAGCCTCACAAATCCAATAATAAATAAAAAATGTAATAACGTCGGTAATCCTCACGGACGAGGCGATAATGTTTCTGCTTCGATACTTATATTTACACGCCCGGGGGTAGGCACTCGATGTTTTTACACATCAAGAGCTATGAGATTCAATAACAAGCTTCATAATACGATTCAACGTACTATAAACCGAGGGTCGTTCGAACTACGAAGGGGGTTCGAAAATTGCCGTTATACATTGTATAATCCAGCATTCCGTATGGTAAGTACGTGGACTAAATTGAAATTCGCGCGAAAAGAGAAAAAAAATCCATTCCCCAGCCCTCTGAAGAGTCGTACTTTTTGGGGTGGGGGAGAAGGGTTCGGACCGAGTGAAAATAATAAGGGTTGGGGAAGGAGGAATGGGTTGTTCGGGCTCGAATTAGTCATCGCGAATCCGCGGCCAATGGGGAGAGATCGTAACGGCGCTGATGGCAGTGATGCTTGTCGCAGGAAATTTTCTTTTGTGAGTTTGAAACCTCCCCGCGTGCTCTTCCCCCCATTCCCTCAACGGTTGTTGTATAGAAAGGGCACGAGCGTTACACGTAATACGTGTTGCGTCGTACCCACCAATTCCAACATCCGGACCCGCATATGTACATGTATGACTCGTCTATGTGTATGCATACGCATTGAACGCAGTGCTCGGTGCGTCTAACGCATTGTCATCAGCTGTCGATGACGATTATTGCGTGAGTCACCGCTCATCCACTCGTCCAGCACAATCGGATGTATGTGTATTAGGGTAGTTCTTATTTGGGGTATTTTTGAATTTTCATTGGACCGCGGTTTGGATCGAATCGAAGGAAAAAAATGAAAATATTTAAGCCTAATTTGATGTTATCAGTCCAACTCCTTTTACGCGCTGATTCGAGATGGAGTTTGCTGTTTAGAATACATGTAATTTTTATATTTTTGCTTCCTCATAAAGGAAACTTTGTGACGGTCAAAAAATCTTCTTTCAGGATTTTGGTGTCAACACGTTTAAAGTGTCCTAAACCATCCAGAAACGTCTACGTCTGACGTTTGGTCAAAATGTCTGAATGAATGTGCGTGTGCGTGTGAGTGTGTGAAACGGCCTCCCAAATTTCGAACGTTTATAACTCAATAACGGTTTCAGCTACAGCGATCAAACTTTGCACACATATGCAACCTTATAATGTCTACGTCATCTGTGATTCTCGCGATAATTGGCGAAGCTGCTCGGATTTGACAGCGTTTTGAAATTTCCGAAAAATGTCTGTGGCCACTCTAGCGTCCGGAATTTTTGGGTTATCGGTCTAAATAGTTCTTCACAAAGACAATGAGGCTCATGGATGTTTGCTATTGAATTTGGGCCGAATCCATTGGGGAGTTCAGATTTTATAGGATTTCGAATTTTAAGAAAAATTTACGTTTTGTTCCAACTCACGTTAGCTTCGGACGATCGAAGCCAAACTCGGTGCATATCGGGAACATTAATCAACCGTACCTTGTATCGAATTTGGTAAAGATCTGTCGAGGGGATCGAATTTTATAGGACTTTGAATTTTGTAGGAGTTTGAATTTTCCTAAACTAGCTGCAAGTTGGAACTTGCAATTTGTTTCCTCCGCACTTGAGCCAATGGACGAAATCCTTTATGAGGAAGCCAAGTTGATGAAGAAAAGGGTACTCATAGGAATCCTCATCAAGGACTTCGGCCTTTGGCACAAGTGCGAAGGAAGCAAATTGTGAGGTTCAACTTGCAGCTAGTTTGACGATTTTGTTGGCAAGGCAACTAATTATTCGCGGCAAAATCCACGAATATGAACCCTACTTTCACGAAAAAATATACATGTATGGGTCATCTCATGCCACGTTTACACCATTCCTCTGATGATTATAATCCAATTCATCCGAATAATTTTGACAAAACTGGAATATTCAAGGGTCCCTTCCAAAATCGACGTAAAATATCTTACATAACATTCTCTAACGACCACAATCAAGGTAGGACTCTGAGACTATCCAATAGTCGAGTTATCCAGAAATTATTTGAATAAATTAAATGATAATCGTCAAGGAAACAGTGTAAACGTGGCATGAGATGACATACCCGTTAATTTCATATGGTATCGGATTTTTCCGAGAATAATAAGTCACCCCGCCAATATAATAACGGAAAAATAACCATGTTCCATGTATTTTGAACGCGAAACTTCACCTCGAATCACCGCGTAATAAAAGTTGGATTGGAAAAATCAAATTAGGCTTAATATTTTTTTTCTTGGATCGATTGAGACCCCGGCGCAGTCACAATTCGAAAATGACCCGAATAAGAACCACCCTAATGCTTATAAATATATATATAGCCATGTAGTAGAGATTAGTTTGAAGTGTATCAATGACTAACGTGCGCCTCCCTTTCCCGTTAGGGTTTAGTGGTGGCCTGGAATACGAGTTGCGTATGTAGCCCATACGAACGTACAATGCAAATCCCCCTAGGATTCTCACCCGCGAGGTCTGCGTCACCTCGCAGCATTTACGTGCTTGAAATTTGCCGCCCCCCCCCTCCACCACCAAAACGCCTCATATATGTAATAAGAAACGAGGGGGTAATGCGAGTCGCATAGCCAATTTTTGTTCTGACCGACGGGAATAAAGATGGAAATATCGATAGCGCGACACAAAATATCCATCACGGGAAGATTTTTCACTGAACAGTCTTCTCGCCGACCTTTTAGAATGTCTTTTTCGGACAAAAGGTTTCATGCACATTGTTTGGAAAATAAAATCCGTAGATATCGGTCGCAGGGTGACCCGTATTGCCCCCGATGTTTGGTGGGTGTGGCGGCATACGTGGGGCGGTGGGTTGCGCAGTACATGGGGGCCATTTGGGCGAGCAGGGCGGGGGGGGGGGGGGATGAAAGGGCCCGCGCGAGGTCTTTGGTCCGACCCTCCATATTCAAGGACTTATTCATTCGGCAAGCCGAATGTGTATGACGTGTACTCGATGAATGATCTAGCACGCGGCCCGCGTCAGCTCATAGTCACGCTATAGCTATATGTATACACGCATGTATACGCATATACATACTGGCGAGTGCGCACAGGCTGCGTGTAATAACGCACGGACTATTGCGGTAAATACGCGTCGCACGCGAGACCCAAACGAGTCTTTTGACAATGGAGACGAATGAGGAGATGCTTCTGACGTGTCACGGGGTCCACGCCCGGGCGTGCTGCGTGCGCCCGGCAGTGGAGCAGCAGAAGCCCAAGAGCATAGGTGGGATGCGTCTGTCGCATCAGTCACCCTCGGCAACCCCGGTTATGTGTCATACACCCGCCCAGCATCGCGCATATGTCGAGAGGGCGATGATGCATCCAGCCTTGCGCGTGGTTTAATCGCTTTGCTTCATCGATACGCCACGCAATCGTCTAATCTGGCCTAGCCGTCCAACTACACCGCACACGAGAGTCAACGAAAATATCATTAGTCGAAACGATTTTGTTTCGTTTCGTTTTGTTTTTTTACATGGAATCGTGAATACGGAGAATATTAATTTTTTCGTCAACTTTTTTTTTAATAAAAAGCGTAGTTGAAAAAAGTAATTACCGCCGACTTTTTTCAGGGTCTATGTACATATTTAACTAACGGATATTCATTAGTATACATATGTACATTTAAATTAATAATAATAAGAATATTAATAATTTATTGGTAAAATATATGTATGTACTGTTCTGGTTATTAAAACAGCTGAATTAGGCACCGCAAGAAAATGTATATATCTATTTTGATGTTCAGAAAAATTCAATGACCAATAAATATCTCACAAAAATCGCACACGAATGTGTTTGAATAATTGAAAATCATTAAATTTAGAAAAATTACTGAAATCACAAATCACATTTTTTTTCGGGAGTTGAAACGTGAAATGATTTATTATATAATACATCACTACACTCTCGAGACCCGATCCTTCACATTTGCATCTATGGCGGGCTCGTGCGCGCGCGAGAACCATCGACTCCGGGGTCGCGCGACTCCCAGGCGCAAGGACGACGGGCCGGTGAACGTTCTCCGCAGAGACTTCACCGCTCATGATTATAATATACCGTCCCGGAGTGTACTTTATGTGTGTAACCGCTCGTTGCTGTGGCTCATACACGCCTGTCCCATGAAACAACGCCGTAGTTCCAATACCAACCGTATTGTGCGCGATGGCAAACGTTGTTGATGCTATAACTATATACCGTGGCAATGCCATTACGTTACCGTACAATTTTACCGAAGCCAGTGCACGCTCCTAGATCCGTTGGCACTGGCTCGTCTAAAGCATCGCAGCAGCCGCGAATACCTCGCTGCTTACTTTCTCTCTGAGTCACCCGGTTTGAGCGCTCGTGAGCTCGTGCCTAGTGCAGCCGCAGGGGCAGCGGCAGCAGCGTCGAGAACACAGCTAAAACCCAACACGACTGGCTCGTCGACGTTCTGACTTTTTTCCGGTCCAACGGACAAATCTCCTCGGAGATCTACTCTAATCCACTTGATCTCCCACGAGGAAATGTATGTTTTCCAACGTTCGACCGCATCACAAGTAAACTGTATCGACACAAACCGGTAGAACTTTGTTTCCAACATTCCTTGGTTATATCGTTCAACGTCTGTGCATTATTCAATCCTAGAATGGTCACCATATGAGGAAATCCCCGGCGCGCAATGTTTTCTTTTACTTGCACACAATTGGCGGAAGATTTTTTTCTGTCAGGCGGAAGATGTTTCTGAGAGAAAAATTACAATTTCTCCTTTGAATCGTTTGGTAATGAATTATAATTTTTTCGAATAAAACGAAATGATGTGAATGGAAATTTAGAAATAATTAGATGGAAGGAATGCCGAAATAAGGGGAATTCCTCACGAGGTGACCAGATTCGTTAATGGTTTTTCTTCGGCAGTGTTGCCACACGTGCCGAGTTTTCTTACTGTCTAGCAAGTTGACCGAAGTCGTTATGTCGCATGTGGTGGCAAATCTAGGGTTAACGAATATGTGGCTAGAGACAGCACCGGATTAGCTATACAGCAGAAGTAGCCAATTCTACGGGCCCAGCGTTTACATAATCTCACCTTAATAAACATTAAACTCTATATACTTAGAGATATTGATTTGACTAATGCTATATTCAAATTGCCTTGCATAAAATCGATGAAAGTTTCATTGTCAAAGTTGGGTTCAATTTTATATTCCACATTAAACCAAGGGCCTGTTGATATTATTTGATACAGACTCCGCGCTGGCTCAATCCGGCAATGTCCAAGGACCCTTGATAAAAGCAGAACGGTGTATGCATTTAAAATCTAGTGACAAAATTCGTCGAGTATCTTAGTTCGAGAGTCGACGGTACGAGCGCTCGAAGCCCAAAAATACAGTCTAGCTTTGCCTAGAGTAAGGAGAGCACGTGGATATACCAAAAGATACACATGACATATATTTTGCAAACTTATTTTCTACCCAGTAAACTGGGTAGCAGCGTTCGTAGCGGGGACTCTCGAACTAAGGTTCTCTACGGATCTTGCTCCCATATTCCCGACGCCATGTCTTAGCAAATTCGCAACATTTTTTAAAAATCTTAACAAAATGGCTGAAAATTATCGAACCATCCAAAGTGTAAATCATTTGTGCCACGATTCTTCGTAGTTTAACGTTGATTTTATCAAAATCGGTTGACGCGTTTGGGAGAAATCGCAAATCGCGTTTTCGAAGTGGTGGGAACGCGTGCGCCATCTGTCGTGCGACGATCGCCAATTGCGCGCCATAAGAGCATCTCTTTGTTCGTTCGATTTTTTTTCTTTGTCGTCACTCACTCATTTATTATCGTTCTTTTCTCGCTCCTATTTGTTCCGCAATCGTTTGTTACGTTCTTGTTTCTTCGAAGCAAGCGTCAATGAACTCGTTTGTTTTGGTTATCGGAAACGTAATCCATCCGGGCCTTATCGCCTATCGATGACGAATTCAACTGGTCGATTCACCGTCGTTCTCTCCGATTCTCTCTTTACAATTGCGAGCAAATTTATGACGCATTCATGAGACAATGCTTGCGTTTGAGCGCGGATTAACGACGTAATACTATTCTCGAGTTACGTTTCATCCATGAAGTATGAGTCTATGAGAAATCATCTCAAACTATTTTTGTTTTTTCTCTGATAATGGAGGGAAAGATGATCGAAAATTTTACGTTTGCAGCTTCGCAGAATTCTTTTTCACCGAATTTTTACACCAAAATTATACAGTTATAATAAAAATAACAAATTAATTCGTAAATACGATTTCACATCGATGAAATGAATACAGAAGAAAAATTTTATCGATAATTGATTTGAATGGAAAATAAGTGCATGGAAAAAATAAAATAGTACAAGTACAAATGAAGCGTCGATGATAAATGAACATGGAAAAGTTAAGTTTATAAAATTAAATCTGCGATAAACATTTATACATTTTTGTCGTTAGTAATTGTTCGTCATTCTCAATCTGTACGTAATTGTGAAAGCTGTTCCGAGCTTTCTTGCAGTACAATCGACATCGATACTGCCTCGGCGAAAGTCAACGAATTAGAGCAGAACGGAAGTGTTCCTAACTACTGCTGTTATTACAGTCTATTGGTATAAATAGTACACGAGATGATGAGAGGCAAAGTATGTGGGTGGTAACCGACTCTGACGCATGAGTCAACCCGACGAAAAGTTCATAATTCAACATTACAACGTTAACCGAACAATAATTCTAATATAATGAATAAAAATTCGTCACATCAACTATAAAAAAACCGCGATCGACGATTTCATCTCATTAAAGTTTGGATCCTGGGCAAAGCATTTTAGCATTAACTGTTTTTAATGATAATAATAATGATAATGATGAAATGATGATAATAATAATAATAATTATTATTATAATAATAATAATAATAATAATAATAATAATAATAATAATAATAATAATAATAATAATAATAATAATAATAATAATAATAATAATAATAATAATAATAATAATAATAATAATAATAATAATAATAATAATAATAATAATAATAATAATAATAATAATAATAATAATAATAATAATAATAATAATAATAATAATAATAATAATAATAATAATTATTATTATTATTATTATTATTATTATTATTATTATTATTATTATTATTATTATTATTATTATTATTATTATTATTATTATTATTATTATTATTATTATTATTATTATTATTATTATCATAATTAAAAAATAAAAATAATAATAAAAATCATAAATGTTTGTTCCACAAATGTTTATCTTGCGTCCAGCATCTCGCTTATCGAATTACTATGGCATGGACCGACTAATGGTACATTATCTATCGACGACAGTGAGGTCACCACCAGCCAACGAGGGCGCACTTACAAGACACGTGCACCGCGGTGCAGTCATGAAGGGTCGAGGTTTCATCTTCCATCGTCAGCAGCAGCGTGCGCGATGATTCATCGTCGGTATAGGAGTAAAGAGTGCTCAAAAGCTCGATAAGGGGGGTGGGTAGAAACACGGACTACAGGGTAAATGTATTCGGTAACTTAGGGACGGTCGAGTAGAGGGGGAAAAGCAAAAGAAGCTCAACGATTATGGGGAGAAAAAAAATGAAATTCTACTTTTGGTCTGTGCATGTGGGTGGGGGAGGAGGAGGTGTGGGAGATGACCATTATTTTGGTGACCATCACAACGATGCGGGGAGCACGAGGGCGTCATTCATTGAGCGATAAGTATGGACGACCCCCTCGTCTCTATCTCGATCAACGACTCCGTCGCTTCCCGTCCTCGTTTATTCACTCGAACCTAATTGATGCCGCAGACACATCATATTTATTCCTCCACTTGCTTCTCTCCGTTGTTTGTTTGGTTTTTTTTTTTTTTCTTTTTTCCGTCCATGCACCCGGGTGACGAATCAACGGTGAGCGTTATGTAGTGAATGAAGAACGATTATCCGACGAGTTCCAAGTTCAGAATTTCCAGTTTCCAATGGACCAGTATAGCGAAGCTCGTTGGAATGCGGTTCCTCGTTAAAATCCCGAGAACGATAGCCCGATGTGATGATGACCCGCACTCGTCGTCTCTTTTTTTCTTCTTTCCGTTCGTTTTTTTTTTTTTTCGACTCACTCTGATCCTCGATAAACGTACGAGATGTGGTGTGAGAAACGGAGACGGGACAAGTTAAACGAGCACGTTTGATCCGCTGATGCTGCCATATTTCGCTCTTCCGTCGCGGCCGCGCGGTTAATGTCGACGTCGCGCAAGATAACGTTGAAAAAAATTGAGGTGACCGCGTGCTCGCTCGACACGATGACCGCCTCTACGATTCAACGAAACCGTCTACTGCTGACTGAATTCCATAGCTTTTCGTGATATTTATCTTTAGCTTGAACATTTTTTTCCTTTTTCCACGATTTTTAATTAATCCCAATTGCTCGACGTCGAATAATTTCTCAACGTCAACTTAATTGTGATTATTTTATTCGTATAATCGGATTTCTTTAAAAATATGGTATATCAAAAGGAATTGATCGAAGCCTTTGCTACCACTCACATGAATTGAGACGTATGTATATAATTGATATTGAATAAAAAATTGGTTCCGAACGACATGACGCTGTGGATTAAATTTTAAAAGTGTTTTAAAGCAATCGTCCACAACCGTTTTTTAAATTAAATATCAAGCCGATCGGAATAAATTTAGAGATCTCTGGGTTTTAATCCTACGTATGTGGGACACAAAATCCGTGTCTCACGAAATAAAGTCTCGTGGGGTACGGTCTGGTGGCTTCAAATCCTCGGGATTGATAACGGAACCTGTCAGCAGTCGTTCGAACCGTGAAGCCTTCCTCCAACCGGGCGTAGAAAATCTGCATTGAAACCAACATTATAATCTCCACGCCTTCCCCTAAATGATACATTTTTTTACGTTTTTTTTTTGTCTTTTTTTTTCAACGAAGGCGAGGGAACGCGACGATGAGTAAGAAAGAATAATTTGGATAACGAAAAAAGGCGTTTCAGGCAAGAATTGTGTGAGTCCGGATTCCGGGGGATAGTGGGCGGAGGGGGGAGGGGGAGCGGGGGTGTTATGCGGTGTGAGATCATCCTCGGCGTTCTATGACAGTACGGACCAAGCCAAATGTCGTATCACCGGAATGTTCTCTAACTGAGCTGTCCCCGTGCAGTTACCAGCACTGGACCAGTGAGGCGTTTGAACAAAGTGTGAGCCGGTGGCGGTCAATGAGGCGGAAAGGTGTAACGATCGTGGCAGATGCTGGAAACGGGAATGGGATCATTTTGGACAAGATATAGTGCCGTAAAATAGTGTTGCTCTTGACTGGTCAACAATGACCGGACTTCTGTCGGGCACTTTGCACGATGAAAAATAATCCGACTGTATATGAGGCATTCCACGTCAACTCAGACGGTCAAAACCCTGACCCCTGCCGATTTAGTTCCTGATTTTTTGTTGGCTTCCATTTAACCCCCAAAGTACCCTCGATTTTTTTCAGAATTTTCGAATCCCCGTACAACCCTTAAAAAAATTCAAAACCACCCCCAATGAAGAAAGGCGTACTTGGACATAATTAATATCTTTGATTTTTTTTGTGTGATATCATTAGGTCAAAAAATAAACTTTGCCAAAATTCCAGAGTGGGCTCTGTATTGCAACTATATTTTAGAAAAAACTAAATCGGACGGTCAAAACCTGATCTTTGCTGATTCAGCTCTCGATTTTTTTTTAAATTCAGTTTCACCCCAAAAGTACCCCTGATTTTTTTCAGAATTTTCGGATCCCCCTACGACCCTTTAAAAAATTAAAAACTACCCCCAAATAAGGAAAGACGTACTTGGACACAATTAAAAATTTTAATTTTTTTAATGATTTCAGTACATTGAATAGTAGAGTTTGTTGAAATTTTAAATTCTGAAAAAAATCAGGGGTACTTTTGGGGTGAAACTAAATTCAACTAAAAATCGAGAGCTAAATCAGCAAAGATCAGGTTTTGACCGTCCGATTTATTTTTTTCTAAAATATAGTTGCAATACAGAGCCCACTCTGAAATTTTGGCAAAGTTTATTTTTTGACCTACTGATATCACACAAAAAAAATCAAAGATATTAATTATGTCCAAGTACGCCTTTCTTCATTTGGGGGTGGTTTTGAATTTTTTTAAGGGTTGTACGGGGATACGAAAATTCTGAAAAAAATCGGGGGTACTTTGGGGGTGAAAACGAAGCCAACAAAAAATCACGAACTAAATCGGCAGGGGTCAGGATTTTGACCGTCTGAGTTGACGTGGAATGCCTCATATATATATATATATATATTGAGGTGGTTCTTATTTGGACTATTTCCTAGAGTACAATATCCGGAGGTCCTGGGGCCCCTTCCTCCTGAAATTGACGTAAAGTATCGTGCATAACTCTCTCAAAGAACGACAATTAATGTCCGTCCTTGGGACGCGCTAATAGTCTCTTTTTTTGAGAATTCTTTGTATAAATTGAACGACAATCTTCACAGGAATATTCGGGCTATTTTATTTGGAAAATACAGTGAAATATTCGGACAAACGACATTTTTGAATACCAATTAATAATAATAATATTCCATCGTCGACACAATTCATACATTTTCATTGAATTTTTGTTTTATGCGATAAAAAAAATGTCCTACCACTGAAATGTTTTTGCATTCGACATTTTATTATTCCAGAAAATTTTATAAAAATAAACCCTGAATAAGAATTCAGAGTTTTTTCAATTTCGCCGATGCATTTTTTGCGATTAATTTTGACAAAAAAATTCAAGCTCGATAACGTTTCCTATGATTATCTATCTACCCGCGCGCAAGTTGGACCAACGTCCTTCACACCTCCGCACTTAACTTTATCCCGCGGACAGTTGCCAACGTCACCGTGATTTATGAAAGACACGTGGAGCTGGAGATCAACGAAGATACCATTACGACACTCGTTGCAACAACGTCGTTGTATATCAACGGGGGAGGGGGGGGGGGGAATAAAGTTTATTAAATGTCCTGAACGAGAGTAGGAAAACATTAATTCCTTGCTTCACGGTTGGCCGAACAAAATTCCTCATCAACGTCTCGGTCTAGGCTCGTGTTCAACTATCGACAACGATCTCAACTCATATTCGAATTTTTAGATTTCTTATTTCGCTTGCGAGTTGTAACGCGTCATTAACGGGCTGTTCGAACCACCCTGCGAACGACAATGACGGCGTGTTATTTTTGAAAAAAAGAATACGCTATTATTCTTGAAAAAAAAGTCATACGATATTATCTAGAAAAAATTCTGTTACGAAAAACAAATCTTGGTGTGTTATTTATGAGAAAAAACTTACGATATTATTCATAAACACAAAAATACGCCGTTATTGAAGGATAATAATAATACGCTTGCTTAAAAAAATAGGCTATTCATTTTGAAAAATCTGTTATCCATGGACCACAATAAAAATTTTACGTTCCGCCCTTTTTACTTACCATTTTCATGATTTGTATGTTTGGAATTTGTAAGAATGTTCGAGTGAACGTTAGATATATCCTCGACATATGGACAACTACAGTGGTTCTTATTTGAGTTATTTTTGAGTTTGATTGCGCCGAGATCTCAATCAATAAAAAAATAAAACGAACATAAATTTGGGGCCCAATTTGACCTTTCTAGTCTAACTTTTACTACGCGCTGATTCGAGGTCAAGTTTCCCGTTTAAAATGCATGAAAGTTTTTTATTTTTCGTTAATTATTATACTGGCGGAGCGACGAAATCCTCTCGGAAAAATCTAATACCATATAGAATTAACGGGAAGGAACACTATATTCACCAAAAATGAACATGTGTGATGGGTCATCTCATACCACATTAAATTTTCATCTCGTTCCTCTGATGAAAATCATATAATTTATGAACGGTGTAAACGTGGAATGAAATGACCGATATATGCCCATTTTTTGGTGAAAATAAGGTTCATACCCGTCAATTCCATATGGTATTGGATTATTCCGGGAATAGTCCCCTAGGACCCTACCAATAAAAATTCCGAAAAATCGAAAAATTCCATATATGTAAAACGAGGAACTTCGACTCACATCAGCTCGGCGTACAAGTTGGACTAGAAAGGTCAAAATAGGCTCAAAATTTTCGTTTTTTTCAAAATCCATTGAGGCCCCGAGGCAATCAAAATCCAAAAATGACCGAAACAAGAGCCGTCCTAATATATATACACCACACATATGTGTGTGCGATAAAATTATTTCTTTTCCTCTTTCCTCGTCAACTCGGTAGCACAGCAAACTCTAACGCATTCTTCTCAGCGCAGTCACCCGGCCTTGCCAGCGTCCTTAGTTGTTCATTGCCTCCGGGTCTGTCCGCACAGCAGCGGCAGCGGCAGCAGCAGCAACAGCAGCAGCAGCATCAGCGAGAGCCATAGCCCGTCGAACGAGAAAAAGCAGAAAACATGCGAGTAGAGTACCAGCAATGGCAGAGAGCAGTAACGCTACTCCATACCGATGTTCATACTCGTAGCTGCTTTACGCTCAACGTTCGCTGTGCTCTCGCAATTTATTAATCTGTCGGCACAGCAGGACAACCCGCACGTAGCTTGCTCGTTGCTGTTGTTCATACTCGCTCTCCCTTTCTCTCTTCCTCCCCCTCTCTCTCTCTCTAACACTCTTGCTCTGCTCTCTGGGATCTCGCTTCATCATCAACGGGCGTAAATCGCGCTCCACTGTTGGGCTGCGTGCGAAAGAAACGAACGTGAACGCAACGACGGACGTTCAGCGTTGTTCCGAGAGGCAAATACCATCGGCCATGTTACTTCACGCTGTTTCGATATGATTCGTGAATTCGCGTCGTAACTGTAATAATATATTGTGTTGCAACTACACCTACTAGTCGTGTATAGATGTATGTGTATTTGGGTGATTCTTATTTGGAGGATTTTCGTATTTCAATTGCGCCGGGATCTCCATGAGGTTTTCAAAAATCAAAAATTTCGAAGCTAATTTGACCTTTTTGGATAAACTCTTACTTCGCGCTGATCTGAGATTAAGTTTGAGGCACGCTGATGACGATTTTGAAAGCGAATATCTCGGGATTGATAGTAGAAAATGAAAAGGTCTCAGAATTTTTTTAATTGCATACCTATTATAAACACCACACTTGATGGGGGGAGCAAAAAAAATGTCACGTTCATTTTTTAATCTGTGGGAGGAAGATAAAAAATTTTGTTAATAAAAATGTTATCATTTCCGTTTTTGGTCATCAATCTCCCCTCTGTGGGCTAAACTTCATTTTCATCGGTACGTAAATGACTCAAGGGATGGACGGACTGACCGGGACCATAAGGATTCCTAGATTTCGACGAAACCCTAAAAATGGACTTACATGGGTCGTCTCATTCCACGTTTACGCCGTTTATGATTCTTGTCAAAGGGACTGTGTGAACGTGAAATGAGATCACCCATGTAAGTCCGCTTTTGTTCGAGTAGGGTTCATACTCGTTAATTTCATATAATGTTAGATTTTCCCAGAAACAATCGGTTGCTCCGCCAGTATAATTACCGAAGAATACAAAGTCCGCATGTTGGGAAACCTGTTCTCCAAACAGCGCGCAGTAAGAGTTGGACTAGAGAGGTCATATTAGGCTTCTAATTTTCGTTATTATTTGTTTTTTCAATTGATTAAGTCCCCGGCGGGCTCAAAATTCGAAAATGACGCAAATAAGAATCACCCTTATGTGTATATCTGTGGGTATACGTGTGTGTGTGTGTGTGTGTGTGTGTGTTGGCCTTCTAGGGACTTGCACTTCGTGTCCCACGCGTGCACACCCCTTAAAAATCGAAACAGTGTAATGGAATACGGCTGGGACGCGGTCTGATTGTGTCGTTTCTAGTCGTTGAAAAAATATTTAGAGAAAGAGCTGAGTTGATCCGGACTTTTTTTTAATTTATTTTCGTTGACGATTAGTCTACTGTTTTGTGCGCATGTAGATTAAAATTTTTTTTATTCGAAATTCGTAGATGCTTGTCGGTATAAGACAATTCGAAAATCTAGGTTTTTTGTTCAACTTCATTTTTCAGCAAGAATCGTTAATTCTTTCTTTTCACAGCCAGACCTTATAACCAAAAAGTTTCTCAATTAAATTAGATTCAGGGACATTTTTCCTCAAAAATCCTGATATGAAGATTAGTTTAGGAACTGGGGGAAAACTGTTTAATCCAATAAAGGATTATTCAGAAAATCACGGGGCCTTCTAAAGCCTTCAATGACGAACAAAAATCAATATGCAATAAGCAAAAAAATAACGATTATTAACTTTGCAATTTTTTTTTAATTATCAAGTCAAACCACAGTAAAAAATGCACTTTATTCAATTCGGTACTTTCGTCGAGTGCATTTTTTATGAGACGGGTCACAAAGGATTGATACCAATAAGCTCATTGACTTCTTCAAACCAATTATAAAAACGGAAATGCGAAATGCCACCCCGTGAATCGTTTTGACCCAATCTTCATCACACGTGACAAGTTTAAAAAAAAATGTAAAAAAAGTATCATGTCGATAGTGGGATATCGCCCGCGACAATGGAAATATACTTAGCGTAAAATCGCAACACAAAAAGCTCTATTGATAAACGCGTCGATCAATAAAACGTGACCTCGAATAAAAGCTCCGAATGGTAACACGTGTAGAAGGGTGGCTGGGGGTTGGAGGTGGAGATTAATTACCGCAAAATGATAATGATAATACTAACTATTATTATTATAATAATAATTATTATAATAATAATAATAATAATAATAATAATAATAATAATCATCATAATCATATAATAATAATAACCATCATCATCATCATAATAATCATTATAATTATAATAATTATCATTATAATAATAATTATTATAATAATAATAATATTAATAATTATAATAATAATAATAATAATAATAATAATAATAATAATAATAATAATAACAATTATAATAATAATAATTATTAATATTATTATTATTATAATAATTATTATTATAATGATAATTAGTATTATTATAATGATTATTATGATGATGATGATGGTTATTATTATTATATGATTATGAGATTATGAGATTATAGAGAGAATTATAATTATATTATAATTATTATTATAATAATAATAATTATTATAATTATAATTATAATTATAATTATAATTATAATTATAATTATAATTATAATTATAATTATAATGATAATTATAATTATAATTATTATTATTATAATGATAATTATAATTATAATTATTATTATTATTATTATTATAATTATCATTATAATAATTATAATAATAATAATAATAATAATAATAATAATAATAATAATGAAAATAATTATAATATAATTATAATTCTCTCTATAATCTCATAATCTCATAATCATATAATAATAATAACCATCATCATCATCATAATAATTATTATAATAATAATAATAATAATAATAATAATAATAATAATAATTATTATTATTATTATTATTATTATTATTATTATTATTTATTTTAATTATATTTATAATAAATGAATCACGTGCGCGGTTCCGTGATACCACCTCTACACCTACCTAACTACGTATATTACTCTTGTATACATACGAATAATCCCGCGGACAACTCGAACACGATGGAACACACGTGAGTCCTCCGTTAGTGTCGGAATTTCCTTGAGACGTTTAAAACCGCGGTCGCGTCGTTTCTCTCACCAGCCCGAAGCTCGGCGTACGCTCGCGGAGACCACGCGAGTTTCTATTGTGGCCACCGCCTCTCGGCTTGGACCTTTCTTTTAAATTTTTGCGCGATTGACGCAACCCGAGGTTCCGTCAATCACACTTTAGATGCCGTCACCGTCCGGTATAACACTCAGATCGATGGGTGATTGACTCACGCATCGATCTGAGCGAGACATCGATATCTCCAGTACATCGTCGCGACGGCTCTCGCGCGCCCATTGGCCCGCCCCGTCGCTACTACACCGTGGGACTCGCCGATTGGCCCACTCACCTCACGGCCACCCGTAACCACCGCGTTACGATTACGATCACGGCGCCTCGGGCTACGTAACCGCGACGCGCCGTGATCGATTAGTGATCCAACGGACCTCAAAGCGTGCGGACACCTAAGCGGTGCTCCCCACGCACACACGTACTTTTCCGGAGTCGTGGCACGTGGTGCACGCTCCTCATCATTTATCGGCACAGTTTGCCATTAATTAATAAAATTCAACGTCCAATATTGGATCTCGACGTGTGCGGACACCTGCGCGGTGATCCCCACACCCCTCGTATTCTCGGGAGTCGGAGCACGTTGCTCACGCTCCTTGTACCTCTACGGCACGAGTTGGCCATTTTCTGTTCCCAGTTAAGGGAGAATTGCAAAAATACATTTATACGAATTCATCTCGACGTGCCTTCGCCTGGATATATCGACGCTGGAGCGAAGATATCCTACGATTGTCAAGAACCACAACGATACGGAGAAGGTTCGCGAAGACGGGCCATGCTTTCAATCGTCTCATCATCCATGTATACTCAGGTACAGCGTATCCGGTCATGACATCCGGCTACGCTTTCCAATAAAATAATCAGTGCGCGATTATTTTTACCGGCTGAACGTACCGGGATAATTAATATAATACATCTCGACGTATCTCGGCTTTCGCAATCACCATCCGTCGAGATACGGAACTTTATTCGTAACCGGACGTGACGCGCGCGGCGCCGCGTTCAGTGGACATCTTTCGTGCATCGTTCTTCCATCCTATCACTGTTGATAAGGACGCGCAATAATAATCTCGCGTCGCGATACCAGTGTGCATCAGACTGATAATTACCTAAAACGAAAGAGAAACAATACGTATCCGTATTATAATATCGTGCGCGCTTCCGCGTTTCGCCGTCATCATTAGCCGTCTTTCCGGCATCGTCATCGACGGGTTCGCGCCGCCATTTTGTTACGACCGCGTCACGACGCGATCGCCACGACTTCCGCCCCCTCGTTCCTTCATGCGAAACGTATGCGTACACGACCACATCGATAGCGTTTGCCGACATTTTGTATAACCTGTTGTGGCACTGTGCGATAATTCGCGTTAACTATCATTGCTCGTGACTTTCGGGCGTAAATCATTGCACGCTGTGTGTATTCGAGTGAAGATAACTTTGAACCTCATGCGTTATTCTTTACCGATCATTTCCTTTCATTTGTAAAACTACGCCGATTGCATTCTCGTCCATCATCGACGTATTCGCTTCCATTTGTAAGATTATTGTTTGACGAACGACAATTATTGTTCATTTCGAAGAATTATGTCACATTCACCCTCGTTTTTTCTACCGGTTTCGATCTTTTTTCTACGAATTAAATCTTAATTTTCCACTTATACGGACGTTGCTTTGCTTAATTGTTATTTTATTAACTACATTACTTCTTCCGATAAGCTCCATCCTCGGGTCCCGTTCCCGTCCGTTGTTCAATCAACAGCAATTCAGCATTTATGAAAAAAATTCGACTTTTATTCACGATCATTGATTAAAAAATCATCTCGCGAATTTGCGAAAGAAGCAGTTCGTTACAAATTGGCGCCCAACGTGGGGCCCGAGGATTAACTGTCGTTTATTGGAATAACTGATAGATTATTTGCATATTAATTTATTCGAAATTAATCATTCATAATAAAAAATAAAAAAAATGTCGACCAAGTATAGCCCGGTGAATACTCGGTCACAATCCGAAACCGACCTAAAAACACCGGAGGGTCCCCCCACAATCAAAAAGAAATTTGCCAAGCGCCCTCTTACCGGCGCGAAGTCCGTACCAAAACTAACCGATTCTTTCGACGATATAGATAATGCTGATCGTCTAGAACTGGATGTCATGAGAAAACAAATGCGTGATGAAATAGAATTGATGGCGCAGGAGCGCCGGGAGTTGGAGCGGATGCGGTTGGAGGTGTCCGAGGCGAGCAGCGATGCCATTGTCACGGAACTGAAACATCTACGGGACAGGCTCGAAAAACAGCAACAACAAATTAACCAGATTCATACGCGATCTGGTCACACGAGGGATCAACCCGATACGAAGGCTCTCGATCCTCCATCCACCCAGCCTCCATCCAACAACATGAGTACAGGTATGCACGACGGGCTTGCCCACACTATGCGCACTTTAAAATTAGACATTAAAATCCCAAAATTCAGTCACAGCTCGAACGCAAATCCAAACGAATTTTTGGAGCGTCTTGACAGATATTTCGTTGCAAAAAACGTCATTAATGACACGTATCGGTTATTAGTAATTGAACATACCCTCGAGGGGCGCGCCCATGTTTGGTATCGAGCCCATCGAAGGACAATAAAAACGTATGCAGAATTTACAAAGCAATTTCTCGCGGAATTTTATTCAATTGCGGATCGCGTCCGAATAAAAAATGTATGGGTATCCAGGAGATACCCTCCGTCAGGGGGATCGCTCCAAACGTACTTCCTAGAACAAATAACGGAAGCGGATTATTTTGATCCACCATTGGATCAGTACGAAATTAACTTTACGACGGTACAGCAGTTGCCTATTCGAGTGCGGGAATCACTCGTTTCAATCGATTTTTCAAATACTCATGCAATTTCGACGGCCCTTGGCCATCTCGATATGACCAACGATGACCGAGATCGTTGGGAACGAAATAATTCGTTAAATCAAAATCAAGCAAATTCTAATTGGAATAATTATTCCAATCGAGATCAATACAATAACGTTCCGTCGAATTCTCCTGATCGCGGGATTCCACCGAACCACAATAATATTTCGGGTCATTTAAATTCACGAAATAACATGCCGTCGAATTTTCCGAATCGCGGTAATCGATCAAATCATTATCGGGATAATTCCCATAATTTTGTCCCGACGACATATCTCTCGTTTAACAATACGACGAATTCAAAAAACTCGTATAATCGTCCACACATTCAATCCTCTCAAGCTGTCTTTGTCAGCCCTACTCGCGGTTATGCAAACAGTCGGGCGTCTTCGGAAGAAATAATTAACTCCGTGGACGACGACGTGCCCTTTACACCGGTGTTATCCGTGAAAGCTACGGAAACACCCATCAGAAATGGACAACGAGCCGATCCATCTGATAATAATGTCATTCGTTTATGTGACGAGTCGCGAGCAACGAAGCCCTCCCGACTTGCACAAACTTTTTCGCATTCATGCGATATTCGTCTCTCGCCCGAAACTACGGACAAATCCGTATCGTTACCCGTTAAATTCAGTACCCCTGTTGCGCGTGATAATACTTCGCTTCAGGCTTACGAAAAAATTTCAAAATCCTCCGCCCAGCCTATCCACCCACTTTCGGGGATAGCCCGGTCGGAAAATTCAACGTCATCGCCAGTTATGACGCTTGAGAACCCTTCGGTCGAAAATAACCGCATTGAAAAAATAAAAATGGAGGGGGATTCCAACAAAAATGAATTTACTCCGAACATGTTCGTCGAAATTTCTTCGAACTCAACCGATTCCAAGCTCGAATCATATCACCCGCGTCTAAGTACAATGATTTCCGATATCGATAAAATCTCGTCGATTCATAACGACCTTGATAATTATCAAAATCGTCCGCTACCCATTGCAGGGGAGGACCACAACTTTTTTCACAATCCAAAATTAACGAATGAAAACTCCGCGTTCGCGTATAAAAAATTCGCGCGTTCACCTCATCTATATAAGCAGGGTGAGGATCATAACTTCTTTATCAAAGAAAATATGACCATCAGTAACTACGGTACTCATGGAGTGCACGGTGCGTCGTCGCGATACAGAGGGGGATCGAGGCTAAACGCTTTAACCAACAGATCGTTTTTCGAATTTACGCCCCCGATCGCATAACAAAAATCTCCTTATGTCAGCCCTGCCTTTCATTTGAACCTCCGAAGCTGCACCGTTAACCCAGGAAATCTTTATTCATTCTGGATTAATATAGTCCACGGGCCAAGCGTCAACAACGTTCGCGGCACCACGGTCCCGCCATCGTGATCGGTTTTTTTTTTTAATTAATCGAAAAAATGGTTATTTAATTTGGTTTGTCGATAGAACCATCGAACCAACAATCATCGATCTAACGATAATAATTCCTAATGAAGATGCGCAATGGTGTGACCCGTCATGCATACTTAATCCATGTCTTTCCTTTGCAGTTGCCTGCCATCTCCTGTACTTACCTTTGTCATCTTTCAGATCACGCCAGCTCGCCTCGGACGCGTCGAACCGCATCCGACTCTTTTCTTCAACATTGTTTGTGAATGGTTGTGAGAGAGAATTTTGTCGTTTGCTTAGACGATAGTCAATCAATATGTACCTCGTCCTCACAAACGAAGGGGGATGTTGTGGCCACCGCCTCTCGGCTTGGACCTTTCTTTTAAATTTTTGCGCGATTGACGCAACCCGAGGTTCCGTCAATCACACTTTAGATGCCGTCACCGTCCGGTATAACACTCAGATCGATGGGTGATTGACTCACGCATCGATCTGAGCGAGACATCGATATCTCCAGTACATCGTCGCGACGGCTCTCGCGCGCCCATTGGCCCGCCCCGTCGCTACTACACCGTGGGACTCGCCGATTGGCCCACTCACCTCACGGCCACCCGTAACCACCGCGTTACGATTACGATCACGGCGCCTCGGGCTACGTAACCGCGACGCGCCGTGATCGATTAGTGATCCAACGGACCTCAAAGCGTGCGGACACCTAAGCGGTGCTCCCCACGCACACACGTACTTTTCCGGAGTCGTGGCACGTGGTGCACGCTCCTCATCATTTATCGGCACAGTTTGCCATTAATTAATAAAATTCAACGTCCAATATTGGATCTCGACGTGTGCGGACACCTGCGCGGTGATCCCCACACCCCTCGTATTCTCGGGAGTCGGAGCACGTTGCTCACGCTCCTTGTACCTCTACGGCACGAGTTGGCCATTTTCTGTTCCCAGTTAAGGGAGAATTGCAAAAATACATTTATACGAATTCATCTCGACGTGCCTTCGCCTGGATATATCGACGCTGGAGCGAAGATATCCTACGATTGTCAAGAACCACAACGATACGGAGAAGGTTCGCGAAGACGGGCCATGCTTTCAATCGTCTCATCATCCATGTATACTCAGGTACAGCGTATCCGGTCATGACATCCGGCTACGCTTTCCAATAAAATAATCAGTGCGCGATTATTTTTACCGGCTGAACGTACCGGGATAATTAATATAATACATCTCGACGTATCTCGGCTTTCGCAATCACCATCCGTCGAGATACGGAACTTTATTCGTAACCGGACGTGACGCGCGCGGCGCCGCGTTCAGTGGACATCTTTCGTGCATCGTTCTTCCATCCTATCACTGTTGATAAGGACGCGCAATAATAATCTCGCGTCGCGATACCAGTGTGCATCAGACTGATAATTACCTAAAACGAAAGAGAAACAATACGTATCCGTATTATAATATCGTGCGCGCTTCCGCGTTTCGCCGTCATCATTAGCCGTCTTTCCGGCATCGTCATCGACGGGTTCGCGCCGCCATTTTGTTACGACCGCGTCACGACGCGATCGCCACGACTTCCGCCCCCTCGTTCCTTCATGCGAAACGTATGCGTACACGACCACATCGATAGCGTTTGCCGACATTTTGTATAACCTGTTGTGGCACTGTGCGATAATTCGCGTTAACTATCATTGCTCGTGACTTTCGGGCGTAAATCATTGCACGCTGTGTGTATTCGAGTGAAGATAACTTTGAACCTCATGCGTTATTCTTTACCGATCATTTCCTTTCATTTGTAAAACTACGCCGATTGCATTCTCGTCCATCATCGACGTATTCGCTTCCATTTGTAAGATTATTGTTTGACGAACGACAATTATTGTTCATTTCGAAGAATTATGTCACATTCACCCTCGTTTTTTCTACCGGTTTCGATCTTTTTTCTACGAATTAAATCTTAATTTTCCACTTATACGGACGTTGCTTTGCTTAATTGTTATTTTATTAACTACATTACTTCTTCCGATAAGCTCCATCCTCGGGTCCCGTTCCCGTCCGTTGTTCAATCAACAGCAATTCAGCATTTATGAAAAAAATTCGACTTTTATTCACGATCATTGATTAAAAAATCATCTCGCGAATTTGCGAAAGAAGCAGTTCGTTACACTATTATAATCCCGAATGAGTCAGAGGCTATGTACGTATATATACGAGAACGTTACACTGTGATTCCGCGCGAGCTATTCGTAGACTCGCTTCACGAAACCCAGCCGACCACGTGGACCAAAAAAAGAAGGGTGCACACAAACCCCTCCGCTGCCCCTCTCCAACTGCCTACGCTTTAATTCCGTTGGTTCGGACGATTTCGTTGCATCTGCTGTTGAAATAAACGACCGACTTCGTGTGTGGCTTTCGACCTTTTATTTTTTTTCTTTTTACAATTTTGTTGTTTTATTTTTTTCTATTTTATTGCGCTCGGTTTTCGTTAAATCTCTGGAAGGCGGAGACTAAAATGAATCGACATTGTAAAATTAGTTCCGTGTATAAAAAAGTCACGGATGTGCATTGATGCACCCGCTGTGTTATCTGTTGCATGAAAGGGCAACATTTTTCTGCATAATTTAGGAAAAGAAACATGAAATTACAAACACCGGTTTATTCAACGTTTCACGTTTGTCCGGGTACGGTTTGGAGAATTTTTGTTTTTTCGCTATCGCTAGAGATTTGAGAGAATTTAATAATTTGATCGATCTGTCCGATCGAATCTATGATCCCAACTTTATCAGACAAAGGCGCGATTTTTCCGAATACATAGATGCCTGAAATTTCGACAAATTTTGGCCTTTTTCGAATGGTCCTTTAATTTTTTCGTGGAGGATGACTACCATTACGACGAGTTGAACCCTTGTTAAGCGGCATAGGTACAATTGTAACTTTTGCATTTTTTCAATTGCGATAACTTTTCTTCCAGAAACTGTTGAGGGCGGACGTTTCGTGAGATTTTTCGTGTAGATTATTATTATATAGGTTAAACTAGAGAAAAATCTATGAAAGGAAATATACAATTGTAACCCTACGTGGATTAACAGCTGAATTGTAACCAATTCGTCGAAACGAAAAATGGCGACAGCACGATGTACAGCAGCCCGACAAGCAAGCGTTATCTTCTCCGAGAAAACCTCCCAAACCCTTTCGAGAAATCATCGATTACTTAATTTGTTATCAATCGCGCCTGTGCCTGATAAACTTTGATCATCGATTCGATCAGTCAGTTCGACAAGATCATTAATTTGTCTCAAATGTCTAGTGATCGCGCAAAAACTAAAAGGAACCGAACTGTCCCTGGACAAACGTAAAACGTTAAGTAAACCGGAGTTTGTCATTTCTCTGATGTTTCTTTTGCTCTTGTTATTTGTAGGTAAGCAAAGGAAACATGGATAGGATGCTCGATTGATAACAAATATCATTGCGTATAAAAATCGCCCCCGTGCATGAGAAAAACCATAGTCGAATTTCGCTACAATATAATTAAAATAGAAACAACCCTCGCACGGGGATTAAGGGGCTATGGGGTTTCAACAACAATTTTAACATTAATACATATATAATATCAGCACATAAAACGAATGACCTAGTTTTTATATGAGCAGTCGACGAATCATAAACGTCGATACTATTTTTATATTATTTTGTCAAAGTGAATCGCTTGATACAGAATTTTTTATTCCTATTTCATCGTTTTTATCTTAACAACAACAAAAAACCCCCGTTTTTTTATTTAAAAAAATGTAATAAATCATAGTTTTTGTAGAATTATCTCGAAGCATTTGGGGGCAGGAAAATATTTCACGGGATTTCACAATACTGTTAGAATTTGTTGAAAAATCGGTTACCCAAAAGCTGTATCTTCTCAGGTGTTCTCGAATAATCACTTTTACTCCGTGACACGCCCCCCCCCCCCCCCCCCCCCTCATCACCCTCATACACCCACCCATGTTCATCCCCACACTCCTCATAACCGTCTAAAAATATGAAACGAGAACAAGTTCTCAAGGCTAAAGTATATATGAATTGCTTATCGGTTGTCAGCTCATTGCTTTATCACTGACATTTTTTGTTTTTCCTTTTCTTTCTTTCCGTTTCTCCCCATTCGACGCTTCGGATCTACGGTTATCACACAAGGGAGGCCTGCAACTTTGTTCCGCTCGGTTCGTCTGAAGTCCGACTCACGTTTTGTGCCACTATTCGTCATATATCGTATATATACCAGCCGCCTTTTTAGTGGACCGAAATCCGCCGCCGACAACGCCCCATTCGACCGAAACGTTCCTTTTCCAACCCTTGGTCCCGGCCCCATGGATTTTCCATCGTCCACCCTTCTTCTCAGACCTTATTCGAAAAAAAAAATATGCTACGTTCGTCGCGACAGGCATTGTTGCGTCGAAAAAATTCTTTTCGCGTTTCGTTATTGTTATTATCTTTAATAATATCGACCCCTTCGGTGTGTGTGTGTGTCTGTCTGCTTTCTGCGCGTATAATAATGGCTGTAATGGCCGAAGCGAATGAGGCGATGGCCAGCATACCGCGGGCATCGTTAGTCTCGCATGACGAAAGGGCTTCGCGGTCTGAAGCTGTGACTCCGATGGTCCGTAATAATCATTCGACGCTGGGAACGAGCGATGACGATTGACAGAGCCGTCGCTGAACGCTTGCGACCGCATCGATAACCCGGCGTTATTCGATCAACGGTCCAGTCACGCTCTGATCCACTGATTCAAGTTGACTTTTGGCAGTGCCACGAGTGTGTATGAGGTATTACGAGCCAAACCGTCGGGTCATTTTCCTCAGGTCCGCCGATTGTTGCATACATTTTTTTAAAACTTTGTTGAGACTTTAAATAGAGCCGAATTTTTTTTTCAGAACTTTTCCACCACTCCTTAAGGTGATGCGCGCCGATTGTTGCATAAATTATATTTTGTCTTATATATTATATTATTGTATTTTGTCGTTGACCTTTTACGAACAACTCTGTTGCATGGTTCCGCGTGTATTCGATCGTTAAAAAAAATGAGATGATTCGGTTAGAAAAAAGGACGTCCAGTCGGGCGTCATTGAGTTCATTGGAAGTGTCAATTATTCATAAAAAAACAGCGGACGACATTATATAAATCCATCCAATTTCTGAAAAAAATTATTCAGACTATCGATAAAGTTCCTCTAGCCGATTTATACAGATTTCATAAAATTTGTAGTAGTTACATTGTGTTTGGATGTAATTTCAACGATATTTCCTCTGAAGTGAATTATATCCTCGATTATATCAAACTATTATGCGTTTTGACATAATTTTTTATTTTGTCATTTTTTATTTCAGACATTAAATTAATTTGCGGGTAGAATAATCCCACACAATGATATTCATTAATTTCTTTAAGACATAGAAATGATTAGATCACTGATTCGTGCGTAAATATCTTGTCCATGACGTTAACCACGCTTCATAGGATTTAAGGCGATGCGGTACTACTACTACGACGTATTTCCATCGTTCTCGGTCGTTGTGACACACAATTTCTCGTAGAAATTCCAAACGTGTGATAGGCGCGTACGCGCAAAATATCAAGACCCGGAGATACGGACCCAGACGAGGCGAGGACGAGCATCAAAATACTCGGTTATGCGGGACGCGCGCTTTTCTCGTTCAAGTGATTCATTCATTCGGGAATTTTCAATCTGCTGCTCTATGCGGAAGCCGTCCTGCTGTAAATATGTATTAGGGTGGTTCTTATTCGGGATATTTCGCATTTTCATTGCGCCGGGGTCTCTTGATTGATTCCACAAATAAACAATGTTAATAATGTTAAGGCTAATGTGACTTCTAGTCCAACTTTTAGTAACGGGTACGAGCTCTACTTTTACGAAAAAATATACATACATGGGTTATCTCATGCCAAGTTTACATTGTTCCACCGACGATCATCATCAAATGTAATAAAATGACTATTAAATTTCTATCTAGAAATGAAAATAAAATGTACATATCTTGCAAGAAAATCGATATTTTTATTATTTTTGATAGAAAGTCAAACGTGATGACCACTCCAATTTTATAAACAAGTTCCTCAATTTCAATACAGTATCTGGAAAAAAATGTCATCCTATCAAAAACGCAAGAAATAGCAGTTAACTCTTGATAAAGAAATGAGGTGAGATTAGAGGAAGGGGGAGGGGGGTGAAAATCTTTTTAAAAAATGTGTGAGGTCGTAGGATCCAAAAGATACTAAAAAAAAATTATTGACTATATCGGGGGATAGAAAGATTTCGATCCGGTGATTTGGGACGTCTCTCCCCATATATATCTATGCAGACCACTTCGTAATATTGCGGAGAAACTTGCAAACGTCACTGCGGTGCGACGTAAAAATGCTTACGCCCGTGTTTATCACATACCACTTAGACATGCTTCAGCAGCGGACCTTCAATATATATGGGGCAAAATTCCCCAATTCACCGAACTGAAACCCTTCTATCCCCCGATGTGGTCGATGATTCTTTTTAGTATCTTTCGGATCCTACGACCTCACTAATTTATTTTTAGATTTTTAACCCCCACCCCCGCCATTTTTTTATCAAGAGGTAACTTCTATTTTCCCCCTTTTTATTTAGATGTAGTTTTTTTTCCAGATACTCTATTGAAATTGAAGATCTTTTTTCATAAAATTGGAGTGGGCAGCGGTTTGCTAATATATTTTTTTTTTATTTTAAAATAATTCGAGTTTCTCCGAAATTTCAATATATAATAATGATATTTTGATTGTTTCCGATAGAAATAAAGCTTTTTAAATTTTTTTTTTCGTAACCAAATCGGTTCATACTCAACAAATCGATTTTCTATCGAAATAATCGAGATATCGATTCTTTTGCAAGATAGATTTCATTTTTTTTCTGTTTTTAGATGGGAAACCATTATCATATGTTCCAATTTCGGGAAAAATCGAATTTTTGCAAAATTAAAAAAAAAAAATCTTAGGAACCAGCTGCCCACTCTAATTTTATGAAAAAAGTTCTTCAATTGCAATAGAGTATATACGAAAAAATTTACATCCAAATAAAAAGGGGGCAAATAGCAGTTACCTCGTGATTAAAAAAATGGTGGGGGGTCGGGGAAAGAGGGGTCTAAAAAATCATTAAAAAAATAATGAGGTCGTAGGATCCAAAAGATACTAAAAAAAATCATCGACTACATCGGGGGATAGAAGGGATTCAGTCCGGTGATTTGAGGAATTTTGCCCCATATATGTACATACAATATTTAAACGAAGACCGCAGAGAAATATGTGACCATCATAGTGGTGGTTAAGATTATATGTCGGATTAAATTTTTCCCCGAGGAAACGGCTCGAAAAGATTTCGTCGATATTGTCGAGCGTCACGAAAATGGAAATTTCCAACAACCAAAACAAATCCATGAGTCGTCATCGTTTATGACACACAATATAATGAAAATAGGTGTGCAATTTGTATCATTAATTTTCGGACATAATTTTCCTTGCGTCGATGAATCACAGCCGTCGTTTACCGACTCAAGGTTTCAGTGCAAGGACACTCATTTCCTACAAAAATATTTTTATCTCACAAAAATTGAGTTCACTCAACCAAACAAATATATCGAGAAGAAAATTAGAGAAAGAAATGTTTTCCTTAAAAACGGAAAATAAAACAACATCATCATCATCATTGGCGGTCATTGGGTTTTAAAATCTTGATGACTAACAACCGATGACTCCGAAGTCCCAATAAGAATACAGTTTCGTAGCCAAAAAAAAAAAAAAAATCGTTATCCGACTAATCTAAGAAAGAAGAAAAGATTAAATTTCCAAATCTGGAAACTCCGTTCACGTCACGAATGTTGAGCGCGCTGAAAATTTGAAGAATTATGATTCGACGGGACAAAATTTGATGTTGAGGCGATTAAAGTCGGTTCGGAGGAAATAATAATAATGAGCTCGAGTCGTGGCTTCGGTTTCCTCGTCGTCGTTTTGAGATAATCCGGTAGCTTCGTCGTCGCCTGATGTGCCTGCAGACCCACACACACACACACACACACCCACATACCCACAAGTGCACGTAAACATTGTGCATTTACGACGCGAGCGAGCATCGTAGAGCGAATTAGCGAGCGTCAGATGTTGATTGGCGATGGAATTGCCGTCGCAAATGCGCTACAGGTTACGAGAAGGAAGAAAAGAAGAAAAAAAAATGTGTAAATAGTCGTAGAACAGACGAGTGTGGAGTACAGAGAGCGTCTAGGCGTTACACGTAAACGGATAACGAATCATCCAGGGTCATATCCAGGTGTCTGCGCCACTCAGCCCGTGACTCATGCCGCTTGACCATATCGAAATTTATACATATATATTTTACCTCGGCGTCACACTGGCATGCCAAAGCCCAACCATCTGAGCTGTCTACCTGAACGATCCGGCTATACCTGTTGATTTTATCCTCCGGCAGCTGCTATCCTCCCACAAGTAAACCCGAGATTCGATTTACTCTTACGTTTGAAATTTATTTTTTTCAACGAATTTTGCGAATTTTACAAGTTTCTTTTTGAAATAAGTTTGACAATCTTGAGTAAAGTTGTTATATAGATCTTTTCCACAAATTTGGCTTTTGGAATTTTATTCAGTGATTTGTTCTCTCTATGTAATGAATTGATTTAAAGTGTTTACATTAATTTAATTTGAACAATGTTTGTAGAATTGTTTAAAAATTTTGTTAGACATTGAATAATATTATAGTCTTACTATGCAGCCTATAGGCGAACACGGTTTATTGCAGATTGTTAAAATCGTACATTTCTATCGTGAATAATGAATATTTTTCACTGCAAAAAAATAAACGAAACAACCACCGTCTAATGGCAAAATGTTGTAAAACCATTTTAGTCATTTTGGCAAATAATAATAATCCACTACTCCGCTTTTTGAAAAGTAGTTGAAAAAAAATAGAATAAATAATAATCGTCGCCGCTTAATTCGATCGGTACGAACGTTTTACGCTCGATCGATCGAGCTGGGGCAATAAAACAATTCAACAATTCCAGTCACGAACGAAGAAAAATTACGAGACGATTTCTCGCAACTGCGCTGCTACACCATATTGTTACAATACAATTGTCCTGAATGCCAACCGTCGTGAATCATTTACGCGTTATACATCGCGCGAGTTCTGATTGCAAATTTTTCTTACAAATGACCGTTCGCCGTATATTCCGAGATCCACAGCGGCAATAACAATAAAAATAAATACAATAATGAAATTTCAATCGGCGAATGACACATATTATTTCTTCCTTTGCATCGACAAATCATTGACTCATCGTCGCTAATGATTTTTAAATGCGATATATTAAATTACTGACATTTTTATCTGTCTCATCGATTATGAATCACTGTACCGGATCGTCCGAGATTTCCCGTTTCGATCCATTACATTAAAGAAAAAAAAAGAGATCACACAATTGGAATAGAACACCAATAGTACATTATGACACTAGTACGAAAAAAAAATTTCTGACGAGTGTGAGTTTGCAGAACGAGCCGAAGGCGAGTGTTGCAATCACACGAATCCAGAAAACGTTTTTCGTACGAGTATCGTACGAATTTTTATGTCACAAGGTGCGTAAAACCGCACTTTTACGCGCAGCGTGTCATAATAGTACATTATGACACTAGTACGAAAAATTGTTTTCTGACGAGTGTGAGTTTGCAGAACGAGCCGAAGCCGAGTGTTGCAATCACACGAGTCCAGAAAACGTTTTTCGTACGAGTATCGTACGAATTTTTATGTCACTAGGTGCGTAAATGCGGTTTGACGCGAACGAAGTGAACGTAAAACCGCACTTTTACGCGCAGCGTGTCATAAAATAAATTTTTACACATATATCCGTGGTTCGAAGGCAAAATCGAATAACTCCACAGAACGAGTTTTCGAGATATTATATTGATTCGACGTTGCTAAAGACGTCACAACGGACAAATCGATTTCAAAAATAATAATTATCAGATTATACTAAGTTTTTGGCAATTTTCTCGGTAACATCCGGTAAAATTCAAATAGTCTGTCAGTTGTGGATAAAAAAAATCAGTGTTGAACTCGTTCAATCTCGCCTCCAAACTTTACTTCTAGGTCAGGTTAATATCGTTTATTTCTTCCTATATCGTCAATTTCCGGCATCTTCGTGTCTTAAAATGTCGTTTACACTAAAAATTACAAGAATCTTACTCAATCTTATTTTCTGAAAAAAAAAAAAAAACGGACTTATTCGGTTTTGCCTCCGAACCACTGATATTCTCTTGTCCTTCGCGACTTTCGACCCTAATCGATTTGTTTCGCATCGTCTCGCTCGTCACCTTATAATATAAAAAATCGCGGTGAAGATCATGGCTTTAAATATTTCGCGTGCGTCATTTTCTGCGTCCTCTCTGGTCGTACGGTGGATGATGCAGACAGTTTGAAGAAATTGACGAACCGTGTATACACACACACATATATCTATGACGTACGGATGACGCGATGCGAGGACCTTCGAATCGATCGTCCTGCGTACTCGGGACACTCGTGAAGCATCAAGTGCAGATAAGAAAGACCGTGTGCATGTGTCATTAAAAACGTATCGTCGAAAGCTGTGAGTTCAAGGCCCTGAGACTGAGTTATAAACATCACGAACGATGAGTCCTTTGGTCACGAGCAAATGGGAAAGGTTTGAATAATTTTTTTTTTTCTTAGACAGTACAGCGCTGACTGCATGTGACCAAAGGTATGACGTTAGACACAAGCGGGTTACGTGTCGTTGGGTCGAAAAACGTTTCTCGTTAACCATTACTCATTACTCGAAGCCTTTAAAAGGGATTTCCATAAACCGTGCGGCACACGTGTCCCGGGTTCGTTCGTAATAATATTCCATTGTACGTGGAGAAGAATGTTTCAATGTCGCCAGCTCATCGCCATGTGATTCGACGGATTTGTACTTCTACTTGACTATTTTTTGATCGACGTGAATGATAAAAATTCTTTGATGAAATTATGAGTATTTATTTTTTTCGCAAATTTATTCATCCTGATTTTTATTCCCACAGTTGCTTTTGGATTGCGCTTGAGGGGCGATCAGTCTCGCGAAGCGGAACCGTTATAAGATCACTCGCGTGTCTGTCCATCTGTCCGTCTGTCACAGCCAGTTTTCTCAGAAATCACGCGACGTAGAAACGTGAAATTTGGCAAAGTAATACGTCCTATTAACCCACATATTTTGCACCAGTTGATACTAAAAAATATTCATATGGAAATTAAGGGGGGAACGAATTTAGTTACTCGAAATTTTACTTTTTGAATTTCATATGAGGAATCATTCACAGGACTTGCTGTGCGGAATATAAAATCATTTTTTCCATAACTCTTAATGGCATATTTACAAGGATATCTGAAGAATATGCGAAAATAGAGCATCCCCCTGCCCTTCGCCCATCGTATTCCCGAAACTACTGAAGCCATAATTTTGAAAAAATCGGGGTATATGTATAACGCTCTACTTGTTTTGTTGAGAATGTGCGAATTGCGACTCGTTGTTGGAGAAGAAGTGCACAAGCGGCGTTGAAGAATAAGACGCAATTTGAATGAAGGATGAAAAATGATTGTCGGATTCGCGAGAAAAGAATGATGCGATGAACAGGTATACCCGGACGTATCAGAACGTATGGGACGTATCTGCCTCGGGTTACCAGCGAATCAACGATCAAACGAGTTCCACGAAAAACCACAGAATTGTTATTGCATTTTTAATTTTTTCGAATGATTAATCGCTACTATAAGAATGATGAGCGCTTAGGGGAATAATAAATCTTAGTTAGCGCGATTCGTTCGTCTACCGATGAATAAAAAATTCATTTAAAAAAATAATAAATTCATAGAAATTTATATAATGAAAGATTATTAATCGAAGAAGTGAATATTCTATTGTGCAGTTGTTCTGACATGTACGGAAATTTTCAATGCATAATTCGCTTGTTAAATTCTGAAGAAATGTCGTAACTTTGGATCGTGAGAGGGAAATCAAAATCGCTTGTTATATTCGAGCATTTTCATTAGCACAAGTCAAGTTTTGTAAATGATGAACATTTAATTCTCTAAATGTGTGGTTTTAAGAAATTAAAAATAAATCGTTACTCAACTGAAGAAAAAATGTCTTTTCTCGACTGACAAGATATTGAGTAGTGATTGATTAATATAAAAAATAACCTAAATTGAAGAATAAACCATTATTAGACTGAAAAAAAAACAGTTTTTCGTGACTGGCAGGCTATTGAGTAGCCATCAATTAACATAAGTTATGACAGAGCAGTTTATCCCTCAGAATGTAATTTCTCTCCACAGAGTTCGAATTTCCGGCTCGCATTAAAGTTTTCGCTGCGCCGAAATGCCACAACCCGACACACAGCGAACCAACAATCGTCATCGGTCGTGTGCGTGTCGTTTTACAAAATTTTTTGAAAATTCGTGAGAGAGGTGCGCCCGCGTGGTAACCGACTGGAACGAGGGGGAAGAGGGATGGAGAGGGACGGAAGATTTACTGGGTGCAGAAGTTTCCCATCTTTCGGTCCTTCGATACGAATACGAATTATACTCGACTGCCAGTTACAGCTCTGCGAGAGCGAGCGCAGTGGGTCTTTGAAGCGTGAGTCATTGGCGATTTCCGACAATGCCAGAGAACAGAGATGGAGAAATGGCCTCCTGCTGTTGCTGCTGTTGTTGCTGCTGCTATTGCTGCCATTGCTGCTGCGCTTTTCCCTTGTAATTTATCGAAGACCGAAAAAAAACCACTGCTATATTGGTCTCCGTTGCACAGTACGATAGCTTATGAAACGACAATATCCGCGTTTCTGTTAACGCGACGGGCAAACCACGAGACGATCACTAGGGTTCATCGTTTTGTAAATTTTCTTTCTTTTTATCCTTTTTTTCGGGTTTTTTATATCGATCGATTGGCGATTTATGGCATTTTCCGGGATCTTTAAACAACGGTGAATAGTCAAGACGGCGCTGCGATGAATACGAGTGATGTCTTGTGCTCAAACAATTTTTTTTCTTTCTTATTTGCCATGAAAAAAAAATTAACGAATAACTGCTGGGAAATTAATTGTTGATGGGTACACGGAATCGTCCATCGTGAAATCTTTTTCCTCAGGAAGTTTGAAGAGAGCCGAGAATTTTCGTTGAGCCTTGATGTACAAATAAAAAAAATGTTGAAGATCTGACAAACAAAATAGTGATATTGATTTTCGTCGAGAAATCACGAATTATAATTAATAATGCGACGATCGATTTGATATACCACGATTAGAATTATTTAAAAATTGATTTTCGATACGAAATAAGACGAAATTTTGCCGATTCCATTTCTATCAAGGTGTCTTCGGAAATTCTTTAATCTGATAATAATATGATCTCTGACCTATTCACCGAGAAATGGCGAATTTGTTTTTTTTTCTTTTCAATTTTTTTTACCAATCGCATCCATTGACGTTGACGGCATTCACGAATTCGTGACGTTCATAATGCCGGGCGTCGCATAATTAACTTATTCGTGTGTTATCGTTCAATGGTTCACATTCACAAGAGGTCACAAAGAAAAGAGAGAGAAAGAGAGAAAGGGAAGAGGAGATATTCGATTTGATTTGTCTATAATGCGTTAGCGTGAGGTAAAGCAAGACAAAAAAATAATACAGTAATAAATTAGGAAATGAGTAAAGGAGGTAACAAAAATAAAAATAAGAGTACGATAAAGTGAATAACAAATAAAAATAAAAAAATAAAATAATAATGTTTGTTCCAAAATATTTGTACAAGTAACGAAGGAGATTGCGATTTGGGGTGGCGCGATAGGCTACAATAACTTATAACTAACGAAAGCCCAATACCAATAGAACAACGCACCTAATAATAGACGGTAAAAACAACGAAAATAAAAGGGAAAACTTTCTCACAAGAATAAAATCGAACGAATATAATTAAAATAAAAAGATAAGACGACAAATAAAAAGAAAACAATTGAAACAATAAAGTGAATGGAATTTAATAATCTATTAAACTATAAACCGTTTGCGTGACAATAACATATCAATCTGCTTAGAGGGTAAAAGAGAGAGAGAAGGAAAGAATTATAAAAAGAAAGTGCGCGAACGATGATGAGTTCGTTGGCAAGGTCGCTCGCGGTCACCCAAAGGGTCGCAACAAGTCATGCGTGTGTCGTCGTCCTTACGAACCCCCCCCCCCCCCCCCCCCCCCCATAAAACGAAAGAACAACCTAGAAAACAATTCGAAAAGGAAAAAAAAATAACGAAAAAAGGAGAAAAAAAAACAGTAGATTAGAAGTTCGGAAGACGCGCGTGAGTACGTTCGGATGCGTTCGTGAAATTCCGTCGCCGGGGTCTCCCGTCGTCCGCGTGACGTCGGCCCGGGACGACGTCCAATCGGATCGCCGTCCGGTGAGTCATCGGGCTAGCTCTCGGTCTCGTGTAAAACTCTCTTTCTCCCCGGTTCCCGCGCACCCCCCCTCGACCGCCGTTGAGCGCCCCCGGATCGTCGCTCGCGTACGCTCGCGCGTCTTGCACCGAGGACCGTTCCGATCATTCCGTCAGTACACAGTGTATCGTTCAACCGTCACTACAAACAATTTTTACAAGCGACAATTTACGTCGAATAACACTCAACGACGCTCGATAAAGTTCGAAAGTTCGTCGACTTTTCCCACTTTTTTTCATCGAAAAACGCGCGTGTGTCGAAGAAATGTTCGAACGTACTTCGTTAACGTATAACGTTAAATTTCGCGCTTTATTTTGCGATTAAACATCGCCTCGAAACTTCGTTCATCTGCAATCGCGATAATCATAAGAACGTTTTGTCGTTGTGAGACAAATTTGCGTCAGGGCTATCTTGATTTTTGTTTTATACATTGACTGATATATTGGTGAACACGTGCGGTCGCAAAATGAGGATTAATAAAAAGCGAGCACCCTGTTTGGTACTGAGGCTGGGGCCACTGGACAATCTCGAACCCTGGGGTACGTTACGAATCTTGTTTTTCGCAGAAATTTAATCGTATCTTCGTTATTTGTCCACGGTTTTATCGAACAATACGATTCACAATTATCACCGTTATCATTATTAATTTTAGATATTAATTTTTCATCGTATCATTGATTGTAAATTATTGAATTAACAAACGATTTGAGCAGTGATTCAATAGAATAATATATAATACTAAAATAACTGGAGTAATTGAATGAAAAAAATATTTATATGTATTTATGAAATAATCAAAAAGAGGTATCAAAATATATTAGACTTGAAAGTATATTGGAAGCTGTATGGTTTGGAAACTGATGCAGATCCTAACTACATCATTATTTTTGATGTTATTATTATTATTATTATTATTATTATTTTATTATTATTATTATTTTATTATTTTATTATTATTATATATTTATTGATTAATAAATAGCCATTCTTGCCCTATGGGCTTTAGAATTTATTATTATTATTATTTTATTATTATTATTATTATTATTTTATAATTTTATTATTATTATTATTATAATTTTATTTTATTATTATTATTATAAAATTGGACATTTCTCAGTCCATCGCTTAAAATTTCTCTATCCCGAGCCTAAATATCATAAGATTATTATTATTATTATCGGTATTAGTATGAGTAATATTACTATTATTATCGGGGATGAAAATAAAATATACTGATAGAGGAAGCATCTGTTGATGTACGAGCTTGACATAACGCAAAGCGTTAGACGCTTTCGAGCATGTGAAAAGCGCGCGGGCGCGCTTACGACGCTCGCGTGTGTCCTCGGATTCGTCCGCTTTGCGATCGACCAGCATATGATACACGCGCGGATGACTCACTTGCGTCGTCTCGTTCGCGTTGGTAAAGCAATCGCCCTCGGACCTCAATTGAGTCGTGCAATCTCAATGTGCACATAGTTTCGTTCAACACGTACTCGTCCGAACTTTTTCCGTTGCCCAAACAGTCGGGAAATGTCCGCGACGATGAGCTTTTTCTTTTCTCATTTTTCCGCTGACATTCCTTCGGTTCCACGGCTTTCGAGGGACTATCTCGGAGTCTTGGACAGAGACTCGGTAGGATTGTAATCATCTCGCGGATGCTTCTACGTCGCGACTTTGCTCGCAACAATTGGGATTCAATGTTCATATCCAGCTTTCAAGTGTATTTGTAAACTCTCGAGATCTTCGGGATACCACGTTTCTCTCACCTTCCCCCCCTCTCTCTCTCTCTCTCTCTGCGCACTCCCGGAAAAATTGTGGCAAGATGGATGCAGGAAAATAATTTATTTCCAATTATTTACAAACGATGATTTATCAGCGATTGCATTATTGCGGGAAATAAAATGTTGGAGCGAAAAATACTGAGTTCAACGAAATAATGAAAACTAAGATAGCAATGATGAATGAAATTGCACGTGGACTTATTTAATTCGATTCGGTTGATTATTTTGAATTATTAATCATTATTACTTTCCCGGTACTTATATTTTTTCAAAATAAAAATTGAAGTAATATTATGTATATTTTTTGTGACGAATAATTTTGTTAAAAAAAAAAAAACCCTCAGTCTGTAACCATGGGTTCCTCGTGCTTTGCCGAAATAGTGCGTTTTTCACGTTTTCATTTGCTCATATGATTACATTGTTAAAAAAATGATTATTGCAGCAATATAAAGATTTATCTGATTATGTTAGGATTGCTCAGCAGAATTCTCGAATTTTGTGTCATTTTGAAAGCACGTTAGAGTACTTTTCAAAGCGCCAGGCACAGGTAACCCATGCTTACAAAATGCGCAGGTTTCGGAAATAAAATTGCAACCTAAGGGTATTAAATTCAATCCATTTCCGTTACTTGGTATTTTCGTTTCGAGTACAGTTTCAAATGCAATATTTCACGATTAATTTAACCCTCGAATGCGTCGTGTTGCGCGTTTGGCAACATATATTTTCCGGCTCTATATTTACCGCAGTTACATTTGGATGCTTTTTTTAAGCATTGTAGGCAAAAGTAAACGAACCGCTCAAATGTATTTGCTTACAGTGAGCGCCATTCATGCGACGCAGATGTTTTTAAATAATTTTTAATAATTTTTTCATCATTTTTTCAAAATATTTCCCTCAATATACACTCTTTTCTTAGTAGCAATCGATAGATAGAAACTGTAAACAAAATATCGTGCGTTTAAGGGTCAATATGGAAATATACAAGTCTCAAATCCATTTCGATCGTGTCTTCGATTGACCGAAGAAAGAATCGCAATTAAATGACGACGAAAGATTCGAAATGATATCATCAGAGGGGGAAGAAAGAGGGGGAGAAAGGATCATCCTCTTGAATCCCCGTATAATCCTATCGTGCTAAGCCGTCGTGAAACCGACGGTCCGAGTCATTTCCCCGTCTCGCTAGCACTTTGTGCCGTGTTGTGAAACGAAATCTGTAACAACGTCGATCGAGCGAGAGGCTGTGCAAGGAATCTCGGACGTTGCCGATTCGTCGCTGGCTGCTCAACGTACAACGATGTCCGGCGTCGGTACTGCGGAGGCTTTTCATGGCTCCGTACACGGAGGAAAAATTTCTTGGGTATAGTGACAGCAAATCGTCGCTCTGCTGCAGTAGCAATACCAATAGTCAATGGAGCAAATAAATTTGTTACCGAAGCACACCAAACGTTACTCGAACTAAAATAATGATTTGTTACTGTAACTAAAAACTTTGTTACTGTAACTAAAAACTTTGTTACTGTAACTAAAAACTTTGTTACCGTAACTGAACCGTTTGCTGTCACTATACTGACATACAGATTTGCTGCAGTAGCTTGAGGTGAGTTGGAGCAGCATTAAAATTTCTCTTTGTGTAGAGGCTTCGAATGAGCGTGATTTCTGCGTTTTCTGAGACGCAAGCGAGAAATTTCGACCACGGCTTTAACCCTAGATTGATCACCATGTGCTACCCAACGAATGTGGTCACTTCGTGAGGGAATAGATGCAAGATGCAATGGTTTCTAGGTGGCAGTGTTGCCATGTCGCTAGATTTCTATGGCGCGCGCATTAAGAAACTCGCTAGAAAATGGAGGAATTCGCGGGTCGATTGTGGCAACGTCGCCAGAGAGAAATCCACTATCGAGCCTGATCACCTCGTGAGGGAATCCCCGTATTTTTCCTCCGTCCTTTCATTTAATTCTTCCATTCTGATCGTTTCATTTGATTCAAGAAAATTATAATTAATTCTTGAAAGACTCGAAGAATAAATTGGTGATTTTTCAAAACAACTTCCGTCAATTGTTTGTAATTAAAAAAAAAAAGATACGCGCTGGCCATTCCCATATATTGGTGAGTAATCCAGGTTTAAGCTCGAGATTCGAACCGATAAAAACTTCGCGCAAGATCGAGAACCGTTTTGCTGACTCTGGAAAATTTTGTGACGCCATTGTTTTCATTATCTCGTGGCACTAACACGTGCACTTTCTAAAGGGTCGTGCCTTCGAATTGCCACTAAATGATTCGAACGTAAGACAGTCACAGCCGTTCGAAATATTATATCTTTCGGTAAACATGTTATTTTTAATCAAACAAAATTTCTTCGAACTCCGTGGATGAATGGGAAAATATTATTTTTCGCTGAATCTCCAACTCAATAGTTTCTCTGCACCTTTGGCCCTAAAATCGCTTGATAATAAAATCTTCGTCTTTATATTTTCTCTTCGTAATCCAATTGAATTATCAGAATCTCAGCGAATTTGTTCTCTTGTTATTTCGTCTCACAAATGCAGTCTCATCGATCGAACGAAGCTCAAGAATTATTCTTTAGGTATTGACATCTAAACTGTCAATCATCAACAATCCAACCTGTAACATTGCATCGCGATGTTTCTCATTATCTTTATCATGATTCTTAATTAAGTCTCAGGCCCACTTCTCAAGCCGTTTCCTCACCTACATTAAATTCATCCACACCGTTTTTGGTGCGCGAATCGAACGCCATCGGGCCACTCACCCTGACTAGCCAAAGCGCGATAACACACAGTCCAAAAAGGAACGAAGAAAAAAAAAACTAAAGTAGACGAATGCGAAACATTGAAGAAAAAACATTAAAAGAAAAACCAGTAGCAACCCACGCTAATAGACGGCGACTGACCGGGGAGCCGAAGAACCTTGCGAATATAAAACGAGTCGCGAAAGAGAGAGAAAGAGGAAGAGAGAAGGAGAAAGCCAATGTGGAGGCTTCCAAGTGTCCCGGCATTGTACAGATTCACATCAGCAGTAGTGAAAGAACCAGCGAGGAATAAGTTCGCGCGCGAGATACGTAAATACGTGGTTCTGACCGGTCCACCTCTTCTTCTTCTTCATTTTCTTCATCTTCTTCTCCTACTTCTTCTTCGTCCTCTTCTTCTTCATCTTCTTCATCGTCGTTCGGTCCGTGTTGGCAGGTTCGCCGGCTGGTCAGACCACGCGGCGCACACAGAAGTAGAAAGAAAACAAAGATGGAACCCCCCCCCCCCCCCCCCCCCCGGACGAGGATAAAGAAGCCGGAGACGGGAAAGAGAGGAGCCCGTGTAAACGCCCGGGTTTGTGACTCATCGAGAACCCAGCCAGACCTTACGAGCGCGCAATCCGCAGGTCAGGAGAGGAAGACACTTTTAGCCCACATTTTCTTCCTGTAACACGCCGAGTTCGAGACTCTCCGTCCCCGCGAGACTCTACTACGACGCGAGGCAACTTTAACCAACCGATATCTCTAATATACTACCAAGTACGACGTACTAACCCCACCTTTATAAAAATAGATTCGCCGTTTAATGGTTAATTTTTTTTTTTTTTTTTTTTTTTTCATTTACTGTAATTAATTTATTCTGTCCAGTACACGCTCGTGTATTCGATAAAGTCCAAGGCCGAATGGAGATCGCGTGTCTAACTTCGACAAAAACTCGCGAAATAATTTTTTTTCATGCAAATATACCAATAAAAAAGCTCGTACGCGGGTGAACGAAAGTTTTTTTTCTCGTCCATCGATTTGACGAACACACTCGGAGATATATGCGAGATTGCACTGTACGTCGCTATTACTATTCGGTTTATAGAAGAAAAAAAAGAATGGTCGAACTCTTGTGTACGACGTGAAGCTTTGGACGTTTGTCAATTGTCACAAGTCGCGGCAATGGGTCTCTCGATACTTCGCGATGAGTCAGCACGATCAGCATTACCAGCACCGAGACAGAGTGAAATAACTCGCGGGCTCTTTCTCTCTCTCTCTCTCTCTCTCACTCTCTCGCTCTTGAGAACTTGGAGCGCGAGGCACACGATTGCCGCGTGAATCACGTTTCAACGACTGGTTCCTCGAGGACAACGAGGATATGCTTCCCGAACTTCCTGGTGCCCTCGACGACCGCTCCTCCCCCTCCCCCCCCCCCCCCCCCCCACCCTCCGCCATCATGCCTTTTCGTCATTTTTTATTTATTTTATTATCATTATAATCTTTTTTTATTATATTTTTTCTTACCGTCTTGTTTTCTTCCGCAACTACCAAACGACGTAATAAAGATCTCCGAGTAAAATCTGCATACCGGTTTCCATTCGTCTCCTGTCACCGTACATTTTTGTCGCGTAAGGATAAACGGACTCGGTGTAAAGTTCCATTCGGATTATTATTATTATTATTAGTATTATTATTATTATTATTATTATATTTACGGTTCAAGAGAGCCGTGATCTTGTGGAGCGGGACGTCAATGATGCATTTTTACGTGCCGTACCGTTTGCAAACTACTGTGTAATGATATATCCGGAAGTCTCGTGG
>OZ020169.1:6042071-6227071 GCA_963971145.1 Sussaba pulchella | reverse complement strand
CACGATCGTTGGCCGTTGCGGGCTCGGCCTGCTTCTCTCGTAATTGCCCGAGTTGCTGTTTTTTTTTTTTTTTTTCTTACCGGTACCGTTTTTTTATTCGATACGTCTTTGTCGCTAAACCGAAGAGTTTATTTTGTTCCGTCTAGTATTCCAGTGTATTCTTTTTTCTGAAATTCTTTTTTTGTTTTTAATTTTTAGTTTATTGAAGGATTTTTTATGTCTTTGGAAATTTTTTTTTGGCGGTAATTATGCGGAGAGTAAAATATTCCGCGTGATTTTGTATTGATAAGTTGGGCGGGAAAATGATTTAGATTTTAGGATATTTTGGTTTTTAATTCGTTCTTCGATTTTTCGGTTTTTAATTTTAGTTCCTTATTTTTACAACGTATTTGAGTCGCAAAACAATCGGAGTTGCTGTCTACTTCGTGCATAATTGCCGTTTAGTTTTTTTTTTTAGTATTTTTTTTACAAAGCGTTTTTTTTTTTAAATTTTTTATGTATTTGGCCTTCACCACGTGCGCATATCGGTCTCGTTATCGCTCTCCGGTTACGCGTTGGGCCTGTTACCCCATTGACTCATCGTCGACGGCGTTATCGTCCTTCGAGAGATTGTCCGACACACATGAGGGAACGCTAAGTCGCGACAGACCCGAAACGATCTACATGTTTGAAATTTAAGAAATTTATGTTTCTTTTTTTTTTAATTCCTCATCCCCGGGGTTAAATCTGACTCAGCGGTGATTAGGGGCAAAATAGGGTCGATCGAAGGTAATCAGGGTCGGGAATTATACTCATGTCATTGGTTATTGAATGTTTTTCATTAATATTGATTTTTATTATTCTCGACATCAGAGAAAAAAACAGAGAGCAGTAATTTTTCTTTGTAATAAAAATTAACAAAATAAATTCAACCCGTGAAATTTTACTTTCGGTCAGTATTCAATCGTGTTTATCGTTCAACGCCATTTTTCCATCACCTACGAAGTACCTACAAAGAAATAAATTCAAACCTTCATCGGCAAACATGAAATTGGTACAATTTAAAAAAATGTTCCTTTTTACGGGTACAAACGAATGTTCCGACGAACCTAGACTCGAAATCCGAGACATTAACCGCGCATTACCGAGATTTAATCTCGACCAGGTGTTTCATCCCCCAAGAAAGTCCGTTGCAACGATCGGAAGACCCGAACAATCTTATTCCTTTCCGTGGTCCTTGAACGTTGCAGTCAGAGACTTCAGGACACCCATAGAACCCCGTGAGAGAATCGTCTGGCCGAACCCTCGGGATATTCAGCGTAAAAATAACCAGCACCCTGCTGGTATACGCGCGGCAAAATCTTTTTGGGTCTGAGCGAGTCGAAGATCCGACGCAGCCTCCGAATGCCTCCGCATTCATCCGTCTCTCGTTTCTTCGCCAAACGCATGATTTCCCGTTCGCGCAAGGATTTCTAGGAATATCTTTTATTCTTCTCTTTCCCCGACAGTTTTTCCATCGATCTCCCTCGTTTAATCCTCGGCTTTTCTCGTCCCTTTTCACCCCCACCCCCCCCCGTAGGCCACCTCTGCAGCCCGGCCGTTCTGAGTCATGCCAGATGCTAGCTCGCAAGTGCACGTTTACGGGTACGCACGACGCAACGAAACGCGCGCAGACCGTGAAAGAGAGAGAGAGAGAGAGAAAGCATAAACACGATGAATTTGTACACTGCCGAAGTCTCATAGACCCGAGGGAAAAAGGGAGAAAGACTTCGGAAGCGCCAGCCCTTATCTCCCTCATGTCTACACTGAACTTTTGACGCACGCACAACCCTCGAATGTACACTCATGACCATTCATGTGTAATGTACACATGTGGTTGACAAATGTGTTGGAAATCGTTCACGATTCACGACAGAGGCGTTGATTCGCTACAGATTGTTCAGTCCTTCGGAAAAGGACGTTTATTCGGTGTCGATGGGTCCTGCCAGGTACTCTGGAACACGGGTTACCTTTAGAAAAAAATGTTTGTTCGAATAAATTAAAACACGAATTGGAAGAGAATTAAATTGTACGGGGTAGGGTAAAAATGGAAACGCGTTCGCTAGTCGCTGACGCACCTCTCGTTCTACCTAACTGCTGTATAAAGGAAAGGCAGGGGGGAGGGGAGACATGCTCGATATATTTATAATGCAAACGCCTATCGAATTATAATCAACCACCGGGCAAAGATCCATCGTACTTCTCGACTCATAAAAATTCTTCGAAAAAAGAATTTAAAAAAAAAAAGTTATCCTATAAATCATTCAAAAATATTTTCGTCGTAAAATATATGCATACGGTGCAATTGACGTCACGATAATGATTGAACGTCGTTAAATTCTCGGTCTTTCGAATTTCAAGAGTTATGGCGTAACGTTCGGGTCAATGAGGCATCGACGTTCTCGTAGTTGTGAAGATAACACGCAATAGAATTATTTTTACTTCGGTTTATTTGTATGCATTTGGTCGAACGACGTCACTGAATGTTGATGATGTTGGCGCAAAGAAGCAACGACAGTTGTTACACGAGATGCACAGCATCACGCGGGTCTCGAGCCGTTTGTGACCCACACGTGTCACGATCAATGTATGTAACACACACGCACACGCACACACACATGTGTGTACATATATAAATATATGTATGCTATACGTGTCGGAGGATCCGGGCGTGGTGTTCAAGCAGCGGGACAAGACCCGGTGTACAGTGGCCAAACGTAGAGCAAAGCGCAGCAGTGACTCATTTCGTGATACGATAGCGTTCCCCACCGAGCATTACGTAATTTAATCGCCTGTTTGGGTTACACGACTCGTTTGTTTGTCATTTGCGATGAGAAGCGCGTGTGCACGCGGGAGAATCCTTCAGAGGTCCCCTCGTGCAAGTCCTACAGGATTTTTTTTAAAGGTAGTTGTCGCAAGCGGGTGGAAAATCATTAGATCTCGAGAGCCAGGCGGAAATTTTGATTGATTAATTCCCCCCGGCCACAAAACTTTTGGATTTTTATTTGAACGATATTTTATAAATATATTTTTTTTTAATTCATGAATGAGAGTTATCGGAATTGTTTTGGTGACTTTATTATCTCGAGTCTCTTGGGTTTTTGTTTATATTCACAGACGATGAAAAGATCTGCACAAAAAAATTAATTCCAATTTACTGTAATTTCTTCTAGAACCATTCGAATGATTCAAAATTATTATTATTATTAAATTATTATTATACAAATATTAAGATTATTATTATTACTCAAATTATTATTATTATTATTCAAATATTGGTATTATTAAAATATTTATTATTCAAATTATTATTAAATTACTTATTATTATTACTATTATTCATTATTATTCAAATATTATTATTTATTAAAATATCTATTATTAGATCATTATTATTATTATTAAAATAATAATTATTTTATATTCAAATATTTTTAATGAAGAAGTGATAATTATTTGGCTGGTTCTAGAATGAATGAGAACCAATTAGAATTGATTTTTTTGAAGAATTTATTTTATTCATTGGGATAAGTGTTTTTTTACGGAAATAATGAAGAAATACATTTCGAGTTTTCTTGTTGTTGAAAAAAAGCAAGGTCTGGCTATTAACTTGTCGGAGTCGAACGAATCAATGTTGGAATGCAGAGCAGGCAACGAGGTCGACGCAGGGTTACTCCGGTCGGCGTCAATGATCATGCAAAACTCGGGTTCACGGTCGCATATCTCAGTTCAATCGTTATCTCGTTCTCACTCTTCATCTCTCTAACTCACTCGCTCTCTTCCTTTCCCTCTCTCTCTCTCTCTTGCACCTTCCGTCCTCCCGAGGTCCTGAGAAGACTCGTGTGGCTGTGACGCGAATCGATTGTCGGGAGCTAATTAGCGCATTGTCGTCATCGCTGTCGATTTACCGGAGCTCATGAAATAATTATTCACCGCTCAATGCATAAACACTCTCGTTTCACATTGCAACAACTTTTAACAACGATCGCGGAATTTCCCACAACATCCTGGATGGTTAATTTTATTTCTTTTTTATAAATGTTTCATTTATTTTCTTATTTAATTGTCCAATTAATTTTGCTTCCTCGTGGAGGAAGCTTTGTTTCGGTGGAAAAATTTTTTTTCCCAGGTTTTCATGTAGACGTGTTCAGAATGTCCCAAAACGCGGATAAATCACATTTAGAAAAAATGTCCGGATATATATGTGTGTGTGTGTGTGTGAGAGAACGACTTGAGATATCAAGCTGAAATTTGTCACGCATGTGAAGGGTTCGAGGCGCATAGCATGATTAAATTTTTAGAAAAATCCACGTAGTTCTCTGGTTTTTATGCGATTTTTGAAAAATTCAAAAAAAAAAAATTTTCGGTCTCTAGCTTCCACAATTTTAGAGATATCGAACTCAAATTCAGTAGAATATTGTACAACTGCGGGGAGATGCTTGTTACTGAATTTAAAAAAAAATCCATGCAGTGGTTTTGGTTTTAAAGAATTTTGAAACGTGTAAAAAATCGCTGTGCGCTCTCTAGCTGGTGCAATTTTTAGGATATCTGACTAAAATTTGGCACAAAGTTGCACTATTATCAAAAAATGTTTCGTATTGAATTTTGTCAAAATCCATCGAGCCATTCATATTTTATGTCGTTTTGAAGTTTTTCAAAAATAACCGTGAGTGCTCTAGCTTCCAAAATTTTCGAGATATCGGACTAAAATTTGGTACAAAGTTGCACTATTATAAAAAAATGTTTCGTATTGAATTTGGTCAAAATCCATCGGGCCATCCATATTTTATGTCGTTTTGAAGTTTTTCAAAAATAAACGTGAGTGCTCTAGCTTCCAAAATTTTCAAGATATCGGACTCAAATTTGTTAAAAAGTCGCACTATTATCGAAAAATGTTTCGTATTAAATTTGGGCAAAATCCATATAGGCGTTTAATTTTGATGCGACTTTCAATCTCTTAGATTTGACATAGAATTCACCGTATACTTCTTCTAAACTAGATCGATTTACGAACAGATTTTATATAAAAACAAGGGTGCAAAGTCGAATCTTGCACATTGTTTCCTCAAAATTTTTTACATTTGCCAAATCTTTCTCTATGACGAAGCCAAAATTGATGTACACAGTTCCTCATAAAGGAAACTTTAGCAAATGTAAAAAAATTATGAAGAAGCCATGTGCAAGATTCGACTTTGCACCCTTAATTACATACACAATCCTTTCGTAAATCGATGTAATCCACAATATTTATTATCCTTCCGTCCCATTATTATAATTAGTTAAAAAATAAAACACAAACGAAGCTAACCGATCGATCGTCACTTTATTTTTATTTTTTTTCTCGTTACAGAGGAAGCCCGAAAATCCGGCAGCAGCGTTTTGGTTCACTGTCAAGCCGGAGTGTCGCGCAGCGCAACGATAGCAATCGCTTACATAATGCGACACAAAGGTTTGTCGATGGTTGAAGCTTACAAGCTCGTGAAAAATGCGAGACCGATAATAAGCCCGAATCTAAACTTCATGGGTCAACTGTTGGAATTGGAACAAGGACTCAGGGCGAACGGTGCCGCGGTCGCCAACGGTCAGGAAGAACCTAAAGGTTGTCACCAGTGTCGTTGGAGTCATCAGCAGAACAACGAAGAAGTCACGTCGGGATGCAGCGTCTGAGATTCGTCTCAACGACGTCTAAAACGTCGCAAACGTCGTTCAACTGGACGACGATACGTCATCACCGACGATGGAATCACGTATCGTGACATTCGAATCACTACATATCCTAAAACGTGTTCTTTCGTTTGTTTCTTCAAATTTTTTTTTTTTTTTTTTTTATTTGAATAATTTTTTTTTTTTTCAAAATCACGTCTTCGAAATTTCGTGAAAATAATCGCTCGCAAAGGCCGAAGATTTTTTGTTACATCGATCGATAAAGAGATTCGTCAAATCGTGCCTCAATATGAATTCGTCGAACTTTCGTCTCGCAGTTGGAAATCTTTGACGCGAATGGACCCAAACGAGAGGCTGACGAAGTCACGGACGATCCTTTCTCACGTTCGTGCGATCTACCACGATTATTTTACGGAGAGAATAAAAATACGAGCGTATAGGCGTGAGCAAACGCAATAGACAAAAAAAAGCTGCGAAAGAAAACAAAGCGGATCAATTGGGGGGGGGAAGAAAAAATTAACGGAGACAAAGAAGACGTAGAAAACGAAGAAACATAAAACCCCGAGAATCCGCGTTTTTTTTTTTTTTTCTTTTTGTTTTGTACTTACGATGGCTCGTTGATACGAATTAACAGGGTTGCGATTTTTAACCGGATTAAACAATCACAACGAAGAGACGAATAACAACGATGTAACTCGCTTTGAAGAATCAAACGAAAAACGATAACATCGTCGTTCGATGCGAAGAAAGAATAAGAAGAAAGGAAAACAATTGGGTTTGGTCATTCGAATCCGTAGATCGTTCGTCGTTCGATCGATTTATTTTCCACGTGGATCATCTACATTCGTTCCTCGTATTTTCTTTCGTTCCTCGACTCCGCAAAAAAAAAAAAAAAAAAAACAAAAAAGAAGAAGATAAATCATGAGAAATTGATGACACGAATGCTTCTCGAGTAGACCCGACGATGGTTCGAAATTGCGATGACAAACGTGCGTTTATTCACGATTTAGAATCGAGACGAGTCCGGACGAGAAAAAAATTCGCGACCTCGATGTTCTTCTTCGCGTTAAGCTATTTGTCTATTTCGTACGAGCTGTGTAAAGCCACATGATCGTCTTATGCGCGTAATTGGGTCTCAATCGTCCGATTAATTACGCGACACGATGATGATTGATATATCTTTGATTATTAGATTTTTACAGCCTAAGTTCTCCCCCCCTCCCCCGTTTAGCATTTGAGGATCTATCGTTAAAGATCCTAGCATCGTGATCTAGTCGTTTGTTGGGATAATGCGATCCGTGTTTGAGGCATAACTATAGTATACATTATACATACATGCATATACATATATATATATATATATATATGTATATATACTATGAGGAAGATATCGAATGATATAACGCGCCGATATATGAAAAATGCTATGTACATTGTATGTTAGAACGTAAATAGGAGTCGTGAATTCTCGTGCCTCGAATTTTTAAGTAACTCCATGCATACATCAATCGATTCAATGAAAAAAAAAAAATGTTACACCTTAATCCGTGAATTTTTGATTTATTATTATTTTTTTTGAAGTTTTTTTTTTTCAAGCCTACGACTGGAATTGAGGTTCGAACGCTTTGAACATCGCGTGTCGAAGCTTGTCAATCTAAAAAAAAAAAAATGAATAATCGTCAACCTGATTATTCGTAGACTCTTTTGAGCCCTTCGTTCGTCAATTTGTTTCCTGAAATTCCGACGTTACTTCCGAGTTAAATGGAAAGTTGAGAAGATGGAAAATCAACGGTTCGAAAACGTTTGGAAATTTGTGAACGAAAGGGTGAACAAAATAAAATTTAAAACAGAAAGAGAGAAAGAGAGAGAGAGATGTATAAATAATATCTTCGATTTTCGATAAAACGTGTTCCTCGTTCGATTCAGTAACGAGACACCTTTAGCTGTAACATCGAGACAAAAAAAAAAAAAATAAAAAATAAAACAATGGCCTATCGCGTTATAGAATGATAAGAAAGTCGAATAAACCCGACGATCGCGACAATAATTCGTACACATCATTAACGAGAGCGAATAATTACGGCTGTCAGGCCAATCTCACACTCGTTGCTCGCAACGTATAAATAAAGCTCTTGGAATTGCAACGAAACGTTTCCGGCTAAATTCTCGGGCTCTGGCATCGAATTTCGCCTTATTTCTCTCGAAACACAACATATCAGGACGACGTCGCCTTTCATTATACTGTAGATCGAGAAAAATAAAATAAAAGAATAACAAAAAAAAAAAAGAAATATATATATATATAAGAAAAAATAAAACTTACAATGTCTACATCTATCGCGCCTCGTTGCAAGTCGTCGTGTGTACATTGTATCGATTGATACGAATGTTCCGTGCGTAGCGACGAACAAAATAATATTATTACCGCCGCTAATCGCTTCGCTATCGTTCAACGGCTTAGAACCATCGACGATCAATTCGGTACAGTGTTACGCGATTATTTTGTATATCCTATATTGAAAAAAAAAAAAAAACCCCCCCTCCCAACAAAATGTACAATGTTTGGGCGAGGAGATGTAAATAGTGATTAAACGAAACAGAAGATTGCTGAAGAAAAATGAAAGAAGGAATTGGAGAAAAGCTTATATGGGTGTTCGATGATGCGAGTGTGTGGGTGGGTGGGTGTTTGCACGAAAGATTCGTAACACGGGGAGGGGGGGGGGGGAGAATCGTGAAAAATGTTAAGTCGGAAAAGATTGGATCAATTGCCGAATTGGACGAATCGAAGAGATTGAATGACAAGTTCATAGTACCTGTTGCATCGCCCTGTTCTATGGGATGCTCGTATAATGACGTGTGTACCTGTTTTTACATAGAGTACGCACACCCTTGAGGTTTGCCTGCTGCCGCAAAACTATAAATATGATACATATATATATATTTAAAAAAAAAAAAAAGCTGCACCCGGTTATGGAAAAAGAAAAATAATGAAAAATCTGAAAGGAAATGATGAAGAAACAAAAAAAGTAGATCGATTCTCTCTCTTTAATCTTGAAAATTGTACGGAGCCGAGGACGCACTTGGAGATGGTACACGCACACGCGCGAAAGGCAGTTTAATGGAGTGACTCTGTAACGATCGGATCCCAACGATTTTTTTTTTTTTTTTTTAGAATAATTTAGTTTTTAACGATACCGTTAGTTATTTTACGTGTAGAGAATGATAAGAGTAATGTAACGTGTAAACTACGCGTATTTGTGAGCGCGCAAGTATTGTATTATATCAAAATTTATTTAGTTATTTTATAAATAAAAATGCAGTCTTCAAATTGGTCGGTGATTTTATTGTTGTTATTTTTTTTTTCGTTCCCAAGACCGTCGATGGAGTTTCGAAGTCAGCGTTGAAACTGTTTTCATAGCAGAAATTGAGTGAGGTAACTTTATTGACTTTTATTGAGCAAAAATAAAACAAGCTTGAAAATCTGTCACTCGGGGATATGAAAGTAATTAACATATTCTGATACTTTTCAGAGATACAAGAATATGTGTTATTTGTTTTTTTGAAATTTTCTTTTTCCTAAAAGTTATTAACATTTGAATTTTTTTGTATTAATTTAGAAGAAAATTTTTTTCTCTCGATTTATTCGATAAAATTAAATAATATTTTCAGGGAATATTTTTAACAAGCTGTTCTATTCAATGACATTTTTTTTAGAAACGTGATGCAAATATTCACGTAAAATATGAATAATTTTTTTAAACAAATAGAAAATTCAACGACTTCTCTATCGATTTTTATATTTTTTCTCATAGACATTTATTCTGTGTTCAATTGAAAAGATTTTCCCGTTGGAAAAAGTCCGTAACTTACATTTTTGAAAAATTGAATTCCTCGCCACCTGACGCGCGACTCAACAGAAAAATCCTCATAACTTTTTCGAAAATGTAAGTTACGAATTTTTTATAACGGGAAAATCTTCTCAATTGAACACAGAATAAACGTCTATGAGAAAAAATATGAAAATCGATGAAAAAGTCGTTGAATTTTCTATTTGTTAAAAAAAATCGTGTATATTTTAGGTAAATTTTTGCATCACGTTTTAAAAAAAAATGTCATTGAATAAAACAGTTTGTTAGAAATGTTCCCTGAAAATATTATTTAATTTTATCAATAGAAAAAAATGTTCTTCTAAATTACTACATAAAAATTCAAATGTTAATAACTTTTAGAAAAATGAAAATTCCAAAAAAACGAAAAATACGTATTCTTGTATCTCTGAAAAGTATCGGAATATGTTCATTACTTTCATATCCCCGAGTGACGGATTTTCAAGGGGGCCACTTGTTTTATTTTTGCTCATTACTTTTCGAGACATGCTAATCCATTGCAAATATAAAATATCAAAGCCTCTAGTCAGAAATATACTTCACAAGATGATTAAATTATTTTATTATAATTATCGAATTTATCTGACATTCTTTCGTTGCAATTTATTTTTACTGCATCTTTGGCCATTTTCAGTACTACAACTACCATAACTACTAAAGTACGTTAATTTTATGCGTATCAGAGGAAAGTAAAATGAATGAAAAAAAAAACTTCTCACGGTACGGATCGAACCGGGGACATTCTGATTACTATTATCGCTCGCTACCCGCTCGGCTACTCGGCCAGTTGGAAATTGCCTTTTCGTTTGTCGTCATGAGCTGCTCGAAATATTTCAAAGTCGATTTTCTCGTAAACTTCTGGCTATCTGGCCCAACGGCTTTAGGAAATTGTTATTCGAGGGCTGACCTTTCAGTACGATAAGTATAAAAAATTACAAAAATTCCGAGGTCGTAGTCACTCCTTGTTAATGATAAACGAATAAGGTAAACAAACAAGGATAAGGATTAAGGTGATGAAAAGTGTATAATTAAGTTCTTTATTTTTCACTTAATCGACAAATCACAAAATAACAATTGATTGTGCACATGCTGCTATCGTAATACGTAAATACACATTACTTTTCGTCCGAGATCATCACACACGCAATCATCACAATCGCCGTATCAGTCGTTCTCGTTTTGTTTTTCTTCTTTCACTCGCAAGTGTCTTTTTTATCGCTTTTTTTTTTTTCTTGTGTGTAATTTTTGTTGCAGCATAATTTATAGAGTGAATGCAATAATAGCAGTACGTAGTGTGTCAACAAGAGAAAGTAATGATTGAATCACGAGTTCGTGAACTTCCAATACGTAAAGATACGGCTTTGTTTTTCTTTTTCTTCTTTTTTTTTTTTTTTTTTTTAACACTATCGACACAACGTTTCGTTTCGAGATATAATTTCGGCAAACACAGCCGAAAATTTCTAAAGACCCGTTCGTTGCTCGTTGCAACACGATCCTCGCTAGGTCGGTCTGTTCGATCAGTTTTATCCGCGAAATTGAATTTCGGTATCGTGATAAAATTTAAACATTCGTTTTTTTTTTTTTTTTTTTTTTTCGTTTCATCGTAATATTATATTTACAACTGAAATTGATCGCGAATAATCGCGTAATTTTCGTAATATCTCGGGGGGGATCCATGATGTTACCATCGATACGAGTGTCACGAGTTGAGACGGTAATGATCCAAAATTTCGTGAATTTTCGGAAGAAGAATCAAACGAATCGGGGCATGGGGTCAAGAATGCGTTGCGAGATTTTGTATTTTAATAAGTACTGGACAATCAATAACGAACGAAAATAATTGTATTTCGTGCGATGAACAATATTTTCGCGTACGTCGCGTGATACATCTGAAAACTTGGTTTTGCAATTGTATTGGAAGTAGCTTTTAGGAATAGTAATTGCTTCGTTTCTCGTTTAAATGCGCTACGAATTTGAAAAATTTATTTCTCCACGATCGTCCGAAGATTCGATAAATTTGGCAATAACAACGGTTGAGGAGTAATTACGGATCGAACGAAATTCGAAGATTCGTAATCGTCGAACGAAATCTAATCTACAAGATTCTCACGAGTCATTGACGAAGTTAATCGATAGTTGGAACGTGCATCCTCGCGTTGAACTCGAAAAAAATCTTATCCTGACAATAATTTTGCGACAAAAACGTTGAAATCGCTTCAAATCGTGATGTTGTACGGAATTTTTGTTTTTCATCTTCTTTGTTCCGCTGTCACTCGAATAAAGAACATTTGTAACAATTCTGGTATGAATATTTTTCGTTTCCTCGTTAAATTGTTCTGTAATTTTTTATTTTTTTCGGAGCTCGTTCAATTGTGAAATGACAATTTTTTTTTTTTCTTCAATTTTTATGATATAACGCGGTGAGAATATCGGGTTTTATGCGTTGATGGGGGGTTCTGGTCCGTGAAAAAGATATCGAACGTGTTCAGTCACTTGCCAACGAGGCCATAGCACGGATTAAGGCGGCATTTTCCTCGCGTAGTCGGTCGCGCTCGATTATCAATTCGCGCTGTCGCTGAACGAGCTTCGCTTCCAGAGTCATTATCTTGAGATCCTGATCTTCGAGAAGGGCCATGAGTCTTCGGTTTTCTTCGTGAGCTCGCTCGATTATCTGGCGATATAAATTATAAGTCAAAAAAAGAGCTGTCATCGAGGTTTTGTATACATTTGTTCGCGGGGGGGAATTGAGAGATTGTCATGATTTTTTTTAGCCATGTTGACACTATTTCATCAGAATCAACCATACATCATTAATTGAAACATATATTGAGGTACTTGTATGAATATTTTCTTGAAATAAATTTCAATATTGGGGAAACTACTGTCATTTTCCGAAAACAAAGTTTTCCGAAGTTCTCTTGTGCAGTGAGCATATTTCCGTAGAACGAATCATCTAAATTTCGATAAAAAAATTTCGATTTGAAAAATAATTTTCCGGTCAAAAAATCTAATTTTTTATATCTCGAAAATTGAACTTTTCGGAAAAATCGATATTATTTTAAAAATCGAAGTTTCGGTAAGCCCTTCGTTCGCGAACTGCGTTGAATATTATACCGACGAGGTCTTTTGGTTTTTTTATAGTTCGAATGAGTCATTCCAGAAATATCCTCGGCGCAAGAAATCTTCAAAAAAGGTGTTTTGGTACAACGGCCATGGTGCCACCAGAATTGGACATTATTTCATGAAAAAATGCATATACTGCTATCTCACTGGCACTTCGCGCGGCGCAGTCGATGTTTTACCGACGATCACGTAAAATTAACGAAACACATTGTTGTACTTCACGCAAATTCGGTTACATAAAATTCAATGAAACTTTGGAAATCGTTGTAGAATTGGGAAACGATCAACCGACATATATATACGGGGTATTCCATACGAACCGAACCCCCTTTTCAGCCGATGTTTTTTTATTCTCTCGAAATTGAAAGGAGTTGAAGTATGACGAGAAATAGTGGTTGACTCCAAATCTTACGCCTCTAGGTTTATTTCTCACTATACTTCTGTAATCGGTATTTTTACTGCTTCCGAAGGTTTCGAGGCGTGGTAAGTCTTCATTTCTAAATTAAATTGATGTTGTCACGAGTGTTTTGGAACGGAATTTTGGTGTTCTTTCACATAAAATTATGAGACCTCAGTACCAAAAATGTTTTTTTTAATGATTTGAGGCAAAAAAACACAAAAAACTTCATATCTGGAAAAGAATATTTTTTTTCTTGGTCCCAATTTTTTGTAATATTCCCATGATTATTCTGAAGCTACTGTATAAATTTCATGATGGAACTCAGAAATTTACGGTGCCCAGAAATTTGGGAATATTATGAAAAATCAGAAATACCCGTATTTGTGTATTTCTGATTTTTCATAATATTTCTTAAGGAGGCTCGGTCGCGGAGGGGCGGGTTGCGCGGGCGTTTAAGCGGGGCCCATTTTTTTTTCAGTCATACGCATGTTTGGCATAATACGGTTTATTATAAACGTATAATTGATAATTTTATACAAGACTAACTAGCTGGGCATCGATAAATAAATACCGCAGAATTGGCACAATTTTACGTTACGATACTGCCTAAAGAAGTACGGCAACATCGCAATTCTCCATGCCACCCTCTCCTCTGATCGCCGCTGATTTTCTTCTGACACCGCGAGCTGACAGTTCGAGATTTTTATTGTGACAGAAAATATGCGTTGAACTAACCCGATTCTAAGGCTATGACAGTTTGGTTAGCGCCGCCGCAAAGCGGTGGATCGAGCCAGGACTAAACAAACGAACACCTGATTCCTGTGACGCTGCCAGATCTTCACACGTTCGCGAAACCCATCGGAGTTTTAAATATTTCGACATTTTAACATTGAATATCTTTTTACATAAGTCGATGACCCACAACTTTTTCATTATATTTGGAATCTTCATGACCTAATCAACGTTACTGTGGTTTTTTATCAATATCTGTTGTCTGAGTGCAAAAATATCGCTTCATACAAGTCTTTTGGGGGTGCATCTTCCATAAGCCCTGTGTTAAAAATCTCAAGTTTAACTATTTTTATCTCTCTTATTTAGTCGTTAACCTTATCTGAAACTTTGCATACGTGAATATGGGTACATTATCTATGATATACTTGAAAATTATTTTTTTCTGTTGTTGAGACGTTAGCGACGGAGCCTCCTTAATATATAATAATAATGTGGTATGATGAAAAGAGGAAAAGAGAAAGAGCGAGAGAGAGATTGCGAGCGAGCGCAGTCGCGCTCGAGCGAGGCCCTGTTAGGTTGTCAGGGACAACCAACAGAAAAGCGCATCGGAGAAGGAAAAATAGCAGATACGAAACGGGATCGCGAGAGCACGGATGTCAAATGTTCATTGTAATGGAATAAATATATCTTTTGATAGTTTACAATTGTTTTAGAGTTTGATTTAAAGACGTTTTCCACGGCATAATTACGTCAATAAAATATTATGCTACAATAATTTGGGAATATTATGAAAAATCAGTAATACAGAAATACGGGTATTTCTGATTTTTCATAATATTCCCAAATTTCTGGGCACCGTAAATTTCTGAGTTCCATCATGAAATTTATACAGTAGCTTCAGAATAATCATGGGAATATTACAAAAAATTGGGACCAAGAAAAAAAATATTCTTTTCCAGATATGAAGTTTTTTGTGTTTTTTTGCCTCAAATCATGAGAACACATTTTCGGTACTGAGGTCTCATAATTTTATCTGAAAGAACAGGAAAATTCCGTTCCAAAACACTCGTCACAACATCAATTTAATTTAGAAATAAAGACTTACCACGCCTCGAAACCTTCGGAAGCAGTAAAAATACCAATTACAGAGTTATAGTGAGAAATAAATCTAGAGGCCTAAGATTTGGAGTCAACCACTATTTCTCGTCATACTTCAACTCCTTTCAATTTCGAGAGAATAAAAAAACATCGGCTGAAAAGGGGGTTCGGTTCGTATGGAATACCCCGTACATATCATGTTTTTACCGAAATCAGAAAAAATATTAATTTCTTTTTTTTTTTTTTTCACCAGAAATCTACAATTTCTTTGGATATTTCGAAAAAAACTGAGGTGTACACGATGTACCAAAATCACCGCCGCAAGCAAAAACTATGGGTGCCAGAGGTTCCTCTAAGTCAAAAAGATTAGAGGATGATTTCAGCCATTTTATTTTGTTTGGGAGATATAACGGTTTTTATGTTTTTGGCTCCCACTTCCTTTAATAGGCTCGACTTAAATCTTTCCTGAAGTAGGATCGATTTTTACAATTTTTTCCATTGAAACAAGCATTCCCAACCGTTTGAACGTAGCCTACAATTTTGTTTTATGGCGATAATAGTTTTCCGGCAATTTCTTAGCAAACACAATTTTCTGTTTTTAATGTTTTTTTCTATTTATTTTGACGTAATTTAATTGAAAAAAATATGTTACAAAGTGTCATTTTTATTGACTTAATATGAAAGTCCAATTAATTCGCTACAACAGTAATAAGAATATTTTTTTAACAAAAATGAATATTTACGAAGTTACGAACAAAAAATCAAATATAATGAATTTAAAGAAAAATTGAATTTTTAAAGGATAACGAATGGAAAATTATAATAAATGTTCCACGTGACCGATACATTATAACGTATTTTTATGACTAAAATGACGTCATAATGAATAAAACAGATTTTTAACAAAAAAAATCGTCTTTGATTAGTTTGGAAAAAATAGAGCCAATTAAAAACAACGAAAGCTATAATAATAAAAACCGTTGTAACTTTATATCGAAGCGAAAAAGAGACAGTAACTCCTTCACATTCGAGACTTGGAATGACCTCAGGTAACCATGATTTCCGCTTGTGGCGGTGACTTGGGACACCCTGCATATTAGTCGTTAATCAATCATCGATTCTTAAAATTTCAACCTCAGGTGAAGCGTTGTGTCGATTGAACCGCGATAAGTGCGATTAAGATTATTTCTCTGTACCATTGACGGCTACGCTGGAGCGAGAAAAAACGACAATAAGGTGTAGCGCTTCACCTTGATGAAAGAGAACATATGAGGCATTCCACGTCAACTCAGACGGTTAAAACCCTGACCCCTGCCGATTTAGTTCGTGATTTTTTGTTGGCTTCCATTTCACCCCCAAAGTACCCCGGATTTTTTTCAGAATTTTCGTATCCCCGTACAACCCTTGAAAAAATTCAAAACCACCCCCAAATGAAGAAAGGCGTCCATGGACATAATTAACCCTTCAACCCACTACAGGGGTCGTTTTCGTCCCAATCGAAAATTCAAAGTGCTTTAGCTTTTGAAAACGGGCACGGAAGGCGCCATATTCCCTCTCTAAAAAAATGTATGGTGCCCGAGGACCCGCCTACTGAATAGTAGCGCGCTAATTCCCCTCAGGCCGTTGCAGCAGACGATTCAATTTCCGTCGGGACGAAAACGACCCCCGTAGTGGGGCGGCGTTGGTCAAAAACGCAGGTAATAATTTTTCTACTTGTCGTTTTAAAGTGTTCATTGAAGTTCAAAAAGTGTAAAAAAAAGTCTGCACACGCGAAAAAAATTATAAATTTTTTTTTTCGTAGTTTTCATCATCATGGCGAGTCGCACTGCTAAAGAAATCATTACTGCGCAAAATGCGGCAAGGCAACTTGCGACGATCACCGCATTTCGTGTTGCACTGAGTGTTTTGTAAAATAAAGTTACTTCGATATTCTAAAATATTGTGTTACTAATGATTTTTACCCGTATCATAATTAATTTTATCATTATATATATTTTGGAATATTTTTAAACGTGATTTTAGTACTCATTTTTTGGCCATTTTGAGGTTAAAAAATTGAGCACTTTTTCGAATAATATTGATTGTGCTATTTTTTTTATTATGATGATACTCTTCCTCTTTAATTTCCCCTTTGATTTTTTTCAATATCTTCATTTGGCTCAAAGTTATGATTTTTTATATGAGGAAGTGATTTTTCCTTACGTACCTCGATATTTCAATAAAAAACTATATGAAAAAATAATTCTTTCTGAAATATTACAATTGGGACTTTATGTTGAAGGTTAAAAGAGCTGCCATGAATTTTCTCAGATTTTTTAAAGCACTTTTATTGGTCCAAAGAACGCCAGGACGAAAACGACCCCCGTAGTGGGTTGGAAGGTGCAGAAAAAGCGTAGTGGGTTGAAGGGTTAATATCTTTGATTTTTTTTGTGTGATATCAGTAGGTCAAAAAATAAACTTTGCGAAAATTCCAGAGTGGGCTCTGTATTGCAACTATATTTTAGAAAAAAATAAATCGGACGGTCAAAACCTGATCTTTGCTGATTGAGTTCTCGATTTTTAGTTGAATTTAGTTTCACCCCAAAAGTACCCCTGATTTTTTTCAGAATTTAAAATTTCAACAAACTCTACTACTATTCAATGTACTGAAATCATTAAAAAAATTGAAATTTTTAATTGTGTCCAAGTACGTCTTTCCTTATTTGGGGGTAGTTTTTAATTTTTTAAAGGGTTGTAGGGGGATCCGAAAATTCTGAAAAAAATCAGGGGTACTTTTGAGGTGAAACTGAATTCAAAAATAAATCGAGAGCTCAATCAGCAAAGATCAGGTTTTGACCGTCCGATTTATTTTTTTCTAAAATATAGTTGCAATACAGAGCCCACTCTAGAATTTTGGCTAAGTTTATTTTTTGACCTTCCAATAACACACAAAAAAAATCACACGTATTAATTATGTCCAAGTACGCCTTTCTTCATTTGGGGGTGTTTTTGAATTTTTTTAAGGGTTGTACGGGGATTCGAAAATTCTGAAAAAAAATCGGGGGTACTTTGGGGGTTTAATGGAAGCCAACAAAAAATCAGGAACTAAATCGGCAGGGGTCAGGGTTTTGACCGTCTGATTGACGTGGAATGCCTCATATATACCGGGTGATCTACGACTGCCTGATGTCTTTGGGATTGATCCCTGAGACGTCTGTTTTCTGTGGGTACATTTTGTTATATTTAGGGGTTAGGCCACTCTAGAATTTTCGAAAAATCGATTTTTTTTTTCCAATGGTCCCTTAGGACATTAAAAATGATGTCTCAAAAAATTATGGCCGGGAAAAGTCTTCGAGTACTCGGTTTTCGAATTTTAGTACAAGGTCGCCTGGTCCGGAGCGAGCTTCAAGTAAACTGCAAACGCTTTTATCTCAATACAGCATTTTTCAAGTTGGCCGGAAACATAACTCAGACAATTTTCAACCGATTCACTTGAAATTTTGAATATATCTTTAAAAATACATCGTTTATGGAAGAAGGTAGGATTTCTTTAAATATTGCATAGTTCATTGGTTATTAACAATTTTCTGACGATTTTTTGGGCAAATTTTGCACTTTTCACTTTAGAAGTGCGTCATTTGGCCAAAAATCAATACATCGAAAAAATCCTACGTACTTCTATAGCTGTTGTTATATATTATCAAAAAAAATTAATCGGCTTATCATCATTCGAAAATTACGGGAGCTGTTTGTCCGGGCGTGGACCCTGGCAAAACCGCAGCCGTCATAAAAAAAAACGCTGCACAGCCGCTATTTTGAAATTAATCGCTTCGAAAAAATTATTGTATACAGTCACTGATATGTATGATAAGCACATTTTTTCGTAATCTTGATTTATTCAGTAATTATTCTTAAAAAAAAAAAAAAAAAAAAAAAAAAAAAACACCTAAAAAAGCCAATTTTTTCGGTCTCTAGAGTGGTTTCACCCCTTAAGAATATTTCCAAATAATATTCACCTCTTGTGCATTGTCTCCGGTCGGTGTCGAGACTCGGGGCCTAGGTGTAGCCGATGAGGACAATTGTGGCCCGTGATTTCCGGGATCCGATTGATTGACGCTGTCCGACTGATTCAAAGAGTCGAACTCTTCATCGTCGGCTTCCAAATCGGAATGGCTAAATATAAATAAATTTTAAAATTATATAATAAACGACGTATTTACATAATTTTAACGGAAATTATAATAATTATTTTTATCTCCGTCACTCCCAAGAACGATGAACAATTTTGTTTATTAAATCAGCAGTTATCGAAATTACGATGTAATTCAACCAAATTTAAAAACGTTGACTCGTACCTTTTGTTTCGTCGTTGCATGTAAACCTTGGCCGTTCTCTCCTGAAACAGATAGACACCGATAGATATAAAAAATCTCACACGAACAAAGATGAAAGGCGCGCAGTACCGGATTAGTACTATTATCCAACTTGTTATCATCACTTTCTTCAAATTTTGTGTTAGTGCGAAGCGATTGAAAAAAAAAAAAAAAAAAAAGAAAAAAAAAAGGCACAAGATCCTAAAAATTGCGGCCACCGAAATTCGTATAAATCGTCTCGTACCTGTAAAAGCTTATCGTGACATGAATTATTAAATTTTATATTATATCATTGAAACTTACTTCAATGAGTTCCTGATCAAGAAACTCATAATTGGGCGTATTGTGTTTAGTTTCAACACCTGTTCCGCCTAGTTCTTCCTCATCCTCGCCCGTACTACCTCCTGTACTCTAAGGTTTCCAAATTATTAATAAAATTAAGTCAGACGTCGAATTTAATCATATTCGCAAATTTTTCTCGACACGGGGGAGTAACGGAACAACGATTGAATTACGGTAATTTGGACAGCATCGCGAGCCGGAACTCGTCAGTGTGATTCGAAGAAATTTATTATTATATTATTCATTAAAATTCAATAAATTGAATTGTTGAATTAATTTTTAATTATTTTTAATCTGCAGTGCTTGAGTATGCAGTGAACCAACGTTCTGACTTCGATTTCAGGCGAGATTTGCTGGCCAAGTTTCCGTAAGATAAGATTCGATTAAAGCCATCGAGTGGACGATCAATGACGAAGCTACGATGCGAGCCAAGAACGCGTTATTCTTCTACCTGCTTTATGACTCACGTAACAACGATTCAACACATTTTCTTTTCGTCAATCTCACGTTAGAACGAACGCAGGCGCAAAAGGGATCTTCGGGATCGTCGATAAATCCACAAAAATCATGCTACATGATTCGTTCGTACACGAGTTAAAATAAAACGAACAGAAGTAGCGATTATTATGATGATTGATGACCAAAAAAAAAAAAAAAACCACACACACACACACCTCGGTGGATGGCAAATGAACGACTCCGGTGCTGCGACGTTTTTCTCTGAGTTTCCTTCGATCACGCTGCTGCTTGCCCTTGTTTATGTGCGTTGGCCTGTGCAAACAGGATACGACACTAGAGACGCTGGAACATCAGATCGAGAGAAAAAATTAGCGATTCAGGAAACATTTTTTTAGTCGAGCCGTTGACGAATTCATGGACCGGCGAAGCAAACGATGGTACGTATATTCGATCTAAGATCTAGCGCTCGACACTACGCACGATACGACGACACGTTCGGGATCTTCACTCACCGTCCGGTTGGTCTTTTTTCGAGTTTTCTTATTATCGGTTTGTTCTGCTGATTCGATTGATCGTGATTCGGTGGTACCACGTTTGCTGAATTAGCGTCGCATATTCCTTGAGCCTCCTCCGTGTCGCCTGCATTTTCTGGAGGAACGGAAGTTAATTGTTATTGCGAACAATTTAGATAAGAAAATTTGTTGAATCGAACGAAAGTTCAACTATTATTCATCTTAGACTGTTACTCGTAATTATTTATAACTACGAGCAGAGACACTGGATAGTGAAGTCGATAATTTTCCCTGAAAAACTTTTTTAAAATTCATTCTGATACTTTTCGTTCCGAATCTATATGTGATGCAAACTGCATAATATTTTTAAAACTTCGTACACTTTACGTCAAAACTATACCAATTGATTACAATATTTTTTACATTTTTAAAGTGCAATTTATTGTTTAGTGTTTGATTAATGAATCTAAGACAATTTATCACTAACTTTGAAAATTTATGGATGTGATGTCTCCGGGTCTGGGCGGTCCGACGCGTACCCTCGCAGTGCGAATTCTAGATCTGCGCGAGGTGAATTCAAAGTCGTTGTCGAAATCTTCCTGGCTGACGGAACTCGACGCCATGCCAGTGATATCGCTACAACATCGATACGAACTAAAATATTATTTTTTTTCTTTACATTTTTCAAAAACCGATCGAATCGTTGGTTCGCTTCGGAGGTTTGAATAAATAGATTGAAGTAAACGAAATAATAAAAATAAAATCTTACAAAAAAGTTTTGGACATCTGAACAAAGGGCTTAGGGTGTCTTCGGTTGCGATACCTGTTGGTAACGGTCCAACGAGAATTCGTTGGCCCGAGATAAACAATGAGACGCACAGAATTATATTATTTGTTATTTACAAAATCGTTTGTCAGCGGTGCGTCGCGTGTTTTCGAGTCCACACAAACACAATGAAAACGTTTTTCTTTCTTATTTAACTAATTTTTTTTTGTCTCTTAAGGTGATGCGATACTACTCGATCGATAATAAAAACTATGAGGCATTATTCTCGGTCGCGATTGAAGTCGCGTCGAAAAAACGAAAATCGGCAATGAATCTTTCTAGTTTCCCATCCAGAGAGTCAACGGCGGCAGAAAAAAAATTCTTCGGCCGTGTCCCTCGCTATAATCGCAAATCTGAGAGACAGACGACACGTAGCACATTACCTTAAGCTACGAGTCAATTTTGCAGTGCAGGTGCCAAATTAATGAAATTATCACGAAACGCCGCGGATGGTTCATTCGTTCGCGACAATTTGGCAGCTGCAACTAGTGAGGCTTACCCTGGTGGCTTAAGTCGCGCAGTTTTTTCGTTGGGTCGACCGTATCGTCGTTTACCTTGACACCGCTTACTTCAATGTACTCCGGTTATCGTATATTGACAGCTGTCAATCCCACGTAAACTCACCGAGTACCAATCGCGATATTCACAACAATACTACGCGCGTTCGACCATTGAACGTCGCTTCTCTGAACCTGTATACTTATATTGTATAAGTATATATATGTAGATATATATGTCGACGCACACACGCGAAGGGTGACACACAAGGATGCTGCGTAGCGTTTGCATGCGGTTGAAAAGGATATGGCGTATTGATTTCGAGTCACGTTCTTAGGTTGAATGTTCATTCGCTCAGTCACCGACTTGGCCTACCGCACTTTCACCGGATTGGACGATTCTCGACCGTGACTCACAATGTCACTGCTCCCACCTTTTACGCATTCGTGGGAATCTCGATTACACATGTGGGCTGTTGAAATGCCATTTCGGGTTAAAATGAAGGTTACACATGTATGAGGATTTTTTTGGCTTCATTCGGACGGGGACTCGACAATACCAAACTCTTTGTTCGTCGTTGGGTGTGCGGGTTTCTACATTGCCGACGACGAGAGGAAGAGTCGATATTGGAGATTCCGATCGGGATGCCGGAAGGTGACCTTTGGAAAAGTGGCCTTCGGAAAAATGGACCCGTGTCAGTTTGCCTTAAGTCTCTCGCACTTTTTCCGAGCTTATCCGCAGGCGAATCGACCAGTGAGTCTCAATCTTTGATATATTATTTTGCCAGCCCCCATTCATAAATATCCACTATATCCAAAAAATATTCCTTTTAAAATGATATAAAAAATGAAAAAAAAAGAGATACGATCTTTTGTCGCCAAAGCTCAAGCAGCGGGATGAAAACAATTTATTTTGAACACAAGCGAAGTATGAAAATCGAATATGAACAGTCGCGCATAATTTTTTTGTTGAATGTTTAATGGATATCCAATTTTAATGATTATGTCCGTCTGCGCTGATTCGAAAATCGCGATAATTACGGGCTCTGAAATTTCGACGACGAACCGCAGATTGAGACCCACTGGTCGATTCGCCTTTGGGCGAGCTCGGAAAGAGGGTGGGAGACTTGAGGCAAACTGACACGGGGCCACTTTCCCAAAGGCCACTATCCTCCATCCCATGAAAAGCCCACTCATGGAGATTAGAGGTAAGGAGTACGCACGACCGTGGAAATCGTGGTTGAAAAGTGTTCCCCGAAACGTGTACGCATGGAGACTAGAGGTAAGGAGTACGCACGACCGTGGAAATCGCGGTCGAAATGTGTTCTCCGAAACCGAGAAAAAGTCGTCAACGCGAACTGAAATGGAGAACCACTGCTCTATGCGACTGAAGTGAGCGACCCTTGAACCTAGCTCTACGATTCGCTCAAGTTTTATCGGCGCTAACTTCATCTCGGTTTGCGTTGAAGTTCAGTGGTGCCCATTCATCCAACTTTTTCGGCACTTTCGCGCACGTTTCTGAGCGGTCCGTGCGTACTCCTTACCTCTAGCAAAGAAGAAAGATTTACATGGAAGAACAGGTCCCATGTTAGATTTTGGCACGAAAATGTAGTGTCGCGTTTCGCCTATAGTCAGCGCGCCGGTACATCGGTGAGACAAACACACAGAAAGACCTCTAAGCCCCGCCTCCCCCGTCATCTCTCTTGCGCTCACGATATTGCGGTATAACGATTGCTTTCTCGCACTCATGCGGCGATGCTCTTGTTGGACCGCCCAACTACCTCATTCCCGCACGAAGAATTGTATTGGCTCCTGTCGGCTACACTCGGCTGACCGTCTGTCACGACTGTCACTCTTCTTGCTCGCCCCAGAGCGGTGGAAACTATCAGCTGACTACTTGTAATGTTTAGAAGATGCATGTGTAGGACCCAACGCGCGCTGTCCTAAGATAAATGTTATTTCTCTGATACCTAAGATAAATCCTCACTTAAGGGCTCATATAACCCTGCGCCCGTTGAGAACCGAGCACAATTTGAGAAATCATTATAAAGGTTATATAGAAAAACAAAATTAAAGGGCAGAAAAGCGTGTAAGTCCGCCGATAGCTTCCACTCCGGCAATGAGCTTCCAACGTTCCAACGCGAGTTGGATCAGGACCGATGAGAGAGGGCGAGCAGAGGAGGATCGCACGAGACAGACTCGGTCCGCCGCTTAGCTTCCACGCTGGCTAAGAGAGACGGGTAAATAGCTTCCAACGCGAGTTGGAGTAGGACCGATGAGAGAGAGAGTGCGAGCATAGGAAGATTTCCCGAGACTGAGTCAGTCAGTCAGTGTTCCGCTTAGCTTCCACTCCGGCTAAGAGGGAGACCCGTAAATAGCTTCCAACGTGAGTGGGAGCGAGACCGAAAAACGGGAGTGGAAGCAAGCGAGGATTGCACGCAACAGAGTCCGTCGGTCGTTTAGCTTCCAAGCCGGTTAAGAGAGAGACCAGTAAATAGCTTCCAAAGCGAGTTGGAGCGGGACCGATGAGAGAGAGAGTGCGAGCATAAGAGGATTGTCCAAGACAGAGTCGATCCGCCGCTTCGCTTCCACGCCGGCTAGAGAGAGACCCGTAAATAGCTTCCAACCTAAGTGGGAGCAGAACGGCGATTAGGCGGAGCAAAGCCAGATATCGAGAAGGGAAAGAGTGAACATATGAGAGGTGCACGAAAAAGAGAGGGTCCGCCGATAGTTTTCGGTCCGGTAAGAGCGAGACCCGCAAATAGCTTCCAAGGCGAGTGGAAGCAAGACGAAAATGGGCGGAGCGAAGCCAGATAGCTGTGTATGCGTGCACATAGATAGGTGAAACAGCGCCAAAATCCGTCGGTGGCTGGAAGCGCAACCCTCCGTGGAAGCGAAAAATCGTGCAAACGGCGCCCATAAGACCTGTGCTTCCATGTAAATCTTTCTTCTTTGCCTCTAGTCTCCATGCGTGTACGAATCTTTGGATACGAACCGAAGTGAAGTAAGCGTACCTTTGAACGCAGCCCTGCAGTTCTTAACGACGACGCGTTTTTCGCGCTCAGTAACGGCTGCTTTGAAAGCAACCCTTATCGCAACAGTTTCGTTGTACGTTAATAAAAGAATTTCGTTGTATATTTCTTTAATAATCGTTAATAAGAGAAATAGGGCTGCGTTCGCTTTAATCGGCGCTAACTTCATCTCGGTTCGTATTTGAGTTCAGTGGTGCTCATATTATATTGGTTTTCGGGAACATCTTTTTGCCTTCCGGGCATACTCCTTATCTCTAGTCTCCATGAGCACACTTTCCACAGAGATGAGAAGAGAGATCGCCAGCGAGACTGGGGAAGCCGTTCAACCGGCTTGGTGCGCCGCTAACCAGGCGGCCGGCGAACTCCCTTTGCCCCGGCGCGTATATATAGTTATAGCATAATGATAAATTCGTATCGTTGCCGTCATAGCGGGTGGCACTCTCGAGCCGGAGCTATCTCGGCAAGACCATACTCGGTCCATTGGCTGGTAATGCTGCCTGAAAACGTGCAATCGATGGGTTTATCCCTGTCTCTTTCTAACTTAAAACTGATTGGTCACAATCATTCACGATGGAAGGGGAACAGGACTGTGTCCGAAAACTTGAGAACCCGTACCCGTATGATCTCGGGTTTGATCGGTACATGAACATTATGTGTTACGTGTTGGGTTATGTGTTGGGTGTTAGAGTTAATTTATTAGTTTTTATTCAACAATAATGGGTCGGTGCTGCGTACCGTACCGTATAAAGTGCCTGACGCTACGTTTAAAAAAATCGGCAACTGATGAAAATAACAATGAAGAACGAGTGAGACATCACTTGATAAAAACAATTCTTTTTAAGCACCAATAAGACTCATTGAAATATTTATAAGAAATGTATATGTTTTGTTAACCTATGCTGTTAATAAATTAAAAGTTTATAGCAGTTTTTAATTTCTTTGTGTTTTTTTTTTAGTTTTAGCGACGGACGACCATGTTATTCTTTTGTACCTTAACGTTTCGCCCTTCATATGTGGGTCCTTATTTTATGGATTGTTTGCGATTTCCAATGTTCCATGGGTGTAATGTCTCTTGTTAGTTTTTAGGTCAGGTGTGTAGGTCATGAGTTCTTCTTGAATTAATCTTTGTCAGCTTGTTTTAAATTTCCGTGTGTCATTTTGTTAAATCTTATTTTCCGACGACCGGAGTAACGTGGTCCCGTGTCACATTTTTACCCCGTTTTATTAATAATTATTAAGACTGACAATCAAAAACAGACAATCCTGCGATAACATCAATTTTTTAATTATGAATCAGAAAAAAAGTATTGTATTTTTTTTATACTTCATCTATTTTTTTTCTAACTAACTCATTAGTATTATTCGAGGAAAATATGTTATTGTTGACAGAATTTTTGTAAGGTACAAGGCCTCTGATTCTTTTAGTACGTTCCTGAAATAGAGAGAGACAGGGATAAACCCATCCTTTGTCTACTGCGATTTCACGTATTCAGGCAGCATTACCAGTCCATATCTACATGTCGGCGACTCGGTCGTATGCTTAGGGGGGAACCAGGGTATGGTCACTAGTACCAGAGATTAGTAGAGAGATTGCCAGGGCCGTGGAGTTCTCTTGGCTTCGTCTTTCTCCTGTTCGTAGCCGGAAACCGCCGAGCCGAGAGCCCAACGAGGCCCAGCAGAATATACCGGGTGTCACGCTCAAGCTTGAACCTCAACGTGAGCCCAGACCCCAGCGTCGATCTATGGTCCGATGTACGCGGGGAGCGGGCGGAACGAGACGCATGTTGTGGCAAAGAAGAAAGATTTACATGGAAGCACAGGTCTTATGGGCGCCGTTTGCACGATTTTTCGCTTCCACGGAGGGTTGCGCTTCCAGCCACCGACGGATTTTGGCGCTGTTTCACCTATCTATGTGCACGCATACACAGCTATCTGGCTTCGCTCCGCCCATTTTCGTCTTGCTTCCACTCGCCTTGGAAGCTATTTACGGGTCTCGCTCTTACCGGACCGAAATCTATCGGCGGACCCTCTCTTTTTCGTGCACCTCTCATATGTTTACTCTTTCCCTTCTCTATATCTGGCTTTGCTCCGCCTAATCGCCGTTCTGCTCCCACTTACGTTGGAAGCTATTTACGGGTCTCTCTATAGCCGGCGTGGAAGCGAAGCGGCGGATCGACTCTGTCTTGCACAATCCTCCTATGCTCGCACTCTCTCTCATCGGTCCCGCTCCAACTCGCTTTGGAAGCTATTTACTGGTCTCTCTCTTAACCGGCGTGGAAGCTAAACGGCGGACGGACTCTGTCGCGTGCAATCCTCGCTTGCTTCCACTCCCGTTTTTCGGTCTCGCTCCCACTCACGTTGGAAGCTATTTACGGGTCTCCCTCTTAGCCGGAGTGGAAGCTAAGCGGAACACTGACTGACTGACTCAGTCTCGGGAAATCCTCATATGCTCGCACTCTCTCTCTCATCGGTCCCACTCCAACTCGCGTTGGAAGCTATTTACCCGTCTCTCTCTTAGCCGGCGTGGAAGCTAAGCGGCGGACCGAGTCTGTCTCGTGTGATCCTCCTCTGCTCGCCCTCTCTCATCGGTCCTGATCCAACTCGCGTTGGAACGTTGGAAGCTCATTGCTGGAGTGGAAGCTATCGGCGGACTCACACGCTTTTCTGCCCTTTTATTTTGTTTTTCTATATAACCTTTATAATGATTTTTCAAATCGTGCTCGTTGGGTCCTACACATGCATCTTCCAAAGATTACAAGTAGTCAGCTGATAGTTTCCACCGCTCTGGGGCGAGCAAGAGCGCCAAGAGCGACAGACGGTCAGCCGAGTGTAGCCGACAGGAGCCGATACAATTCTTCGTGCGGGAATGAGGTTGTTGGGCGGTCCAACAAGAGCATCGCCGCATGAGTGCGAGAAAGCAATCGTTATACCGCAATATCGCGAGCGCAAGAGAGATGACGGGGGAGGCGGGGCCTAGAGGTCTTTCTGTGTGTTGGTCTCACCGATGTACCGGCGCGCTGACTACAGGCGAAACGCGACACTACATTTTCGTGCCAAAATCTAACATGGGACCTGTTCTTCCATGTAAATCTTTCTTCGTTGGTTGTGGGGCGTGTATGGCGTGTATAACGAGCGGGAACGCCCGAGTGTATATGAGCTATTTCGATCTAGTCAACAAAAAAGAAACGCTTCAACGGCCGTCGGCCCGGGCATCGCGCGCGCGCGTCGGTATGTGCATGTGTGTGCGTGTCTGTGTGTACGTATGGGTCTGTGTGTGTATGCGAATGGATGAAAAAAACGAACCCATTATTTAAAAATTTTTTTAAAAAATATATTTTTTGAGTGTTTTTTTGAAAATTAAAAAAATAACGTCCGTTTTATTTCGCCTGCAAAAATTCACATTCTTATAAATTATAAGAAAATTTTCAATCGCCATTGCAAGATGAACCTTTCAAAATTACCGGGGGAAAAAAATAAAAATAAAAAAATTGTATTTGACAAAAATGCATCACCAATATTTGTTGGCGAATTTTGTGATTTTTATTTTTTTTCTCCGGTAGTTTCGAAAGCTTCACCTTGCAATAGCGTTTTAAAATCTCCTTATAATTTATAAGAATTCTGTGAATTTTTTCAGGCGAAAAAAGAGGACGTTTTTTTTCATTTTTTAAAATTTCAAAACATCCCAAAAATATATTTTTAAAAAATTTGAAAAAATTGGGTTCGTTTTTTTCGATGAGTACTTTTAAATAAAAAATATTGGCGCTATTCCAGGTTTTCCCGTGCTGTTTTAAGTGGATGGTGAGAGGATGCAAGAAATAAATATGGATAACGAAATGTAGCTTCGATAATATAACGTGGTTTATTACTCGGGTTCGTATCGATTGATTGATCGAGGAAGACTGACTAGTCCGGCACGCAGGCCGGTTACTCGTACGCCCGTCAGTACCCGCGCGCATGCGTACATCTGCGCGCGTCATTCAAACGCGCAAGACTTTTATTAACAAAAAATCATGAAAACGATCTAAAAAATTATCGCCAGATCTTGATCGACATGTCATGGAATGCCCCATATTTATAATAAATGCTATCCTCAAATAATGAATAACAATTAGTTCTCGATAAAAAAATATATTCTTTGAAAGAAATAAGAAATAAAAATTCTTTCACTTTATTTTGGCTCGGATGATTAGTGAGATGGGAAAAAAACTTTTCGCTGTCTCTCACAATTTGGCATTGATAACTCATGGAATTTTTTATTTTCATTGAAATTTTTTTTTTTTTAATTTTCTCACTAGAACATTTCCAGACAATTCGATGTAAACAGTATCCGTTAGCTTTTTATGAAATTCTTTCTTTGCGTTTCATAATTCATCGATTGAAATTAATTGCATTAATTAGGGGTTGCCCAGATTCCGCGAAAATCGCGCGACGGATCAATTCGAAATTTTACAGGGTTATAGAGGATACATTGAGGTAAACGGGCACCCACAATCATCAATATTGTCAGCAATATTGTCAATTGTCAGCAATATTTGCAAAGTACTGGTGAATTTTCTAAATAATCTTTTTTACACGCTATCTCAGTGCTCAGTGATTAAAATATTATTTGAAAAATACCAATGGATTCAAATATTCATGACCGTTCTAACGGTGCTTTATAAAAGTCTCTAGCTTTATTTGTTGCGAAGTTATCGACGTTCAAAGACAGAAGTTATTTCTGCGAGCACGCCTCGCTAGTGTCCTGATAATATTCGGCGGTAGTGTTTAATTTTCGACGTATCTACCTGCAAAAAGACACAATAATTATAAATGGATCTCCTTCCCTGAACGAATACAGCGCTTTGAAGGTTAACTGGGATGGTCTCACTATGCCTCGCCACAGTCTGACGCGGTACAGTCTGCCTCGTCTCAGTTCCACTCGGCACAGTCTGCCTCGGCAATTTTGACAGATCTCCAGTCCGTCTCACCGACAAGAGATATGTTACCATTCCTGTTTTTTGAATCCAGATGCGTGCGCCATCAACCGAGCGTGCCTGACAACGCGTCTGATCAGTGAATCTTAGCTCGTGGAATCCCTAAATTCTCGGTGTTATTTATAAAAATCGCTAACAAAATCAAAGATCATGCCTGCAAGATGATATTATTGCAGCATAGGGTGCGAAAAATCCTACATTTTCAGAATCGGAGAAAGTGGAGGAAGCATCAAAACACGTAAGCATCAGTTACCAAACAGATGCGTATGATTACGAAGAAGAAAATTTTCCCGAGGCAAATGTTTTAGTTTGCTGTTTCGTTAACAAGAATGAGCGACCTGAAAAAGAATTAACACCCTGGCGAATATTTATATTCAAAAGCCCAGAAAAATAAGAGATTAATCGTTTGTAACCCAAAAACTGTTCGCACCACATCTTGTGGATCAGAGGAGGTAGTAAATCATGGATAAACTGGATTTTTGGATATTAAATCAGATGAGACAATGATACAGTTGGGCGGAGTATCGTTTGAGTTCTTTTCGGTTCTACTCAGTCTTATTACTTTGAACGAAACTGGCCAACCATTTTACTATGGAGTCTTGAACAAAGAAAATAGGTTGTTAGTTTTTTTTATGAAAATGAAATTGGGCATTTCGTACTTTATTACTTTGAAACCACAGAAAAAACTTATCTTCTCAATGAAAAATAACGTTATGTAATTGCTATGGAATTAATCGCATACATCATGCTTCTTTGTAATCCAACCAATAAAGCATTCATTTATTAGTGCAACGGGCAAGTCGAATGGTCATCTAAAACCTATGTTTGAAATACTTATTACTTTAGAATCCATATTTTTGATGTACGGTATTTTTCATCTATCCCGTATATTTGCTTGCGCGAGTTTGAATGTTGATACAAATGGACGATTGACTGTAAAATTTATCACTTAATTTTGCTCTCATCAGATCTTAACAATGCAATTTCGGTTCAATTATCGATACGTTTATTTTCATTTCGTACGGAGAATTATTCACCCTAATCACTTTCCCGCTAACGACTCGTTCACGATCTACATTTGTGATGGCTCTAAAATAGTTTTTTTGCCTATATTTAATTGAATAATTTCTTGAAGACATTATACCACAAACTTAAAGTGACATACGGATTCAAACTGGTAGCATAATTGATTTCGTTATTTAGGCTGTCTACTTACCTTTCAATACGGGTTTTCCACGAAAAAAAATCAAGAACGATACTTCGGAAGCCACATTCTATGTAAGCCAAGCTCATTTTCATACCATCATTCGTTATTTTATTAAATAATCATACCGGAGCCTATTACACAAATGCAAATCCTGGTCAAGAGGTGCACATGTCTACGTTGTCGTCGTTCCCCCGAATGATGGCGCAGCGGTAGGCGAATTACGATACGTAAGAGGCGTATTGCGAGAAAGTTTACGCACCTATCAGGGGTAAGTGTACACTATCTCTGTACACCCCTATAGGAGCTCATTATTAATAAAGCTTTAATATATATTATTTTGGTTGCTAAAAACGTTCTTAGATTTTAATGACCTCATCAAGTATTGCTTGAAAAAAGAATAATCAAATTTTCAGGGACTGCTTCAGTCACGGTGGCATGAACCACATAAAAACCCTGGTTCATAGGCTGTGCAATGCTCATGCCAACATTTTTTGCAAGTTATGCGTTGCTTCCATTCTCCAGCTGGTGGATGAATATATTAATATATCGTATACAAATGTACGCGCGTACACTCACTTGCGTATACTTACCCCAGGTGTACTGTTTTGCAAGAAAAAATCTTAAATCCGACAATAACGAACGTCACCTTAAGGTTCCGTTTGACATTTACTCCACTATGACAAACAAAATCATCAAAAATTACATTTTCAGAGCGGAAAGCTAGATAGTCTAAACTTTTCCGTGATGTGTGAAGCTAAGGACTAAAACCATGAAATTTGATTTTTCAAAAAACTCAGGAGCCATACGGGGTACGATTCAGTGACCTGCGGATATTGTATTACAGCAGTGTCACTATTGTTCCTTTAAAATCATCCACCAGCCCTCTGTTACGGAGGACGGATTACGGAGATATGGTCACTGCGTCCACTTACCAACTGCGTACAGTTACCCTGAATGACTACGCAATCGCATAATTCTTGTTTACTCTGTAGTAATTAATACCGCTGCTTTTTGAAACAGAAATCCCGTTAGTATAAATGTTTTTTTCAACTTCTTCGGATTTTTCCGATTTTTCTGTTTACGCCTTTCAATTCATATCTTTACAGTACGATAAAAATTATTTAAAACTTTATACAGTTGTTTCATTGGAAGGGATTCGAAAAATTGAGGGAAAATTCCTCCTTTAAAAAATAATTCGTCTTCGTATATTTTGATGAACACGTACGCACGTTCGTATAATTTTAATGCTCTCTGACAAGCACTCTCGCCAGTCTGCGCAGTCGCTCCTGAACACGTCCTCATAAGTTTTTTTCAGATGGAGATTGTCTTGTTCATAAAAGCTGTACTTCAAGCCTACGTAAATTCATGGGCAAAATGAATTCGTCCTAAACGAGAAAATAATTCTCCTTACTGGTTTGTCTAGTAAATCAGATGCTCCAAATGAAACTTTTCCGACGTTCGGAAACTGTCGGTAGCATTCCGCTCGAAAAAAAAAGTTTTACAATGTACCTTCATACGTATTTGTTTATTAAGATTGAATCCTAGATCCTATGAATACATAAGATTACATAACAGTTATTAAAACCAGCGAAATTCAGTGCGACTTCCGAATGAGCGAAGTATGTTCATTGTATCGAGTGCACAATGATAGAATAATCGGAAGACCGACCACAGGGTTGTCCATAGGGCCGAATTTATGCAACTGCCTCACATTTGCTTACGACTAACTTGTGAGCCCGAAAACGGGAAATTAAAAATTGTTGATATTGCAGAGATTTGCGCTAGAATAATTAAGAAATAATCTATTTCAAGGCTGGATGAGTGCAGACCAAAGCGTAAACGCTCGCGAAAATCATAACTATGGATTTAATAAATCACGCAGCGTTTCTGCACTGCCAATCACAAGTTTCCATGCTACATATAATCAAATTTACACTTTGATAGCTCGATTGATGGCTCGAAAAGTATCGATATAGAAGAGTTATAAGAAATACAATAAAATACATTAACGAAGTGTTATTGTACTTTCATAATTTTGTCAAACAAACAACAGCAAACATAGAGTTATCGACACAGGTCACGGTTTATAGATTCTCATGAGGTCTTGGCCCGGAAGCGGGTAGCTGGTAGGTCTTTATCATAGCTGTCGTGAGCCAAATTCGAGGACCAACAGCTTCCGATCGTCGACATGTTTTCGCAGTTTGATTTACCTTTGGATACGATCTCGGGGATTTGAAATCGCTGTACTGGCGACGGCTCATTCGATAATGAAAGTGACCGTAGCGCATTCCAGACCGATCTCAAGAATTACAAATGAAAAGCTCAACTGTTACAGGGTCAGTACATTCACTTATAGTTCTTGATCTTGGTTTTCGTAGCATTTAATTGACAATATACCGTCAATATACCGTCGTGCTGTCGATTATACACAGTTTATAGAAGACCACCTGTCGTACCTCTCCCGAAAATAATATTGAATCTTTCTTTGAGGGGCCAATCGGCTGGAATGAGATCAACCGTATATGTACAGCCTAGAGGCACCCTTAGGGCACCTGCAACTTATGCATGGCTGCCTCGAGAAAAATCTCGATTGAACAAGGCCTTCAACAGTATCGATGGTTCGTTGGCGCACGTCTTTTTTCAATAGCCACGCCAATATTGCGGGATAAATTCCCCGAATAGGGGAATACGCCCGCCAGGTTAATCCTGGGAGCCGCCTCCTGGGGAATTCATCGAAGTTCCGCATTGCAAATCGGAAAAATTGATATGTCCATAATTGATGGGTTCAGAGATTGGCTCAGCCAACATTTCAAGAACAACAGCGTAAATATCAATACCACGAATACCAGGTAATGTTCATGACTCAGCATCCCGGCGAGAAGTCACAACTCGACAAGCTCGTTTCCGTCCTCGACAGGAGATCACATGCGAACGCATGTGCACTCCTGTCGAGAACGGAAACGAGCTTGTCACGCTGTGACTGCTTGCCGGGATGTTGAGTCATGAACATCACTTGGGATTCCAAAACTATATCGGTAATTCCGAAACGGTCAAAATCTTGATGTATGACAGGATTTATGAAAATGTCATGGATTTGATCAACGACCTCTTTTGCTGCATTGCTCGTCTCGTTCCCGCAGTGGTTTATTAGATTGGGGCTATAGGGTCGGGAAATGAACGGTAAGATTCAAGCTTTGACCAACGATACTTCGCCAGTCGTAATCGTCGAACCACAAATCCAAGTCTTCGCCGATGGTGCGGATTTCGTAGCCACTAAGATCCACCTTTTTGTTGAAATCCAGTCTGTCACAATATGACTCATCCTCGTGATATTCTGGCGCGCACAAGGTCCAAGGACGACCGTTTATCCATTCGTAAGTATCCTTTTGGTGCCACGGGTGAGGCGCCTTTCTTGTGAAGAAAATTGTAGATCAACTGGCCTCTCGTTTGGTGGAGGCACACGAACTTCGAATTTAGCAGATTGAAGTATCAGGCGTCCAACGGTATGTCAGCTGCGATCGAACATCCGTTTCCCGAATCAGTAGAGTCGATGGAAAAAAGCCATGTTGTTCCACCATTTTGTCGTCCAGCCTTGTATGAGAGTTTTGTACAGCGGCTTTTGATTACTCGACGTGATCACGGAAACCTAGAGTTTGTACCGAGATCCTTTGTCAACCCGCTCGACCCTCGAAGTATGGTTGATCATTGCCACCGGAATCTGATTGTCTCTCATCGACATTTTTGTCATGATACTCTCAGCCGACGGTCCAGAATGTCCCACGGTACTGAAACGGTCTGTGTAACATGATTCCAAGATGTCCATCTGAAAAACGGATTATTAGCCGTCACCATGAATTGCTCGGTCTTTATAGTATACGAACCAGTAGCAAACGAACATACCATGTCTTGATGAGTGACGATTGATCCAGTTCGGATGTCTCCATGATTGATGCAGCGGAACAGATTTCTGTAACAAGTACCGAAATCCAGACGACAAATTTGATGAGCTGCATTCCGAAACAGAATTTCCTTTTTGTATCAAAAGGACGTCTTATGCCTTATCCGTTTGATAAAGTCATGCACTATGACCACGAGGTTACAACTACTTAACATCGGAGAAGATAACGACGCCAATAAACTATAAATGAGTCGAAGCCTACAACAAGCAATTTCCCACCCACATTTACATTTTTTTCTCGTTAACTAAACACAACGAGCGGCAAATCTGAAATTTCTGCTGTTCTGACGGATTGTACAACGGCATTTTGAAATTCCCAGAAAATGTCTGTGTCCTCTCTAGCGTCCGCAATTTTTGAGTTATCGGTTTAAATAGTTCTCAACGGACACAATAATGCTCAAGGATGTTTGGTATTGAATTTGGGCCGAAATCCATCGGGGAGTTGAGATTGTATAGGATTTTGTATTTTAAGAAAAAATTCGTTTTGGTTCAACTCACGTCAGCTTCGACCGATCCCACCCGAACTCGATACATATCAGGATCATTATTCGACCTACCTATGTATCGGATTTGGTACAGATCGGTTAAGGGGATCAGGTTTCAGCGAAGTTCAAATTTTTCGAATATGGGGGGAATATGGGGGGGGGGCACATTTTTTTATCGAGATTTGATGTCAATTGGTTCAAAATATCCCAAAATATCTAGAAATCACATTTGCAAAAAACATCCAGATGTATGAGCGTGTGTTAGTGTGTTTCGGTGTGGGTGTCAACCGGCCTCCCAAAATCCAAACGTTTATAACTCGAAAACGGTTCAAGCTACAGCGCTCAAACTTTACACACATTTGCGGCCTTGCAACGACCAACAAGGAAACCGCGCGATGTGTCCACCTTCGACTTTGATATAACTTTGCATGACTGTGGAGCCGGTCAAAATATTCGACACGTACTTTTTTTATCTGCTGTTTTTTTTTTTTCGTTTTTCGATTATAACTCGTGAACAAGGGGAGATAGAAAAAAGTTTCAATGGGGGGTTATTACATTTGATGCGCACTATACGATAATTAAAACGATAAATTAATTAAAATAATCGACCATTATTTATTTAAAAAATAGGTGTTTTTTAAATATAATTCCGAAGGTTTTAGTTCGATCGAAATGTGACTTTGTCAATGTATACATGAAGGAAAAAAAAGTTCACGTGTTTTTGGGTTTTTCCATATCATGCATATAAGGGGGTGTTGACCCCCACGCCCTTAATGTTTTCGATGATACTGTATCATAATTGGTAATTCCATTCGTAATATTTACATAATTCCATGTCCGTTGCGAGTGTTGCATTACAATTGAACATTTAGAACTACAATTTAACAGACCGATCCATCTAAGGGCTGAAAACCACCCCTGGAAATCGTAGGATTTTTTGTTTTTCGCTTCTAACTCGTAAGCTGAATGAGATAGAAAAAAAGTTGCAATGGTAAAGTTATTGCGATTTACGCGCACTATAAATTGGTGATAAGAACGAACAATAAATTAAAATATTCGACTATTGTCTATTTAAAAAATGGTTTTCTTTTAACATGTCTACGAGGGTTTCAGTTCGATCGGAATGTGACTTTGTCAATGTATGAATGATGGAAAAATAAAGCTTATGTTGTAACGAATTTTGTTAGATCGAATTCGTCTTCCTGATAATTGTGGCTGGGATGGCCGGAGTGGAGTCGAATTTGTGGGTTTATTAATTTAAATGAATATTACTACGTTCTCACTCAACATTTTTTTTGAGGACATATTCTTGCTTCATTTATATCGTTCATTCCAATAATCAATTTCATATCATTCACATGCCATTTATCCTATCACCGTTCATACTGTATTATCATTTATTATCTATTCGTTATTCATACCAAGTAACTATCCACACATCGATATTCAATCACATTATTATTCTCACACATTCCTCAATTACACAAACAGATTTCGAAAGCACGATGTTTATATTATGTAGTGTCTTGTTATAATTGTATTTGGTGCTCGCGTTCATGATCGTTTCTTTGCGCGCTGTATTCGTTGTTATCGTACATATTAATTACTTCGAAATTCATGTGGGGTTTGTCACCATCCCGGGTCCAATAAGATTGTGATATTACAACTTACATCATCATTTTCCACTTTAAGTTTTTTACTGAACTCAACTCACCACATTCCGTCGGACGTATTAGTTTATCAAAGTCAATATGCCATCATTATGTCGTGGCTTTTTTAGTTGACTTGATATTTAATTTATATTGTTCATTACACTTCATATTGTACGTCGGTACCGCGAATAACACTTGATAATTTCTTGATGCAATTAGTATAAGGAACGGTAATATTCCGTTCTTCGGTCAGATGGTCGGCATTTGGGAGCCTTCGTGTAATCCCGTCGACTCGCGTCTGGCGACTCACCGCCGAAGCCTGGTTGCTTTCTCTCCGTAAACTCTAAGTACGCAATACGTAAAATCGCGCCATCGAAATTGGGTTGTGATTGGCCCAATTTTCGATGGCGTGATCTATTTTCGATCGGGTTTGACCACGCGATCAACGGTGGGGACCGCGGCCGGTACAATGTATTTCTGGTTTCATTCATTTCTCGCTCTTAATGGGGTGTAAACGGCTTTCGAACTTTTCGATAATATTGTACCATAATTGGCAATTTTATTCGTAATACAAAACCTCACAAAACTGTATTGATGTCGTTGCGGGACTAACAAACGTATTCTGAGCTAACCACCATTATACGAAAAAAATGGTAGACGCGATAATGTACAGTAATCAAAAATCACTTCTGCCTCTGAACATCGACAACTTCGGGACAAAAAAGCTAGAAACTTTTTGTAAGCACCGTTCGAAAGCTTATAAATATCTGAGTCTATTGATATTTTTAGAATAATATTTCTATCATTAAGCACTGATGATGGAAATTTTATTTCAAAAATATCAATGGATCTAAATTGAACTTCGCGAAGTTCTTGACGTTCATAGGCAGAAGTGATTATTGCGAGCCATAAAATATAATCCGTAGAATAATACGTTCGTTTTCTTTTCCGAAGCATTTTTGCTATTCTTTCATCTAGGCTTAAGAATGTGTACATTTGTTCACAATCAGTGTGATATATCGACAGAATTAAAAAATACATCTGATCTGAATCTCAAGAGAACGTGGTTCTGGCCCTTCTGTAGCCCTAATAAAATATGTTTCGCCGGATCGTTAATTTTACTGGATACAGTTCCTTGAGGTTTTGTATTACGAATGAAATTGCCAATTATGGTACAATATTATCGAAAAGTTCGAGAGTGGTTTACACCCCCTTAAGGGCGAGATATGAATGAAACCAAAAATGCATAAGCTTTATTTTCCCATCATTCATACATTGACAAAGTAAATTTCCGATCGAACTCTAACCCTCGTAGACATGTTAAAAAAACCCATTTTTTATATAAATAATAGTCGATAGATAAAAATAAATAAAATATAAGTAATAAAAAAATATATAAACATGAATAATCAATAATTAATTAATTATTATTATTTACTATGTCATAATATAGATGAGTCGTTCTTTAAAAACCCGACATACTTGTGGACCTCATAGTGCTCGATCGCCTTGTAACTTTGACATTTATTTATATATGTCAAACAGAGGATACTCAATTTTTTTCAGATTTTTCAAATGACATTTATGTCCCATAAAGGTCATTGATCTTTTGGCATTTTTTCAAATTTTAACTTATAAATGATTTTTTTTTGCTTGTCAACGTGGAAAAGAAAATTCCGGACAAAATAGTTTTTTTTGTAAAAAATCCTGAGCTTTTCAATGAAAATATTGTCGATCCAATTCGTTTTCAGAAAAACACTGAGAAATGCGAAAACAAATTAAAAAGTCGTTTTTCGTGACAAGCCTTAAAGTTAAGATCAACAAAAATATTTTTTTCGGATTCCTTGGGGTGTTTTACCTATTTAGTGAAGTTTTTGGACTGGGGTAATCAACTGGGGCACTGCAGCAATAGTTTTGGTCAAAAAACGAGAATGAAAAAAGAGCTACCCAATTTTTATCATGTTTAAAAATCTCTTTATTTGTATGTGATTACTCGTCTCAAAAAAGAAGTGATACGTCGAGAATCGAAACATATCGAAATAGTGAAGCCAGTTTGTATGGTCAATCGGGATCGTTGAAATCTGATTTTGAAATCCAAATTTGCTGTGGTTGAAATTTTTTTCTATTTTGCGGATGGTGCACCGCAATAATTCAAGAACAAAAAGGCCTTCGCGAATTTGTGTTACCACGGTTTTGATATCGGAGTTCAAGCAGAATGGCATTTTTTGCGACTACATACGGGAAAGGGCCCTGTGACGGACTGGCTGGCACAGTAAAACGTCACGCAGCACAAGCTAGAGCTTGCAAATGGGCACAGGGAAGCAAATTTTGACATCCTCTGATTTGTTCGAGTGGGCATCTAATACTTTCGACAACATCGATTTCGTTTTCGTCGAAAAGGATGCATATGATAGTACAACGAATTTCCTCGAAGCACAAAATCGAAGGTGCCCGAAGAGCAAAAAAATTGTTTAAACATTTCACTTCGTAATGTGTTTATGAAAATTCCATTTTAAAAATATGTATATTTAATAGTTTAAAACAACATAAAAATCGCTTTACAAACCACCCCATAAAAGTGCATTTTGCTCTTTTATATAGGGAGTTATAGCACGCCGGAGCGCAGTGAGCACGATTTCTGCTCGAATCGAACCGTACAACTCCCACACTTCTACGGCGTTCACGATCAAAAAATCTATTTTTGATGCAAAAAAACCAAGCTTTCTTTCAAAAATATTTTTAAAAAAGCGCCCAAAGAGCGAAAAAAATTGTTTAAACATTTTACTTTGCAATTTATTCATGAAAATGTAAACAAAATAAAAATCAAATTCAATAGCCTGAAAGAACGTACAAAATGCTTTCCAAAACGACCCTTGAATTCTAAATTGAGTCCTCCAGAAGAGGAGTTACGACCACTCGAAGTTACGGGTGCGAGCGTCGAAAATTGATGTTTTTCGAACTTTTATCCGCTGTCACTCGAAAAGGGATGATCGTAGAGGTCTAAAAATTGGTGGGTAACTGCTCATTGTATAAACAAACATACCCTGCAAATTTGAAGCCAATAAAAAAATGTGACTTTCGAAGTCTGGACAGATGAGGAATACCGCCTCATGCATTGACAAAGTCACATTTCGGTCGTAAACCCCCCCCCCCCCTCCCCCCCCCATTGAAACTTTTTTCCTATCTCCCCTCGTTCACGAGTTGTAATCTAAAAACAAAAAATCCCTCGAATTTCAAGGGCTGTTTTCACCCCTTAAGTATGGGACTCATCAGATGAAAAAAAAATACGTGTCGAATGTTTTGACCTGCCCTACCGTCGTGCAAAGTTATATCAAAATCGGAGGGGGGCACATCGCGCGGTTTTCTTGTAAGTCAGACGTAATTCTCGCGATAATTGACGAAGCCGCTCGGGTTTGATAGCGTTTTAAGCTTTCCTAAAAATGTCTGTGTCCACACTAGCGACCGAGATTTTTTACTTATCGGTATAAATATTTCTTTACAAAGACAATGAGGCTCATGGATGTTTGCTATTGAATTTGGTCCGAATCCATTGGGGAGTTTAGATTCTATAAGATTTTGAATTGTTTGAACAATTTATGTTTTGTCCCAACTCACGTCAGCTTCGAACGATCGATGCCGAACTCGGTACATATCAGGAAAACCATTTAACCATACTATGTATCGAATTTGGTGGAAATCGGTCGAGGGGATCGAATATTATAGGACTTTGAATTTTGTAGGAGTTTAAATTTTCCTAAACTAGCTGCAAGTTGGAACTTGCAATTTGCTTCCTCCGCACTTTAGCCAATAGACGAAATCCTTTATGAGGAAGCCAGAAATGATAAAGAAAAAAGTACTCATAGGGATCCTCATAAAGGACTTCGTCCGTTGGCCAAGTGCGGAGGAAGCAAAATGCAAGTTTACACGTGCAGCTAGTTTTACATAGTCCGGCTATAAGTGACAGTCTCTGCTGGGATTAACTTTGGCTTTAATTGTTCTAAGGTGGTGTGATTTGAAATGATAACGTTGAATTTTTCGAAAACCTGAAGGGCCGATAGAATCTAAATTTCCCCATGGATTCGGCACAAACTAAACATCAAACACTCGTGACCGTTACTTCATTCGGAACGATCTATTCAGACTAAAATCTCGTCTTCTCTAACGATATCTCTATTTTCAAAAGCTAGAGTGAGAATCGATATGCCTTGACAATTTCAAAATTGTACAATTTAGGGAATGATGTTACGAAAATTATGGATGATGTAGAAATTTTTGGGCTCGACACGCTGATATGTTTTCGAGTTGAAACAATTCAATTCCGCAGTTTTGGTACATTTTGGAAATGTAATCAGATAGTGTCGCTCGCGGTTTTTAATCCAATCTTACTACCAGCGTTTTCCATGAGAAAGAAAATCTATTATTATGACGAAAAAAAAGTTGTTCCACGCGATATCGAGATAAACAAGGTCGTGTACGGGGAGCAATGTAACGCGGTGAGATAATCGAAAAATGTACAGACGCTTCTACTCCAGCAATACAGCGCCTTGGATCGCGCTCGTATTAATAGTATACGGATCAGTAGGAAACAAACATACCGATGCCTTGGTGAGTAACGATTTATCCAGTTCGAACGTGTTGATGAATAATCCAATCAAACGAATTTTTGCAATAAGCGTCGAGCAACAGAAACGATAAATGCAACGAGGTGCATTGAGATATGTGTCTCTCTCAGTGCCAACGAAAGTGGATCGTCACTCTGCTGGAAAAATTATGTAATGTGTGAACCGTTCGGTTAGTCAGTCGGACTGAGAATGGATAACACTGCTCGAGCAGTGTGTCAATATCCGTATGTTGTTCGTATATCACCATAGTAACCGCGTTCGGGTCGATATTCATTTGCGAAAATGGTTACAACTTGCAATCACTCTAGAAAATAGAAAGCTTGCTAAAATACCCCTCGCAAAAGCAATTGCAATGCATGCATGTGGGAAGGTATTCGTTGTGACACGGTTGTTTGTCGGTGGCTCTCACGCGATATCATGCGAGCCCCGTCGACGAGGTATCGATTGGTTTTTTCTTTCTTGACACGTATGTCCTTTTCCGCCCAACTTGTATCGGAACATTTCATTTGGGGGTAGTTTTATTTTTTTGTAAATTTGAAACTTCAAGTACTCGCGGTTTTCTACATCACTTAGAATCATCCAACTTGATGATGATGTTCTCATACTCTTTCAAACGATGGACTACAAACGCTCTCTCCTTCTCTCTCACTCCGCGGTGAGCGAGAATAGCGCTTTCACCTTCGCACTGGGCGATGTAGTCCATCCTTCTAACTCCCGGCTGAAAACGGAAGTTATGTGTTTCGTCAGTAAGGCGAGAAGATAGCCGCAGTCCGTTTTCCTCTCTCACCGTCCAAACGGCTGATTTTTTTTGAGAGCTTTTTGCACATCGGTTCTCTGAGCACATACAGTCCACGCTCTCAATAGACAACCCGGCAATAAGCAGCTTTCTCTATTTTCTCACTCGAGCGCTTCCGCCACTTCGCCTCGAACTCCGAGCTCGAGAATTTTGTGCGCCGAATCTCTAGTTAAGCAACCAGCCTGGGATTGATTATTCGGGTGGAATAGAGTGAACATTGTAGTGTAAATTGATGGGTGCATGCGTGCGGAAGTGAATGTAACACAAAATCTACAAGTTTATTAGAAATTTTTTGTATTTATTGAAAACAAACATGACAACAATAAATTATTATTAATTATTAATTATTCTTTGAAAACAAAGGTAACAAAGCACACAGATAAGGGCGTTCAAAGGTTTTCGTACGAAACGGCAAAAGTTCCCGGGACAAAATAGAAGGGGATTACACACAATAATATTACAAACACAGTAGCAATTCGTAATTAGCAATGATACACATTACGCAATAGCAATGAGTAAACAATAATATTAAAAAAGTATATTAACGTGAACCAAAAATTCGAAAGATAAATGTCAACGCGCAATCGAAAACGTTTTTGCATGGGCGAGGCGAATCGGGATGGTGGCTAACTGACTTTCGCCGTTCTGCCTTTTCCCACTTGGGTTTCGTCCCAGTTGGGTTTCATCCCAGACTGACTTTTTTCGCGAGATGAAGTGATGACGTCACGCTCGAATTATCTCAAGCGTCGCGCGGTCGCCCGAGCTTTGTTGATGCCCGAGCGCTCACGAACGCGCCGGACCGCGCGTCAGATCAGTGAGCCTCAATCCGTCCATGCTCCAAGAAATGTATGGTACGCGAGTACTTAGCGCTCTTTTGAAACGCACCTTGTCGTTGTTATTCCCGAAATCGTTACGTCATGTTGAATCTCATGTTCGTTGCTCATATGATATAGTGATGTGCTTCTAATGATGTAATTATATATTAATTTTTAACCCTTTCACGGTAACCTGGGGTCGATTCGACCCAGGCCGAAATTTCAAAGTTCCCGCATTTTTGAACTAGGCAACTGAGCGGGGCCTAACCCCCACCTAAAAAATTGTGCTCTAGGGTCGAACCATCCTGCGAAGTTTCCGTTCCCCAGCCCCACTTGGTGCTCTGTTGTGACCACATTAAGTTAGGGTTGGGTCGAATCGACCCACGTTTACCGTTAACGTTCGAAAATTGCGGATCAGCGGTCCAGGTAAGTTTTTAATTTTTTTGTGTTTTTTATGTTATTTGAAGTCTATTTTCACTGTCTATTGAACAAAAAACATGTTACGTGGTGTACAAATCGAATTTTATAACGAAACGAAATCCGGTACGGATGTATTTGATTTCTTGTGTGGCACTTTTTCATGTGCACGCAAAACTCGGCGATGGACCATGCGATTTTTTATGGGCATGCTCGATCAAGCGTCTGTTAATGCTTGCATATTATATAACTTCGCAGCAACAACGACGCAAACAAAAGATCGTCGTAATTTTTTAAAGCCTTTGCTTCGAAGCTTGATCATGGGACACATGCGAGATCGATTATCATTGCCCTGCCTTAGTCGACAAATTCATTCCCAGATTAAAGAAATTCTCGATGAGCCACGGAATGAATTCGCATCCTCCGGGAAATTAGAGAAGAGAAAGAAATGTGGCGAATGTTCGAGCACGAAAGATAGGAAAACATTGCACTGCTGCGTAAGGTGCCAACTACCACTCTGCGATGATCACCGAAAAGGTTTATGTTCCCAATGCATTATGCATTAATCATCGTAGCTTTTGGAAGATATACATCGATTTTGTACGTTTTCAAGTCGAAATAAATACATTTATATAAAAAATGTGTGCATTCTATAGCCAAAACCTCCAAATTCACACCTCGAAAAATTCACATTTTCATGTACAAAAATAAGGGTTCTGATTTTATTGTATCATTCTGCAGTATTTTTTTCTTGAAAGGCACACTCTTTAACTTGAATTTGCTTTTTTTCAAATGTCGATCCAATAATTTGTCTCTGAGTTATGAATTTTTAAACAAAAATACTTTTTTCCCGGAGTTTGTTTGTTTATTGTTAATTATCTTATAAATAAATTCCGGAAACTTCATATATTAAATTTTTATCGTAAAGTAGAAACCCTGAACGACATATAAGAATTTTTTCAGATTTTTTAGATGCTTTTTTCCATTTTTTTAAGGTCTTGGGTCGATTCGACCCACGGTTACCGTTAAAGGGGGCAAAAAAAAGCGTTACCGTGAAAGGGTTAAATCGCCTAGAAAATTCGGCGAGGGCTATTTACTACGCTGTCTAGTATTAAACATTTTTAGGGTTCCGTAGAAATCTAGAAACCCTTATGGTTTCGCTAAGTCCGTCCGTCCGTCCGTCTGTATGTCACAGGCCTCCCATTCTCTCAGTTATGGACCGATTGAGATAAAATTTGGTACACAGACGTAGATCGGTGACCTAAAAACAGAAATGACATCATAAAAAAAAAAAAAATTTTCTTTGACCCCCCTCCCGCAGATTAAACAGTGTACCCGAAATTTTTTTTTTCGCTCACCCCACTGAGTGAGGTATCTTTGGATAGGTCTTCTCAAATGCAACAAATAATGTCCTGAGACCTTCCCATTTCAACCCTTCAATCATGAGATATTCGCTTTCCAAGTCGTTATCAGAGTGTCCCCCTCCCCTCTAACTTTTAAACTATCGATGCAAAAAATCTGAAAAAATTCCAAAATGTAGCTTTTAATTAGTACATTCAATCAAAATTATAACGAACACTGTAGCAAAAATAGTTTACGAAAAATGTAGTAATAACTGTTATCCGGGTACGGAACCCTATCATGTGCGTGCCCAACACGCTACTTGACTACCTACTTTTTTTTCCATTCAACTATATTCTAATGCTAGAAGGGAATAAATTTCTGACACACTGGAAATGTTTATATCGGAGCTGAGAATGTTTTCGTGTTGAGTACGGCGTCAAGCGGTTATTATGAGTGCACAGAAGGGAACCTGTAAGCTTAAAAAAAAATTTAAAAAAAAAAAAAAAATTGTAACTTTTTTTTTTGTATATGGGGGAAGCCACGCCAACTCAGCCAGCTGACAACCTTCTATCCTTCGGTGAGGTCGATTTTCTTTTTTAGTATCTTTAGGGTCCTACGACTTTACTCATTTTTTTTCAGATTTTTTAGACCCCCCCTTCCCCTCGCCCCACCCGATATACAGAAATCGGGCAACCTACGCTATTTCAGATGGCTGATTCCCCGATGCGGTCGATGATTTTTTTTAAGTATCTTACGGATCCTACGACCACACTAGTTTTTTAAAGATTTTGTTGACCCCCCCTTCCCCTCACCCCACCCCGCCCAATTTTTTTCATCAAGAGGGAACGGCTATTTCGCCATTTTTCAATTGAATGAAATTTTTCTCCCAGATACCTTATCGAAATTGAGAAACTTTTTTCATAAAATTAGAGTGGAACTATAGTTTCTAATATTTTATTTTACTTTTTTTTTTCCATTTTGAAAAATTCCACTTTTTCCGAAATTTTAATATATAATCATAATTTCCTATCTAAAAAAAAAGAAAAATAAAATCTCTCTTGCAAAAAATCGATATTCCAATTATTTTCCATAGAAAATCCATTCCCCCCCCCCCCCCCCCCCCCCCCGTAAGACGAGCTAACCTTGTCATTCTGATTTCTAATCGGAATATCTTCACAATCGCTCTTCTAAAAAAATCCCGACCCGGTAGAAGTGTTCATTTGGGTGCACCCATGGACCTTTTAGTAGGGAATCAGTGACACATGCTTTGGGAAGAGTAGTGTTACTTTCCGTTGTTAATAATGAATTTTAACATGTGAGGCACGTGACCGTATTCTTAATTCGCTTCACCAAAGCAGCGGTTGTGTAATACATAACGCAAGTTGTTATTTCTGGGGAACTATAATCATGCGCAAGCTCAATGACATTATCAAAAGCCCAATCATTAAATTGAACCGCTGCCGTCAGCTTTTCTTTGATTGACGCAGATAAATTAGATTGGTTATTATTTTTGTAGATCGATTTGAGTCCCGCGAGTGACAAGATCTCATAAATCTGGAAGAAAGCAGGCGTGCAAGGATGATCATTGCACCCCCCCTTCCCCCCCTGTCGAACCGTGCAAAAAAAAATCTAAGGTTGAACAAATCAGAACAGCAAACAAATAGTGGAATAATGCACAAAACTGAAAATGAATGAAATCGATTACGAAATAAGAATTTCAAAAGCAAAAATTAGCAAATAAATGTACAATTTATCCAAGCCAACGCACCCAAACAGAGAGCGTGTGCAGAAGCAAAAGTCATGCATATGGTATTTTCCAAGCGGCATGCGATTATAGAGTAGAAAGTCGTGATAAGGCTGAGGCTGGGGGTCGCGCTTGTTTATGAAATATTCATCTCTCATGTTTAAATCGTTAACGAACAACCAAACCTCGACCGGATCTTGATTAATCCGACCGGTGAACACGCTCGTGTTCGCTCAATATCCAGCCTCGACTGAAGAGTAACGCGTAAGCCTTCTGCCGTTTGTTTGGTTAAAAAGAGCTCTCTTGAAATGAGACCCTTTTCAACGTTTTCTTCCCACGTGTCTAATGTTTTTATCGATTCTTGAATAACCTACAAGCCGAAATGCACAAAAAAAGTTTTTTTGCGATGGAAAAACTAGGCAGTTATCGTTAAGTATATCGTAGAGAAAAAATATAGCATGATTACTACCAGTCAAATTATTATGATAAATTTGAAATACAAAAGATTTAAAAGTTACCTTGAAATCATGATTGCCGGGTTCAACTCCATCAACGGGTTGTTTACGATTAAGCGCATCGAACATTTTATTTATCCAATCGCAAAACCGTGCAGTACCTTCACAGTCACTTAAACCTTGGTCGTGGTTTTGGAAAAACCGAAGCCCTGTGGCAACCGAATAGCTGAAAATCGGTTTTTATATTTTTGTTATTATCATTTAATTAGTATTAGTATTTAAGTATTTAAATCAGATAGATGAGTAACTTAGTATATTTAATCCAAGACATTAGTGCGTTCAATCATGTTTTAAAACCGTTATTTTACTATCATTGAAATATGTTTGCAATAATAATGTTTTCGTTCTCATTATTTGTAAACTTGAGACAACAAAAACAGAATAATAGGCTCCAAGTCATTTAAATTTTGCGAGCAAAAAATCGTTAAAAAAAAATATTGGGAGAATAATCAATGATGATTTTCGAAATAAGCGATTATAGAGAGCTAATATTTTACCTGAACAGCCAGCCTCACTCGCATTTTCTGCGAATTACTGAAGGTCAGGTGATGTTTCATCAATTTCGGGCAGACAAGAATATGACCGGGCCCTGCCAACGTCTTATCCGTCTCATTGCAGAATCTCGAAATGTTTCCACCGGATAGACGGCTTTCCTGGGTCCATCTGTACTATAACGGTAGATCTTGTGTTACGATAAATTAATTCGGGCCGAGAGTACGCAAAGAATTTGATTACACGGAAAATAGGTAAAATCGTTTTTATTTTCCACCGGGTTTGTACAATGCTGGGTTCGGATGCTTCTCCTACATACACCTGTTCGCACGCTCTTTGAATTGTAATGGACGTGGGGCGGGAGAGGCGTAGTTGTCTCTTCAGGTGACCAGCCTCTTCGCCCTGCTGGCCTACGAAGCTCGCGCGCGGGTGCTTGCGACGGCGGTAGGCGCGGCCCCCTCTGTCGGTAGATGCTCGATCGCTGGTCGATGGCCTAGCGGGCCTAGCGCTCCCGATACCCCCTCCGTGCGGCCTGGGTACGGCCGACCGGGCTCTCGCGGTGCTCTGGCTGTCAATCTGGCAGTATCGATCCGTCAGCGGATCGTGTTCGGAGCAGGAGTGCGCTTCGCGCTCGTCCGGGGCTGGATCAATGTTTGACGCCCTGGCCTGTGCTGCTTATGCGCCTCCGCCGGATCAGTTCTAGAACAGTATTTCAGAGGTGGAGGAAACTTGGAATCTTAACGATTCCAACATAAGATGCTGAATCCCAATGCGCTTTTCTCCCTCTCGTTCTCTTCTCCGGTTTCTTCCTCCGTCTGTGCTCGGGTTGCTGTTTCGAACTCCACCCTCGTCCTCGCTGTCTTGGTGGCTGCTTTCTTGCGGCTGGTGCGATGATGGCCCGAGGTCTGGAGGTGCTGTAACGGAGAAATCAATTGTCCTCTCCGATTTTTGGATGGCCCTTTTATATGAATTCGGGTGCCTCCGACTGTTCGATTTCGTCCGCTGATTGGTCGGAGTCCCCTCCTTCGCCGGTGTCTCGTCCGTTGGCACGTGCCAGGGTTTTTGGCCGTGGGCCCTCCAAGGCCGCTGGGGAGTTGTTGATTATCCCGTATACCGAGGTAACGTTTCACACGTTACGGGAAATAATTTCGAAATATTATAATTTCGGAATTATGCGGAGCGTTGGCCACGGTCAAGGCCGCTAGGCTGCTCCCGTTGGACGTAATAATTTGCGAGATAATATTCGAGGGATGTCGCTTCGGTAGACCCCCCCCCCCCCCCCCCCCCCCCCAGACCCTAACGTGTGGTCGGTGTTCGATATGTAACGGCAAATGGGACAATTAGTTTATTTGTCACAGTACAATAAAAAAGAGTCAATGATACTAACTTGGAGAATTTCGTTGTGGTAAAGGCGATTACGAATCGTCTTCATGAGATGCGGTGTATACGAAAATACAAAAACTCGTCGGTCTTCAGAACTTGGATGTTGAAAGGAGTTTCTTAAATTTGTCCTACTTCCACTGACACCCAATGCAGCCCAAAACTTTCGATTGGTACTTGCGCCATCGGTCATCACTCCGTGAACTCGTGCTCTGACGTTTTCAAGGAACACAATTGCTTTAATAATTAGCTGCGCTCAGACGATTCCCTTGAAAGGTCCACGAGAAGTGAAAACAGCTATTGGCTGTGTGTGGTCGTCGAACAACGGCTGGAACATGATGACCAGGCCATGGTTGGCTTTATCACTAAATTCTGGCGATTGTTCACTGTCCATCTCGAAATCGACCAGTCCCTTGTAAGTCAACGATTTTGTATCGACACAGATACTTTCTCGCGTTGCCATTTCGTCGAGGAGGAGAATTCCATGTTTTTGAATATTTTCCTTCTTCCATAGAGCCAATTTCAGGACTTCGAAGAATTGATCATCGAAGCCACACGCCGTATTGATTTTAGAGAGATATCTATGAAAAGGTAAGGACAAATCGGTAAGTTTAAAAAAATGAACCAGCTGTAATTTTTTTACAATCAATATTATAGTTATCGTCTGTAAAATACCTTCGAATAGTTCGAGGACACGGAAGTGGAATAATGTTGTTTTCACGTAACAAGTTGTACCCAGATGGAGAGCGCATGTGCAACAACATGCACAACGGAAGCCATTCTTCCGTGTATCGTCTGCCTTTGCGATTCTTCAATTGTGCCGCAGCAACAATTTCTCTCAGAGCGTGTTCTTGATTTTTGCCCAGCTTTGCCGTTTCGAGAAGCTCCTGCAAAGATTTCTCACTGTATGAGTTTAATTTTTCTTGGCATGCATCAAGCTCGGACTTTAATGCCGAAAGTGATTTCTTTGCGCGCCTCGTAGCTTTCTGCACAGTTTTTAATTTATCTTGCAGTCGTGACAACGTTTTATTTTTTTTCGGAGATAATCGAAGGTGAATTCGCTTTGGCTGCCCACGTATTTTCGTTCTTCGAATCTTCCTTGCGGCAGTCTTTTGTACTCTCTGGCAAAATGGACAAACTGTTTTGTCGTTCAGCAATGAAGAACACTGGACATGTCGCCAGGTTTCACCGATATCTTTATTCGCAATACGACAGTCCATTGTATCCAGCTCCGTTTCTAACTTTGAACCAGTACACACTTTTAGTTCGTCCAGTATAACCACCAGGTTTTGCAGTTCTTTGAGCGTGAGTGCAGGACCAAGCTCGATCTGCAGGTCAGTGATACTCCACGGATTATTCAGAATATTCACGTGCACTGACAAATCACTTGTGATTATGACTTCCTTGAGTGGAAATGTTTCTAGTGCATCACAGTCTCTACGGAACTCTGCTTTGCTAAAGACTACACTGGTCACATCGTCACGCCTAATGTTCTGCTTAGCCCATGTAGGTACTGGCGATTGAATTAATTCAATCAATTTTTCTATCGCAAGTGGTACCATCAGGTAGGTGGGGGTCAACATTTTGAATGGAATAAATGTAGAACGGCCGGTATTTTGAAACGGAAATAGTTAAACATCCAAATTAAGAAGAGTTTTTATTTTGCTCGGAAATTTTGATGTTCGTGATTTTTATTTCTGATGATATTTTATTTTATTCATCACGAACATCAAAATTTCGGAGCAAAATTTATATGGGGGAAAAAAATTCGAGTGTGCACAATTGCGAGAGGCGATATTTCGAATGAACTTGAATATTGAACACGTTTCGGTCGAGTTTTCATAGATAAATTAGTAAATATTAAGACGGTTCATAATTTCGAATTTGTATAGCGACAGACTAACTCAACGAGTGATCAAAGTAGCGAGAGGCAAGAAACCCGAACGGCCGAAATGTCGAACGCTTCGCCCGCCACATTGTTTCCGAATTCAACCAATAGATGGCGCTAGAAGTCGGTAGTTGAGCAAGCTCGATGGAGCCTTCGATTCGTCATCTCAATGTTCGACATTTTGATGTTCGACATTTTTTTGTTCGACATTTTGCTCCTTCAAAATTTCAATTCTCGCCAAATGCTTTTTTGGCATGTTGGGTATTCGAAATATTAGCTGTTCACAATTATTTAGCTCGAAAATATCAAATTTTCTTATTATTCAAATCTATATTATATTTTTTCCGAATATAGATCCTCTAAACAAATAATTTCGAATGAAGGTCCACTCGAATAAAGATGCTTCGATATACAGAAGATTCGACGGCATCGTGTCGAAAATGAAAATTTCAAATAACGAATCTTTTGGTGTTTCATATTTCGGTTCTTTTTTTTTTCGAAATATCGACCGTTCTACATTTATTCCATTCAAAATGTTGACCCCCACACCATCGGTTCATGAGAATTTGTAATGATTCGAAGTATTTGCCGATCCCACCTTGGAACCAATCTGCGCAATATAATCGAAATGTAACGATAATGAGTTGATGAGTGGGGGATTTTTAATTAAGGCCAACGGGTCATAGAATTCCCGACGAGCTTGAATTTAGTCAGTCGTTACCCGGCACCAAATGGGACAACACTAGTTGCCCTAAAGGGATTCCCACATATTATTTATAATTCTCTTCACAAATCTTTATTTTTTTTAAAGTATCGTGTGCCGTTTACGTAGGTCAGAAAAGCTAAGTAGCCCACATTTTTCATAATAATTATATGGAAGCGCTATTTTCTGAATATTCTCGGTTTATATAATTTGTGTGTGCGTGTATGTGTGTATTTGACAGTATTTTTGTCTCATTATATGACGAATATCTCTGGTATGACATAATGATTCGTTTTCATATTTCAACAATCACTTGTATCATTGTGACCGGGTTATGCTTCGCATATATTCGTCACTGTATAACGATCGAAACTGAAATTTATATTAAACTGCAAACTCGTCAATGTTGATTCGTGTGATTTTCTCGTTATACTCGCAAGGATTATTGAAGGAAAGCAACTCCCCTTTCCTTTCTATACATAAAATCCTAAATAAATAAAATTATATAAAATAAAAAATAGAGAAATATTACAAATTTTCACCATGCGACTCCGTCGGCACAGCACTCTCCGTTGGCACAGCGCTCTCCGTTGGCACAATGCTCTCCGTAGGCACAGCGCTTGTACAGTCTACGGGTATATTTTCCTCTTCGCTTTCAGATATTGCAGGGACAGCGTCGACCGGTTGAATATTGCTGCAATCCATGGCTTCTGGAGAATCTCTTTCCGGATTTAGCACATTTTCCAGTACGACCGATGATCCGGGCTTCGTCGCACATTCCATCCGAGCAAATATCGACGGCGTTGAATCTTTCACCAATTGAGCGATTTTGTACGGTGACTGGAAATTATAATAAATATATTATATTTATATAATTTAATAATAATAATAAAATTATGATAAATATAAAATCATAATATATTATAATGATAAAAATTATAATCTTTCTATATGTTTTATGTTCTATAGTTTTTCTTAAAACTCGAAAACGGCTGGACCAACTTGGATACTTCCTTCTGCTGGTTCGTTCGTCATTGCTACGCAAAGGTTTAGGAAATGTAAAATTTGGAAAATTGTCAACAGATGGCGTTGTAGGCGCACATTTCGTTTTCGCTTCCTCATAGAGGAAGCTTTGTTTTCGTGAAATTTTTTTTTTTCAGATTTTGATATAGACGTGTTCAGAATGCCCCAAAACGCCGAGAAATCACATTTACAAAAAATGTCCGGATGTATGTATGTGTGTGTGTGTGTGTGTGTGTGTTTGTGTGTAGCATTGGTTTAACGTTCACAACTTGAGAACCGCTTGAGAAATCAAGCTGAAAGTCATCACACATATAAAGAGTTCTAGGCGCCTTGCTTGATTTGATTTTCGGAAAAATTCATGCAGCTCTTTTGTTTTTACGTGATTTCAAAATTCTATAAAAATCGATTTTTTCTTTCTAGCTCGCACAATTTTGGAGATATCGAGCTCAATTTCAGTCAAATGTTGCACTCCTTTAGAAAGATGATTGGTACTGAATTTGAGCGAAATCCATGCAGTGCTTTTGTTTTTAGAGAATTTTGAAGTCTGTTGAAAAGTGTCGTGCGCACTCTAGCTTGCGCAATTTTCGAGATATCCGGATAAAATTTAGTACAAAATCGCACTATCATTGCAAGATGTGTCGTATTGAATTTGGGCAAAATCCATTGAGCCATTCATATTTTATGTCGTTTTAAAATTTTCCAAAAATCGACGTGCGCGCTCCAGCTTCCACAATTTTCGAGATATTGGATCAAAATTTAGGCCAAAGTCGCACTTTTATCGGAAGTTGTTTCGTATTGAATTTGGGCTAAATCCATCCAGGCGTTTAAATTTGATGCGACTCTCAATTTTTTAGATTTGACATGGAATTTACCATATATTTATTTCGGACTAGATATATTTACGAACAGACTTGTATGAAAGCAAGGGTACAAAGTTGAACATTGCACATTGCTTCCTCATAATTTTTTACATTTGCCAAAGCTTCCTCCATGAGGAAGCCAAACTTGATCGACACATAGTTCCTCATAGAGAAAACTCTGGCGAATATTAAAAATTATGAGGAAGCAATGTGCAAGGTTCAACTTTGCACCCTTTTTAGTTCAATAAAAAAGGATCGTCGTTTGTTTGTTTTTTTGCGCTGTAGACGGTCGTTCCGTTTGACAGCTCAGCATACTGTTTGTTCTGTCTCATGATATTTTTATCATTTTTCATTGATTCTTCGAGTGAAATAGTTTACATTACATTCATCATTGCGAATCGGTGGATTACTAATTTCTGAGTGATATTATTGATATTTCGATCACAAGAAAGTGAGTTCATTGGTTTGTTCGTCGGCGAAAACCAAACCTCATTTCCGTTGAAGTAGATCGGTAACCGATCGGATTCGTTCGTTTGCTTTCTTCACTTTGGCTATTTCAAAGCCAAATTATTCATTAATGAAACCTTCATGTGCGAATTATACAAAGTGATGATCATTGACAGTTCGATATTTGTTACGATGCCCAGAAGAGGTCATGGTAATATTGGTCGGCGGTCTCAGAATGCAACGCGACACCGAAATGTCGCAGCACGTCGAACGGAAGAGGAACGTGCTATTGAAAGAGAATCAGCTCGAATCAGAATGATTGAAAATCGTGTGCGACGGTCCGAAGAGATCAACGAAGCTTACAATGAGCAACAACGATTGAGAAGAAGACATGTTCGTGCTCGGCAAATCAAGGAAGCAAGATCACAACGTGCCACTATTGAACGACAACGTCCACAACAATAAATTCTTTCGGTGAACATTAAGCGTGCAGCCTTTCGATATGAGCCAAACATTCAATACAGTGCGCACGCATCAGTTCAATTCGGTCAGATGTCTGTCATTTGTCAGCATTGTAATGCAGTTAAATTTGAGGAAGAGCCGCTTGGACTGTGTTGCGCGAACGGCAAGGTGAAATTGCCAGAGTTGCTTCCACCACCAGAGCCATTGCGCACGCTGCTTTACGGTGAATCTCCCAATTCCAACAATTTCTTGCAACACATCAAGATGTACAGCGATTGTTTTCAAATGACGTCGTTTGGTGGTGAAATTATAAATGAACGAAATTACAATCCAACATTTAAGGTAATTTCACTAACATCAGCTGTTGTGCCGGTACACCGCGTGATCTCTAGGGAACGGGTGTTGGAGCGGTTAAACAATTATTTTATTTTTGATTGTGGGTTCCAGCCACAAAGAATTAGAATTCACGTAAAAAGTTTAACGATTAATTTATTCACTGTGATTAAATACCGATGAATTACAATTATTGGTACAAGGTTTGAATTTTACTTTAACTTCGATTATGACCGGATCGCGTATAACTCAATCCCGCGATTCGGGAGTCGTGCAGAAGGCAGTTTACTCCTTCGGAATTTTGCTTAACAAGGGGACCACCTGACCATCGGATTTTTGTAATTTTTCATACTCATCGTACGTAAAGTTGACACCCCAAATATGAATATGCCGAAGCAGTTCGATGCCATATTCAGAAGTTTTCGAGAAAAACGACTTTAAAGTTTTGCGAGCCGCTTATGAGGATGAACGAAATTGCATCTAGCAACTGGCCGAGCAGTCGAGCGGGCAGATAGTGAGACTAGTAATCGGAAGGTACACAGTTCGATCCTTACCGTGGGAAATTTTTTTTTTTTTCATTTTTTTTTAAATTTCGAATTCCTACGTATTTTAAATATAAGATTCATAAAATATATGCTATTTAACATATTATCATTAACAAATTATTATTTTCTATGAAAATACCGTGAGAATTTTTTTTTTTTTAATTTCGAATACCTACGTATTTTAAATATAAAATTTATCAAATATATGCTCATTAACATGTTATCATTAACAAATTATCATTTTTTATGAAAATTGCACGTTGGTGGAGCGGAAAAATAATATTAGAGTGCTCCTCTTTACGAAGAGTTATTTGGCTAGCCTGACGCTTACAATTCATTGAAATAGAACGTAGCTACCAAACTACCTGCGAAGGGATCCACAGCTGCCTGTAAAAACGCAGCATTCATACGGTGTGCTAGATGCCGTGAAAATTATTGTTTCCCGTGTTTTTACGACGCTTATCACTGTGGCTCGTGTGAATGCGAAAAATGAATACAACTTCGATAACTTTCAATAAAAAGCATTTCATTTTCTACGCCAGGTTTTTTCATTTTCTACCCCAGGTTTTTTCATTTTCGTTCCCAAAACTTTATTTGTAATTTTATTTTTATTCATTTCAAATAATTGTATTAACTCATGTGCAATTTTCATAAAAAATGATAATTTGTTAATGATAACATGTTAATGAGCATATATTTGATGAATTTTATATTTAAAATACGTAGGTATTCGAAATTAAAAAAAAAAAAATTCTCACGGTATTTTCATAGAAAATAATAATTTGTTAATGATAATATGTTAATTAGCATATATTTTATGAATCTTATATTTAAAATACGTAGGAATTCGAAATTTAAAAAAAAAATGAAAAAAAAAAATTTCCCACGGTAAGGATCGAACTGTGGACCTTCCGATTACTAGTCTCACTATCTGCCCGCTCGACTGCTCGGCCAGTTGCTAGATGCAATTTCGTTCATCCTCATAAGCGGCTCGCAAAACTTTAAAGTCGTTTTTCTCGAAAACTTCTGAATATGGCATCGAACTGCTTCGGCATATTCATATTTGGGGTGTCAACTTTACGTACGATGAGTATGAAAAATTACAAAAATCCGATGGTCATGTGGTCCCCTTGTAAGACGAACTCTCGGGTGGTCGCTAGGTCCCCCATTACGACTCTCATACGAGGGTCTATTTAAATGCTGACAGCTTTGTCAGCGTTGACCTTGGTAGCTCCGGAAATACCGTATTTCCGTTACTTAGCGCAAGCGGTCATTTATCTGCCTCTATTCTACTTTGAGGAACAATTATATCTTGTATGTGATTGTTTCAATAAAATTTTCATAAATTTAATTCGGAAATTTGACAAAAATGCGGGGCACCACACAGCGATGAATGCTAATACACAAACACTAACATCACAAAATACACTAACACACCACACACGATACCCGATACATCACGATATAACACAAACTAAAACATCTTGCTAAAAAAATACAAAAATTACAGAATTTTCCAACTGTACAGATTCATGGGCAAATTTTTCATCTTGCTTGATCGCTGTTGCCACATGATCAAGAACACAAATATCTCTAAATATACTTTCTTGGAGATTCACATGAAGTAAATCGACGTTGTGCTATCTTTAACACAAAGAAAAGAGAAATAGTCCAGCAATTGCAGCAAATGTTACACGAACACAATGAGCTCATCAAACTGTTCACGACTTCGTTGAAACAGATGCCATCCGATGATCACAGCATTGTCATAAAAGCGGACAAACGACCAGCAGGAACTTATGAACGACAATACAATGCACCTACAGTTCGTGAAATATCAATTGTTGTTGTAGGTGAAAGTGTGGAATCGCGTGATATAGTCATCAAACGCCGAACTGGAAACGCACTCGAGAGAATCAGTGATACATATCGATCGTATGACGCACTGCAATATCTGCTTATGTTCTGCCGTGGTGAAGACGGATATCACTTAAGATACAACATGATAAATCCGGCCAATGGTTTGTACAAAAAAAACACTTTTGATTGTCACTTCATAAATTATACATTTTTAGGGGTCGAGACAAATAAAAAAGTCAGTTCAATGAACTTTTACGGATATCGAATGATGATTCGCCAAAACATCGATAACCACCAACTGAGATATCGTCGATTGTTTCAACAATATGCAGATTTCATTGCTAAACAACGTGTATACGGTACTGTTCGATGCTGGATGTATTCAGTTGAATGGGAGAAAAGAGGTTTGCCGCACGCACACATGCTTCTTTGGATGGTGGACAAAATTACACCAGAACAAATTGATGACATCATTTCCGCCGAAATCCCTGATCCTGAGATAGATCCAGAGTTGCACGAAGTAGTGAAGACCAATATGCTCCACGGACCATGCGGACAACACAATCCCACTTCGGTTTGTATGTCCGACAATAAATGCACAAAACGCTATCCACGTGCTTTTATTTCGGAAACTCAAACTGGAAACGATGGATATACACTCTATCGGCGTCGCTCACCTGATGGTAATGGCAAAACATTCATCACTCAATTGAGAGGAGCGAATATCGTGGCTGACAACACATGGATCGTGCCATGTTCGCCAATATTGTTTAAGGCATTCAAAACACATATCAATGTTGAGTACTGCAGTTCGGTGAAATCGATTAAGTATGTTTGCAAATACATCCCCAAAGGAAGCGATATGGCGGTTATTGGCGTTGAACGAGATGAAATCAACAAGTTTCAAACGGGCCGATATGTGAACTGCAACGAAGCACTCTGGAGAATATTTTCATTTGCGATTCATGAACGTCATCCGACTGTTGTGCATCTGGCAGTTCATTTGGAAAATGGCCAAAGAGTGTATTTCAACGCAAAGAACGCAGCACAGCGAGTGGAAAGACCACCAGGAACAACATTAACGAGTTTTTTTTCAACTTGCGCCAGTGATCCGTTTGCGAGAACATTGTTTTATTCGGAGATGCCTCGATATTACACATGGAATACATCGTCGAAGAAATGGTTACGCAGAAAGCAAGGCCAACCAGTAGATGGATATCCAGGTGTGTTTTCAACTGATGCATTCCGACGAACTTACACAATCCATCCAAAGAACGACGATTGCTTCCATCTTCGGTTGCTTTTGGTTAATGTGCGCGGTTCAACTTCATTTGAGTCATTGCGGACTGTAGATGGTACAGTGTGTGCAGCTTTTCGAGAAGCATGTCAACAGTTACAATTGCTTGAACACGACAATCACTGGAAGCAAACGCTAGACGATGCAATAGCTTCTTCGCCTGGCAATCAAGTTCGTACACTGTTCGCTATGATCATTTCGACATGTCAGCCTTCAAACCCCCGTCAATTATGGGATACGTACAAAGATGCCATCGCAGAAGATATTTTGCATCGCTTTCGAGTCGCGACACGAAATTTGGAATCACAAATGAACGATGATATCTATAATGAAGCCTTAGTGCTGATTGAAGATTTGTGTTTGCTTATGAGTGGCAAAATATTAACTGAAATTCATATGCCAGCGCCAAATCGTCAAACTAGAGATGTATTGAATCGTGAGTTGGAACGCGAGCGTGCTTACGATACGACAACTTTGCAACAACAAGTACACACAAATGTTCCACTGTTAAACGAACAGCAAAGGAGTGCGTATGCTCAACTGATGAAGGCTATCGATGAGAGAAACGGTGGACTATTTTTCCTTGATGCGCCCGGCGGAACTGGGAAGACGTTCCTGATATCATTGATATTAGCAGCAATACAAGCTCAAAGTGGAATTGCGTTAGCTCTGGCATCTACCGGAATTGCTGCAACGCTGTTGGAAGGTGGAAGATCGGCACATTCAGCACTGAAGCTTCCGTTAAACCTGCAAATAAACGAAAATCCTGTTTGCAACATTTCAAAGCAATCAGCCATGGCAAAAGTGTTAAAAAATTGTAAATTGATCATATGGGATGAGTGCACGATGGCGCACAAACGATCATTAGAAGCACTCGATCGAGCATTGAAAGATTTGCGCAACTATAATCGTCGCTTTGGTGGCGTTATGATACTGTTGGCGGGCGACTTCCGACAAACACTTCCCGTGATTCCGAAATCAACAGCGGAGGATGAATTAAACGCATGTCTGAATTCATCGTATTTGTGGCGATACGTGAAAACTGTTTCATTGAGTATAAATATGCGAGTGTTCCTGCAACAGGATAGAACCGCAGAAGTTTTCTCCAAAGAACTGCTGAAAATCGGAAATGGACAAATTCCAGTAGATACTTCTAGTGGTTTAATATCGATTCCACCTGCCATTTGCCAATTCACTCCAACGGAAGATGAACTCATCGTGAATGTATATCCGAACATTGGTCAAAATTATCGTAACTACGATTGGTTAAGTGCACGCGCAATTATAGCAGCGAAAAATAATGATGTCAATGAATTGGACGATTCAAAATCAAATTCCGGGAGAATTGCGTTCATACAAATCGATCGATCGCGTTGAAAACGAAGACGAAATTGTCGATTATCCAGTGGAATTCCTTAATTCTTTGGATTCGCCTGGCATGCCGCCTCATCACTTGCGTCTTAAAGTTGGATCAGTCATCATCATGCTACGAAATCTTCATGCCCCGAAACTGTGCAATGGAACCCGACTGATTGTGACGAAGCTAATGAACAATGTGATAGTGTCAAGGATTTTGAAAGGGCCGTTCAAGGGAGAAGAATGCCTAATTCCGCGAATTCCCTTGACTTCAACCGATTTGCCGTTCCAGTTCAAACGCATTCAGTTCCCAGAGAAACTTGCATTTGCAATGACCATAAACAAGTCACGAGGGCAGTCGCTTGAAGTGTGCGGCATAAATTTCTAAATGCCATGCTTTTCACACGGCCAGCTATATGTGGCGTGTTCCCGAGTTGGGAAATCATCCTCACTCTTCATTTACGCTCCGGAGCAGAAAACAATAGTACATTATGACACTAGTACGAAAAAAAAATTTCTGACGAGTGTGAGTTTGCAGAATGAGCCGAAGGCGAGTGTTGCAATCACACGAGTCCAGAAAACATTTTTCGTACGAGTATCGTACGAATTTTTATGTCACAAGGTGCGTAAATGTTAATTTACGCGCAGCGTGTCATAAAAATGTTGTATATCATGTAGTCTTGAATTGAATACAATCATTATTCTATTATTTTTTTCAAATTTCAATAAAACGAATAGAACTTAATTAAATGAATACCCTTAATTTTATTATATTTTCGCCAAGGATTGGGCGGGACGAAGTCCGTCGGGTCAGCTAGTAAATTATAAAAAATAAAGAGCATTATAATTGAAAATGTGTGAATAAAAAAATAATATTCATCTCAATTATTATATCTTATTATTATTATTATACTCACCACACCAATTACAGCACCGTCGGGGCCTCGCAGTTCCCGTTTCCACAATATTTTATTTTTCGGAAATGCTTGTCACACACTGATTGACCAGACTTGATGGATTTGTTTGTGGGTCCGATGGCTTTTCTCCATAATTCCAGGGCTTCTCCATCTTTTGGTACATTGAAAAAATGCGAATTTTCCTTATGTGATTGATAACCCGACGTGCAGCCAAGGACCACACAGGCAGGCATTCTTAAATATAAGTACAAATACCACAAAAATTGTTTGTTATTTTATCGCTACACTAAAATTGTTTATTATTTTATTACTTTGTAACACGACAATGCGATTTTTTTATTCGAGAACAACGACAGATCGAGAAAACGAGAAAAAATGTCCACTTAGTCCACCACGCGACGAAAAATATAACGAAATAATACGGAGAGGCGCTTTGCGGAGTGAGGGTCATGCAGGTGACTACTAGCGCCGCATGGTGGGTTTGTTTACGCGGCGACAATACCGGGGACACGTTACTGTTAAGAGAATTTATCCCAGTGTCAGCCCCCTGGTATCAACCGACTGAATACGACCGCGATCGTAAAAATCTGCTCGCAAAGTACAATGTTCGAGCTTCACCTGTCACTTCAGATTCTCGTCTGAAAGATTTCAGAAACGGAAAATAATATTATTATCATTCACTGTGTAATAATTTATTAATTTATTTATTATATTTGCAATTTCAACGTAACCACCGGTCGACTATTCGACCTGAGAATATTTCTGGGGGCACGACGAAGAAAATGTCGCGTATGAGTCGCGTTTGATGGCAACAAGAAATTAATTCTTTATTTTATTCTAACAATTCACGATCACGATCGAACAAAACGACATCGTCCCAAATGGACTCTCAAAAAATACATTTCTCTCATACACACTCGATACCACCCCTTGCACACAGACACGCCTTTACAAAAATATGACCGTTAACACGTGACAAATTACAAAAATAACGGAGTAACGGGGTACTTATCGAGCGCTCGCAGTCCATTCGTGTGTTTCTTTCGAGGCCCACGGCCGATATTTCGCTTCCTACCTTCTTCGTTAGGCTCAACCGATTCCTAGCTCCGTTTCCCAACGGGCGCGGTATCGTATGACGCGGGGGCGAATCGACCGACGACGTACGATGGCGATGGTTCGGGTCTTCGGTCACACCGCGTGACTCTCGGAAATGCAGACGCTGATTCAAACGGCAATACGGCGGGTTAGATACCGTCGCGGATATTAATATTGAATCTGTTACGACGAATGTATTGACGACTTTAATTTGTCCATACGCCCTTGCGCGGCTCTAGACGAAGATCTTTAATTCGATAGAGAAAAATGGTTTCGCTATCTCCGCTAATAGCCACCGAAGTAGCCTCTACCGACTCTTGTCAACGACTAAGGGAAGACTCCTGTCCCGCACTGGCCACTCGTAATACCTATAGGCGAGATCACATTTCGCACCGTATTCCTACGTGTAAATACCCCTTACATACTGATGTCCAGTGCGTGCGGTCCGCCAATCGGGATTGCTGTACTGGACAAGTACGTTCACCGTACAACGAATTACGCGCGGGCGAGCATTACCGTTACACGGCCACGATCGTGCCCCTTCTTACCACGCGAGAATCCATCGACACAAATCGATCCGTTACAACTGAAACGGGGTTCCCTAGTGGTTTCGACGTGATTTTTCCAGCACTTCTCACGCTCCGTCAACTTATCATCGGCAGAAGAAAAAGAAAAAGTAGAAGAAAGATAATCAGGTACGGAGTAATATACAATCTTCAGAAATGAACAAATCTGAATGAAATTTCTGAACAAAAAATATTTTTTTTTCAATAATTTTTCATCCGTTACAAGTGTGAGCAGATTTCCAAATCAGGTTAAAACAGGAAACTGTGTGATTGAAAAATTATAGCCGTTGAAAAATTAAAAAAAAAAAGAATACAACAACTTTGCGTGACTTCATCCCGCAAAATTATTAGATGAAAACAAAATGAAAAAAAAAGATCATCAGGTGAGTAATATACTTATATACTAATCTCAAAAAATAAAAAAATACACTACCATTCGATATTATCAGGATAATTGCAAGGTGCGCTCGCAGAAACCACTTCTGTCTTTGAACGTCGACAACTTCGCGATAAAGAAAACTTAAAAAATTTTCAAAGCGCCATTAGAAAGCGCGTGAACATTTAGATCCATTGATCTTTTTTCAAATGATATCTTCATTACTAAACACTAAGCGCGCGTGGAAAAAAGATTGACAACAAAATCTAATTTTTCCCAAATTCTCTATCTTGGCTTCGACTCATTACTGAAGACAGTACAAGATGTTCAGGAGTTTGAGGTTCCTCACGCCTAATCCTTAGAACTTTGCCCAAAATTCGAGCCCAAAAAGCATAGAAAATCTTCACAGGTTTTCGAGTTACCATTGTGGTGCCCCGCGTTTTTTCTTGAATTTTCTATTGAATTTTTATTGAAACAATTACATGCGAGATATAATTGTTTCCCACAATCGAATCGCTGACTACGAATCGGCTTCGAATGAAACACCGCTTGCGCTAAGTAACGGAAATAAGGCATTTCCGTTACTACAATATTCAGTTTGATAATTCATCTCTGAATTCATGTCGCAAAGACCGAGCTGCTTACCGAAGCATTCTCACGAGCGACTCCAAAGTCAAATCAAGGACAATGCTGACAAAGCTGTCAGCATTAAAATACACTCTCGGATGGGAGTCGTAATGGGTGACATAGTGACCATCCGACGAGTCAGTCTTAGGAAAGAATCGAAGGAGCGAACTGCCTTCTGCAGGACTCCCGAACCGCGGAATTACGCTCTAGCTCGAGTATCTAGGCGTTTGGCCAATTCGCGACGCGGTCCGGTCAGAATTAGAGTTAAAGTTAAAGTTGTAATAAATATTGTAACCCTAGAATTTTAACGCATTGAATAAATTAATCATTGACTATTTTACGTGAATTCCAATTCTTCGGGGCTGAGACCCACAAATAAAAATAAAATAATTGTCGAACCGCCTTAACACCCGTACCCTAGCGTTCACTTGGTGTACCGGTACAACACCATACATGATGTGCAGGGATTCTTAAATCGTGTCGTGCAATCGACGGTCTAGCTCGATTTTTTTTTTGCGGAGACAGGGTCCATTGGATCATGAGTGCAACGGGCGCTTGTACGGTAAACCCTGCCGGAAGCAGATTTTCATTCTAATATTTTTATTCAAATTCAGCATAAGCTGCATCTATATAAAATACATCGTCATTTCAATGCTGCAGAATAAATTGAACTGCTATTAACCCTTCGAAACAATACTCGCTTCATGGGACACCAATACCACACGGGTGCGTTTCTGGTTTTCCCGTTTTTAAAAGCTTATAACTCTGTGGTTTCTCAACGGATAGGAAAGATCCCCTTCTGGGATCACGTGATCATCAACACAGAAGAATAAGATCACGGGACCGAAATTGGGCCAATAGGCAAACCCGATTTCGATCGCGTGATTTTGCGTATCCCGGACCGGCTCAGCATTCCGTCCGTCTGAAACAGATCAAATTCTAACTGGAGTCCCCCGGCAAGTCCTCACGTTAGCTTGCGACGTTCAATTTCAATGCTGAACGTACCCAACGTCACTGAAAGGGACGAAACCGAGAAGATACGCACGTCCATCGAAATCCCGATGGTAAACAGGCGATCTCGGCGCTCTAGTAGCGTCGAGATCGTCAGAATCGCACCAAATCGGAATCCGACATTACGACGCCGAGGAGCAACTTGAGATAATTAGGACTCCCCTGAAGTTCTGTTTCATCCGACGGCAATGCCCTAAAGGGCTTCAGTTATGGAAGCAACTTAAAGTCAGCGGGGTGAGTCGTTTTTGCGAGGAAAGTTTACCGATTGTCATTTGTAAAAATGATTTTTTTAATAAATGTATATAGTAGTATATTTAAATATACTGATTTTAATTACTGATGTTATCCTTTATTCGTTTCAGTTGCTGTCTTATAGGTCGCACCAAAGTCTTCACAGCCATTTCACAAAGAAAATGTTACCAAAAATACATAATTGGTTTTCCTACATGTCAGCCGGGCAACGGGAAGAATTCAAAAAATTAAGGGATGAATGATAAATGGTAATTAATTACTTTCACGGCTTTTCCGAATTTTACAGTTTTCCGAAATTTTCTTTTTCGAAGATGCTAAGTTTGTCCTCTAGATGAGTAATCAGCTGAGGGAGGTCGTAAATTGAAAAAAACGAACTAATTACCGTGTCATGTTGTTTTTCATCATCATCATCATCATTATTACCATTACCAGCACCACCACCACCACCACCACCTCGAGTATATGATCACTTTGTAATATTTCACAAATGGTCTTTGAGCCACAACAAATTTATAGGACAAAATTTTGAAAAAGCTTTCGACAAGTAGGATATTTATATTTATATTTTGTTCGTTACAAGGAACATGGTGGCGAAGTTGCAGCTCATCGTCTACCGATTAAATGTATGGATTTGCCCCGATACCGTCACGCTGTCCTCGACCCGGGTCTTTTAATTTATAGCATCGGCTGGATCATCCGATGTGTCGCAGAGCAAAGGCTGATTCCCATCAGCGAGTACAGGTTTGTTCTGTTATCCGTAAAGACAAACTTAACATCACAATTCCTTATTTCATCCATTTCATAGGTAATTGTGGAATTTTAATTGCAGATTGTCACCCGTTGGCTCCACTGATGAGCAGTGGGTATCCCGGTTAATCAATGGTTATCGGAGTGTGCATAGGTGAGCGATCGATCTTTTATTTTAAATACACTTCCCACGCAAGTCCGTAATATTCTCATTTTTGTAATTATTTACAGAACGCCCGTTGGTTCCGTGGATGCTCCACGATGCAGTCCATCCGTTTTCGGACCGGCTCATTCGACGAGCAATTCCGTGAATTGCTCGTCGAATGACCATTCGGCAAGCGGTCCGAGCGGGGTTACGCGTTGCCCCGGTGCCCGACCGATGGTCCCTCACATTGCCCTGCTCGCCGTCCCGAGTTTACATTCCACCTCGGCAAGGGGGGGCGAGACGATGCCCGTTTCTGAATCATTTACACCTCGCGGGCGTCGATCGGTCTCCGTGCCGAGAGCGGAATGCGTCTCGGAGAGGGCGGACAGGGTTGAAGGGGAGCCGATTGCGCAACACACGCCGGGGCAACGCGTGAGACACGAACATCCATCTCGGCGCTCCAATAGCGCCGAGACACATGGCAGACTTCGGCGTGGGTTGGCTGAAATGTAAGCATTTTTTCGAATTTACGGGCCTCATTTGCTCATTGCATAATTTGCTCACGCAATTTTTCATTTTTTTGAATTTCAGTTATCCCGCTGGGAATCGCCGCCTCGAGTGGGACGAGCCCCCACTCGTTAATCCGGTGAGACGTGTCGGAAGGTGAGTCGCTCTTGTGACCGTATAGAGCGACGATAATAATTTTTATTAATTAATTGCAGGGGCCGACAGTACGACGCCGACGAACAAGTCCAGATAATTACGGCTCTTGTCAGGTTCGACAGTATCTTAAGGCATTGCCCTAAAGGGCTCAAGTTATGGGAGCAACTGCACGCCGGTGGAGTAAGTCGTTTTTGCTAGGAAAATTTACCGATTGTCATTTGTAAAAATGATTTTTCTACTAAATGTATATTAGTAGTATATTTTAATGAACTGATTTTAATTACTGATTTTATCCTTTATTCGTTTCAGTTGCTGTCTTATAGGTCGCCCCAAAGTCTTCACAGTCACTTCACAAAATAGATGCAACCCAAAATACATAATTAGTTTCCATACATGTCAGCTGGGCAACGCGAAGAATTTTAAAAATTAAGAGACGAATAATAAATAAAAAAAAAAAAGAACTGTCGAATTTTTATTCAACACGGTCCGTCGATATTATTATTATTATTATCGTTATTTTTTCGTTCCCGCACGAGGTGGCACTGGGCCACGAGGCGGACATTAATATAGTTTATGTCAGGGAGACTAAAGGCAGTGCTGCCAGATTGAGGGGAAGCAAATATTTAGAGGCCCCCACCACACGGTTTCCGTTGAATGGCGTGTGAGGAGAGGCAGTTGGGTCCGTGGATGCTCCACGATGCAGTCCATCCGTTTTCGGACCAGCTCATTCGACGACCAATTTCGTGAATCGACAAGTTTTCGAAGAGTTTTCGACAAGTAGGATATTTATATTTATATTTTGTTCGTTACAAGAAACATGGCGGCGAAGTCGGAGCCCATCATTCACCGATTAAATTAATGGATTTGCCTCGTTATCGTTACGCCGTCCTCGACCCGGGTCTTTTAATTTATAGCATCGGCTGGATCATCCGATGTGTCGCAGAGCAAAGGCTGATTCCCATCAGCGAGTACAGGTTTGTTCTGTTATCCGTAAAGACAAACTTAACATCACAATTCCTTATTTCATCCATTTCATCGGTAATTGTGGAATTGCAATTGCAGATTGTCACCCGTTGGCTCCACTGATGAGCAGTGGGTATCCCGGTTAATCAATGGTTATCGGAGTGTGCATAGGTGAGCGATCGATCTTTTATTTGAAATACACTTCCCACGCAAGTCCGTAATATTCTCATTTTTGTAATTATTTACAGAACGCCCGTTGGGTCCGTGGATGCTCCACGATGCAGTCCATCCGTTTTCGGACCAGCTCATTCGACGAGCAATTCCGTGAATCGACAAGTTTTCGAAGAGTTTTCGACAAGTAGGATATTTATATTTATATTTTGTTCGTTACAAGAAACATGGCGGCGAAGTCGGAGCCCATCATTCACCGATTAAATTAATGGATTTGCCTCGTTATCGTTACGCCGTCCTCGACCCGGGTCTTTTAATTTATAGCATCGGCTGGATCATCCGATGTGTCGCAGAGCAAAGGCTGATTCCCATCAGCGAGTACAGGTTTGTTCTGTTATCCGTAAAGACAAACTTAACATCACAATTCCTTATTTCATCCATTTCATAGGTAATTGTGGAATTTTAATTGCAGATTGTCACCCGTTGCCTCCACTGATGAGCAGTGGGTATCCCGGTTAATCAATGGTTATCGGAGTGTGCATAGGTGAGCGATCGATCTTTTATTTTAAATACACTTCCCACGCAAGTCCGTAATATTTTCATTTTTGTAATTATTTACAGAACGCCCGTTGGGTCCGTGGATGCTCCACGATGCAGTCCATCCGTTTTCGGACCAGCTCATTCGACGAGCAATTCCGTGAATCGACAAGTTTTCGAAGAGTTTTCGACAAGTAGGATAGTTATATTTATATTTTGTTCGTTACAAGAAACATGGCGGCGAAGTCGGAGCCCATCATTCACCGATCAAATTCATGGATTTGCCTCGTTATCGAAACGCCGTCCTCGACCCGGATCTTTTAATTTATAGCATCGGCTGGATCATCCGATGTGTCGCAGAGCAAAGGCTGATTCCCATCAGCGAGTACAGGTTTGTTCTGTTATCCGTAAAGACAAACTTAACATCACAATTCCTTATTTCATCCATTTCATAGGTAATTGTGCAATTTTAATTGCAGATTGTCACCCGTTGGCTCCACTGATGAGCAGTGGGTATCCCGGTTTATCAATGGTTATCGGAGTGTGCATAGGCGAGCGATCGATCTTTTATTTTAAATACACTTCCCACGCAAGTCCGTAATATTCTCATTTTTGTAATTATTTACAGAACGCCCGTTGGGTCCGTGGATGCTCCACGATGCAGTCCATCCGTTTTCGGACCGGCTCATTCGACGAGCAATTCATGGAATTGCTCGTCGAATGACCATTCGGCAAGCGGTCCGAGAGGGGTCACGCGTTGCCCCGGTGCCCGACCGATGGTCCCTCACATTGCCCTGCTCGCCGTCCCGAGTTTACATTCCACCTCGGCAAGGGGGGGCGAGACGATGCCCGTTTCTGAATCATTTACACCTCGCGGGCGTCGATCGGTCTCCGTGCCGAGAGCGGAATGCGTCTCGGAGAGGGCGGACAGGGTTGAAGGGGAGCCGATTGCGCAACACACGCCGAGGCAACGCGTGAGACATGAACATCCATCTCCGCACTCCAATAGCGCCGAGACACATGACAGACTTCGGCGTGGGTTGGCTGAAATGTAAGCATTTTTTCGAATTTACGGGGCTCATTTGCTCATTGCATAATTTGCTCACGCAATTTTTCATTTTTTTGAATTTCAGTTATCCCGCTGGGAATCGCCGCCTCGAGTGGGACGAGCCGCCACTCATCAATCCGGTGAGACGTGTCGGGAGGTGAGTCGCTCTTGTGACCTGAGTTCACTCCTGTGACCGTATAGAGCGACGATAATAATTTTTATTAATTAATTGCAGGGGCCGACAGTACGACGCCGACGAACAAGTCCAGATAATTACGGCTCTTGTCAGGTTCGACAGTATTTTAAGGCATTGCCCTAAAGGGCTCAAGTTATGGGAGCAACTGCACGCCGGTGGAGTAAGTCGTTTTTGCTAGGAAAATTTACCGATTGTCATTTGTAAAAATGATTTTTCTACTAAATGTATATTAGTAGTACATTTCAATGAACTGATTTTAATTACTGATTTTATCCTTTATTCGTTTCAGTTGCTGTCTTATAGGTCGCCCCAAAGTCTTCACAGTCACTTCACAAAATAGATGCAACCCAAAATACATAATTAGTTTCCATACATGTCAGCTGGGCAACGCGAAGAATTTTAAAAATTAAGAGACGAATAATAAATAAAAAAAAAAAAGAACTGTCGAATTTTTATTCAACACGGTCCGTCGATATTATTATTATTATTATCGTTATTTTTTCGTTCCCGCACGAGGTGGCACTGGGCCACGAGGCGGACATTAATATAGTTTATGTCAGGGAGACTAAAGGCAGTGCTGCCAGATTGAGGGGAAGCAAATATTTAGAGGCCCCCACCACACGGTTTCCGTTGAATGGCGTGTGAGGAGAGGCAGTTGGGTCCGTGGATGCTCCACGATGCAGTCCATCCGTTTTCGGACCAGCTCATTCGACGACCAATTTCGTGAATCGACAAGTTTTCGAAGAGTTTTCGACAAGTAGGATATTTATATTTATATTTTGTTCGTTACAAGAAACATGGCGGCGAAGTCGGAGCCCATCATTCACCGATTAAATTAATGGATTTGCCTCGTTATCGTTACGCCGTCCTCGACCCGGGTCTTTTAATTTATAGCATCGGCTGGATCATCCGATGTGTCGCAGAGCAAAGGCTGATTCCCATCAGCGAGTACAGGTTTGTTCTGTCATCCGTAAAGACAAACTTAACATCACAATTCCTTATTTCATCCATTTCATCGGTAATTGTGGAATTGCAATTGCAGATTGTCACCCGTTGGCTCCACTGATGAGCAGTGGGTATCCCGGTTAATCAATGGTTATCGGAGTGTGCATAGGTGAGCGATCGATCTTTTATTTTAAATACACTTCCCACGCAAGTCCGTAATATTCTCATTTTTGTAATTATTTACAGAACGCCCGTTGGGTCCGTGGATGCTCCACGATGCAGTCCATCCATTTTCGGACCAGCTCATTCGACGAGCAATTCCGTGAATCGACAAGTTTTCGAAGAGTTTTCGACAAGTAGGATATTTATATTTATATTTTGGTCGATTCAAGGATCACGGCGGGGAAGTTGGGCCCCACGATCTACCGGTCAAGTTCGTTAAGAGGGGGTCCAACATCCGGAACATCGGGAATGCGTCCTTGTATGCTATTGACTTCATACTCGACTGCATCTTAGAGGGGAGGGTCACCCCTCTATCAGAATTTCGGTGAGTTCCATTATTTATAAACACCAACTAAACATTATGATTCGCCATTTAAACCATTTTACACGCAATTGTGTCATTTTAATTGCAGATTGTCCCCAGTGCTCTATGGGTCGGAGTGTTGGGAGTCACGATTCATATACGGATGTTGTAGCACCGAAAGGTGAGCAATCGATCCAACCCCTAATCGTAAATACACTTCTCACGCAAATTCGTAACATACATATTTTTGTAATTATTTACAGGGTACCCGACCGTGGCGGAGAGGAATTCAACAGACAACCAATGATTCCTAATATCATCGATGCTACGGTAAATAGAATTTGAGGGAATGCTGTTAATAACAGCTGCACCCAAGGTTCCCCCAAGTCCTTCCTTCTGTTGTCCCGATCCCGGGTACCCCAGCGAACAAGTTCCCCCCACTTTGCTGGGTTGTCCGCATTCCGATTTTTCTAATTAATTTAATTAAAATTTTTTAAAAATCCTTGACTGATCAGATACCGGACGACGATCAGCCGAGGGAAAATTTGTCCCAGGCGGACGGACGCGGGATGCATCGTCTGAGCATTCCGCCCGCCTGGGACAACTCGAATGCGGCCCGGAGTTCCCCGGCAGGGCATCATTCAACCTTGCGGCGCTCCGTGTCGTTAATTGACCTTGCTCACGCGACCGTAAGGGAGGAAGCCGAGGGGAACCCGGCGCCAGCCGAGATGGAGCCTGCACGTGAAATCCCGGCACGTGTCGAAGTCGAAGAACCGATCCCGGTGGGACCTCGGCGCCCCGGCGTCGAAATAGGAGGGGTCGCACCACGTTACGAACCGGGAGAGTAAGAATTTTTTTCGAATTTACGGAGGTCTGATTAACGTTAAAGTTCTACTGTTAAAGTTAACAGTAGATAGAAAGACGATGTAGATTTTTCGGAAAATTCAAAATATCATAAAATCGCAAATTTTTTATTTTGTTGAATTTCAGGAATCTCATAGTTCGAGCGAGGGACTGGCGGCAACAGTTTGTCTGTGACACGCGACCGAACGGGCAAGGCCGGTGAGTCGCATTATTTCGCTGTGATATTTATATATTTGAATAATTTTTATTGATTAATTTTAGGGGCCCTCACTACAGCGACGAAGAAGATTTACAAATAATGGATTTCCTCCTGCAATTCGATGATGTTCGTCCCCTCGCGCCGGGAGGCTACAAGGTGTGGGAGTTTTCGAACAATCTACGTAAGTCGTTTTTTAGCGGGGCAAGACGGGTCAAGCGGGGTAAGACGCAAATTGAATATAACACAATTAATATATATATAATGAATAATACTGATTTTATCTTTTTTTAGTGGCAGACCATGCATCACAGGTCCGCGCAAAGCCTTCGAAACCATTTTATCAAAATTATGATGCCTCAAATACAAAAGTGGTTTCGTTTAATGGACCCGGATCAGCGGGATCATTTCATCGCAATGCGATTTTCGTTACGGAAAGAATGAACAAGCTGCAAGTTGGAACTTGCAATTTGCTCCGTGGTGCATCTCGACAACAAATATGTTTTGTTTAATGGGTAACTTGTTGAATGGTTTTAATGATATTTTTGAGTGATATCGTTTACGACTCGTCAAAATGAAATAATCATTAGTTCTTGCGAATTGAACGAAATTAATATAAACATATTTGGCTAAAAACCAACAGAGATAGGATAAAAATCAAGTATGAACATAATGGTGTATAAGTCGCTTTACGTGTACGCGAAAATGTCAAAAACTTTACACACTGTTCATAATTAATGTACCAAAACAAGCTGCAAGTTGGAACTTGCAATTTGCTTCCTCGGAATTCAAGAAAGCTAGATGTTTAAATTTGCAAGCTGCTCCCCCAGAATTGAAGATATTGTGAGAATCTTCCTCTATGAGGAAGCCAAAGTTAATATAGATAATTTCCTCTTATATTATATTATAATTATACTATAACTATACTTATAATTTCCTCTTAATTATAGATAATTAATATAGATAATATATAATGAATAATACTGATTTTATCTTTTTTTAGCGGCGGACCATGCATCATAGGTACGCACAAAGTCTTCGGAATCATTTCATAAAAATCATGATGCCTCGGATGCAAAGGTGGTTTCGATTGATGACACCCGATCAAAGCGATATTTTTATCGAACTACGATTTTCTTTACGAAAAGAATAAAAAAACACGTGGGGGACAAGAAAAAGCAAAGAACTCGGACGATACGTCGGTTGGCAATTATCTTCGTACTTTAGATCACACCGGTGGCGGAAATTCGTTGAGCGATTTGAATACCGATATAAACGAAAAATCGCTATCGACCGGAAATCGACGGTCGAAAAGCAACAATTTAAACAACGAACGAGTCACCGCGATCGTACCACATCACTATCCCGGAATGTAAGCATTTTTTTCGAATTTACGGAGGTCTGATTAACGTTAAAGTTCTACTGTTAAAGTTAACAGTAGATAGAAAGACGAAGTAGGTTTTCGGAAAATTGATTGCGGCCGTTCCAATTGATTAAGAAGAAAATACAAGAAAAGCCATACAACTTATGAATAAGTTTGTCATGTGAGACAAGGAACAGTGGAAAGGTAAGTTTGTCTCGGGATTTATCCAAGCTTATTGCGATTTCCTATTTTACACTGATTTATTTACCGAGAGACAAATTTTATATCTAATTGATATTTCGAAGAAGGGTCATGTATTGCTTCACTTGGACGCTACTGGCTCCATAGTGGAATACCCGCCAGTAAATACGACGAGGCCATATTATTACGCGTTAACATCTCAACGAGATAAAGACACATCTCCTTTTCCATTTTTAGAATTGATTACTTGTTCCCACAACGTCACGTGCATCACGATGTGTCTTTCTTTGTTCGCGACAGCAGTTAAAATGTATTCCGCCCCGTTTGTCCCAATCATTTTCAAAATAGAAACAGATTTTAGCTTAGCCCTTTTACAATCGGTATTGAAATCCTTTAATGATCAAAAGATTTTGTCGTATTTAGAGCGTCTCTGGGAAGAAATACATAAACCTGAGAAGTCGTTTCGGCCATTAACTATCGTCCATGTATGTTCATCGCATTCGATCCATGCTGCGATCAAACGGATTTAAGTTTTTACAGATCAACCGAAACTTCGAAGGATTTTGGGATCCTGTGTGGCGATCCTCCTACACACGACGTCATTGGAGGAGGCAGTTCGTGTTTTCAAGATGTGTGTAGTACTTTTTGGATCCCCAAAGAAAACGACACGTTGGGAAAAATACCGCTCGTCTATCGAGACTGATGATGCTGCAAGGGGAATCTTGAACATCGTCGAGGCCGTCCTGGATGGGAAGAATTCAGATGGAAGTGACGACAGCGACCCCGATTATGCCGACGTCGATGAGGAAGGCTCTTCATTTGGTAAAGTACAGCACAAACAATCACCATTTTGGGTATACTTTGACGGTATTTATGGAAAAATATTGGCTAAGATTGCTGAAGATGTAACAGTGGAGACGCACGATATCTATGCCCCGCTCTTCATCCGATATTTACTTAATCAAATGTTGCCTTATTATTCGCTGAGGTCCGGTATAATTATACAACGAGCCGGCCTAATGCAACAGCCGAAACTTGGAATAGAATTATAAAAAATATTGTTTAAAAAAAAGAAAATCAGCGAATCCCTCGCTTCATACAGATGCAAGTCGTTATGTACGGGCGGCTTAAAGACCGGAAGTATTCTGAGCGAACTTCCCGGCAGCGACCTTTGGACCCTTGCAATCTGTATGAAACTTCGGATTTAGCTGAAGAAACGTGGTTCGATGGTTCGAAGTCGCATCCTCGAAGAGGGTACTTCACCAACCTCCCGAAGAAAGTTCAGCCAATGAATTATTCTGGAGAAACAGAGGAAGCTGTCGAAAGAATACATCGAAAATCACAGCAGCATGGACTGGACCGAATCATTCGGAAACGGTAGAGAACATGGATTCCATGACAGCGGCGCATGCTGGATTGGGAGATTTTCGATTTTCATATTCTTGGTCTTCATATGAATAAAGATTCGCTGAAAACTCTCCTGCCGGGAGCGTACATCGACGATAACATCATAAATGGTTTTCTTAAGGGATGTAGGGAGCGGTCGTGATGGTGATAACAGACCGCTTATTTTCGACGTGGTTATCTATCAAAACATTTTACGAATGGAAGATAACCGAGTGGAATTTTTGAACTGGGCAATAAAACAGACGGCCCAGAACTATAATATCTGGATAATGCCTTTTGGGAGGCAAAAGCATTGGGTTTTATTTGTTATAGTTTTTCCGCACAAGGCAATAATTTACATCGACTCACTACATGGACAACCATCGGAGGAACAAGTGCAACGACTTTGCATTTACATAGAAAAAGTCCACACTCGACGGGAAGGACGCCATTCCGATTGGGCACAATGGACGCTGTATTGCCCTTCCGACACACCATCACAAATTATCGGCGCGGACGTCGGAGCAGATTGTAGTGCTCATATCCTCGTTTGGGCGTACATGATAATGAAGAGCGAATTGATATCTTTTTCTCAAAAGAATATGATCAATGTACGCCCATGGATAATGAGAACTATAATTGATGCACGCCGTGAACTATCTGAACGAGCGGAAGAGTCCAAATACGATGCGGGACAACCGAAGAAAGTGAATCTCGCCAAGGTACGGAGCCAGAGATGAGTAGGGAGATGTGGAACGCTGGCTTTTTCGGGGTCCTGAAATATAGTAGCGCTGACACGTAGCGGCGAAATTCGGAGGCTCGCGGCGGTCAAAGTGCGCGCGGGCGCACGCAAATGGGCGTGGCCAAACACCGTGGTCATGCTTTGGCGAAGTGGGGGAAACCACAGAATAGTGGTCAAAGCCGATCTGCAGATTCCAAACGAACCGGCGAATTACGAATTCCGTCGGTCGGTAATGGATACTGCTCGCATGCACGTAAATACGCTTCGGTCGTGGTGTGGCGAAATGCAAAACTACAACTCGTCGTGACGGCCGGTCTGCAGATTCCAAACGAACCGGCATATTACGTATGTAGTCGATTGACACTAGATATAGCTTGTCAACACGTAACGGCGCGTTTTATTTACATTCTAGCTATGTTTACATAGCTTTCGCACCACATGACCATCACTAGCGCCCGAGAGAGCCTTCCTCGATCGTTTCGGTTTTTGTAACAAATCAAATAATTTTTTTCCACCTTCCAATCTTCTTTTTCGAAGTTCTCAACAATCAAATCATTTTGCATTAATACAAACGAAAGACTCGGAATAACCCTTCTTCGATAATGCGGAAATTTCTTCCTTTCAATTACGAAAACAAAAAATTACCAGAAATAGAGAAAAAGCTCTTGCAGCTTGAGGATTGAGTTCATATTTTTTAAAAACATCAATTTGGAATTTATAAAATTTACCGGTGACGCTACTCGGTAATCTATAGGCTGTCGTGGTTTTATCATACAGACCAGTTCACGAAAGTCATCTCCGAAAACAAAGGTGAAACGATCAACACACACACACACACACACACACACACACACACACACACACACACACACACACACACACGCACACACACACACACACACACACACACGCACACGCACGCACGCACGCACGCACGCACACATAAGAAAAAAGGAAGAGGGAGCGAGTCCCAAGACGCAACGAAAACAACAACAATGGTCCCATCCGAACGGAGAACAGGCCGTGTTTACATTTGATTGTTGTCACAGACACAAACACACACACACACACAGACACACACACACACAGACTCATCCGGCTCTATCTATATTTCGCGTTCGGTATGGTCATGAACGAAGCCGGCGAAATAGGATTTCTCGATTCTCACTCATCCTCAAGTTTGGCCGGCGCGCTTGGCGCCCGCTCGTCCCGCGCCGCCCGCCGTGGTGGGTTGGCAATAAGCGGGATCCCCACTCCAAATTATAAAATCATTATGCGATCATCTCTATGAGAATGATTTTAAAACATTTTTATGAGCCCATGATACATCTATTTTATAACAAAAATTGCGAAATAGAATCATTCAAATACAAAATAAAAATAATTATAAAAAATTCAACATGACGCGAAGACTTGAAAACGAAAATTTTAAAGTCTGATATGGATTGTTCACTTGGGTGACAAATTGTTTGATGACGGCATTATGAAACAAAGCTGCAATAAAACTTGCGTTGTGCTTTCCTTGCATCATAGGTAGTGCACGAAATCTTTTCATGGGGGGGGGGGGGGGGCATTCTTTTTCAATCTTGTATTTTCTCGGAAGACAGTTTCGTTCACTACCCATCCTTCGGAAAAAACAGATTGTAAATTTCAACTTGCAGCCTGTTTTTGATAACATGAGTGGTAGAACCTTCGAATGGGAATTCGAGACCCAACGTTTTATCCCTTTAAACTCGTTTCATTTTGGGCCTTCTACACAGTCTAAATTTTCTGTCGCTCAAGACAGCCTCGACCAAGACATTCGACCATAGAAAAAATCAGAAGAAATTTCTGATTTAAAATATCTGAATCTTACACGACTTTTTATCTCGCTTAAAGGTGCGAATGGTTTATGAATAAATATTGAGAAATATACTCGCATTATATAACATTTTTATTACAAATTTTGCATAGATTTTTTTTTTTAATTTTTTTTTCTTTGCTGAGCCTTTAGATTAAATTTCTGCATATGGAAAGAGACGTATTCCTTTTGGAAAAAGTTCGAGGAATCCAAAAAAAAAATATTTCAAATTTTTTCAAAATGTCATAATCGTCCAAAAATCGATTCATATTTTTAAAACAGGTTTTTTTCATGAAAAATGTGAAATGTCATTGCTGCAACAGAACATTTTTATTGGAATTAAAAATTTGTCAAATTTATTTGTTTATTGTTATCGAAAAATTTCATCGGAATAAAAAATTTGTTTGTTTGTCCAAGTAATGTGTAATACAGTAAATGTATTGTAGCCACCGCTTTACGGGACTATGTATTTTAAATTTTCGCGCGCAACTATCGCACTTCGATAGTGCTATATTTGCCCAAAAGAGAGCATCAGCGGACGAGCGACCATCGAAACTGCGAAAGTATTGCATCATCAACATCGCTGCTCGTGCTGCAGTCGGAATTCCGAATGCTCGACCTACAAAAAGACTTCATTCGCGATCGACGCGACTCACCCCACGTCGCGTGTAATAAGCATTCGCGCGTATCCTTCACGGGTAATTTCAAAGAAGATAAATTCTATGAGTGCCGTTTTTTCGAGCATAATAGAATTCGCGACTTCAGTCTCGATACTCTCGGCTGGGCGTCGGGGTTTGTTTTTGGTGATTTATATCGCTAAAAAAGTGGACTTAATCGATCATTTTAATGTCACTGCAGTGCGCGCGTGCAGCCTTACATATATGGTTTTCCGTTTCCGGGACGGTGAGTGGTGTGCCTGGCACCCATTCGTTCCGCGTATGTGATGTCGCGGCAATGGACAAATTCCATTTTTTGCAAAAAGACTTCGTTCGCGATTGAACGTTAATTCGCCCGCGCCTCGCGCTTCGAGCGTTTCTCACATTTTCATCAATCGAGCTCGCGTAAGTGAAATTCGCCGCTCGCGCGTTCGTCCTTAGTCAGTACAGCTGTGTGTCGTAACTAGTCTCGTCATATCGGCCACGAAAACTGAACATTGAATAAAAATCGAAATAATACATCGACCGCGACTTCGCGGTTCCCCCCTCGTCGTCGTTCGTCGCTGCGGCACCGCATCCGGTGGATCCGTTTCGTCATCTTCCGTGATCGCATTACGACGTGATCGTCTCACCATCCGCCATTGGCGTCCTCTCGTGCGGCGCATGTGCGCGCACGATTTCGTCGACCCTGCCGGCGGCTATTTTGGTCATATTTTCCTCATATCTTATGATAACTTGCGTTTATACTGTGTTTCGACTGTGTGAGTCTCGTGAATTAATGACGCTTAATATGGTTATTTTCCCCTTTTGTAAGGGTACCTGCTACGCACCTCGCGTGCGATCGTTCGCCATCCACTTCGCCTTATTATTTGCATACCTCTTGTTAGAGGGAATGACTTGGATTTCTTTATTTGATAAGATCTTTGCTCAAGCGCTAATGCGCGATTTACCCTATGATCCTTCTTTCGTGATCATTATTTATGTTCAATAACGAATTTGCCTCCCACGCGGGTTATTTGGAAAACCTTCTTTCATTCTCGACTTTTGATGTTCTTGCCAGCTCTCGTTAGCATAATTTATCGCATTCGATGCGAGGTTATTTTAGACATCTCTCGCTAAGGACTATTAGCGAAGAGTAATGCTCTGGATAATTTCTCCGCGAAATCGCTAGCCACTAAATAACCCGGGTGTGACGAACAACATTTATTGGTCAAGTGCTGCCAAATAAAGAAGAAAAACAAGATAGGAGTGTATTTCTTCCAACGATGTTGGCGAAATTGTCACCGACGTCAGCCATATTCAACGATGTTTAGACCTTAGCTAGTTTATCTGGCTTTAGCGTATTTGAAAAAGTTGAATAGCGATTTTCAAGCAAACCAGCACGACCACGTTTTTGCAGTATTGATATTTGACATCGAGTTTTTGCCGAAACCGTGTTCTTTTTATCGATTTTACAATATAATTTTTTTTTTTCGTATCGAACACCGACCCAAGCCACACTGCGTTGCGACCCACTAAGTGGAGGTAAGTAATTTTTTCAAACGAATATAACGTTACTCCAAACAATTTTGAGGCTATTAGTGATGAATAATATTATTCAATTATTATCATTATTCCAGTTCCATTTTCATTATTTATTTTCTGTAACGTATAGCGCGACAGATCGTTGCCGCTCCAACGGCCTTATGGCCACCGCGGTCAGCTCCGCAATGATCGAAAAATATCGATAAATAGAAGAGAATAACGGGAACGAAGGAATGTGACAAATAATACGTTGGGCCAACGCTCCAAATAATTCCGAAGTTATAATATAATAATTCGGAATTATTTCCAGTGTAAAACATGCGAAACGTTACCGGTATAATCAACAACACCCTAGCGGCCTTGGAGGGCCAACGGTCCGAAACCCCGGCGCGTGGCAACGGACAGGACACCGGCGAAAAAGGGGACTCCGACCAATCAAAGGACGAAATCGGACAGTCGAAGGCACCCAAATTCGTATAAAAGGAGCCACCCAAGAACCAGGAAGACAGTTATTTTCTCTGTTACAGTAACCACGGACCTCCAGCCATCATCGAACCAGCCGCAGAGAACCGCCACGGAAACGGCAAGGACAAGGGTGGAGTTCGAGAAAGCAGCCGAAAAGATAGACGGAGAAAGCCGCGAGACTAAAGGAGGAAGAAAGCCACCCGAGGCATCAATTTATGTTGGAAATCGTAAAGATTCCAAGTTCCCTCCTTTTCTGCTAATCTGTTATGGGACAAAATCCCGTGGAGGCGCATTGGAAGCGCGAGCAAAGGCATAAATCATTGATCCATCGCCGACCGAGCGAGAAGCGCACCTCTACTTCTAACGGGTTCCGCTCACGGATCGATACTGACGTATCGGCAACCACAGCACCGCGCGAGCCCGATCAGCCGTAGCCAGGCCGTACGGAGGGGGTACCGCGAGCGCCGAGGTATGGACCATCGATCGAGCATCTAACAGCAGAAGGGGAGCCGCCCCTATCGCCGTTGCGAACTCCAGCGCGCAAGCTTCGTGGCCCCGAAGAGTGAAGAGAAAAGTCGCGTCGAGAAGAACAACGCCCGTCCCACCCCACGTCCTCCACAATTTAAAGAGCGAAGCGACAGGTGCATGTAGGCGAAGCGATAAAACCCAAATTGTATACACACGGCGGCGAAATAAAAACGATTTTACCTAATTCTCGTGTCACGAATTTTCTTGCGTACTCTTGGCCCGGATTTAATTACTGTGACGCAATATCTACCGTTACATTTCATTTCTTATTACTTAATTTTGCCAAAGTTGGCAGATAGTTTTTTTTAGTCATAATTTTTTTTTTGGTTTTACTAATAACAAAAAGAATGTTCCTGCAAATAACTACAAATTAAAATCTTTAAATATTGAAACAAAAATAAACAAATTTTTAAGTTGGGGGCCAGGCTTGAAGAGATAATCATATTTCGTTTGGCTAGGATTTGTAATAATCAAAGTTCATCGTTTATTAAACTTGTAAATAAACTGTGCAAATGTATCTACGCAGAATATTTATCAATAAACTCGGAAATAACCTAAATAATCGAAGTTTTTCATTTATTAGACTTGGAAATAGACTGTGCAAATTTATCCCAAAGCTCTTCCACCGCGTCTATCCATGGATTACGAACTGTGTCTTTTTATACTCGACTTTGGCTGCAGCGATATTTTCCTCAATGACGGTCGGTTCCAACCCGCATGCAATTTCCTCGCTCCTGATAAACTGCAACTTCGCAAGCTTTTCAAATACGAACGATTGCTTTTCAATCTTCAATTGCTCCTCGTATTTCCCAATTGTTGATTCCTCAACTTGCTGCAATGCATCTTCGTCAGCAAACGCATAGATTTTTCTCTCTCGATCCTCTCTCAAGCCCTGCTAAGGGAGCGTTGGCACTTTAGTCATACTCGAGTAGTTGGAGAAATTGTAAATTAATATGAGTTGTAATTTCAGTCATCTTTGAGTCATCCTCGTTTGAGCAACAGGTCCAACAGGTGATGGAACCGGTTCGAGCGGAATTATGGTCGAATCTCTAATGTATCGCGGCAAATATTTAATGCATGACGGCTCAACAATATTTCATACTAGTCAGGCGTCGATTGGCTCAAGTTAACATCGGTTGGAGTGACGAGGCTGATTGAGGAAACCGCCAATGTATTTTGAATCATTAATTTTTAATAATGATAATAAAGAACAATGTTTACAATATTTTAACTTCAATTATTTATTATTACGCTTATTCAATTTCTAATCAACGATGTTTGCGAAGATATGCTCGCTCTCTCTGTCGTTCCAATTTTTATTCGTTATACAGGCGTTATATATTATTATTCGTTATATTGACTATCACAACGCGGTATTAAGTACACCGCAATCGCTGCTTCGTTATTACTAAACTTTTACAGTTTAAACATAAATGTTGTATCAACGTTGGCTTACAAATGAAAAAGTTACCAAAATTGGTATCTCGGTACTTCGATCTCCTGTTTCGTAGTGTCTTGGCTGATAGATTTGACACGATCCATTTATTGAAGCAGTGAGAAGTATTTTACAGTACGGCAAAGGTCTGAGGTTTGATTGAAGCTGCTGTACACGCCTGGAATCGCTGATTAACGACTGGAAGAGGCAGAAAATAGTGATTCTTAGAAAAGGGGACAAGCCGCTAACGGAGACATCGTCGTACAGGCCGATATGCCTTCTCGACTCGATGGGGAAACTTTCGGAGGGACTGATCCTCGAAAAGATAGACAACCACATGACTGGAGAACATAGCCTGTCCCAAAAGCAATATGGCTTCTGCAAGGGACGCTCGACGGTCGACGCCATACAGGCAGTGGTCGATAAAGCAACGGAGGCCAAAAACAGGACGGGAAGATTGAAGAAAAAGGGGTTCTGTGCCCTCGTCTCAATTGACATCCGGAACGTCTTCAACACTGCCAGATGGAGCAACTGTATCGACGCACTGGAGAAAAAGAAGGTTCCGGCATACTTACTTCGTATGTTGGACAACTACCTCAGCAACAGATGGGCAATTTACGGCGGAGAGTCGTGGACGATAATGGAAGAGATGATGCGAGGTGCACCGCAGGGACCGAGGGTAGGCTCCGTCATATGGAACGTCATGTATGCTGACTTCCTAAAGATGGACCTACCCGTGGGCACCGAGATGATTGGCTTCGCTGACACCCTCATTATCTGCACAGCCGACAACAATAAAATGGAGTAATCAACTTACCTACCTTCGAGTAGAACTAGACCGGAAGCTGAATTTTCAGCCTCACATAGTTAAGGCAATCAATAAGGTCATTGAAAGCGGCGGAAACGTCTCTAGACTAATGCCAAACGTCGGTGGGCCAAGGGAAGCGAAGAGAAGAATCCTCGTCTCGACGTTATACTCGAAGCTGCTCGATGCAGCGCAAGTGTGGGCATCGGCCACAGGTAAACAATCGCTGGCATCGGCGCAGCGGACGGTAAGCTAAGGATCTCATCGGCATACCGCACGGTTTCAGCCAGCGCGGTACTGGTTCTGGCCAGCGTACCCCAATCGATCTTCTAGCAATAGAGAGGCAGGAAGTCTTCAGAGAAGGCAAAAACATGGGGCAACTCATAAACGAACAGGAGGACAGGGGAGTTGAAGCCGAAATTTCGCGAATTTATTTATTTATTCTTCGATTTTTCATCGGTTTTCCGTTCGACAACGCAGTGCGCGCCGGTTGTTTGAAACTTCGTACATTCCGATTTAATTCGGAATTTCAGTGCTTCTCGATTTCTTGGCGTTTCCACGGGTTTTTCGGTCGACAACACAGTGCGCGCCGGTTGTTTGACAGTTCGTGTATTCCGATTCATTTCGGAATTTCGTGTTTCATTCGTTCTCTTCGCGTTTTCACCGGGTTTGCTTACGACGACACAGTGCGCGCCGGTTGTTTGAACACTTCGGTACATTTCAATTTATTTCAAACTTCGTGTGCTCGGGTTTCTTCGGTTCTTCGTCGGTCTTCGTCCTCGAAGCTCGGTGCGCGTCGTTTGTTTTGACACTTCGGTACATTTCAATTTATTTCAAACTTCGTGTGCTCGGGTTTCTTCGGTTCTTCGTCGGTCTTCGTCTTTGAAGCTCGGTGCGCGTCGTTTGTTTTGACACTTCGGTACATTTCAATTTATTTCAAACTTCGTGTGCTTGGGTTTCTTTGGTTCTTCGTCGGTCTTCGTCTTCGAAGCTCGGTGCGCGTCGTTTGTTTTGACACTTCGGTACATTTCAATTTATTTCAAACTTCGTGTGCTCGGGTTTCTTCGGTTCTTCGTCGGTCTTCGTCTTTGAAGCTCGGTGCGCGTCGTTTGTTTTGACACTTCGGTACATTTCAATTTATTTCAAACTTCGTGTGCTCGAGTTTCTTCGGTTCTTCGTCGGTCTTCGTCTTTGAAGCTCGGTGCGCGTCGTTTGTTTTGACACTTCGGTACATTTCAATTTATTTCAAACTTCGTGTGCTCGGGTTTCTTCGGTTTTTCGTCGGTCTTCGTTTTCGAACCTCAGTGCGCGTCGATCGGTTTAACACTTCGTGAATCTTCTGTCGGCCTTCGTCTTCGACAACTCGGTGCACGTCGATCGTTTTGACACTTCGTGAATCTTCTGTCGGTCTTTGTCTTCGACAACTCGGTGCGCGTCGATTGTTTTGACACTTCGGTACTTCTCAATTTATTTCAAACTTCGCGTGTTCGGGTTTCTTCGAATTTTCCGTCGGTCTTCGTCTTCGAAGCTCGGTGCGCGTCGTTTGTTTTGACACTTCGGTACTTTTCAATTCATTTCAAACTTCGCGTGTTCGGGTTTCTTTGAATTTTCCGTCGGTCTTCGTCTTCGGAGCTCGGTGCGCGTCGTTCGTTTTGACACTTCGGTACTTTTCAATTCATTTCAAACTTCGTGTGTTCGGGTTCCTTCTATTTCTTCGTCAGTCTTCGTCTTCAAAGCTCAGTGCGCGTCGATTATTTGACACTTCAGTACTTCCAATTTATTTCAAACTTCGTGTGTTCAGGGTTCTTCGGTTTCCTCGTCGGTCTTCGTCTTCGAAGCACAGTGCGCGCCGGTTGTTTTGACAGTTCGTACATCCGAATTATTTCGGATTTCTTCGTTTCCCTTCGATTTTTTCGGTTTTCGGGATTTTTCGCTCGATAACACAGTGCGCGCCAGCTGGTTTGACAGTTCGTACATCCGAATTATTTCGGATTTCTCCGTTTTCCTTCGATTCTTTCGGTTTTTCGCGGTTTTCCGATCGACAACACAGTGCGCGCCGGTTGTTGTGACAGTTCGTACTTCCGAATTACTCCGGGTTTCTTCGTTTTTCATTCGATTTTTTTCGGTTTTCGCGATTCTTCGTTCGATAACACAGTGCGCGCCAGTTGTTTTGACAGTTCATACTTCCGAACTCTTCCGGATTTCTTCATTTCCATTCGATTTCCACGAATCCTCGTGGTCTACCCGACCCTTCAACGATGACGACCAATTCCGCGAAGATGGATCGTCGTATCACAGGCCTCGTCAGCACGTTCCGGTGCATCGAAGCCATCACAAAGCTTGCGCGGGACGCAACGCCCCAAAACACAAATAAAGCCCAAGCACACACTCGACTCGAATTGCTGGAAAGCAACTGGTCTCGCTTCCGACAGGAGCACACGGCGCTCCTCGAGATGAATTGCGACAACCTCGCAGAAACGATTTACTTCAAGGAGGCAGTAGAGGCGCAGTGTCAACAAGCTTACGAGGAAGCTAAGGTAAGCCTTTTGCCAATTAAAGAACACTACGACCAGGTTGAACCTTCGGGGGCTAACCTCGCAGACCTCTCGGCGACCACGGGCCCTTCACACCTTCCAAGCGCGCTGCCAAAGATTCAACTTCCTGACTTCAACGGGGAATTCACCGCATGGAGACCCTTCCACGATCTCTTCGTCTCTATGGTCGGCCAAAACCCAGAAATAACTTCCGTCGAAAAGATGCACTACCTTCGAAGCGCGGTCAAGGGTGACGCTGCGCAGCTAATCGCCAACCTTCCGGTCTCTTCCGATTCTTTCGCTTCGGCCTGGGACCTCCTCGTCGCTCGGTACGAGAATAAACGACTCCTCGTCGCAGCTCAGCTCGACAAATTCTTCGGTATGCTACCCGTCGCACCCCGTTCGTATCAATCGTTAAATCACCTCATCAACACAGTCACCGTGGTCACAAACGCCTTAAGGGCTTTACAGATGCTAGTGAATGAGTGGAGCGTAATATTGGTACACTTCATCGTCTCTTGCCTCGACGCTCGTCTACGGGAGCAGTGGGAGCTGCGATTGGGGACGACTACTTCACCAGCCGACCTCACAACCCTACGAGACTTTCTTCTCACCCGAGCTCGCGCGCTCGAGTGCATGGACTCCTTCCCTTCAACTCAGTCTCATCGGCCCACTTCCACTGTGACCTCGAGACCTGGTCCAGCCACACCTAACCAAAATCCTCCAGCTAAAGCGATGCCGGCTCGCGTCTCATCGCACGCTACCATCGCTGCGGTCAATTCATCGGAACCACTTCGCCCCACCGGGCTCGCCACTCAAAATTGTCACTTCTGCCTCGGACCACACTTCATCACCAAATGCGACCTCTTCAAGCTCAAGACTCCAAAGGAACGACGAGTCATCGCCGAGCAACGACGGCTCTGCTTCAATTGTCTCGGACCACATTCTGCTCACAACTGTCGAGTCACGGGGCGCTGCTTCGAATGCAACGGGAAGCATCACACCATGATTCACCTTCCTTCGAGCGCAACACCGGCCAGCACTTCCCTCCAATCGCCACCTTCTGATGGACCACATCCGCACTCGACGACGAGACCAACGGCAACTTCATCGCCAAATGAGCCTTAGGCTTGACTCCAACAAAGCCTACGATGCAACATCACTTCCGGGACGCGAGAGAGTTCGGATCAACTCTTAGCGTCACTCCCTTCAGCTTTCGTCGGCACTTCAACAACGGACACTTCAACCACGCCGACGGGTCGACCTTCGGTCTTGCTGGCCACGAGCCAAGCAATCTTCACCTCGCCATCGGGCATCCGACATTGGATCCCACTTCATCGACCCTGAGGTTCTGAGCTTTCATCCCTCTCAGAACGCAGGGCTCAACTTCTTCGGTTTCAACGGATGACCGCTTCACTCCCAACGTGCGGAGTCGGCGGCCAGGCAGCGGGACGGACGCGGGGAGCGACCACCGTCACTCTCTCTTCGTCACTTTATGATCCGACTTCACACTTCACGTTTACGGCGTTCATTCGGAACGTCTCGACTTCACCGCTCGCCTTCCTTCCACACTTCGGTCCGGTCAACACTTCAACTTCAAGCTCGGTTCGTATACTGCACACTTCAATTGATGACGAGGTCACTTGCGGTTTCAGAAAATTTTGGGAGCAAGAGAAATTCCGCCGGATTCGGCCCCTACACCCGAACTGGAGGAGTCTTCTTGTAAACAACATTTTTGAGAGACCCATTCGAGAGACAAACAGGGCCGTTACGTGGTACGGCTTCCCTTCAACCAGCCACCTTCGTCTCTCGGAGATTCGTACGCTGGTGCTAAACGGTGTCTTCTGCAGCTGCAACGACGGCTTCCGGCCAACGAAGCTTACCGGGACTTATGCAACGGATTCCTTCAGGACTACGAGACCCGGTCACACATGACTCGTGCTCCAACGGCTGTCTCTTCAAACCCAAGGTATTATCTTCTTCACCACGGTATTCTTCGCACCCATAGCACCACGACAAAACTTCGCGTCGTATTCAATGGTCCCTTCAAGACGACGAACGGTGTATCGATCAACAATATTCTTCCAACATCAAACTTCTCGGCCACGTATGGACTTTGCACACGGACAACCTTAAGTTTACTCTTCGACTACCCTTCTATACTGAAATCACGAGAAAAGGGATTCTCTCGGAGCCGGCTTCATTGTTCGATACATCAGGGTTCAGTTCACCAGCCAGCTTCACAGCGAAAGTCTTCTCGAAAGAACTGTGGTTGGCAAAAACTTCAACGGGATGACCATCTGCCACTTCGACTTCAGGAAAACCGGCTTCACTTCAGAGACAGATTGAGCGACCTCTCTCTTCCTCTCTCTCCTCAGTCTACCTCGATGCCTTTAATTTTCAACCTCAACAACGCTGATCTTCACGGCTCTTCGGACACTTCCCAACAAACTCTCACGGCTACCTCAGATCCAAATCTACAGATCTGGGATCTTCTGGACTCCTCCTCCTGCACCAGGCTTCTACGGAGTGCTGCAGTTCGCCAGCGAGCTGCAGCACGCTTCAAACGGCTTCCTCATACTTCACTGGCCACTCGAACTACACCTGGACCCTCAGAACACAAACCACTTCACTTTCGTATGAAGAATTTACGACTCTCCTTACGGAAGTTGAAGTAGCATTAAATTCAAGGCCACTCTGCTTATAACGGACTACTTCCACCTTCACGATGGCCACGAGCTCGAGTGACCGAACTTCACCCACGATCGGACGGTCTCACTCGAGTCGTGACACTTCGCACGGCCTCCTCAACCTTCAAGCGGCCAACTTCAAGGTTATCGGTTCTCCCGGTAGATTCTTCGTCAACAACAGTTGCCGAAGGCGGGGAGTATGTTCAGGAAACTTCGTAATTTCGGGAGTCACCGTGGGGGGTCAGCAGCTCTCGGCCGGTCGCTGGCCTGACCCCCGCGGTGCTCCAATTCGCCGCTCAACTGACCCATCGATCAACGCGAATATTCGATCGATTTCCGGGTTCTTCTTCACTTATTCGACATACCTCGCAGTAACCGGACGCTTCTTCTAACGGTTTTGCTTCTCGGTTACCGTAAGAACGGTCTACTTCGTATTTTCGGCACTTCTTCCACGGCAGTTAATTCGGGTAATTGAGACGATTTACAACCGTCTCAATTTTCGGGTTAATTAAATACTTCGGCTCACTTCGAATCACGCGTCTAACGAAATCGACGCGACCACGCGGTATCCTCGCGACGCCATTAGCCACGCGGCTACGGCAACCCATTTCTTGTAATTGTTATATTATAGTGAATAAACCGATTCATTTATTTTCCGGTAACAATTTGTGCTTCGGTGTACCTGTATTTTTTGGACCTTTCTTCCGAATCCGGACTCTTAGAAAATTTCCCTTCCTCCCTTCACGCTCACAACCAGATTCGAGGTCTGTTCCCAGACGCGAAGGATTAATGAATATATCGACAAGACGCTAAAAAAAGATTCGTGAGAACCGAAGAATCGGGGACAGCGGGTAGAACACCAATAACGAAGATACGACTAGAACAAGGATGACTGAAGAGTCAGCAACATGACTCTAAACGGGGCCCCTGTTCACGAAGTTCAATAGCCCGTAAGGGAAGTATTGTGAACAGAACAATGGGCCCGGGAAACGGGAGTTATAGGTTTAGTCGGTATGTCCAGGCCCGTTCTGGAAGAGTCCGGCACAACGTCTATAAAGAATTCGCCTTTTTTCCTCCGGTCGCTACGTGCGACAAAAAAAAAATAAAAAAAAAATTGATACTCATCTCTGGAAGCATGGTCATAGCGATAATAGTGTGTTCCAAGATCACAATTATGCAAAAAAAAAAAGAGGGCAAGCAATGGCGAAGGTCGGATTCCTTGTCAAGCACGCCGGCGCGCGGATAGTGGCACAGGTCCCCGGCGTGGGAGGAGCCAAACTAGCCTTAAAAAAAGAAAAAAAAGAAGAACGGCAATGGAAACCTATCTCATAAAAAAGAGCATCAGTGAAGAAAGTTTCATCTACTTCCAATCGTGAAATGCATGGTGATTTGTTAAAAGCAGAATTAAGGCGTGTTCGAAGAGCCAAAAAAACCACCCGAATGAGCGCCTATAAAATTCCGACCGGCTGTCCGACAAACTAAAAAAAAAACGGATAAAGAGGAGATCGCAACGAATGGTGGCGACGAGTATTTGTGTGATGAGAATTGACTCGATCGAGCAATAGTTTTCCCAGGAAGTGCTACGGGACCATCGGCAAATGCCAAATACAAAACATAGGTTATAAAGCAATAATTAATTACTAAGAATTAAGCAAAACTTCATAAACGAGTTATTAAGCAATAAAAGTTAATTAAACATTTAAAAAAAAACACCCCCGCGGGATAGGGGTTAGAATATTCCCGAGGTAAGGCATGCCTGTCGTAGGAGGCGACTAAAATCCAGGGGAAGGAAACCCCTCACAACAAACCGATCATGAGCAACGTCAATGAAGGAACGAAGTTTACGGTGCAGAGGAGAAATACCTTAGTACCGGTCGAGGTCAGCTGTGTTAAAGCAGGCAGCGCTGGATCGTCATCCCATGACTGCGAAATAACAAAGGTGGACGACCAGGTCAAAGAGGCGGCCACGAACAGAGAAAGGGTTCCGCGTTTCTGGATGGAGAAGTGGAGCAACGTCTTGACGCTGCTTCAAGAGCAACAAGCTAATATGGAAGAGCTACAAAAAGCCTTCCTTATCGCCTGCAACGCTCCACCAAAGAACGCGCCAATGCCAGTCAAGGACAATATGGCAAAAACCAAAGCACACATGGATAGTATATGTAGTGCCGTCCCTAAAAGCGGCAAAAGGGAGCTTCGATGGAGAGTCGGCAGACGTCCGGCTACCAATTAAAGTTCGTAGGCAAAGATCGAGAGCAGCCTCCCAGGGAAACCCAAGTACCCTAAAACGGAAAAGAGAGAAGCGTCAAAAACTCTTGAAGGGTGCTTTCCGTAGCGGGGCAAGGACAGTGTCTGGAACAAGGAATAGGCAAAAGATACACGGGGAAAAGCGAGCACATCTTCCACGGAAAAAGAAAAGGACAAAGACCCACAGGGACCCGAGAACAAAGAAGACCCCAGGTAATATCTCAAAAAGAAAAAGAATGCCAGTGAGACTACAATTAATAGTTTTGACACGTTGAAACTTTAAACGCGATCATCCCGAAACTACATTTTCAAAAACTGCTTGTGTTGTAGCTCAAAAAGTTAATGACCGATTTCGATGAAATTTTGGGAGGTTACTCTCAGTAATATTATCGGAAGAATATACCTAAAGTTTGGAAGGTAGCGTGTACATAAATAATTTTTTGGGGTCAAATATGTCGAAAAAATGGTCGAAAATTTGAACTTTAGAGTAAAAAAGCTCCCAAATTTTCAATTTTGCACTTTTTCATAATTTTTCAGGTATATCCTTCCCCTTAATATGTCAGTAAACGAATGACACTCGTTAAATCTTTTTCAGATCAACAGCAAAAGAGTGACAACTGCAACAGTTTTCGATGACGGGGAAAACAGGCGCCCGAAGACCCTTAACAACGCCGCCATTTTGTTAGTCATCCCAAAAACAAAATTTCTTTTTCAACTTGGATGTTATAATAAAATTGTCAATATTTGAAAATGATTCGATTATTTTATCCTCTCCAAAAAAAATTCCCAATTTTTACGTTACCTTAGGATTTCTGGCCTCAAGTGATTTCATGTGCGAACTGAATCAATTGCTCGCCGAGGGAATCGTGATCAATGGGAATTAATACAGTGTAAAAAATGCATTGCTTTATCTGTGATAAAGCCCGCCCGTGCTTTTCTGAAATGTATTAAAGGCCACGGCGGATATTGGGCGTGTGAAAGGTGCAAAACTCGTGGCGAGCGTGTCAAAAATCGTACAATATATCCGCATGATAATTGCCATGAAAGAACGAACCAATCCTTTCGACATTAAACTCAAGAAGAACACCGCAATGGTCGTCCGCTGTCATTAGAAATTAAACAGCTGTTCGATCTCGTCTCGCAGTTCCCGTTGGAGTCGATGCACCTGTGCTTCATTGGCATCATGAAAAAACTGGGTAAGTATTGGATCTTCGGCAAGAAGCAAGAACCGGTTTACAGAAAAACCAAGCTTGGGGTGCAACAGTGAAAAGGACTTTCGAACAGATTAAATAATCTCAGGCAGTGTATTCCCCTGGGATTCCAATGGAAATCGCGATGCATCAATGGTATTGCGATCTGGAAACCAACCGAATTCCGGTTCTTTTTATTGTACTACGGTCCGACCGTTTTGCGAGGAATACTTGATTCAAACATTTCTTAATGCTTCATTCTGCATGTAATATTTAAAAAAAAAAATTTTCGAATCAACGCCCGTTTTTTGTGGTCGAGAATCTCAAATTTTGAACGCGCACAACTTGATTCATATTGCGGATGACGTACAAAAAATAAATTGCACGCTGAGCGAAATTTCCGCTTTTCCTTTCGAAAGTCTCCAAGGGCCGATGAAAACGCATCTGCGCACAAATTTGTCGCATTCGTTATAGAACCAAAAAGAATCGAATTTAGCGGTCGTTATAATACAAAAAAGTCGAACCTTGCATATTGCTTCCTAATAATTTTTCACATTTGCCAAAGTTTCCTCTATGAGGAGCTGTGCCGATCAATTTTGGCTTCCTCATAGAGAAAGCTCTGGCAAATGTGAAAAATTTAAGAAAGCAATGTGCAAGGTTCGACTTTGCACCCTTGTTCTTATATAAAATCCGTTCGTAAGTCGATCTAGTCCAGAATAAATATATAGTGAATTCCATGTCAAATTTAAAAGAATTAAAAATCGCATTAAATTCAAACGCCAAGATAGATTTTGCCCAAATTCTATACCGAACATCTTTCGATAATAGTACAACTTTGTACTAATTTTGAACCCGATATCTCGAAAATTGTGGAAGCTAGAGCACTTACGTTGATTTTCGAAAAATTTCAAAATGATATAAAATATGAGTGGCTCGATGGATTTGGCTCAAATTCAATACGGAACCTCTTTCGATGATAGTGCAACTCCGTACTAAATTTAAGCCAAATATCTCAAAAATTGCGCAAGCTAGAGAGCGCACGACACCTTTTAACCAATTTCAAAATTCTCTCAGAACAAAAGCACTGCATGGATTTCGCTCAAATTTAGTACCACGAATATTCCTGAAGAACCGCAACACTTGACTGAATTTTAGCCCGATATCTCGAAAATTGTGCAAGCTAGAGAAAAAAAATCGATTTTTGAAAAATTTTAAAATCACGTAAAAACAAAAAAAATGCATGGATTTGTCCGAAAATTAGATGAAGCAAGGCACCTGGAACCCTTCATATGTGTGATAAGTTTCAGCTCGATATCTCAAGCCGTGCTAAAGTTGTGAACGTTAAACCAATGCTACATACATACATACACACTAGAGTGGTCCTTATATTGCCTTTGGACGAATTTTGACCCGCTCCCCCACCAGATAGGCTCCAAATAATTTAAAAAAAGTTCCCTCAATTGGCAGCCCGCCATCTTTAAAACCGGCCATTACCAGCAGGGGTCATTTTTCCCCTTTGAAATACACAGGATTTTTCGACTCTCTAGTAACATGCCTATTTGAGTCGCTTGAAATCATCTTAAAAATCCAATATCAATCTCAATGAGCCCGTGGCACCTTTGTGCATGAAAAAAAACTCTTACGGTTTGATTTTGAAATAGGTACGGGTCGTTCCACGCCGATATATAAACATGTTTTTCGGTTTTTCTTTATTCCCGGATAATTTTGTCAGAAAATTTTTTAGATTTGAAATATCAATCTTAAAATTCAACATACTGATCTTGAAAGCCATATTGGTCATTCCGACTCAATTTGTTTTTCTTTCTTGTTTCGTTTTTCCTCTAGTTGCCGAATAATTTTATCAAAATAAAGTTCAAAATATCCGATCTCGTTCTAAAAATTAAAGATACCGGTCTTGAAATTATTATGGGCCATTCCAACTAGAAACGTTCTTCATTTTCCATTAAAATTTAATTTTCCACAATAAATAGTGTTTTAAGTTGGAATATCCCATATTCATTTCAAGACCAGTATTTTCAATTTTCAGAATAAGATCGGATATTCTGAACTTTCTTTTGATAACATTACTCGGCAACTAGAGGAAAAACGAAAGAAGAAAAAAAAACAAATTGAGTCAGAATGACCAATATGGCGTTCAAGATCAGTATTCGGAATTTCAGGATTGATAATTCAAATCTAAAAAAATTTCTGACAAAGATATCCGGGTATTAAAAAAGCGCGAAAATATTTTTTATATATCGGCGTGGAACGACCCATAACCATTTCCAAATCGAACCGTAAGACTTTTTTTTCATGTACAAAGGTGCTCCGGACTCATTGAAATACTTCTTGGATTTTTAAGATGATTTCAAGAGACCCGAATAGGGATATTACTAGAGAGTCGGTAAATCCTGTGTATTTTAAAGGGAAAAAATGACCCCTGCTGGTAATGGCCGGTTTTAAAGATGGCGGGCTGCTAATTTAGGGAACTTTTTTTTTAATTATTTGGAGCCTATCTGGGGGGGGGGGGGGGGCGGGGGAGCAGGTCAAAATTCGTCTGAAGCCATCATAAGGACCACTCTTACACACACACACACACACACACACACACACACACACACACACACACACACACACACACACACACACACACACACACACACACACACACACACACACACACACACACACACACACACACACACACACACACACACACACACACACACACACACACACACACACACACACACACACACACACACACACACACACACGGATATTTTTTCTAAATGTGATTTTTAGATGGTTTGAGACATTCTAAACACGTTTTCATGAACATCTCGAAAACAAATTTTTTTCGCGAAAACAAAGCTTCCTCTATGAGGAAGCAAAAAGGATAAAATTTGTCGCAGCCGTTATAATATCAGAAAGAATAATTTTTGTCGCAGTCGTTACAATATCAGAAAGAATAATATTTGTCGCAGTCGTTATAATATCAGAAAGAATAACATTTGTCGCAGTCGTTATAAATGTGGAAAGAATACATTTTGTCACAGTTCCCCTACAGCACGAAAGATTCCAGGAACGTTGTAGCTACATCGCATGGCAAGATTGCAATGTTGCTCGAAATATTCCCAGAACATTACTAAAATGTCTCTATGTCCGCGCTTCAGAACATTACAGCAATGTTGCACAACGATGCAGAAATATTACTTGCAGCGTTATCGCGATATACCAGCAGCATTGTGTTAAAGTTGTAGCAAGTTATCGCCAGTTACTTGCTACGTTGATGCAATGCTGCACAGCATTGATCCAATATTCCAGCGACGTCGTACAAGCTTCTAAAAGTTGATCATATTAAAAAAAGGGATGATTATAGTCTGCCTCGGAACAGTCTTCCCCGGAACAGTCTGCATCGGTATTGTTGGGCAGACTAGTCTGACGTGTTTCAAGTCTGCCTAACGATGCCGAGGCAGACTGTTCCGACGAAGACTGTTCCGAGGCAGACTGTAGCCATCCTTTGAAATTATGATATGTCAAAGGATTTAACACGAGCAATTGATTAAAAATATATATATATATTTATTTTTCATAATAAACGCGTAACAAAGTTTTATTCAGCGGCATCGTCGGTAGCATCTGAGTAGTTATCGACGTTATCGTTATCATTACGTTGTAATTCTCGGCTTTGTTGACGGATGCGGCGTGTTTTGGGTTGCGCAAACCATTTCGATGTAACGTTTTTTATACTTGCGTCTGTGCAGTGGGGTGCACACATGATATGTTCGGCTTCTGAAATGATATAAAATAAAAAATGTTATACGATCACGGAAAAATTGTAGCAAACGATTATCTTATGAAACGAAATTACTAACTTATTATTAGTTTGGCCGTCCGCGATAACTTGAAGGCTTTTTTTTCTTTTGTCCGTCCCAGCTGAAGAGTTCGGCAAGCGGGTCCGTCCACAACTTTTTCATCGTGGACTAATGAAACATTTTTTTATTATACCATAGAGTATTTATTCTTTATTTATTTTATTTAGATTGCCTCAAACTTACCTGTCTTTCCAAAGATCCGTTTTACATTCAGTTTTATCCAATGATCGGGCTCATTTGTGGGTTGCAGTTGACGATGGATAGCTCTATCAATTGACCATTTTGAGGTTAGGAACTTCGGCCACCAGCTTTTCCCCGCATCTTCATCGAGCCACAGGGTCGGAACAATTTGTAAACCATCGTCGGATTCGACGATGGCAAACTTCTTCTCCGTTGGCATTCCGTTTCAGAGATACAACACGTTAATTCCATTTTTTTCGAACCACTTCACACGCCAAACGTATTGCGCACGATCGTTGAACGGGCATGAACAGGCAGTGAAGGGGAGAGCGGAGGAGAGTTGCCAGGAGAAGAGTGATGGACAAAGAAGATGGACGACGCTGGCAATTCAGCCGCGGCCAATCGCGTTATTCGACGACCCAACCTCTCTTTCCGTCGCGGGGGTGAATACGAATGTAGCATCCGCATAACGAAATTACGGATTACACCTCTGAATTATGTTTTTTCAAAAAATTTGACAATTAATCGACACGACATAATAAAACCCTAGTGCTATTTTCAACTAAGCTCATAATGAAAGCATACACAATGAAATAGAAGTAAGTATCTCGTTGTTTGACATTAATTGAACATTAATCTCGACAGTTTTTTCATTCATATCCTATTCGTGTTCTGCCGCGCAGACGGGGCAACATGGCCCACAAACCCCCATGGCCTATATCTCAGGTAAAAAAAATGTGCAAATTGAAACGCTCAACAAAAGCGACATTTTTCGACATACTACTACGACATTAATTGGTATGAGAAGCAATAAAATTAAATATTTTGAATTCTAAGTCTATGTGATATCATTTTACCTGGATTGATCGTAATCAGCGCACGTTATACAGGGTGTTCCATTTTAATTTATACTTTCGGTTTTTATGAAAAATAAAGGTCCAATTGAAATATAATTCGAGTGAAGCTTATAGGATTTGGAGGGGGACATCCGAAAACAAAAAAAAATTGTTGAAAATTCTAAAATTGTGGCACTATGGTGCACAACGTGTGTTTTTGAAATAGAAACCATACTTTGAAAAAAATGTCGCTACAACGCTGTTGCAATGTTGCAGTGCAACATTACAATATTTGAAATTAGAAATGTCGATGCAGCGTTGATGGAATATTTTACTGCAACTGCAATCTAAAAACATCGCTGCAATGCTGATGCAATAATTTGTGCTGTAGGGGTTGTTATATACCTGGAAAGAATAATAATTGTTGCAGTCGTTAAACATCTGAATGGAACGACATCCGTTGCAGTCGTTATATTTTCAAGAATAAAATTGGCCGCATTCGACGAAAACCTGGAAAAAAATAAAACTTGTAACATCGTAAACCTGACAACGAACCGTTTGAGTAATTATCGAACGCGCACGACCCATCGCAACTATTCCTGACGCGTGAAAAAAAGGAAAAAAAATGTTGACACATCCTCGTATGATTTTTTCTGTGTGGGTGCGCCTTATGTATATAAATTTTGGTAATCGGCTATTGTCGTCTTTCTATGAGTACGGGAGCGACCATGCACGAAATTCGCGCAGTAACTCCACTCCACGCGAAACGGGGAAACACTCGTTTATCATTTGAAAAGGCTAAAAAAAAAAATTGTCAAAAGTCGTTGCGTTGTTGCGTAACTTAAACTTAAAGACTTGAAAACAATTTAAAGCAGATCTTCAGGCGAAGATCCTCAGCGTGGGCCAAGCGAAAGCAGGCTTAAAAATAATTCAAACCCGATTTAACGCGCCAAAACGCGTTAACCTCAAAACCGGTTCAACGGCTCGTACCCCACGTGCTAAGTCGACCACCAGGGAAAATAATAAATCGAAGGTATGTATTAAGGTCATACATTTTTCTCGTATTAATAATTATTCTCTATAACTATTGACGAGGCTATTTGACAATCATGTAACCCCGATACTAGTTGAAGGAGTGGCTCTGCAATAGTATCATCTGGTTCAGTTTATGAGCGATGGAACAGAATGTCGATCGATAGATTGTATTCCTGGGTGGAATATGGTTTAACGGTTGGCCAATGTCCCAATACTCCGCTGAATACTGGTAAGGACCAGATCGGGGGGTTGGCAACCGTCATCAATTACTACTCCTTACTCGGTAGGAACAAAGAATGGGAAGGGTTACCTACTCTGAGTTCTTCTTTTCCTTCCACTTCGCAGGAATTATCGGCATATCATGATGATCTGTTGCTCTGTAGTGCTCCTTTCATACCCATCCGGCGGCGGCGATGCAAGCTGTGGCGGTCCCTGATTGGCCGCCGCTTCCCCGACGGCTGCCTTCAATGAGCGCTAGCGCTCGGCCAGCCTCGGCTCGAGAGGGGTTTCCGAGCGCCCGCTACTCGAGGCTCCCTCAGGGTTGGCTCGATGGGGGTCGCGCTCCCGGTGCCCCACCATGCCTATCCGGTGACAGTGATTAGCTGCACACCGCGAAATGGCTGTGGCCAATCATTGCTAGTCTTAGCCCAGGCCCAGCTCACGACGGATACTATCGACGCCCGTTACACTACACATATAATTAACAACAAAAGTGTTTAATAATTAATTATTAATTAAATGAGAAACTTTTCAGGAGGCAATGGAAATTTATCGAATTATTATTTATTGATTCCTCATCAAATAGAGATCGAATTCAATTCAAACACCAGGAACAATATTTTCTCATTTATATATATTATATGTGGTATTCCTGGGAATTTCGGCAACTTCGGACAGTTGAATGAAAATTTTTGCCCGCCAATTTTTTACATCAGTATGTGTCGAAAAAAATAAAGAGACAAGTATTTCGGCGTTTTTTATTTTGAGCCCCCGTTTTTGAGATACAGTCAAATGAAGTTTTTGAAGTATTGACCACATTCGATCATTCGAATCGATATATCTCGGGAACGGTTAGTGATAACTTAGAAAACGACGGGTCTTTTTTTTCGTTTTTGGATGCTCTATACGATGGAAACATTAACGATTGTGTTGCACAGATCTAACAATTATTTATAAACATTTGAAAATTAAAATTTGAATAAAACAAAAAACGCACTTTTAATTTCTGAAATTTATTTTTTTTTTAATTCCTTGAACAAAAACGAAAATTTAGCCACCTTGAACTTTTTGGGCCGGCGTTTCGTTCGGAAGTTATGGATTTTTTTGTTATAAAAAAACTCGTAAATATACATATTTTATTAGTAAAAAATGGCATGAAAAAAACGCACTTTTAATTTCTGAAATTTTTTTTTTTTGTAATTCCTTGAACAAAAACGAAAATTTAGCCACCTTGAACTTTTTGGGCCGACGCTTCGTTCGGAAAATATGGCTTTTTTTGTTATAAAAAAATCCGTAAATATACGTATTTTATTAGTGAAAAATGGCATGAAAAAAAGTACCCTTAATTTTTGAATTTTTTTTTTTTTTTATTCCTTAAACGCAAACGAAAATTTAGCCAACTTGAACTTTTTCGGCCAACGCTTCGTTCAGAAGTTATACTTTTTTTTGTCATAAGAAATCCGTAAATATACGTATTTTATTAGTAAAAAATTGCATGAAAAAAAGTATCCATAATTATTAAAATTTATTTTTTGTTCAAATTCCTTGAACCAAAACGAAAATGTTGATACCCTGCAGGACTTGGGCCGACGCTTCGTTCACAAGTTATAGCTTTTTTACTTGAAACGTTTAATGTGATCATTGCTCGGTAATAATATATAGTGAACGGTCGACCATTGGTCGATTGTTGTAAAAAATATAAATAAGATATATAGACAGACTTCTACAGCCAATAACCATCAATATCAAATTATTTATTTATTTGTACATTTTGTGAGTTTTCGAATCTTGCGCTGATCACAACTGCTGCTGGTTGTTGGTTAACTTTTTACTGTTATTATTTCGTTACTCAGCGGTATAACGCAATGGATCTGTTGCGTCCCTTTTAGTGGACGAGCGTGAACGAAACGAGGTTCGAGAAATAATTTTACTTCTGCGTATTCAGCCACGCTACAAAAAATCGTGTTAATCGACAATAAATTGGACGACGCCCATTCATACAGTTCCCGAGGAGTTGTTATCTGATTTTGAGCCGATAATTGCAAACTAGCACGTGCAGCTAGCCGTTTCACCGTTGCACCAACGCCGTCACATGGACCCTTCCCATGGGCCGTTGCGAAAAAGTGCCATTCAGCCATTACTCGGAAATCACCTGCATGGTGACATAAATTTACGAAATTTTTGTAATTTTTAAATTGCTGAGGAGCGCCGTCTGAGAAACAATAAATTTTCGAAATCGGTCCTTCCAAACTCTTCAGAAACTCGTTGATTGCTTTTGAGAACTGATAAACAGCAATGGCATCATGGTGCATAGAGTCTGATATAATGACCAAACTCTTATGATTCAATACACCATTCTGCTTGTAATAGATTACGACGGTGTAAATGGTGGCCTGGTCATTGTTCCAGTGAAACCCAGGTGCTGCAGCTTGCACCACAAAAGCGTAATTTTCGGCGAAATCCGTGATGACAACGGCTTCCCCTCCATGCAACTCATCTTTTTTGTTTCGCAGGAAAGCGGATTGCTGCTTTGCAATGAATCCGTGTTTCAATAGAATTCTCGCATCTTCACAGATACTCGCCGAAAAATCATCACGACATTCATGGCGTGTTATGAGTGATGTTCGTGGGCTTGCCACCCATTTTTTGTATTTGACCATTTCAATGTCATTTCGAGATAGAACACCTTGGATGACATTTTTCAACTTCTCGACCCCAGGAAAATCTCCACATAATCCAAAATAGCACGATGACTGCGGATCATCACACACTATCAGCTGTGTGACGTCTTCGTGTGATCCGATAGTATGAGGCGTGTTGGTTGTGAGAGACGAGAGATTAGATCCTAAGAAGAAATGCATCATTTTATACAGATCAGAAAGTATAATTACGCGCGAATTAATGCCTGATACTTACCTTGAATCATCAGCTTCATATTTTGGTGCGTGTTACACACACAGACACTGTGCGTATATGACGTATCACCTGCTCTAACACAGTATTTAATATCTTAATTAGCATATATTTGATGAATCTTTTATTTAAAATACGTAGGTATTCGAAATTAAAAAAAAAAATTTCTCATGGTAAGGATCGAACCGGGAACCCTCCGATTACTGGTTTTGCTCGCTGCCCGCTTTTTTTTTTTAATGTTTATTAATGACATAGATCTAGATGATAAGATACAGGCTTTTATAAGCATAATATAAAGAAATAACCAACAGTATAATTTTGTTTCCAATGGTCGCACGTAGGCGGCTCTTAAGGGAAATCGGGTATGTGTCATTGGACTGTGTAACATTGTTAGCGTGGTTCTTATGCCCATGTGGCAAAACAGGATATGGCCCGCTGGCACATATATGAGAGGAAAAAAGTAAGAAAAACTCGTGCAAACAAAAAACCCTCAAACAATATTCGAATAAAAAAGAAAAAAAAAGGTGATCTAGAGTCTAGTGACTAGAGATGGACTTAAACTAATACTATATACAATTGGTACGTGGGATATGTACAGGGGTGGGATAAAATCCATCAAATATTTTATTTTATGAGATGTAAGATCTATCTATACCGTAAATCGAGACATCACGGTACTTATAGCTAAATAGAAACGCAAGTAGGAGTAGGGAGTGTACGAACATTATAATTAAACTGTGCTCCTCGTAGGTTGTAAATATGCCTAGTTAAATACTCATCGACAGGTACATAGTAATAATAACATATGCTGTTATAAGTTTGGCCGCTATGGCGGCGCGAAATCTCGGCGTTGGTAGTGTAGGAGTTTATATATAAGTAAAGATTTTTTTTTTTTCCGAAATCTGTAGTTTAAAACTTTTTCAGTTTGCGTATCTGTGAATGTTGTCTTAGACTGATGCATTTTCGATGCGGGGGTGTTTATTGCAGTGGTCGTGGCGAAACTGTTCGCGACTAGCAGGGCGAGTCGGAAGAAAGTCGGGTTCGCTGTATGGTCACAATCGTACAGTAATGAGCGCGATTTCGCGTTGTTATCGTTTGTATTAAATAGACGTGCGTCGGTAATGTGGATATCTGGGTAAGTGTGAGTTATAGCATTTCGAAGTGATTATCCGGCTCGTGGCTATACGTTGGTTTGCTATAGATTAGGTGCGTGAGCATTAGTAGAATCGAGGCTATAATCGTTGATAATATAATCAAAAATAGAAAATTAAGTTAAAGAGACAAAAACACTTTTTTTTTTAATTTTATGTATTTTGTTTAAATGTTTTTGAATTATAGTGAAGTCGCGGAATCCGCATGGTTTAGGTATGGTATAGATTATACATTATTTTTGTAATGGCTAAAGGTGCAGTTAAGTTTGTCAGTTACGGGTGAAAAGTTCATTCATGATTAATTCGATTTTGCTGGTGTTCGCAGCTATTTGTTCTGATAGTGTTTTGAATTGGTCCGCGACTAGTTGCGCTATGTCGCGGCGAAGGTCGTGGATCCAGCCCGGTGGCTGGTCTCGGTTATAGACGTCGGTGAAGCCCGTGTTGATGTTGGTGTGAGATGATTCGTATCGTGCCGTTGGTGGCAGAGATGGGCACATTTGAATGAAAAAATTATTTAAATACAGGTTTAAATACAAAATTCTTTTCCACTCAGAATTTATTCCGACTTAAATAACGAATGAATTTTCACTCATTATTTGAATCGGAAATAAATACTGAATGAAAAATCACTAGTATTTTAATCGGAAATAAATACAGAGTGAAAAACCACTCGTTATTAAAATCGGAAATAAATACTGAATGAAAAACCACTTGTATTTTAATCGGAAATAAATACTGAATGGAAAAGAATTTAGTATTTAAATGGGAGCTAAATACAAAATTCTTTTTCATTCGATATTTATTTCGGGGTCAAATCCAAGCTACAAAACCGCTCGGCCGGTGTCTTGTTTACAAATGGTTCGTCACTCGAGCCTTACCGGGGCGCCGAGAAAAGACCGAGAAGCATCTGTTATGATTTCGAAACGAATAAAAAACCATTCAAATGGTGAGTATTTCAAATATTTTTCCATTGGAATTCTTCCGAAAAAGAATTAATGCGAATTCTCAGTGAGTGTCTCCTACATTTTTTTATTTTCTTTAGGAAATTTAACATTTGTCGAAATAAATTCGTAGTAAATTGGAAAAAAAATTTTTTAAATAAAAAAAATAAAAAAAAATTTCAACTTTTTTTGGGAATTTTTTTTTTCGAATTTTTTTTTCTCGAAATTTTTTTTTTAAATTTATTTATTTATTTATTTATTTATTTATTTATTTATTTATTTATTTTTCGTGATCGTCGGTATGTGTCGGGGGTTGTGCGCGCTACGAAAACAGTTCTTGAGTTCATGTTCATGATGATGGTCTTATGAACGTCTCCTATTAAACTTAATTCAAATTTTAACTTCAATTCTCAAAAGATGACAGCACGTTAGCTGTCGGCTGTGGAGATATAACCTCCACCTCGGTTTATTATTCCGATGCTTACAGTTTTCGTGGCACGGGAGCTGAGTTTGTCACTTTTTGCTTCCTTATAGAAGAAGTTTTGTTTTCATGACAAAATTTTTTTTCGAGATGTTCATGAAAACGTGTTCAGAATGTCCCAAAACATCTAAAAATCACATTCAGAAAAAATGTCCGGATGTGTGTGTGTGTGTGTGTGTGTGTGTGTGTGTGTGTGTGTGTGTGTGTGTGTGTGTGTGTGTGTGTGTGCGTGTGTGTGTGTGTGTGTGTGTGTGTGTGTGTGTGTGTGTGTGTGTGTGTGTGGCATTGGTTTAACCATCATAACTTGAGAACGGCTTGAGACATCAAGCTGAAACTTATCACACATGTGAAGGGTTCCAGGTGCCTCGCTTCATTTAATTTTCGGAAAAATCCATGCAGTTCTTCTCTTTTTACGTGATTCTTCAAAAATCGATTTTTTTTCTCTATCTCGCACAATTTTCAAGATATCGAGCTCAATTTCAGTCAAATGTTGTACTCCTTTAGGAAGATGATTGGTACTGAATTTGAGCGAAATCCATGCAGAACTTTTTTTTTTAAAGAATTTTGAAATTGGTTGAAAAGTGTCGTGCGTACTCTAGCTTGCGCAATTTTCGAGATATCCGGCTAAAATTCAGTTCAAAGTCGCACTATTATCGAAAGATGTTTCGTATTGAATTTAGGCAAAATCCATCGAGGCGTTTAAATTTGATGCGACTTTCAATTTTTTAGATTTGACATGGAATTCACTATATATTTATTTTGGACTCGATCGATTTACGAACGAATTTTATATGAAAACAAGGGTTCAAAGTTCAACCTTGCACATTGCTTCCTCATAATTTTTCACATTTGCCAAAGCTTCCTCTATGAGGAAGCCAAAATTGATTGACACAGTTCCTCATGGAGGAAACTCTGGAAAATGTAAAACATTATGACGAAGCAATGTGCAAGGTTCCACTTTTTCTACTTTACCCTCATCCATCCCAATCCAATTGAAAATTATAGATGTATTACGTGATGGTTATTTTGTATTATCGTTATTAATCAACAAAATTTTTTTGTCGACCATATTGTCTATTGCAAGTGAGTGTCATATATCTCCATTTATATCACCCGCATTGCCCTAAATGAAGCCTCTTAACTTTGCATGGGCAAGTCGGACACTCTTGCTAGAATGTATATGAAACTAAGGATTCACGAAAATAAGTTTCACAATTACAAAAAGTTGAAACGTCTTGATTTACAATATATTCTTCATCATTTGTATAGTACAAGCGAAATTATCACAGGATTATTTTTGTAATTATTGACTAACCATATCAGTGGACATAAAAATGTATACAAATAATATTATAAGCCATCTCACCACACATTAAGGTTCATATCAATATGATCACGAGCGAACTCAGTATTTTTCTCAAATATCTACGTATATAAAACTGTTTTGTCACTGACCGACTAACAGACAACGCACGGCCTAAACTACTGAAAATAGAAAAGTGGAATGGAAGACATGTCCCTTAGAGGGTGTAGAGATGCACTAAAAAAGAATTTTTTTTAATCAACGCCTGAGGGGCTGTAATGGGGTGTGGGCGTGTGTAACTATTGTTACTGAATCTCTGAAACTGCAACAAATAGAGGCGTAGTTGTGCATAGAGGTTTGCATTACACAGTAGGTGCTCACTGAAAAAGGATTTTTTTTTAACAATTCCTAAGGGGGTGAATATGATTCGGGGGGAGGGGCGGGAGCGGGAAAACTTTACGATTACGTTTCCAAATCAAACAAAGTTTATATTAAGTTTATATAGTAACTTACTCCTAGTCGCTAACCGCAATTTTATCCGCGTGCATTTCAGATATAAGGGTCATTCCATCCCATTTCAACCAGCAGTTGACCCTCGACCTTGCCGATTTTGTTCAAACTTGGACAGTTTGTTGGTATTTACAAAGAACAGACCAAATTTCAAGCATTTTTCGATATTTTGAGTTTTGGTAAAGATACGACATTCTAAAAAAACTGCAGATTTTCGTGCAATGAAAACTTTGAAAGCACATAACTCATCCCCTAATTGGGATAAATTAACGAACAAGAGGTCATTATTTTCTTAATTGAATACAGAATCTTATCCTGAAATGAAGAATCAAATTTGCGATTATTTCGACAATTTTTAAAAATTTTGAAAATTTCAAATTCGAACATTCCAAATTTGGTATATAGCGATTTGCCTCAATTTTTTTTTGAAATACCTCGATACCAGTTCTAGACATCTGCGAAATTTGGTTACGGTGATTTTTGAAGTACGGGAGAAAAAAATCCCGCGTAATTGTAAACATATCCGGGCAAACCATTTTTCTCCACAATCATGCGCTTATGAACCTGCGCAGAACTTAAATAAATAAGACTCTCTTAGAATATCGAAATACAATGTATTTTACATAACGACCCGAGTCAAACAACAAGTGAAAAAGTATCTTGCATTTCAGGCCGGACAGAATACTAAAATACATTGTATTTTCCATTTTTACCCAAGCCAAATAAAGAGTTAATATGTATCTTGGATCCTCACAGAAGTAAGTGTGAACTATGAACGTAATTATTCGAAGTGACTTCAGAACGATGCGTTTATAAACCTTGAACGAATTTCATCACACCGTCTGGCCAAGAATGGGCATAATTTTTTTTTCAACTGCAAAAAAATACTTTTCAATTTATTGTTAGTCTTTTGTCCGGCTTGAAATCCAAAATAGTAGTAAGTTACTACTAATCGCTAACCGCAATTTTATCCGCGTGCATTTCAGATATAAACTTTGTTTGATTTGGAAACGTAATCGTAAAGTTTTCCCGCTCCCGCCCCTCCCCCCGAATCATATTCACCCCCTTAGGGATTGTTAAAAAAAAATCCTTTTTCAGTGAGCACCTACTGTGTAATGCAAACCTCTATGCACAACTACGCCTGTATTTATTGCAGTTTCAGAGATACAGTAACAACAGTTACACACGCCCACACCCCATTACAGCCCCTCAGGCGTTGATTAAAAAAAATTCTTTTTTAGTGCATCTCTACACCCTCTAAGGGACATGTCTTCCATTCCACTTTTCTATTTTCAGTAGTTTAGGCCGTGCGTTGTCTGTCAGTCGGTCAGTGACAAAACAGTTTTATATACGTAGATATTTGAGAAAAATACTGGGTTCGCTCGTGATCATATTGATATGAACCTTAATGTGTGGTGAGATGGCTTATAATATTATTCGTATACATTTTTATGTCCACTGATATGGTTAGTCAATAATTACAAAAATAATCCTGTGATAATTTCGCTTGTACTATACAAATGATGAAGAATATATTGTAAATCATGACGTTTTAACTTTTTGTAATTGTAAAACTTATTTTCGTGAATCCTTAGTTTCATATACATTCTAGCAAGAGTGTCCGACTTGCCCATGCAAAGTTAAGAGGGTCCATTTAGGGCAATGCGGGTGATATAAATGGAGATATATGACACTCACTTGCAATAGAGAATATGGTCGACAAAAAAATTTTGTTGATTAATAACGATAATACAAAATAACCATCACGTAATACATCTATAATTTTCAATTGGATTGGAATGGATGACGGTAAAGTAGAAAAAGTGGAACCTTGCACATTGCTTCGTCATAATGTTTTACATTTTCCAGAGTTTCCTCCCTGAGGAACTGTGTCAATCAACTTTGGCTTCCTCATAGAGGAAGCTTTGGCAAATGTGAAAAATTATGAGGAAGCAATGTGCAAGGTTGAACTTTGAACCCTTGTTTTCATATAAAATTCGTTCGTAAATCGATCTAGTCCAAAATAAATATATGGTGAATTCCATGTCAAATCTAAAAAATTGAAAGTCGCATCAAATTTAAACGCCTCGATGGATTTTGCTTAAATTTAATACGAAACATCTTTCGATAATAGTGCGACTTTGAACTAAATTTCAGCCGGATATCTCGAAAATTGCGCAAGCTAGAGTACGCACGACACTTTTCAACCAATTTCAAAATTCTTTAAAAAAAAAAGTTCTGCATGGATTTCGCTCAAATTCAGTACCAATCATCTTCCTAAAAGAGTACAACATTTGACTGAAATTGAGCTCGATATCTTGAAAATTGTGCGAGATAGAGAAAAAAAATCGATTTTTGAAGAATCACGTAAAAAGAGAAGAACTGCATGGATTTTTCCGAAAATTAAATGAAGCGAGGCACCTGGAACCCTTCACATGTGTGATAAGTTTCAGCTTGATGTCTGAAGCCGTTCTCAAGTTATGATGGTTAAACCAATGCCACACACACACACACACACACACACACACACACACACACACACACACACACACACACACACACACACACACACACACACACACACACACACACACATCCGGACATTTTTTCTGAATGTGATTCTTAGATGTTTTGGGACATTCTGAACACGTTTTCATGAACATCTCGAAAAAAAATTTTGCCATGAAAACAAAACTTCTTCTATAAGGAAGCAAAAAGTGACAAACTCAGCTCCCGTGCCACGAAAACTGTAAGCATCGGAATAATAAACCGAGGTGGAGGTTATATCTCCACAGCCGACAGCTAACGTGCTGTCATCTTTTGAGAATTGAAGTTAAAATTTGAATTAAGTTTAATAGGAGACGTTCATAAGACCATCATCATGAACATGAACTCAAGAACTGTTTTTGTAGCGTGCACAACCCCCGATACATACCGACGATCACCAAAAAAAAAAAAAAAAAAAAAAAAAAAAAAAAAAAAAAAAAATCGAAAAAAAAAATTCCCAAAAAAAGTTGAAATTTTTTTTTATTTTTAAAATTTTTAAAATTTTTTTTCCAATTTACTACGAATTTATTTCGACAATTATTAAATTTCCTAAAGAAAATAAAAAAATGTAGGAGACACTCACTGAGAATTCGCATTAATTCTTTTTCGGAAGAATTCCAATGGAAAAGTATTTGAAATACTCACCATTTGAATGGTTTTTCATTTGTTTCGAAATCATAACAGATGCTTCTCGGTCTTCACTCGGCGCCCCGGTAAGGCTCGAGTGACGAACCATTTGTAAACAAGACACCGGCCGAGTGGTTATGTAGCTTGTATTTGACCCCGAAATAAATATCGAATGAAAAAGAATTTTGTATTTAGCTCCCATTTAAATACTAAATTCTTTTCCATTCAGTATTTATTTCCGATTAAAATACAAGTGGTTTTTCATTCAGTATTTATTTCCGATTTAAATAACGAGTAGTTTTTCATTCAGTATTTATTTCCGATTCAAATAATGAGTGAAAATTCATTCGTTATTTGAATCGTTAATAAATACTGAGTGAAAAAGAATTTTGTATTTTTTTTTTTTAAATACATTATGCCCATCCCTGGTTGGTGGTATGAGATGTTGTGGTAGCGCTTTCTTCGTGGCTTGAGCAAACGTAGTATTGGGGTTCGTTTGCGCGAAGATTCTTCGGATTTTGTCGTTGGCTGCGGTTTGTTTATTCTTGTCAATTTCTTTTTTTTGTCCCAATACGAATTTAATATAGGGGCATCCATGATATGCGGCGGGGTGTCCCGACTGACCGCAGTTGGCGCATGTAAGCGAAGATCGATCAGCGTCTTGGGGAATTGGGCATTCTCCAGCGTTGTGTGTGTCTGCGCATTTAACGCAACGAGCTTTAAGCTGGCAGTTGCGGCTAGCGTGGCCAATACTTTGGTATTAGGCATAAATGGCCGTTGGAAAAAACGGCCGGGACAAAATAGCCGGACCAAAAAGACCGGGGAAAAAATGGCCGACGGAATAAATGGCCGAGGATAAAATGGCCGGGGCAAAATGACCGAGGATAAAATGGCTGGGGAAAAAATGGCCGGGGATAAAATGGCCGAGGAAAAAATGGCCGGGACAAAAATGGCCGAGGATAAAATGGCCGGGGAAAAAATAGTAGCGTGGTTAAGGTTAGTTTCGGTCAGTTTGGGTTAGTTCAGATCTGCTTTTATCGATTTAGTTCGGGTTATTTAGGTTATTTAGGTTATTTAGGTTATTATACAGTAGTTAGGTTGTACAGTGGTAGCGGGGGCGGGGGGGGGGGGGCGGGTTGAAATTATACGGCCGTCTTTTTGATTCGGGATGGAATCACAATACTGTGAATCATCGATACAATTCTGTTGATCCACAAACGGGCGCTCATATACCAAATATTACGCCAGAGTCGTTCTTTTTTTCGATCAGCCATTTTTTTCGTCGGCCTTTTTTTTCATCGGCCATTTTTTCAGTCGGCCATTTCTTCGGCGGCCTTTTTCCCGGCCATTTTGTCCCCGGCCATTTTTTCCCCGGCCATTTTTACCGGCCATTTTTCCCCGGCCATTTTTCCCCGGCCATTTTTTCCGCGGCCATTTTGTCCAACGGCCATTTATTCCGTCGGCCATTCTTTCCACAGCCTTTTTGGTCCGGCCATTTTGTCCCGGCCTTTTTGTCCTACGGCCATTTATTCCTAGATCCCAATTCTTTGGCATTTCCTGCATTGGTAGAGCTTGGGTTTTTTAAGATGCTCCCAACGGACACGTTGATATGCAAGGGCTTGTATTTTTAATAAATCTGTAGTTATGCTGTTATTTGAGATTTGTAATATGTGGTGGTGAAGATCCGGTTGAGATTCATTAAAGCTGAATTTTGAAATGCTGATTATTTCGAGGTCCTTGATTTGCAGGTTTTCGATCTCGTTTTTTATCTCTTCGGGGGAGAAATTTCCTTTTATTCCTTCGATTATGATTGATTTAGGTTTAAGCTCTTTAGGAGTGTAAGCATAAAATTGGATGTTATTAGTTTTGAGAACGGAGATGATTTTATTGTAAGTATCTAGATCTGTTGTATATATTGTGGTGTTGATACGGGCTGACTCGTTGATAGTGAAGTTTTTCTTCGGAATATCGGCTTCAATAAAGATTTTGATAATATCGTTTAAATTTGACTCAGTGGTGAATTAGATGGTGGTTTCTTTTTTTTTTTTTTGAGTTGTTGATCTTCTTACGTTGGTATGGGTAATCTCGTTAGGGTCGGTTAGCTCGTTGAACTCCATGGACGTATCAATATTATCCGACAGGGCGTCGAAACGGTTTTCGCATTCGCTGTCGAGACTATTGTTTTGGTTACTCACCGTTTGACGTTTCCTGTTTACGTTCTTCGGGAGCGCCCATGTTTCAGGTGGAGAAACGGATGGTTCGGTGGTCGAATCAAAAGGTTCGGAGTTTGAACCAACGACGGTTGACACTGCGCGACTCTTGCGCGCAGCCGCGAGGTTTGGCGCGACGCTGCTGACGGTTGGTTTCGAACTTTTTATATCCTGACGCGAGGAAGACCAGTGGCTTAGTGGTTTCGTTCTCGGTTGACACGCAGTGGGTCCCGGGTTCGATTCCCGCCGACACCAATGGAAATTTTCTAAGTGTTTTTCTGTGCTCTCCTGGTGGTTCGGAACCCACCTTAAAAATAGTAGGTCCAATGTATGATAGAAACATTTTCTAAAAGAAGTGAGTGGCACAGGCCCCCATCGTGGGACGATCCAAATAAGGCGAGAAAAAAAAAATATCCTGACGCGCTTGCCTGTACAGGGCTTCTAGCTTCAGGAAGCTTCGACGCGCTCGCTGCCCGCTCGGCTGATCGGCCAGTTGTTAGGTTCTATTTCGTTCATCTTCATAAGCTGCTCGCAAAACTTTAAAGTCGTTTTTCTCGAAAACTTCTGAATATGGCATCAAACTGCTTCGGTATATTCATATTTGGGGTATCAACTTTACACGTAAGATGAGTATGAAAAATTACAAGAATCCGATGCCCATGTGGTCCCCTTGTAAGCACGACGAAACCTTTCATAAATTGCTTTATTCGCTGGTGGCTTATCTAGAAAGGAACCCGTCGATAAATGCCTCGCAGAATCGTAATCAGAGAATTTATTCGAAAGAGAAATTTTCGTACCGAATCGTGGGATTAATCCTTTTTCTACTTGCAAATATTTATTTGAGAATTATAGAATGTACGTGATGGGGGAATAGAAAATCAAGGCTTTCGCAAAACGTTAAAGTTGATAGCGGAACTGCGACTAGGAAAAAACAAAACAATGAAAACGAGTTAACGATTTACCATTAAATTTGTATCCGTAGCTTTTTCACGGACGAAGCGTATCGTTACCAATACGACTCTTGGTTCCTGCGACGGAAAGTCAAGCCGATTGAGGGTTCTCGAAAGCATCTAAACGCGACGAAACCTATCACATTTTGCTTGATTCGCTGGTGGCTTTTCTAAAAGGGAACCCGTGGCAGAATACCTCGCAGAATCGTAATAAGAGAATTTATTCGGAAGGGAAAAGCTCGTATCGAATCGTGGGATTAATCCTTTTTCTACTCGCAATTATTTATTTGAGAATTATAGAATTTACGTGATGGGGAAATATAAAATCAAGGCTTTCGCGAAACGTGTAAGTTGATATCGTCACTGCGACTGAAAAAAAACACAACGATAAAAACGAGTTAACGATTTACCATTAAATTTGTATCCGCAGCTTTTTCACGGACAAAACGTATTGTTACCGATAAGACTCTTGGCTCCTGCGACGGAAGGTCACGACGATTGAAGGTTCTCGAAAAACATCCAAGCACGACGAAACCTTTCATGTATTGCTTTATTCGCTGGTGGCTTTTCTAGAAGGGAACCCGTGACGAAATACCTCACAGAATCGTAATAAGAAAATTCATTCGGAAGAGAGAAGCTCGCATCGAATGGTGAGATTAATCCTTTTTCTACTTGCAAATATTTGATTAAGAATTATAGAATGTACGTGATGGGGGAATAGAAAATCAAGGCTTTCGCGGAACGTTAAAGTTGATAGCGGAACTGCGACTAGGAAAAAACAAAACAATAAAAACGAGTTAACGATTTACCATTAAATTTGTATCGGTAGGTTTTTCACGGACGAAGCGCATCGTTACCGATAAGACTATTGGTTCCTGCGACGGAAAGTCACGACGATTGGCGGTTCTCGAAAAACATCTAAGCACTACGAAACTCTTCATATATTGCTTTATTTGCTGGTGGCTTATTTAGAAGGGAACCCGTGGCAAAATACCTCGCAGAATCGTAATAAGAGAATTTATTCGGAAGGGAAAAGCTTGTATCGAATCGTGGGATTAATCCTTTTTCTACTCGCAATTATTCATTTGAGAAATATAGAATGTACGTAATGGGGAAATATAAAATCAAGGCTTTCGCGAGACGTGTAAGTTGATAGCGATACTGCGACTGGAAAAAAACAAAACAATAAAAACGAGTTAACGATTTACCATTAAATTTGTATCCGTAGCTTTTTCACGGACGAAGCGTATCGTTACCGATAAGACTATTGGTTCCTGCGACGGAGAGTCACGACGATTGAGGGTTCTCGAAAGCATCTGAACGCGACGAAACCTATCATATTTTGCTTGACTCGCTGGTGGCTTTTCTAAAAGGGAACCCGTGGCAAAATACCTCGCAGAATTGTAATAATAGAATTTATTCGGAAGAGAAAAGCTTGTATCGAATCGTGGGATTAATCCTTTTTCTACTCGCAATTATTTATTTAAGAATTACAGAATGTACGTGATGAAGAAATATAAAATCAAGGCTTTCGCGAAACGTGTAAGTTGATAGCGGAACTGCGACTATCAAAGAATAAAACAATGAAAAGGAGTTAACGATTTACCATTAAATGTGTGTCCGTAGCTTTTTCACGGACGAAGCGTATCGTTACCGATAAGACTATTGGTTCCTGCGACGGAAAGTCAAGACGATTGAGGGTTCTCGAAAGCATCTAAACGCGACGAAACCTGTCATATTTTGCTTGATTCGCTGGTGGCTTTTCTAAACATGAACCCGTGGCAAAATACCTCGCAGAATCGTCATAATAGAATTTATTCGGAAGAGAAAAGCTTGTATCGAATCGTGGGATTTATCCTTTTTCTACTCGCAATTATTTATTTAAGAATTACAGAATGTACGTGATGAAGAAATATAAAATCAAGGCTTTCGCGAAACGTGTAAGTTGATAGCGGAACTGCGACTAGGAAAGAACAAAACAATGAAAAGGAGTTAACGATTTATCATTAAATGTGTATCCGTAGCTTTTTCTCGGACGAAGCGTATCGTTACCGATAAGACTATTGGTTCCTGCGACGGAAATCCAAGACGATTGAGGGTTCTCGAAAGCATCTAAACGCGACGAAACCTATCATATTCTGCTTGATTCGCTGGTGGTTTTTCTAAAAGGGAACCCGTGGCAAAATACCTCGCAGAATCGTAATAAGAAAGGTTATTCGGAAGGGGAAAGCTTGGATCGAATCGTAGGATTAATCCTTTTTCTACTCGCAATTATTTACTTGAGAATGATAGAATGTACGTGATGGAGAAATATAAAATCAAGGCTTTTGCGAAACGTGTAAGTTGATATCGTCACTGCGACTGAAAAAAAACACAACGATAAAAACGAGTTAACGATTTACCATTAAATTTGTATCCGCAGCTTTTTCACGGACGAAGCGTATCGTTACCGATAAGACTCTTGGCTCCTGCGACGCAAAGTCACGACGATTAAAGGTTCTCGAAAAACATCTAAGCACGACGAAACCTTTCATATATTGCTTGATTCGCTGGTGGCTTTTCTAAAAGGCAATCCGTGGCCAAATACCTCGCAGAATCGTAATAAGAGAATTTGTTCGGAAAGAAAAAGCTTGTATCAAATCGTGGGATTAGTCCTTTTTCTACTTGCAAATATTTATTTGAGAATTATAGAATGTACGTGATGGGGAAATATAAAGTCGAGGCTCTCGCGAAACGTGTAAGTCAATAGCGATACTGCGACTGGGAAAAAACAAAACAATAAGAATGAGTAAACGATTGACCATCAAATTTGTATGCGTAGCTCTTTCACGGACGAAACGTATCGTTACCGATAAGACTCATGGCTCCTGCGACGGAAAGTCACGACGATTGAAGGTTCTCGAAAAACGTCTAAGCACGATGAAACCTTTCATATATTGCTTTATTCGCTGGTGGCTTTTCTAGAAGGGAACCCGTGACGAAATACCTCACAGAATCGTAATAAGAAAATTCATTCGGAAGAGAAAAGCTCGCATCGAATCGTGAGATTAATCCTTTTTCTACTTGCAAACATTTATTTAAGAATTCTAGAATGTACGTGATGGGGGGATAGAAAATCAAGGCTTTCGCAAAACGTTAAAGTTGATAGCGGAACTGCGACTAGGAAAAAACAAAACAATGAAAACGAGTTAACGATTTACCATTAAATTTGTATCGGTAGGTTTTTCACGGACGAAGCGCATCGTTACCGATAAGACTATTGGTTCCTGCGACGGAAAGTCACGACGATTGGCGGTCTTCGAAAAACATCTAAGCACTACGAAACTCTTCATATATTGCTTTCTTTGCTGGTGGCTTATTTTGAACGGAACCCGTGGCAAAATACCTCGCAGAATCGTAATAAGAGAATGTATTCGGAAGGGAAAAGCTTGTATCGAATCGTGGGATTAATCCTTTTTCTACTCGCAATTATTCATTTGAGAAATATAGAATGTACGTAATGGAGAAATATAAAATCAAGGCTTTCGCGAGACGTGTAAGTTGATAGCGATACTGCGACTGGAAAAGAACAAAACAATAAAAACGAGTTAACGATTTACCATTAAATTTGTATCCGTAGCTTTTTCACGAACGAAGCGTATCGTTACCGATAAGACTCTTGGTTCCTGCGACGGAAAGTCAAGACGATTGAGGGCTCTCGAAAGCATCTAAGCACGACGAAATTTTCCATATATTGCTTTATTTGCTGGTGGCTTATCTAGAAGGGAACCCGTGGCGAAATACCTCGCAGAATCGTAATGGAAGAATTTATTCGGAAGAGAAAAGCTCACTGAAAGAAAGGGTTGGCTGAGATAGTCATTTATTCGTGGTCAGGGAATGGTTGGTCAGAGCAGCTATTCAAAATGATACGTCAGCCACGGCGCATTGTGGCTCGAACCATTTTTAATTGTGGCGCACTGGATAGTCACGACAGCAATGCATTAGTTCCTCCATCTAGCCAGTAGGTAGCGTAAACAACGCGTGCGCTGGAACAGCAATCTCATTGGATGAACACTTCGCGCGTATTCCATAGATCGTATGGCGTATGGCGTCACTTTCGTTTAAACCCGCGTGTTAAATAAACGTTTCCCGTATAACATACATACATCATAATACATTATAATAGTATTTCGAGGGGCTGCATTTTTTAAGTGACTTTCAACGGCGTTCGGCAATGGACGAACAAAGTGTCAATTTCTTGGAGAAGTATGGTTTATCATGCTTAATAGATAAATTCAGAGGTAAGTGTATTTTTTTCTTATGTCCGTTACTATCAACGATTTCGGCATGAGACGCGGCTGGTATGGTTGCGCATGGGGCAAGCTGCACAATGGGAGACATTTTACACTTTTCAATCTCAAATTCTTTTTTACTTCGTCCTGGCGATCAGAAATATATCGAATATAAAGATAATAGATCAAAGTAACGATTTCAAGGTTAGACTGATGTACTAATAGAATGATTGCACGTGGTGGGTCTATTTCACAGCATGTGCCTGAGCTTCATATCTTTTTACAGAACAATATATTGATTACGAGCTTCTTATGAGCCTTAAGCAGGAGGACATAGAAAAAATTGTTCCGCAGTTTGGACTGCAAAAAAAACTTTTGACTGGCTTGCTTGAACATCTGAGTTCCGGATGCATGGAGGTGATATTTCACAGTGGCATTGCTTTCCATTGCTAAGTTGTATATAAATTACAGCGGGTTACAATTTTTGTACTCAGATATATGAACGATAGGATTTTTATTTATTGTCCATATTTCAGGATAGTTTTTCCAACATCGAGTTTTTACAGCCGATGACATTCGAAAACTTAGAAGATTCCGAAGTACTATCGAACAAAGAAAATATACCCGACCCTTTGTCAATAACTTCACCAATAACCAGACCGAAACGTGGCAGGTCCGACGCTGACAGTGACGAAGAGCCTCTAAAAAAATCGAGAAGCATTGCACACTGATGTACAGAATGTGAGTATCCGTTGAGTTATCATTGTCAATCTTCAATTACTTTGGTCATAGCGACAAGGTAGGTTGACGCTTCGGTGAATTTAGGTTTGATGAGGGAATGGCAGTTTCGATAAATTTATCAATTTTTAGACAAATGGTTCAATGCATGTCGTCTATATATTTTATTTTGAAATTTCTAAGAAAGACAGCTCTGCAACTGTTATCTTCGATCGATATTTTTTTACCTGGCTAGATGTAAATGTCGGAAACTGTGAGTCGGATTGACTCAAAATTCGGATACAATATTCTTAGATCTATTATGGAAAACCTGACGTACGTCTCTTGTGATAAGCGGATTACTTTTTTTAACCGAATTTTATTAATTAAAACAGTTATCAATTGATCCCAAAAATAATATACCTTTGAAGTGTCCAACAACGTAAGCGTCTCAGATGTGTTATTCATCAAACTAGATTGAATCCCATTGGTGTATTTTTATCTCATAGTCAGTTCGTCGATACTTGGACTTAGGCCTTGCGGGCCAAAAGCTTCTTGGCTTATACAACAGCGGCGCCTTCACTAACAACTCACGATCTGAACTCTCCGGGTATATTATTGAGTCTGAACTTAATACAGCCAAGGATCCGAATAAAGTGTACGTACCACACGCAGCCTACGGATGAGGCATTATTCTTGAACTGTCCAAATCTAAAAATTCAAATACAAGTTTCGAATTGGCATATGCCTAGCCAAAGTATAGTGAGGTATCCACGATAACGCAGAAACTTTCAAAAAGTTGACTTAAAATGTTTGCCGTATCATATTCCGTATCAATATATGTGGAATAAGAAAAGGCCCGTAGATCAGCGATTTTCATTTCGAATACTCGCTTTTGAGATACTGTCAGATTTTTAATTGTTGATATTTGGTCATTAATATTGATATATTTTAAAAACTTCTGTTTTCTCCCTTTTGCACGACGGTACGATAACGGTATTCATGATTACGTTGCACCAATAAAACAATTACTGACGATATAAGTTCAATGTGTTAACCACTCGATGTGTCTCAACAACGATTGGTAATAAATTAAAATACAACCTATTTTAAGATATTCATAATTATAAGCAATTATACGAACCTTCCATCGGGTTTTGGCAACAAACGATCATCAATAAATATTACTCATTTTTTCTTTTTATATTTCGCTCCTTGGGTTTTGGGCCTGTTCAGATATATTTTATTTTTTCTCTTTAATTTTGCTTTTATTATTCTTTGTTTGTTTCCTGAATGTGATATTTCATTTTTCATTGTTTCCTTTCCCTCATCTGTAGGTTATGTTAGCTGTTCAGCTTTGAAATTTGTTGATGCATGTCTTGGTTATTGTGATTATAATGAAATTTGTCATGATGTTTAAATTAAACTTTTGTTTTTGTTGTCACATCGTGTGTGAGTACAAATTTGTCATGTTTTTTTTAAAATCCATTTCGTTTCTTTTCCAGATAACTGGAGACACGTATGTTATATCACATTTTTCAGTTCGTGTGAAGTACCTAAAAAATGTGACATGAAACACGATTCTCCAGTTCTCCGGAAAAAGAACGAAATAAAAAAAAACGACATAAATTCGCACTCCCACACGGTTCAACAGAAAAAACTGGAGTTGAATTCAACTAACATGACAAATTTCATCACAATCACAATTATCAAGACATGCATCGACAAATTTTAAGCGTGACCAGCCGACGTAACCTATAAATCCAAGAAAGGAAAAAATCAGGAAGACTAGAGCAAAGGAGACCGAACTATCGTTACGGAATATGGGCCGAAAACTCAGACGAGATATTGGTTCCGGACTGGCCAAAACAAGCGCAATTGTAGCTCATCGGTGCCCCTCGCTATGCCTGGAGTGGGGAGAGTGCGTGGTACAGATGTACAAGGTACCCCTCGCTGTCAATGCAGCTGAGATGACCCGCTTTGAATTATGTAACTATTTAACGCTACCATTTCAATAATATACAAATATAAGATCAGATCGTTTTTTTTTAAATTAACCCACAAAAGAGAAAAAAATAGTACTACATTTTTTATATATTATGTGTTCAATATTACTTTCTCTTTTTTCCTATTGCCGAGACGTGAAAAAAAAAGTCATCATGTATATTTGTTTCTTCTCACGTCTCGGCAATCCGAAAAAAGAGGAAGTAATATTGAACACATAATATATAAAAAATGTAGTACCATTTTTTTCTCTTTTGCGTAAATAGTTACATAACTCAAAGCGGGTCCGATCAGCTGCATTGACAGCGAGAGGTACCTTGTACGCCTGTACCATGCGCTCTCCCCACTCCAGGCATGGTTTGAGGCACCGATGCCTTCCTAGCTACAATTGCGCTTGATTTGGTCAATCTCGGAACCAATATCTCGACTGAGTTTTCGTCCTATATTCCGTAACGATAGTGCGGTCTCCTTTCCTCTAGTCTCCCTGGAAAAAATAAAATGAGAAATGTCACTTTCAGTAAACAAACAAAGGATAACAAAAACTAAATTACAGAGGAAAAAAATACATCTGCGGAGGCTCCAAAACCCAAGGAGCGAAACGAAAAAAGAAAAAACGAATAATATTGATTCATGGTCGTCCGTCGGCAAAACCCGAAGGAAAAAAATATTCAACGGCCAAAGCAACCGCAACACAAGCAAATATTGTCAACGATTGAATAATTGAAAATTGCATGGAACAAAAAACTGCTCGATTTTAAAATCCTTTTTTTTTATGAATTCATTGAACGAAACGAAAAACGTTGAGATCTGCGAGCGCTAATCAGCGCTAATCGACTCTTCCGTCGAAAGTTATAGCTCTTTTTCCCACGGAAAATATGTTTAATATGAAATAAACACACTAAACGTATTTACCATGAGAAAAAGAGCTATGACTCGAATGAAGCGTCGAACCGAGCTCTAATACCTCAAATTTTTCTTTCCGTTCAAGGAATTCATAGAAAAATATATTCAAGAAATGAAATAAGTGTTTTTTGATTTATGCTATTTTTGATTATCTAATTGTTAGTAATGATGGTTTCATAGGTGCACCATAATTATAAATATATTTATTGTACTAGCGTGTATAGGAAACTTACAAAAAAAAAACATGTTGATTTGAACATCTATCGTTTTTCAATTGATCGCTGATCGTTGCTGAGATGTATCGATTTTAATGACCAACTAGCATTAATAGTTTAAGTACTTTATTTGATTGTATCTCAATAGCAGCCGCTCAAAATAAAAAACGCTGATATACGAATCCCTTTATTTTTCACACATTGATGTGGATTGATGGTAACCGAGTTGCCGTAGAATGTCCCAATAGAGTATGTCAGTATTTATATTCCTCCTTATTGCGAAGAAAATGTAGTTAATTCATATTCATTTTCGCTGAAATAGAATTTCCCCAAAGAGGTTTTTGGACCTGCGTTATGCTCTGTGCTGTATTCTTTATCGCGGGCTTACGATTTTTTTTTACGATCAACATTTTTGTTGCCAGTCCACCTATTACATCCCACGACAGCCAAAGTCCGACTTCGACGGTGCAAAACAGCCAAGAGGCAAGCTGTACGACAAATACACGTCGTTTATCAAAGAATTACGAGCTGCAGGGCTGAGGCACAAAAAAGAACCTGATTGCCAAGTTGGCGAAAAGGATGTAGAAATTTCCGGTTAATATAATGATCTATATTAGGTTGAGTAATCCATACGAATGTCATGTTTCTTTATGTTATTCACGTTATATTTTGTAGATTCTCAAAGTTCGAGCCATGGGGATTTATCGTGGTTAAAGAGGTGCATTGAGCCCCAAAACGAGGTCGCTGAAAGGTGGGCACGGACTTCAGCTGTCCGTATGCATGCTTTGCGAGTTACTCCTGCCAGAAAGCAAAGCGGAAAACGCGTGATTGGTGTCGTTACCGATTACCTGGATGAGTATAAAGCATTGAGGCAACCATGGGGTTATTCTCTCATAAGCTTGTCCGCACCCTTACATTTGGAATCGTCTTAGACGATGAAAGCTTAGTTCTTTCAATTTTCGGGTGTCATTGATCCTTTCTTTCAATCTTCCAGTTACAAATCGATTTTGCCCACGTCTACGGTGATAGTGACCTAGCTCTTCTGGAAAATTGGTCTGAAATTGCCATTAAAATCAAGTGCATGTCGAATGTAGAGCCCATTTTCAGTGATACCACAGGTCTGTCAATATAACGGATTGGTTCTCACGTGTTACTTTATACACTAGAACGAATACTGAATTAAGTTTTTATTATTGCAGCGGATACTGTGCTTACTTTGAACCTGATTCCGAAGTTATTCGGCCCGATTAACGTCGGGAGGTGGAAGACGTCCGCCGTAGATACGCAGAACGGCTTCCGTTTGCACGTGACGGTGAGGTGTTAATTATTCTTTTCCTTTCTTCTTTCTTTTTTGTGAGCTTCCGATACGAAAGACTGCGCCTAGCTTTATATTTTTTAAGGTTATGTTCCTCTACATTAGAGAGCGGGAACCCTACCTTACCAATTTTTTTGGTTAGTGAATTTTTTATTTATTTTTAAATGACTTGTCCACTCAATTCACGAGGAATCAGTGAAACAATATGAAATTAACGATGGTCTTTCTATTTTTATAATGAAAATGGAACCGTGAAAAATCGTGACCCGATAGTCCCGATTTTTTTTAGAATTGATTTTCATTATTAAAAAGTAAAACGAACATCGTCAATTTGAAATCGCTTTGTTAATTCCTTGTGATTCAACCGGGCAAATAATATCGAAATGAAAACAAATCAGCTAACCAAAAACATCGGGAAGGTTGGCCTCTCGCTCTCGAACCATCGAGAGGAATATAACCTTAAGAATACATAGCTATAACGCGCTCGTTTCCCGCTAGAGCTAACAAGAAAGCATTAACTAATATGGCCAAAGCAACAAACTAACTGTCTTCATTTCTTAGTATATTCTTTTAAAATTACCAACCATTCCTTAATCATTACATATTTCGTTTAGGTTATCAGCGCGCTGGAACCAGAAGTCAAGCGGATGCCGTCAAAAAAACCTTTCAGCCGTTCCCGATCGTAGTCGGAAACGACTTCGATAACATCACGGACTCATACGTCTACGTCGACAATTTTTATTATCGCGTGGACAGTCCGTTGCGAGCTGTTGACGTCTGCTTCAAGGCGTACCATGCGTTGCACTCATTCTATCCACACCAAAGCGTAAATCCGTGGCTCTTCATCCAAAAAGCTGTGTACGGTATTGTTACTCCGTGGGATCCGCAAATCCCATCCGTCGAAACTCGAATAAAGCAATATCGCGATCTCGAAACTTAAAAAATGCCTCGCTGTGTGTTTTGCCGTGCGGATCTTCCGTCAATTAATGCATTGAGTCTGCATTTCAAAATCAATCATTTACATGAAACCGCGACGTCGTATAAATGTCAAGAAGATGATTGTTACAGAGATTTCTGTGACTGGAAATCTTTCAAAAAGCATCTTATCAATCATCATAAGGTCGCCTTGCATACTCCGAATTCTGTTGTAGCCCACTCAAGCGAAATTTGCGTCCAGCCTTCGCTTTGTGTAGATGAACCTTTGGTCGCTAGGGAACATTCAGGAAGGTCAGCGAAGGAAACAGTTTCAATGACGCCACAAGATATTGAAATTAGATTGAAATCGTCACTACTCGCTTTTGTTGGTAAGTTGTACGCAGCGCCGAATTTACCGCGCAATCACGTCCAAGTAATAGTAGAAGATACCAAGGAATTCGTTAATGAAATTTTTGCGCTTGTGAGACCAGCAATCATCAAAACTTTGATTGACGAGGATGATAGGAAGAATTTTCCAAATCACGTCGACGCGATTACGCAAGCCGCTGTACGGCCTTTTGAATCGATAGGAACTGAGTATAAGCGTTTCAAAGTTTTAACTGAAAAAGGATTTCTTGTACATCCGAAGTCGTTTACGGTCGGTAATATTGTCGAAAACAAGAAGATGGACGGTCGAATCGTGAAACAGATCGTGCCGGTCACTGCTCAATTTATAGCCTTGCGGAAAACGCTTAGTACTTTTTTTAGCTTGCCCAACATATACGAAGACGTCATGAAGTATGTAGGGAAACTCGAAAAAGAAACTGAGGTTTTATCGAATTTCATCCAGGGAGATTACTGGAAATCGAAAAAGAATCGTCTATACCCAGGGAAAATCGTTCTACCACTCTTCATCTATTATGACGATTTTGAGGTTAACAATCCACTCGGGTCTCACAAATGCATCCAGAAAGTCGGGGGCACATACTGTTAATAAAAGTCTTGCGCGTTTGAATGACGCGCGCAGATGTGCGCATGCGCGCGGGTACTGACGGGCGTACGAGTAACCGGCCTGCGTGCCGGACTAGTCAGTCTTCCTCGATCAATCAATCGATACGAACCCGAGTAATAAACCACGTTATATTATCGAAGCTACATTTCGTTATCCATATTTATTTCTTGTACCCTCTCACCATCCACTTAAAACTGCACGGGAAAACCTGGAATAGCGCCAATAGGTTATGGGCCCAGTCGTATTTTTCGCCGTGAGTTTTACTGGAGAGAGTTGCTCGACGATAAAAGAACGAGTGTAGAGCCACGAGGGTAGCGCGTTTTTTGTTTCCCTTCTGCGAGGCACCGGTCACATCGTGCGTGATGGCGTCTGAATTATCCACGAGACACGTATCGAAATTCGACGGGACAAATTTCCTTGGCTGGAAATTTCAGATGCATCAGGTGTTCGTCGCGCAAGATATCTACGATGTCGTGAACGGTGTTCGGGTAATGCCGGCAGACGGAGAGTCGGCGGGAGGCAAGCAGTGGGTCAGAGACAACGCTAAGGCCATGTTCGTTATATCGTCGGCGATGGAGTATACCCAGCTCGAGTGTCTTTTGACTTGTGTAACCGCAAAGGAGATGTGGGATAAGCTCGCGACGATTCATGCACACAAATCGGCATCAAACAGGTTGATGTTGACCCAACGCTTTCACGAGTATCGCATGGGGACTTCAGACTCAGTGGTGCAGCACATGTCGAAGGTGCAGAACATGGCGAGTCAGCTTATTGACCTTGGGGAGAATGTTTCGGACATGACCATAATGGCAAAGATCCTCGCGAGTCTGTCAGCGAAGTTCTCGGCTTTCCAAACAGCGTGGGAAAGTGTGGAACCTGAAAGGCAGACAATTCAAAATCTGCAAGAGCGTCTACTGCGAGAGGAAAGTCGGATGAACGTAAATTCGAGTGAGGTAACTGCGTTTGCCGCGATCGTGTCTGGCAAAAATGCACGCGATAAAGTGAAGAAGAGTGAGGACTCGAGAAATTAAAAGGGCGGGAAACCACGTGACAAAAGAGGTGTCGAGTGTTACTACTGTCGAGAGAAGGGGCACTTCGCGCGGGAATGTCCCCGTCGGAAGCAAAAGCAGAGTCATTGCGGGGAGGGCGCTTCGAGCAACAGCGCATTCGTAGCGACTTACGCGGGTGAAATCGAGCGTCATCGGTGTGCAGTGCCATCTGGTGAGCAGAAGCACGCACTACTCAACGCTGGCCAAAAAGATATCTGGTACATCGACAGCGGGTGCTCAAAGCACATCACGTTCCGCAGGGATTGGTTCACGGAGTTCCGTCCGAGGAGAGATGGCAGCACTATATCGTTGGGTGATGACGGGCAGTGCACCGTGACGGGCGAGGGAACCGTGATTGTTGACAAGTTGGTGAACAACGAGTGGTGCGAGGCTCGTATTGAGAACGTGCTGTTTGTGCCAGGTGTGCGCAAAAATTTGTTCTCGGTCGGAATGTGCACGTCGAAAGGCTACCGTGTGGTATTCCGCGAGAGTGACGCACTTGTGATGCGAGACGATAAAATCGTTGCAACTGCGATAAAACAACCGAACGAAATTTTTAGGTTGTGTTTTCGTGTGAGAATGCCAGCGAGTACCGATGAAGCCAACGTGTCAGTGACAAGTTTAAAGGGGTGGCATGAGCGTCTCGGGCACCTGAACAAACGTTCGCTAAAAGTGCTAATAAACAAGGGTCTCGTCAGTGGTGTCAAAGTCACGGACAACAGTGATTTCTTTTGTGATGCGTGCCAACTCGGCAAATCACACAAGTTGCCATTTAATAAATCTGTCGACAAAATCGAGAGACAGCCGGGCGAAATGATTCACAGTGACGTGTGCGGGCCCATGTCAACTGAGTCACTGGGGGGCGCGAAGTTTTTTTGTAATATTTAAAGACGATGCCACTGGCTTCAGGCAAGTGTTCTTCCTTAAACACAAGTCGGATGTGTTTGAGAATTTCAAAGTGTTCGAGCGTGCATCGGCAAATAATTTCGGGCGAGTGATAAAAGTCTTACGCAGTGATAACGGTCGCGAATACTGCAACGCAGCAATGAAGCAGTATATGCAATCGCGCGGGATAAGGCACGAAACGAGTTCTCCGTACACCCCCGAGCAGAACGGGGTGGCTGAAAGGGAGAACAGGACGGTGGTCGAGTGCGCCCGAACAATGATGCAGAACAAAAATGTCGAGTTACCACTTTGGGCGGAAGCAGTAAACGTCGCAGTGTATCTCCTAAATCGAGTGTCAGGTACTGAGAAGGGTGACGGTAAAACGTCGTATGAGATGTGGGTGGGAAAAAGGCCCGATCTCAAACACGTGCGCACGTTCGGCGAGGAATGCTTCGTTCACGTGACGAAACAATTCACCCAGAAGTTCGGCGCCAAAGCAAGGAGGGCACTCTTGGTCGGATACGAAGGGGAGTCGTCCAATTATCGAGTGTATCATCCGGACACGAGGAAAGTGACAGTTTCGAGAAACGTCGTCTTTCGAGACTGTGTCAGAGCGGGAGGGATCTCTCTTGATAAGAACGACGAAAACGACGAGGAGCTGACATTATCGACGAAGGCAATACAGCAAGTCGATAACGGAGGAATAGTACCACGAGTCGGTAATGCAGGGGCAGTACCGCACGTCGGTAACGCAGGAGCAGTACCGCAGGTCGATAACGGAGGAGTAGTACCGCGGGTCGGTGATGCGGAGGCCGCATCACATATCGGAGAAGGTGATGCGAGTTCTCAACCGATCACCGAGGCGTATGGGCTACGTAATCGATCTACAATTCGTAAGCCAGCGAGGTTTGACGCGAATTTCTCGGAATTTACTACACCTGCGAACTACGAAGAAGCCGTCCAAGGGCCAGATGCATCACAGTGGATCACAGCCATCGAAGAAGAACTTGATGCGCATGAGAAAAATAATACATGGGAGATAATACCCAAGGATCCCAAGAAGAAGACGATCGACTCAAGATGGGTATTCAAGATAATTCAAGATGTTGATGGAAGCGTGTTGCGTTACAAGGCGAGACTGTGTGCCAGGGGTTTTCGTCAGGAAAAAGGAGTAGACTACACCGAAACTTTTTCCCCCGTCGTCCGCTATGATTCGTTGCGGGTGCTGCTAGCAATGGTGACTCGTGAAGACCTCGAGATGATCCAGTTCGACGTTCGTACGGCTTTCCTTTACGGCGAGCTTGACGAAGAAATTCATCTAGAAGTGCCAGCAGGCTTGAAGATTGGAAGTGAGGTGGTGTGTCGTTTGAAAAAGTCGTTATACGGTTTAAAACAGGCGCCGCGTTGTTGGAATCTGAAATTTCGTTGTTTCCTGCAAAAATATAAATTTAATCAAACAGATGCTGACGAGTGCATTTTCTACGGCGAGTGTCAGGGGTTGGAAGTTTATCTCGCGTTATTCGTCGATGACGGTCTCGTAGCCTGTAAATCGCAAGCGGTGTTAGACGTAATTATTCAAAAGCTGAAAAGTGTATTCGAAATCACGATGGGCGACTGCAGCTGCTTCGCAGGTTTACAGATGAATCGGGATAGAGTTGAGAAAACGATGTTCGTGCACCAGTATGCGTATACTGTAAAAATTCTTCAAAAGTTTCGTATGAATAATGCAAAGGGGGTGTCTGTTCCAGCAGATCCGCATGTAACGTTGAAGCCGGTGGACGTGAGTGAGAGGAAAGTGTGCAATGCGCCGTATCGTGAGGCGGTCGGCTCACTGATGTTTCTTGCGACGGTGTCGCGCCCAGATATCGAATACGCAGTGAACACAGTGAGCAAATTTCTTACCGCTCCAGGTGAAGACCATTGGCAAGCGGTGAAGAGAATTCTCGCTTTTCTAGTCGGTACCAAAAATGTAGGTATAATGTATAAAAGCGGCGGAAGTGAACCAGACTTAGTAGGATATTCGGACGCCGACTACGCGAGCGACCTCGAGACGAGGCGATCTACGACGGGGTACTTATTTAGTATCGCCAACGGTCCAGTGTCATGGGCATCGCAGCGGCAAAGACTGGTCGTGCTGAGTACCACCGAAGCCGAGTACGTTGCCGCATCGGCTGCGGCAAAAGAAGCAACTTGGCTGAGAAGGTTGTTGAGTGGTATCGGGCGTCAATGCGAGCGAGCGACCGTGTTGTTTGTGGACAATCAAAGTACGATTCGTTTAGCGAAAAATCGAGAGTTCCATAAGCGAACAAAACATATCGATATTCGATACTATCAGTTGCGTGAAACTACCGAAGCAAAAATAATACAAGTCGAATATACGCCGTCCGAAAGCCAAAGAGCAGACATTTTTACAAAGGCAATGCCAAAAGAACGTTTTTATAGACATAGTGAGAGTATGGGTCTGTGTGAGCGCGACATTAAACACTAAGACGGCGGAAGTGTTAATAAAAGTCTTGCGCGTTTGAATGACGCGCGCAGATGTGCGCATGCGCGCGGGTACTGACGGGCGTACGAGTAACCGGCCTGCGTGCCGGACTAGTCAGTCTTCCTCGATCAATCAATCGATACGAACCCGAGTAATAAACCACGTTATATTATCGAAGCTACATTTCGTTATCCATATTTATTTCTTGTATCCTCTCACCATCCACTTAAAACTGCACGGGAAAACCTGGAATAGCGCCAATACATACGTTTCCATTCCGTGTCTTCCTCGTGAATTTCAATCGTTGCTCGAAAACATTTTTGTAGCGCTTCTTTGTCACGCTTCTGACAGGGAGACCTACGAAAATCCAAAGATATTTCGTATCCTGATCGAAGAAATCAACTATCTTCAAAAACATGGGATAGAGGCTGACACTCGTAGTGGCAAAATACGAATCTACTTTTCGCTCGGAGGTATTCTTGGTGATGATTTAGGCTTGAATGAGGTTTTAGGTTATGGCGCAAGCTTCAACGCAAATTACTTCTGTCGCTGGTGCAAAACTTCGACAAATGACACGCATACTGATTGTTCAGAAAGGACCGAAAACTTGAGATCTGTCCACTCATACGCAAATGACGTTATTGAGGGTCGAAAGGAAACGGACATTGCAGAATCTAGTGTGTGGAATGAGATAGATGGCTTTCATGTCTATGAAAATTGTATTGCTGACATTATGCACGATGGTCCGGAGGGAGCTTTTGCTTACGATATGGCGCATGTTACCTATCACATTGTGAAGAAAGCTGCCAGGAACGTAGATCTTGCAATTTTGAACGAAAGAATTACGATTTTCGATTACGGCAAGCATGGATTTTCAAATCGACCTCCTCTCATCACGCAAATAGAACTCGAAAAAAAAAAATTGAAAATGTCTGCATCGGAAATGATGGGTTACATCTATTCTTTTGCCCTGCTTGTTGGCGATTTGGTATCGCATGACGAAATATGGTCTTTCTATCTTACTCTCCGCAAGATTGTGGATATCGTGATGGCCCCGGCAATTCAGAGTGAATGTGCCGAGCTACTGGATTCACTGGTTTCTGACCATCACGAAATGTACGTGCGATTATTCAAGGACACGCTGAAACCCAAACATCATCATATGGTTCATTACGGCAGAGTCATGAAAACAAGTGGCCCGATTTATCATTTGAGTGCGTTCAAATTTGAATCAAAAAATCGAGTTATGAAGGCTCGTGCTGACGCTACATATTCGCGAAAAAATATAACTTTCACGTTGGCCCTTAAAGAGCAACTTCAATTTGCTTATAGGCTCGCAAGTAACCGAGGTTTCTCTCCGCGACTGGAATTAGGTCCGGCTTCGGTTATAGAAGATATGACGCGAGTTATAGATTCATGTGAACTGAAAGTTGTGTTCCCGCCAGATTTTGTGTCGGCGTGTGTGGAGGTAGCGTGGATAACTTTTAAGGGTACCAAATATCGAGTTGGAATGTGCGTTGCTGTGAGATTCGATGATATATGCGGCCTACCATTTTTTGGTGAGATAGATAAAATTATTTGCAACGAAAACGGAAACGTCATCCTCGTGTGCAATGAGTTCTACACCATTGGACTTGAAGAAAACTTGCACGCGTATCAGGTTACTCGAACTGCCGATGTCAAATGCGTTAGGATAGAAACTTTATTATCGCCCTGTCCCGTTATTTGTGAAAGAATTCCAGCGAACAAAATATATATTTCGTTCAGATATGCTGTGTAAATTGATAATTGGCGATTTACATGCATTCGACATTTAGATATATTATTTGCATAAGAAATCGGTGATGCCACGTCTTCGTTCGTTCGATTTATTGCCATTTTTAATAAAAATTATTTTCGAAATTCATTGATTGTTTTTATTTGTATTATATCTACACCCATCAAACCATACGTGAAATACGAGCCCAATACGACAAATGGGAGGGTCAACCTGCAATCCAGTAGCATTGTCTGCTTCAGTTGGATATGGCAGCCAGGTTATAGCTGTACCAGGCATCGTGAAAGAGCTGACATAACCAAATCAGAGCCGTGTTTCCATTTTGAGTTAGCTACTTTGACCAATAACATAGTCGCATTCTCTGCTTGAGTTGGATAAGGCTGCCAAGTTACAGTTCCATCGACCATCTTCAAATAGCTGACATAACCAACTCATAGCTGTGTTTCCATATTTAGTTCGCTGCTCTGACCAATAACATAGTCACATTCTCTGCTTGAGTTGGATAAGGCTGCCAAGTTATAGTTCCATCGGCCATCTTGAGATAGCTGACATAACCAAATCATAGCTGTGTTTCCATTTTTAGTTCGCTGCTCTGACCAATAGCATAGTCGCATTCTCTGCTTGAGTTGGATAAGGCTGCCAAGTTATCATTCCATCTCCCATATTGAGATGGATGACTTGACCAATATCACCTCGTCCATTAAAAATACTCATCTCCACCAACTAATGGGACGGCTCCCCAGAGACCGACAAAGTTGGATACCAAAACCAATTCACGGGTCGAACCGACCAATTCTTTCTTTCAGTGCTTGTATCGAATCGTAAGATTAATCCTTTTTCTACTCGCAATTATTTATTTTAGAATTATAGAATGTACGTGATGGAGAAATATAAAATCAAGGCTTTTGCGAAACGTGTAAGTTGATATCGTCACTGCGACTGGAAAAAAAAACAACAATAAAAACGAGTTAACGATTTACCATTAAATTTGTATCCGTAGCTTTTTCACGGACGAAGCGTATCGTTACCGATAAGACTATTGGTTTCTGCGACGAAAAGTCAAGACGATTGAGGGTTCTCGAAAGCATCTAAACGCGACGAAACCTATCATATTTTGCTTGATTCGCTGGTGGCTTTTCTAAAAGGGAACCCGTGGCAAGATACCTCGCAGAATCGTAATAAGAGAATTTATTTGGAAAGGGAAAGCTTGTATCGAATCGTGGGATTAATCTTTTTTCTACTTGCAATTATTTATTTGAGAATTATAGAATGTACGTGATGGGGAAATATAAAATCAAGACTTTCGCGAAACGTGTACGTTGATAGCGATACTGCGACTGGAAAAAAACACAACAATAAAAACGAGTTAACGATTTACCATTAAATTTGTATCCGTAGCTCTTTCACGGACGAAACGTATCGTTACCGATAAGACTCTTGGCTCCTGCGACGGAAAATCACGACGATTGAAGGTTCTCGAAAACCATCTAAGCACGACGAAACTCGTCATATATTGCTTTATTTGCTGGTGGATTATCTAGATGGGAACCCGTGGCCAAATACCTCGCAGAATCATAATCAGAGAATTTATCCGGAAGGGAAAAGCTTGTATCGAATCGTGGGATTAGTCCTTATTCTACTTGCAATTATTTATTTGAGAATAATAGAATGTACATGATGGGGAAATATAAAATCAAGGCTTTCGCGAAACGTGTAAGTTGATAGCGATACTGCGACTGGGGAAAAACAAAACAACAAAAACAAGTTAACGATTTACCATCAAATTTGTATGCGTAGCTCTTTCACGGACGAAACGTATCGTTACCGATAAGACTCTTGGTTCCTGCGACGGAGAGTCACGACGATTGAGGGATCTCGAAAAACATCTAAGCACGACGAAACTCTTCATATATTGCTTTATTTGCTGGTGGCTTATCTAGAAGGGAACCCGTGGCCGAATACCTCGCAGAATCGTAATCAGAGAATTTATCCGGAAGGGAAAAGCTTGTATCGGATCGTGGGATTAGTCCTTATTCTACTTGCAATTATTTATTTGAGAATAATAGAATGTACGTGATGGGGAAATATAAAATCAAGGCTTTTGCGAAATGTGTAAGTTGATATCGTCACTGCGACTGGAAAAAAACACAACAATAAAAACGAGTTAACGATTTACCATTAAATTTGTATCCGTAGCTTTTTCACGGACGAAACGTATCGTTACCGATAAGACTATTGGTTCCTGCGACGGAAAGTCAAGACGATTGAGGGTTCTCGAAAGCATCTAAACGCGACGAAACCTATCATATTTTGCTTGATTCGCTGGTGGCTTTTCTAAAAGGGAACCCGTGGCAAAATACCTCGCAGAATCGTAATAAGAGAATTTATTCGGAAGGGGAAAGATTGTATCGAATCGTAGGATTAATCCTTTTTCTACTTGCAAATATTTATTTAAGAATTATATAATGTACGTGATGGGAAAATAGAGAATCAAGGCTTTCGCGGAACGTTAAAGTTGATAGCGATACTGCGACTGGGAAAAAACGAAACAATAAAAACAAGTTAACGATTTACCATCAAATTTGTATGCGTAGCTCTTTCACGGACGAAACGTATCGTTACCGATAAGACTTTTGGTTCCTGCGACGGAAAGTCAAGACGATTGAGGGTTCTCGGAAGCATCTAAGCACGACGAAACTTTTCATATATTGCTTTATTTGCTGGTGGCATATCTAGAAGGGAACCCGTGGCGAAATACCTCGCAGAATCGTAATGGAAGAATTTATTCAGAAGAGAAAAGCTTGTATCGAATCGTAAGATGAATCCTTTTTCTACTTGCAATTATTTATTTCAGAATTATAGAATGTACGTGATGGAGAAATATAAAATCAAGGCTTTCGCGAAACGTGTAAGTTGATATCGTCACTGCGACTGGAAAAAAAAACAACAATAAAAACGAGTTAACGATTCACCATTAAATTTGTATCCGTAGCTTTTTCACGGACGAAGCGTATCGTTACCGATAAGACTATTGGTTTCTGCGACGGAAAGTCAAGACGATTGAGGGTTCTCGAAAGCATCTAAACGCGACGAAACCTATCATATTTTGCTTGATTCGCTGGTGGCTTTTCTAAAAGGGAACCCGTGGCAAGATACCTCGCAGAATCGTAATAAGAGAATTTATTTGGAAGGGGAAAGCTTGTATCGAATCGTGGGATTAATCCTTTTTCTACTTGCAATTATTTATTTGAGAATTATAGAATGTACGTGATGGAGAAATATAAAATCAAGGCTTTTGCGAAACGTGTAAGTTGATAGCGATACTGCGACTGGAAAAAAACAAAACAATAAAAACGAGTTAACGATTTACCATTAAATTTGTATCCGTAGCTCTTTCACGGACGAAACGTATCGTTACCGATAAGACTCATGGCTCCTGCGACGCAAAGTCACGACGATTAAAGGTTCTCGAAAAACATCTAAGCACGACGAAACCTTTCATATATTGCTAGATTCGCTGGTGGCTTTTCTAAAAGGCAATCCGTGGCCAAATACCTCGCAGAATCGTAATAAGAGAATTTATTCGGAAGAGAAAAGCTCGTATCGAATCGTGAGATCAATCCTTTTGCTACTTGCAATTATTTATTTGAGAATAACAGAATGTACGTGATGGGGAAATATAAAATCAAGGCTTTCGCGGAACGTGTAAGTTAATATCGTCACTGCGACTGGAAAAAAACACAACAATGAAAACGAGTTAACGATTTACCATTAAATTTGTATCCGTAACTTTTTCACGAACGAAGCGTATCGTTACCGATAAGACTCTTGGTTCCTGCGACGGAAAGTCAACGAGATTGAGGATTCTCGAACGCATCTAAACGCGACGAAACCTATCATATTTTGCTTGATTCGCTGGTAGCTTTTCTAAAAGGGAACCCGTGGCCAAATACCTCGCAGAATCGTAATAAGAGAATTCATTCGGAAAGAAAAAGCTTGTATCAAATCGTGGGATTAGTCCTTTTTCTACTTGCAAATTCTTATTTGAGAATTATAGATCGTACGTGATGGGGAAATATAAAATCAAGGCTTTCGCGAAACGTGTACGTTGATAGCGATACTGCGACTGGAAAAAAACAAAACAATGAAAACGAGTTAACGATTTACCATTAAATTTGTATCCGTAACTCTTTCACGGACGAAACGTATCGTTACCGATAAGACTCATGGCTCCTGCGACGCAAAGTCACGACGATTAAAGGTTCTCGAAAAACATCTAAGCACGACGAAACCTTTTATATATTGCTTGATTCGCTGGTGGCTTTTCTAAAAGGCAATCCGTGGCCAAATACCTCGCAGAATCGTAATAAGAGAATTTATTCGGAAGAGAAAAGCTCGTATCGAATCGTGAGATCAATCCTTTTGCTACCTGCAATTATTTATTTGAGAATAACAGAATGTACGTGATGGGGAAATATAAAATCAAGGCTTTTGCGAAACGTGTAAGTTGATAGCGATACTGCGACTGGGAAAAAACAAAACAATAAAAACGAGTTAACGATTTACCATCAAATTTGTATCCGTAGCTCTTTCACGGACGAAACGTATCGTTACCGATAAGACTCATGGCTCCTGCGACGCAAAGTCACGACGATTAAAGGTTCTCGAAAAACATCTAAGCACGACGAAACCTTTCATATATTGCTTGATTCGCTGGTGGCTTTTCTAAAAGGCAATCCGTGGCCAAATACCTCGCAGAATCGTAATAAGAGAATTTATTCGGAAGAGAAAAGCTCGTATCGAATCGTGAGATCAATCCTTTTGCTACTTGCAATTATTTATTTGAGAATAACAGAATGTACGTGATGGAGAAATATAAAATCAAGGCTTTCGCGAAACGTGTAAGTTGATAGCGATACTGCGACTGGAAAAAAACAAAACAATAAAAACAAGTTAACGATTTACCATCAAATTTGTATGCGTAGCTCTTTCACGGACGAAGCGTATCGTTACCGATAAGACTCTTGGCTCCTGCGACGGAAAGTCACGGCGATTAAAGGTTCTCGAAAAACATCTAAGCACGCTGAAACCTTTCATATATTGCTTTATTCGCTGGTGGCTTTTCTAGAAGGGAACCCGTGACGAAATACCTCACAGAACCGTAATAAGAAAATTCATTCGGAAGAGAAAAGCTCGCATCGAATCGTGAGATTAATCGTTTTTCTACTTGCAAACATTTATTTGAGAATTATAGAATGTACGTAATGGGGAACTATAAAATCAAGGCTTTCGCGAAACGTGGAAGTTAATAGCGATACTGCGACTGGGAAAAAACACAACAATGAAAACGAGTTAACGATTTACCATTAAATTTGTATCCGTAGCTTTTTCACGAACGAAGCGTATCGTTACCGATAAGACTCTTGGTTCCTGCGACGTAAAGTCAAGGAGATTGAGGATTCTCGAAAGCATCTAAACGCGACGAAACCTATCATATTTTGCTTGATTCGCTGGTGGCTTTTCTAAAAGGGAACCCGTGGCGAAATACCTCGCAGAATCGTAATGGAAGAATTTATTCGGAAGAGAAAAGCTTGCATCAAATCGTGGGATTAGTCCTTTTTCTACTTGCAAATTCTTATTTGAAAATTATAGAATGTACGTAATGGGGAAATATAAAATCATGGCTTTCGCGAAACGTGTAAGTTGATATCGTCACTGCGACTGGAAAAAAACACAACAATAAAAACGAGTTAACGATTTACCATTAAATTTGTATCCGTAGCTCTTTCACGGATGAAACGTATCGTTACCGATAAGACTCATGGCTCCTGCGACGCAAAGTCACGACGATTAAAGGTTCTCGAAAAACATCTAAGCACGACGAAACCTTTCATATATTGCTTTATTCGCTGGTGGCTTTTCTAAAAGGCAATCCGTGGCCAAATACCTCGCAGAATCGTAATAAGAGAATTTATTCGGAAAGAAAAAGCTTGTATCAAATCGTGGGATTAGTCCTTTTTCTACTTGCAAATTCTTATTCGAGAATTATAGAATGTACGTAATGGGGAAATATAAAATCAAGGCTTTCGCGAAATGTGTACGTTGATGGCGATACTGCGACTGGAAAAAAACAAAACAATAAAAACACGTTAACGATTTACCATTAAATTTGTATCCGTAGCTCTTTCACGGACGAAACGTATCGTTACCGATAAGACTCATGGCTCCTGCGCCGCAAAGTCACGACGATTAAAGGTTCTCGAAAAACATCTAAGCACGACGAAACCTTTCATATATTGCTTGATTCGCTGGTGGCTTTTCTAAAAGGCAATCCGTGGCCAAATACCTCGCAGAATCGTAATAAGAGAATTTATTCGGAAGAGAAAAGCTTGTATCTATTTGAGAATTATAGAATGTACGTGATGGGGAAATATAAAATCAAGGCTTTCGCGAAACGTGTACGTTGATAGCGATACTGCGACTGGGAAAAAATAAAACAATAAAAACAAGTTAACGATTTACCATTAAATTTGTATCCGTAGCTCTTTCACGGACGAAACGTATCGTTACCGATAAGACTCTTGGCTCCTGCGACGGAAAGTCACGACGATTGAAGGTTCTCGAAAACCATCTAAGCACGACGAAACTCGTCATATATTGCTTTATTTGCTGGTGGCTTATCTAGATGGGAACCCGTGGCCAAATACCTCGCAGAATCGTAATCAGAGAATTTATCCGGAAGGGAAAAGCTTGTATCAAATCGTGGGGTTAGTCCTTATTTTACTTGCAAACATTTATTTGAGAATTATAGAATGTACGTAATGGGGAAATATAAAATCAAGGCTTCCGCGAAACATGTAAGTTAATAGCGATACTGCGACTGGGAAAAAACAAAACAATAAGAACGAGTTAACGATTTACCAATAAATTTGTATCCGTAGCTTTTTCACGAACGAAGCGTATCGTTACCGATAAGACTCTTGGTTCCTGCGACGGAAAGTCAAGGAGATTGAGGATTCTCGAAAGCATCTAAACGCGACGAAATCTATCATATATTGCTTGATTCGCTGGTGGCTTTTCTAAAAGGCAATCCGTGGTCAAATACCTCGCAGAATCGTAATAAGAGAATCCATTCGGAAAGAAAAAGCTTGTATCAAATCGTGGGATTAGTCCTTTTTCTACTTGCAAATTCTTATTTGAGAATTATAGAATGTACGTGATGGGGAAATATAAAATCAAGGCTTTCGCGAAACGTGTACGTTGATAGCGATACTGCGACTGGAAAAAAACACAACAATAAAAACGAGTTAACGATTTACCATTAAATTTGTATCCGTAGCTCTTTCACGGACGAAACGTATCGTTACCGATAAGACTCATGGCTCCTGCGACGCGAAGTCACGACGATGAAAGGTTCTCGAAAAACATCTAAGCACGACGAAACCTTTCATATATTGCTTGATTCGCTGGTGGCTTTTCTAAAAGGGAACCCGTGACGAAATACCTCACAGAATCGTAATGAGAGAATATATTCGGAAGAGAAAAGCTTGTATCGAATCGTGGGATTAGTCCTTATTCTACTTGCAATTATTTATTTGAGAATTATAGAATGTACGTGATGGAGAAATATAAAATCAAGGCTTTTGCGAAACGTGTAAGTTGATAGCGATACTGCGACTGGGAAAAAACAAAACAATAAAAACGAGTTAACGATTTACCATTAAATTTGTATCCGTAGCTTTTTCACGAACGAAGCGTATCGTTACCGATAAGACTCTTGGTTCCTGTGACGGAAAGTCAAGACGGGTGAGGGTTCTCGAAAGCATCTAAACGCGACGAAACCTATCATATTTTGCTTAATTCGCTGGTGGCTTTTCTAAAAGGGAACCCGTGACGAAATACCTCACAGAATCGTAATAAGAGAATATATTCGGAAGAGAAAAGCTCGTATCGAATCGTGAGATTAATCCTTTTGCTACTTGCAATTATTTATTTGAGAATAATAGAATGTACGTGATGGGTAAATATAAAATCAAGGCTTTTGCGAAACGTGTAAGTTGATAGCGATACTGCGACTCAAGGTTGTAAATAATGCATTATTTTTCGTAATGCATTATCGTTTTCATTACTCATTATTTTTAATGAGTAATGTAGATTTTTTCCCATTACTCATTATTTTTAATTAGTAATGTAGATTTTTTCCCATTACTCATTATTTTTAATGAGTAGTGTAGATTTTTCCCCATTACTCATTATTTTTAACGAGTAATGTAGATTTTTTCCATTACTCATTATTTTTAATGAGTAATGTAGATTTTCTTCCATTAGTCATTAAAAGTAATGAGTAATGTGGATTTTTTCCCATTACTCATTATTTTTAATGAGTAGTGTAGATTTTTCCCCATTACTCATTATTTTTAATAAGTAATGTAGATTTTTTCCATTACTCATTATTTTCAATGAGTAATGTATGTTTTTTTCCATTACTTATTAAAAGTAATGATTAATGTAATTTTTTTTCCATTATTCATTGAAAGTAATGAGTAATGTAAATTTATTCCATTACCCATTATTTACTTTTAATGGAACGTTTTTCGGTACCCATTACTTTTAATGGAACGTTATTCAGTTCCCATTACTTTTAATGGAACGTTTTTTAGTTCCCATTACTTTCAATGGAACGATTTTTGGTCTCCATTATTATTAATGGAACGTTTTGCAGTACCCATTATTTTTAATTATTATTATTATTTTTGCTTCCTCATAAAGGAAGCTTTGTGACGGTCCGAAATTTTTTTTTCGAGATTTTGATGTCATTAGGTTGAGAATGTCCTAAAACATCCAGAAAACACATTTGGAAAAAATGTCCGGATGTATGTGTGTGTGTGTGTGTGTGTGTGTGTGTATGTATGTAACCACCCTCGAAAATTCAAACGTTCATAACTCGAGAACGGTTTAAGCTACCGTACTCAAATTTTGCACACATGTGATGCCTACTAATATCTATGTAATCTGTGAGTTTCGCAATTATTGACGCACTTGTTCGGCTTCGACAGCGTTTTGAATTTTTCAAAAAATGTCTGTAGCCACGCTAGCGTCCGCAATTTTCGACATATTCGGCTAAATAGTTTTTTACATATAGACTTAAGTACAAGGACGGTTGGTATTGCATTTGAGCCGAATCCATCAATAACTTAAGATTTTATGATTTTTTGAATTTTTCGAAAAATCAATTTTTTTGCTCTATTTGTCGTTAACTTCAACCAATCAAACCATAATTCTCTGCAAGTATAGGGTATCATTGTGCTATAATGCATATTAAATTTGACCGAAATCGGCCGAACGGATCGAGATCTAGAGCAATTAGAAATTTTTAAGTTCCAACCCCTGAAAATTCAAAACCACTCGACCGAACGTGCTCAAATTTATACTCACGCTCAAACTAACCGTCAGCTTAAGTTGTTACTAGATTCGATAGGAATCAAACAACGCGCTCGAATTTTGGGACACATTGCATTTTTCGATACGTTCGAGCCGGTTTTTGTACGGTAGGAAGGATCTACGGATATACTGCATAAAACAAGCTGCAAGCTGAAACTTGCAATTGGCTTCCCCTGAATTTTCGGTAGTGAACGGAACTTCCTTTATGAGGAAGCCAAATATTAAAAAAAAAAAAATAAAATAAATCGAGAGATGCTTCCTCATAGAAAGATTTCGTGCACTACCGAAAATTCAGGGGAAGCCAATTGCAAGTTTCAGCTTGCAGCTTTTTTTTATTATTATTGTGAAAAACTTAAATTTTGAGGCATTTTTTTTTTTCAATTGAAAAAAATGGGATCAACTTAACCCCGTATGCAGTCAAAGGGTCTAATCTAAAAAACGCTTAATCCTTATATTTTTTTGTCATAAGTCATGTATTCTGTCATAAGTTATAGTTATAGAAGTTGCAGCAATTTCGATTTGTCCACTGTATTGAAAAGCACGATTTGTGCTTACGTTATATTGAATTTAATAAAATATACACTCGAAAAATATTTGTTTCTTTTTTCAATGAAGCCTAGCGAGTTTTCTATGGATTCGAATAATGAGCCGAAATAGAAAACATTCAAAATTACATTAACCATTAAAAGCCTTGACATCTGCACTGAAGTCCATATTCCCGTGCGTATATCGGGAAATCAGGGGAATCAAAGGCCGTGAAGAAATCTGTGGTTACCTTATTTATCTGTGGTTAAAAAATACTTTTTATTTAGAAAAAAAATTTATTTAAATGACAAAAAAACAAATTTAAAAAAAATGAAAAAAAAAAAAATAAATACACAATGTTGATAAAAAAAAAATTTTCCGTAAAATTTTATTAATAATAATGGGTACTGAAAAACGTTCCATTAAAAGTAATGGGAACTGAAAAACGTTCCATTAAAAGTAATGGGTGCTGAAAAGCGTTCCATTAAAAGTAATGGGAACTGAAAAACGTTCCATTAAAAGTAATGGGTAATGGAAACAATTTACATTACTTCTAATGAATAATGGAAGGAAATTACATTACTCATTACTTTCAATGAGTAATGGAAAAAAATCTCCATTACTCATTACTTTTAATGAATAATTGAAAAAAATCTACATTACTCATTAAAAATAATGAGTAATGGTAAAAAATTTACATTACCCATTGAAAATAATGAAAAATGGGGAAAAATGCACATTACTCATTAAAAGTAATGAGTAATGGGGAAAAATCTACACTACTCATTAAAAATAATAAGTAATGGAAAGAATCCACATTACTCATTAAAAATAACGAGTAATGGGAAAATATTTGCATTACTCATTAAAAATAATGAGTAATGGTAAAAAATCAACATTACTCATTAAAAATAATGAGTAATGGAAAAAAATTTACATTACTCATTAAAAATAATGAGTAATGGAAAAAAATTTACATTAGTCATTAAAAATAATGAGTAATGGAAAAAAATCTACGTTAATCATTAAAAATAATGAGTAATGTAATTTTTTTCCCATTGAAAATTTTACAACCCTGCTGCGACTGGAAAAAAACAAAACAATAAAAACAAGTTAACGATTTACCATCAAATTTGTATGCGTAGCTCTTTCACGGACGAAACGTATCGTTACCGATAAGACTCTGTCTTATCTTAGATTATTTTATATTTATTATATATATTAGATTATTCGCTGGTGGCTTTTCTAGAAGGGAACGCGTGACGAAATACCTCACAGAATCGTAATAAGAGAATTTATCCGGAAGGGAAAAGCTTGTATCAAATCGTGGGATTAGTCCTTATTCTACTTGCAAATATTCATTTGAGAATTATACAATGTACGTAATGGGAAAATATAAAATCAAGGCTTTCGCGAAACGTGAAAGTTGATAGCGGAACTGCGACTGGAAAAAAACAAAACAATAAAAACGAGATAACGATTTACCATTAAATTTGTATCCGTAGCTTTTTCACGAACGAAGCGTATCGTTACCGATAAGACTCTTGGTTCCTGCGACGGAAAGTCAAGACGGGTGAGGGTTCTCGAAAGCATCTAAACGCGACGAAACCTATCATATTTTGCTTAATTCGCTGGTGGCTTTTCTAAAAGGGAACCCGTGACGAAATACCTCACAGAATCGTAATAAGAGAATATATTCGGAAGAGAAAAGCTCGTATCGAATCGTGAGATTAATCCTTTTGCTACTTGCAATTATTTATTTGAGAATAATAGAATGTACGTGATGGGGAAATATAAAATCAAGGCTTTTGCGAAACGTGTAAGTTGATAGCGATACTGCGACTGGAAAACAACAAAACAATAAAAACAAGTTAACGATTTACCATCAAATTTGTATGCGTAGCTCTTTCACGGACGAAACGTATCGTTACCGATAAGACTCATGGCTCCTGCGACGGAAAGTCACGACGATTGAAGGTTCTCGAAAAACATCTAAGCACGACGAAACCTTTCATAGATTGCTTGATTCGCTGGTGGCTTTTCTAAAAGGCAATCCGTGGCCAAATACCTCGCAGAATTGTAATAAGAGAATTTATTCGGAAAGAAAAAGCTTGTATCAAATCGTGGGATTAGTACTTTTTCTACTTGCAAATATTTATTTGAGAATTATAGAATGTACGTGATGGGGGGATAGAAAATCAAGGCTTTCGCGAAACGTTAAAGTTGATAGCGGAACTGCGTCTAGGAAAAAACAAAACAATGAAAACGAGTTAACGATCTACCATTAAATTTGTATCCGTAGCTTTTTCGCGGACGAAGCGTATCGTTACCGATAAGACTATTGGTTCCTGCGACGGAAAGTCAAGACGATTGAGGGTTCTCGAAAGCATCTAAACGCGACGAAACCTATCATATATTGCTTGATTTGATGCTGGCTTTTCTAAAAGGGAACCCGTGGCAAAATACCTCGCAGAATCGTAATGGAAGAATTTATTCGGAAGAGAAAAGCTTGCATCGAATCGTGGGATTAATCCTTTTTCTACTTGCCATTATTTATTTGAGAATTCTAGAATGTACGTGATGGAGAAATATAAAATCAAGGCTTTTGCGAAACGTGTAAGTTGATAGCGATACTGCGACTGGAAAAAAACAAAACAATAAAAACAAGTTAACGATTTACCATCAAATTTGTTTGCGTAGCTCTTTCACGGACGAAACGTATCGTTACCGATAAGACTCTTGGCTCCTGCGACGGAAAGTCACGACGATTAAAGGTTCTCGAAAAATATCTAAGCACGACGAAACTCTTCATATATTGCTTTATTGGCTGGTGGCTTATCTAGAAGGGAACCCGTGACGAAATACCTCACCGAATCGTAATAAGAAAATTCATTCGGAAGAGAAAAGCTCGCATCGAATCGTGAGATTAATCCTTTTTCTACTTGCAAACATTTATTTAAGAATTATAGAATGTACGTGATGGGGGGATAGAAAATCAAGGCTTTCGCGAAACGTTAAAGTTGATAGCGGAACTGCGTCTAGGAAAAAACAAAACAATGAAAACGAGTTAACGATTTACCATTAAATTTGTATCCGTAGCTTTTTCGCGGACGAAGCGTATCGTTACCGATAAGACTATTGGTTCCTGCGACGGAAAGTCAAGACGATTGAGGGTTCTCGAAAGCATCTAAACGCGACGAAACCTATCATATATTGCTTGATTTGATGCTGGCTTTTCTAAAAGGGAACCCGTGGCAAAATACCTCGCAGAATCGTAATGGAAGAATTTATTCGGAAGAGAAAAGCTTGCATCGAATCGTGGGATTAATCCTTTTTCTACTTGCCATTATTTATTTGAGAATTCTAGAATGTACGTGATGGAGAAATATAAAATCAAGGCTTTTGCGAAACGTGTAAGTTGATAGCGATACTGCGACTGGAAAAAAACAAAACAATAAAAACAAGTTAACGATTTACCATCAAATATGTTTGCGTAGCTCTTTCACGGACGAAACGTATCGTTACCGATAAGACTCATGGCTCCTGCGACGCGAAGTCACGACGATGAAAGGTTCTCGAAAAACATCTAAGCACGACGAAACCTTTCATATATTGCTTGATTCGCTGGTGGCTTTTCTAGAAGGGAACCCGTGACGAAATACCTCACAGAATCGTAATAAGAAAATTCATTCGGAAGAGAAAAGCTCGCATCGAATCGTGAGATTAATCCTTTTTCTACTTGCAATTATTTATTTCAGAATTATAGAATGTACGTGATGGGGAAATATAAAATCAAGGCTTTCGCGAAACGTGGAAGTTAATAGCGATACTGCGAATGGGAAAAAACAAAACAATAAAAACGAGTTAACGATTTACCATTAAATTTGTATCCGTAGCTCTTTCACGGACGAAACGTATCGTTACCGATAAGACTCATGGCTCCTGCGACGGAAAGTCACGACGATTGAAGGTTCTCGAAAAACATCTAAGCACGATGAAACCTTTCATATATTGCTTCATTCGCTGGTGGCTTTTCTAGAAGGGAACCCGTGACGAAATACCTCACAGAATCGTAATAAGAAAATTCATTCGGAAGAGAAAAGCTCGCATCGAATCGTGAGATTAATCCTTTTTCTACTTGCAAACATTTATTTAATTATAGAATGTACGTGATGGGGGGATAGAAAATCAAGGCTTTCGCGAAACGTTCAAGTTAATAGCGGAACTGCGACTAGGAAAAAACAAAACAATGAAAACGATAGGGGTGTGCGAATATTCAAAATTTTGAATAATTCATTCTGAATTAAATATAAATAATTCGAATATGAATATTCAAATTATTCGAATAATTGGAATAATTTAAACTTTTTGAATAATTAAAAAAAATTGACTAATTCAAATTCTTTGAATATTCAAAAATCTTGAATTATTCAAATTCTTTGAATACTCAAAAATCTTGAATTATTCAAATTCTTTGAATATTCAAAAATCTTGAATTATTCGAATTCTTTGAATATTCAGAAATCTTGAATTATTCAAATAATTTGAATAATTTAAATTGAAATAAATAGAATAATACAGATTATTCTATATCGAATATAACGTTATATCTAATATAGCATTTTTCATTGGTGTGCTGACTTTACCGTTTTTCAGAAATGAGTAAATGCGACGAATATAAAGCACGTCGTTTCACATTTTCTATACATTTGCATGTTAAAATGTGTACTTTAGTTCTTCCAATGGAGCTTCGCACTTCGATTCGAAGTATGTAATCATAGCGTTATCTACCGGCGCACTCGGTGCGATATTTCATACGAGGACTGGTGAGACTAATGAACACCAAATGTATCACCAATTGAACAAATTCATCTTTGCCCGCTACTGCCCGCGGAGTGCGCATGCGCCGTCGACTCTGGACTGGAAGCAGCCACCTTGCGCGCCCGTAGCACATGCGCAAAACGGCGCTTGTCTAACGGGCGTCGGACAAACACAATATTAAGAGAAAGCTTGATGCTAAGACTTCGCCTCAAAAGATTTATCAGATTTTTCTTTAACTCAGAAATGTATGGACACATCGAAAAAGTAGGGCTTTTCGCGTTAATGTGGGACAATTTAAGACTGACAATTCTAAAAATTTTCAGAATATTTAGGTCCACGGAAAATGTATTAGAAAATGTGGGTGGATTTGAAAGAGATAGATCCACTCTTTCAAACCCACCCCAGCATTCACTGCGGTCACGCGGAGGTCGCGAGCGCTGCCGGTGGCTGCAAGCGTTAATAACACTACTCCCCATATAGCATTTTGACATACATCCAATATCCAATGTATATGAGCAAGTCCACCAATTCGAGTACCGGTTTTGGGCGTCGATATCAGCGATCTTTTTGTAACTTTGAGAAATGGAAGCTCCTATTGAGAAATGAACTCTGATTTTTTTTTAGATTTTTCCTTTGGTTATTTTCGCTGTAATTGTATGGGTAATTCTGTGAGTTTGTCATTTTTTTCTTGTTTTCATTAATTTCTCAATGTGTTTTAATAGGAGAAAAAATTAAACGCGACCACCTTTCCTTTGTGAAAAAAGCTCAGCTTTTCGAAAAAAAATACAAAAACATTTTTGGGACTTGAAAAATTACTTAAAATCGCATTTGAAATATAAAAGTCGATTTTTCTCAAATGTGTATTTTTAAAAAATTTTAAAAGTATTTTTATCGAAAAGCTGAGAAAATTTCACGTAATATATGTAAAAATCAAGTTGGGACCTCTGTAATAACTCGTTGAATTACCAAATGTGTGACAAAATAACTAAAACCTCAATTTATATTTTTTTCATTTCCAAATGATTCGTATTACTGTTTCTAAATACATGGGAACCATATGATCAAAGATGAAACTTAGAGTCATGTGGTGACGCTGTTAGCTTTGCAAGTGCACCATCTACAACTTAAGGGCGGGGTAAGGTTAGTTCGATATTAAAAAAAGGATATTTTTGATAATTTATCTTGACGATACAGTTGATATACATTTATTGATATAATGACTAACTCAATAACGTTACGTTTGAAGAATATTCTATAAAATTTTCATTAACTTTAATGAACAACTAAGCAATCGACGGAGAATCTCTGCAGACGTCTAAGAAAAAAAGTTGTGTCGCGGTGCCCATTATAACTAATTACTGGAGCATCTGAGACGAAAAAACCGGAGTGATTTCAGTAGCTGCTAAGTTTCTGCAGGTGATGAAGGCAAGTCTTTATTTTCAAATTGATTTTTTAATTTTTTACAGCATTTAGAAGTCAAAATACTGGTTTTTCATTAAAAAAATTGAGAATGTTTCCATTTCAAAATACGATGAAATAAAAAAACTCGACGTCATTACCTGCAGAAACTTGTCAACTTATCAAATTATCTCGGTTTCTTGATCTCAGTATTACGAATCATTTGAAAATGAAAAAATATTAATTAAGGTTTTAGTTGTTTCGTCATACGTTTGGTGATTCAACGAGTTTATACAGAGGTCCCAACTTCATTTCTACATATGATACGTGAAATTTTCTCAGCTTTTCGATAAAAATACTTTCACATTTTTCAAAAAATATACATTTGAGAAAAATCGACTTTTATATTTCAAATGCGATTTTAAGTAATTTTTCAAGTCCCAAAAATGTTTTTGTATTTTTTTTCGAAATGCTGAGCTTTTTTCACAAAGGAAAGGTGGTCGCGTTTAATTTTTTCTCCTATTAAAACACATTGAGAAATTAATGAAAACAAGAAAAACATGACAAACTCACAGAATTACCCATACAATTACAGCGAAAATAACCAAGGGAAAAATGTTTAAAAAAATCAGAGTTCATTTCTCAATGGGAGGTTCCATTTCTCAAAGTTACAAAAAGATCGCTGATATCGACGCCCAAAACCGGTACTCGAATTGGTGGACTTGCTCATATACATGTGAGGATATTGGATATCCAATGTATATACCAATAAGCTCCAAATTATATCTAATGTATATTCATTGTATCAGCAAAGGAGACACTTTTTTACGTACATTGCATATACAATGTATATACATCGCGTACATGCAAAGTATATTCAATGGATATCCCATCCCACGTAGGGTGGCCAGATTATATATTAATTATAAAAAAGTAATTTATTATAGAATATACTTTTTTACACAAAGTGAGATTAATAAAATTGATTGACATTAAAAAAAAAAAGTCGTCCAGGAATTCGGTATATTCTCCGTAGAATCGCCGTTACGGGCAGTTACGGGGTTCGAACTCACGACCTACGGAACTTGCCTACCTACCTAACCTATCTATCTACCTCGCTACCCACTCGACTATTCTGACTTACGTGGAATCGATGAATTTTGATCATAATACGTTCATCTAAGATGGCAGTCACAAGAATTTTTATTTCATCATTCAGTCATCGGAACAGGCAAGTCGTGTTCTGGATATGTATACATGGGGCAAAATTTCGCAATTCACCGAACTGAAACCCTCCTATCCCCCGATGTGAACGATGATTTTTTGTCAGTATCCTTTGGATCTTACGACCTCACTAATTTTTTTTAGATTTTTTAGACCCCTCCTTCCCCCCCCCCCCCCCCCCCCCCATATTATTTTCGTCAAGAGGTGACTGCTATTTGTCCCCTTTTTATTTGGATGACATTTTTCTCCCGGATACTCTATTGAAACTTAAGAACTTTTTTCATAAAATTGGAGTGGGTAGCGCGTTCCTAATATTTTTATTTATTTTTTTGAAATTTCGCATAAATTCGATTTTTTCCGAAATTCGAATATATAATAATGGTTTCCCATCTAAAAAAAGAAAAGAAAAATGAAATCTATGTTGCAAAAAATCGATACTCCAAATATTTTACTATTTTACTATTTCGGTTCAATGCAAGTGGTGATGGACATTAATGGATATTCATAGGGTATTCTACGAATATGTCGATGAAACATGTTGACATAAGAGTTTTTGCTGTATGTCCATACAATATGCTTTAAACGTTCGTGCATGTACATACATGCATGTAAGTCGTATGGATATCCATAGGATATACGGAATATACTTTCACATTATGGATTGACAATGGATATACATAGAACATCTGGTGCTGTATGTCCACATGAGAGTATTTTCCGGTTGTCTATACAATGTGCTTTAAACGTTCGTGCATGTACATACATGCATGTAAGTCGTATGGATATTCATAGGATATACAGGATATCCTTTTCATATTATGGATATCCAATGGATATACATGGAACATTTGGTGCTACATGGGTCATTTAAAATAGTTTCGCTCCACGTGCCTTATAACGAAGACCGTATTTTCACTGTGGAGTAGAAAATTATTTGCAATTTAAAAATAAAACAGCAGACTACAATAATGGAGCAGCCAATGGAGGAGGAATCAGACGATACAACACGAAGGGCAAGAGGAACTGCTATGGGAATCGAGAACAGAATCATACCTGAGGAACTCCAACAAGCCAACGAAAATTCATCAAGAAGTGTCGCGTGGGGTTATTTTACAAAATCGACCGAGGATAATATTATCTATGCGACTTGCTCAAAATGTGGCAAAGTATTGAAAATTGGAATCGGTAAGTAGATATAACGATATAGAAATTTAATCATTAGGGATGTCGTTATCGGGGTACGGGTGTACTCCGTACTTGGAAAGACTGGGAGTACGGAGTACAAATGTACTCCGGACTTGGCAAGCGTGGGAGTACGGAGTACAAATGTACTCCGGACTTGGTAAGCGTGTATTCAAATGTATGTAATACAAATGTATTCCGTACTCCGAAGAATGTAGGGAGTACAGAGTACATTTTTCCAAAAAAATTGTTTCTTATATTTTTTTTTTATTACAAAAAAATTTTTTTTTGAATTTTTTTTTGAATTTTTTTTTTTCCCATGTGCTTAAAGTACCAAATAAATACCGAGTACAAGAGTATTTTGGATTTCGCAAATGTGAAAGTCCAAAGTTTATTCGTATTCTGGACTTGGTACACGTGGGAGCACAAAGTACATTCGGATTTTGGACTTGGCAAATGTGGGAGTACGGAGTACGAATGTATTCCAGACTTGACATACGTGGGAGTACGAATCACATTCGTACTCCGTATTTTTTGTTTGATAAAAAAAAAATTCCATATAACTTCACTGAAAAATCAATTTTTTGAAAAAAATGTTTTCGTTAAAAAAAAAAAATTTTTTTTAAAACAATTCAAAAAGCAATTTAAAAAAAAATTTTTTTTTAAATCAAAAAAAAATTTAAGAAACAATAAATTTTTTTGGAAAAATGTACTCTATACTCCGTGCATTCGTTGGAGTACGGAATACATTTGTACTCCGTACTCCCACGCTTGCCAAGTCCGGAGTACATTTGTACTCCGTACTCCCGGTCCTTCCAAGTACGGAGTACATTTGTACTCCGTACTCCTGCACTCCTGGAGTACAAATTGGCCCATCACTGCTCTATAGTATTTGGGGTCCAGGTCAACCATTCCATAGTTTCAAACGTCGAGTTCAACCACGCCATCATTTTTGGAGTTTAGGTCTCGACAATGTTCGACGTCAAGCTCAACGCTCTACATAAGTACACATTACATTTTTATAGGCACGACGTCATCGATGTTCAGTCATCTCAAAGTGTTCCATCGAAAGGCTTGGAAAGAATGTGAAAAGAAACGGAAAAAACGGAATAATGAAACTCAACAACAAGGAAATGATCAGAAAAGAGGGCGCTGCGATATATCCCCTGAAGTAAAACTCGAATTCAATGAGTTAATAACGGAGATGATTGCGCTAGATTTGCGTCCGTATAGCTGTGTAGAAGACCGAGGTTTTGTTAAACTGCTTAAACGATTAGCTCCAGGATACGACCCACCCCACCGGACGACGATTTCACGAACGCTGATGCCACGGCTGTATGAAAGGACGAAGAAAGCAAAGACCACAGAGCTTGGCAGCGATTTTAACGATGGAATTCGTTCCATATCCTTTACCACGGACTGCTGGACATCTCGTGCTGGACATTCATACATATCCCTAACGGCACATTACATAACGACTGACTTTTTACTGAAGAACGTCACACTTGGGATGAAAGAAGTCACTGGACGGCATACTGGAATAGCGCTGAAGGGTCAACTGAAGGAAATAGTGGAAGAGTATCCTGCTTTACAAATAAAAAATTTGCCAATGTATGGCGTATCGGATAACGCCCGCAATATGACCATAGCAATCGAGGCACTCGGATGGACGAATATACATTGTTTTGCTCACACCTTGAATCTCGCGTTAAAAGATGCAAGTTAACAGACGCCGAGACTCAACGAGTTATTCCGAAAAGTAAGGGTACTATTCATTTTTATATCGATGGTTTAACATAAAAAAATCATATAAACGATACTGATATTTGGATAGAAACTCAATACGCCTATTCTACTGTAGGCAATCCAGATATAATGCATTTTTTGCTCCCCGCTATTCATTGCACTCCTCTTTATCTAGGCTCACCGAATCGTGACGCACTTTCATCATTCTGAACCAGCGAGAAGAGCTTTACGTGAAGCTCAAGAACACAACACGGAATCCGCTTGCTTAAATCTGGTCCAGATGATTGAAACAAGGTGGAACTCCGAATTTCAAATGCTACGAAGATTGGTTCAACTGAAAGAGCCTGTAGCTCACGTAATAGCTAGTTCCAATATGCAAGATACGCTAACTGGCCAAGAATGGAACGTACTCGAAGACTTGGTTAAAGTATTGGAACCCATCAATCAAGCTACTGAAATGTCTTGCGGTGCAACGTACCCAACGTTGTCAATGGTGATTCCTCTACTATACGGGATAGACTTTCAATTGAAGAGAGTTTTACCTGAAGTCCAGTTATCTGAATGCAATCTCGTGTCAAATCGAGCTGAGTCGTTCAAGTCCCTGATCCAGTCAAATCGAGTTGAATCCTCTCAATCGGATAATGAGTTGAATGAAGATGTGCTTCCTATAGCTGCGACATACGCAATGAATATCAGCGAATCGATTGAAACTCGCTTTCCCGAAATCAACGATGACTGTTACCGAAAAGCCACCTATCTGGATCCACGATATAAAGCTTTCTTTTTCGACTCAGCGATTCTTCAGACCGTGCAAAATTTGATTATCGAAGAAATTTTCAGCAACAATCGATCTTCGGCCGATAAAGAAATTGATGAAATTCCGTCTACGTCAGAGCGTAAGTAAATGTATGCTGGGTATCCCTCAGCGGTCCCAAATATTTCCTGGAAAACACTGCTTTAGGTTCCCCTAAACTCCGTTTTCATTTGTTTTCAATCGGAATTAAAAATTAAAAAGCATATAACTCGTAAAAGACATGAGGAATTGCTCTCAAATTTGTTAGACCAGTTGCGCAGTAAATTCTTGTTATTTGCTCTAATATTCGTTCAAATCTATTGAAGTAACCAGATTATACGGCACCAATTTTTTTAATTTCATGACGACTCAAATTTAGATTGACTTTAGGTTGTATAATTTTGAATAAATATGGATAAAAAGTAGAACCTTACACCCTGAATAATTTCCAGCTTTTATGAAATTTCCTCTATAAGATAGCCGAAATTGATCGACATACTTTTTCACCTAGGCTTTAAGAAAATCGGAAAGTAATAGAGAAACAATGTAAAAGATTTTTCACTTTTTCATAATCAGTTTCAATACTGGAATATGCGATTAATTTGCAGCAAGTTCATCCGCCCAATCGAGTTTCTGGAGTTTTCTCGACACAGCGAGCTTGGACCGTGTTGGATATGTCGACATTACCACGGAAGTAAAGCGGGAAATGAACGTGTATGCGCTCACCTCTTTAATTCCTCCCAGTGCCTCCCCCTTGCGTGGTGGAAATCAAATTCAAATAATTTCCCCCACTTGAAAACTATGGCTCGGAAATATCTGAGCATTCCATGCACTTCGACGGAAAGCGAAAGATTGTTTTCTACAGCCGGAGATATAGTCGAAGGAAAACGATGTCGGCTTCTGCCGGAAAATGTCGAAATCCTTACGTACCTTTTTAAAAATTTATAATGATACGCAGTCGTCATTGCAGTTGTCGTTGAAATATAAAATTATTTGAAATAGAATATTATTTGTATAGTTTTTATACCAATCGCCATTGACTTCTCGCAGCATTTCCGCCTTCCTCCTAACGCTTCAAATTATTCATATTGTTCGAAGAATATGGATTATTCAAATCGTTTAAATTATTCAAATCATTTGAATTATTTAAATCGTTTAATTTATCCAAATCGTTTGAATTATTAAATTATTTGAATTATTTAAATTATTTGAATTATTCAAATTAATTGAATGATTCAAATTATTTGAATTATTCAAATTATTTGAATTATTCCAATTATTTGAATTATTCAAACTCTTTGAATCATTTAAATAACTGAATATTCAATTCAAATTTTGAATTGAATATCAATATTCGATTCCATTCAATTCAAACACTATTCACACACCCCTAGAAAACGAGTTAACGATTTACCATTAAATTTGTATTCGTAGCTTTTTCACGAACGAAGCGTATCGTTACCGATAAGACTCTTCCCATATAGCACCAAATGTTCCATGTATATCCATTGGATATCCATAATGTGAAAAGGATATCCTGTATATCCTATGGATATCCATACGACTTACATGCATGTATGTACATGCACGAACGTTTAAAGCACATTGTATGGACAACCAGAAAATACTCTCATGTGGGCATACAGCACCAGATGTTCTATGTATATCCATTGTCGATCCATAATGTGAAAGTATATTCCGTATATTCTATGGATATCCATACGACTTACATGCATGTATGTACGTGCACGAACGTTTAAAGCACATTGTATGGACAACCGGAAAATACTCTCATGTGGACATACAGCACCAGATGTTCTATGTATATCTATTGTCGATCCATAATGTGAAAGTATATTCCGTATATCCTATGGATATCCATACGACTTACATGCATGTATGTACATGCACGAACGTTTAAAGCACATTGTATGGACAACCGGAAAATACTCTCATGTGGACATACAGCACCAGATGTTCTATGTATATCCATTGTCGATCCATAATGTGAAAGTATATTCCGTATATCCTATGGATATCCATACGACTTACATGCATGTATATACATGCACGAAGGTTCAAAGCATATTGTATGGACATACAGCAAAAACTCTTATGTCAACATGTTTCATCGACATATTCGTAGAATACCCTATGAATATCCATTAATGTCCATCACCACTTGCATTGAACCGAAATAGTGAAATAGTAAAATATTTGGAGTATCGATTTTTTGCAACATAGATTTCATTTTTCTTTTCTTTTTTTAGATGGGAAACCATTTTAATATATTCGAATTTCGGAAAAAATCGAATTTTTGGGAAATTTCAAAAAAATAAATAAAAATATTAGGAACGCGCTACCCACTCCAATTTTATGAAAAAAGTTCTTCAGTTTCAATAGAGTATCCGGGAGAAAAATGTCATCCAAATAAAAAGGGGACAAATAGCAGTCACCTCTTGATGAAAATAATATGGGGGGGGGGGGGGGAGGAGGGGTCTAAAAAATCTAAAAAAAATTAGTGAGGTCGTAAGATCCAAAGGATACTAAAAAAAAATCATCGTTCACATCGGGGGATAGGAGGGTTTCAGTTCGGTGAATTGCGAAATTTTGCCCCATATATACATATCCATAACACGACTTGCCTGTTCCGATGACTGAATGACACAATAAAAATTCTTGTGACTGCCATCTTAGATGAAAGTATTATGGATCAAAATTCATTGATTCCACATATGTCAGAATAGCCGAGTGGGTAGCGAGGTAGATAGATAGGTTAGGTAGGTAGGCAAGTTCCGTAGGTCGTGAGTTCGAATCCCGTAACTGCCCGTAACGGCGATTCTACGAAGAATATACCGAATTCTTGGACGACTTTTTTTTTTTAAATGTCAATCAATTTTATTAATTTCACTTTGTGTAAAAATGTATATTCTATAATAAATTACTTTTTATAATTAATATATAATCTAGCCACCCTACGTGGGATGGGATATCCATTGAATATACTTTGCATGTACGCGATGTATATACATTGTATATGCAATGTACGTAAAAAAGTGTCTCCTTTGCTGGATACAATGAATATACATTAGATATAATTTGGAGCCTATTGATATATACATTGGATATCCAATATCCTCACATGTATATACATTGGATATTGGATGTATGTCAAAATGCTATATAGGTTGGTTCCTGCGACGGAAAGTCAAGACGATTGAGGGTTCTCGAAAGCATCTAAACGCGACGAAACCTATCATATTTTGCTTGATTCGCTGGTGGCTTTTCTAAAAGGCAATCCGTGGCAAAATACCTCGCAGAATCGTAATAAGAGAATTTATTCGGAAGAGGAAAGCTTGTATCGAATCGTAGGATTAATCCTTTTTCTACTCGCAATTATTTATTTAAGAATAATAGAATGTACGTGATGGGGAAATATAAAATCAAGGCTTTCGCGAAACGTGTACGTTGATAGCGATACTGCGACTGGAAAAAAACAAAACAATACAAACGAGTTAACGATTTACCATTAAATTTGTATCCGTAGCTCTTTCACGGACGAAACGTATCGTTACCGATAAGACTCATGGCTCCTGCGACGGAAAGTCAAGACGATTGAGGGTTCTCGAAAGCATCTAAACGCGACGAAACCTATCATATATTGCTTGATTTGATGCTGGCTTTTCTAAAAGGGAACCCGTGGCAAAATACCTCGCAGAATCGTAATGGAAGAATTTATTCGGAAGAGAAAAGCTTGCATCGAATCGTGGGATTAATCCTTTTTCTACTTGCCATTATTTATTTGAGAATTCAAGAATGTACGTGATGGAGAAATATAAAATCAAGGCTTTCGCGAAACGTGTAAGTTAATAGCAATACTGCGACTATAAAAAAACAAAACAATAAAAACGAGTTAACGATTTACCATTAAATTTGTATCCGTAGCTCTTTCACGGACGAAACGTATCGTTACCGATAAGACTCATGGCTCCTGCGACGAAAAGTCACGACGATTGAGGGTTCTCGAAAGCATCTAAACGCGACGAAACCTATCATATATTGCTTGATTCGCTGGTGGCTTTTCTAAAAGGCAATCCGTGGCCAAATACCTCGCAGAATCGTAATAAGAGAATTCATTCGGAAAGAAAAAGCTTGTATCAAATCGTGGGATTAGTCCTTTTTCTACTTGCAAATTCTTATTTGAGAATTATAGAATGTACGTAATGGGGAAATATAAAATCAAGGCTTTCGCGAAACGTGTACGTTGATAGCGATACTGCGACTGGAAAAAAACAAAACCATAAAAACGAGTTAACGATCTACCATTAAATTTGTATCCGTAGCTCTTTCACGGACGAAACGTATCGTTACCGATAAGACTCATGGCTCCTGCGACGCAAAGTCACGACGATTAAAGGTTCTCGAAAGCATCTAAACGCGACGAAATCTATCATATATTGCTTGATTCGCTGGTGGCTTTTCTAAAAGGCAATCCGTGGCCAAATACCTCGCAGAATCGTAATAAGAGAATTCATTCGGAAAGAAAAAGCTTGTATCAAATCGTGGCATTAGTCCTTTTTCTACTTGCAAATTCTTATTTGAGAATTATAGAATGTACGTGATGGGGAAATATAAAATCAAGGCTTTCGCGAAACGTGTACGTTGATAGCGATACTGCAACTGGAAAAAAACAAAACAATAAAAACGAGTTAACGATTTACCATTAAATTTGTATCCGTAGCTCTTTCACGGACGAAACGTATCGTTACCGATAAGACTCATGGCTCCTGCGACGCAAAGTCACGACGATTAAAGGTTCTCGAAAAACATCTAAGCACGACGAAACCTTTCATATATTGCTTAATTCGCTGGTGGCTTTTCTAAAAGGCAATCCGTGGCCAAATACCTCGCAGAATCGTAATAAGAGAATTTATTTGGAAGGGGAAAGCTTGTATCGAATCGTGGGATTAATCCTTTTTCTACTTGCAATTATTTATTTGAGAATTATAGAATGTACGTGATGGAGAAATATAAAATCAAGGCTTTTGCGAAACGTGTAAGTTGATAGCGATACTGCGACTGGGAAAAAACAAAACAATAAAAACGAGTTAACGATTTACCATTAAATTTGTATCCGTAGCTCTTTCACGGACGAAACGTATCGTTACCGATAAGACTCATGGCTCCTGCGACGCAAAGTCACGACGATTAAAGGTTCTCGAAAAACATCTAAGCACGACGAAACCTTTCATATATTGCTTGATTCGCTGGTGGCTTTTCTAAAAGGCAATCCGTGGCCAAATACCTCGCGGAATCGTAATAAGAGAATTTATTCGGAAGAGAAAAGCTCGTATCGAATCGTAAGATCAATCCTTTTGCTACTTGCAATTATTTATTTGAGAATAACAGAATGTACGTGATGGGGAAATATAAAATCAAGGCTTTCGCGGAACGTGTAAGTTAATATCGTCACTGCGACTGGAAAAAAACACAACAATGAAAACGAGTTAACGATTTACCATTAAATTTGTATCCGTAGCTTTTTCACGAACGAAGCGTATCGTTACCGATAAGACTCTTGGTTCCTGCGACGGAAAGTCAAGGAGATTGAGGATTCTCGAAAGCATCTAAACGCGACGAAACCTATCATATTTTGCTTGATTCGCTGGTGGCTTTTCTGAAAGGGAACCCGTGGCGAAATACCTCGCAGAATCGTAATGGAAGAATTTATTCGGAAGAGAAAAGCTTGCATCAAATCGTGGGATTAATCCTTTTTCTACTTGCAATTATTTATTTGAGAATTATAGAATGTACGTGATGGAGAAATATAAAATCAAGGCTTTCGCGAAACGTGTACGTTGATAGCGATACTGCGACTGGAAAAAGACAAAACAATGAAAACGAGTTAACGATTTACTATTAAATTTGTATCCGTAGCTTTTTCACGGACAAAACGTATTGTTACCGATAAAACTTATGGTTCCTGCGACGGAAAGTCACAAGGATTGAGGGTTCTCGAAAGCATCCAAACGCGACGAAACCTATCATTTTTTGCTTGATTCGCTGGTGGCTTTTCTAAAATGGAACCCGTGACGAAATACCTCGCAGAATCGTAATAAGAAAATTTATTCGGAAGACAAAAGCTCGTATCGAATCGTGAGATTGGTTCTTTTTCTACTTGCAAATATTTATTTGAGAATTATAGAATGTACGTGATGGGAAAATATAATATCAAGGTTTCCGCGAATGGTGTAAGTTGATAAAGACACTGCGACTGGGAAAAAACAAAACAATAAAAACGAGTTAACGATTTACCATTAAATGTGTATCCGTAGCTTTTTCACGGACGAAACGTATCGTTACCGATAAAACTATTGGTTTCTGCGACGGAAAGTGGAGACCATCGAGGGTTCTCGAAAAAATTCCAAGCACGACGAAACCTATCATATATTGTCTGATTTGATGGTGGCTTTTCTAAAAGGGAACCCGTGACGAAATATCTCGGAGAATCGTTATGAGAGAATATATTCGAAAGAGAAAAGCTGGTATCGAATCGTGCGATTAATTCTTTTTCTACTTGCAATTATTTATTTGAGAATAATAGAATGTACGTGATGGGGAAATGTAAAATCAAGGCTTTCGCGAAACGTGTATGTTGATACCGTCACTGCGTCTGGAAAAAAACAAAACAATGAAAACGAGTTAACGATTTACCATTAAATTTGTATCCGTAGCTCTTTCACGGACGAAACGTATCGTTACCGATAAGACTCATGGCTCCTGCGACGCAAAGTCACGACGATTAAAGGTTCTCGAAAAACATCTAAGCACGACGAAACCTTTCATATATTGCTTAATTCGCTGGTGGCTTTTCTAAAAGGCAATCCGTGGCCAAATACCTCGCAGAATCGTAATAAGAGAATTCATTCGGAAAGAAAAAGCTTGTATCAAATCGTGGGATTAGTCCTTTTTCTACTTGCAAATTCTTATTTGAGAATTATAGAATGTACGTGATGGGAAAATATAATATCAAGGTTTCCGCGAATGGTGTAAGTTGATAAAGACACTGCGACTGGGAAAAAACAAAACAATAAAAACGAGTTAACGATTTACCATTAAATTTGTATCCGTAGCTTTTTCACGGACGAAACGTATCGTTACCGATAAAACTATTGGTTTCTGCGACGGAAAGTGGAGACCATCGAGGGTTCTCGAAAAAATTCCAAGCACGACGAAACCTATCATATATTGTCTGATTTGATGGTGGCTTTTCTAAAAGGGAACCCGTGACGAAATATCTCGGAGAATCGTTATGAGAGAATATATTCGAAAGAGAAAAGCTGGTATCGAATCGTGCGATTAATTCTTTTTCTACTTGCAATTATTTATTTGAGAATAATAGAATGTACGTGATGGGGAAATGTAAAATCAAGGCTTTAGCGAAACGTGTATGTTGATACCGTCACTGCGTCTGGAAAAAAACAAAACAATGAAAACGAGTTAACGATTTACCATTAAATTTGTATCCGTAGCTCTTTCACGGACGAAACGTATCGTTACCGATAAGACTCATGGCTCCTGCGACGCAAAGTCACGACGATTAAAGGTTCTCGAAAAACATCTAAGCCCGACGAAACCTTTCATATATTGCTTAATTCGCTGGTGGCTTTTCTAAAAGGCAATCCGTGGCCAAATACCTCGCAGAATCGTAATAAGAGAATTCATTCGGAAAGAAAAAGCTTGTATCAAATCGTGGGATTAGTCCTTTTTCTACTTGCAAATTCTTATTTGAGAATTATAGAATGTACGTGATGGGGAAATATAAAATCAAGGCTTTCGCGAAACGTGTACGTTGATAGCGATACTGCGACTGGAAAAAAACAAAACAATAAAAACGAGTTAACGATTTACCATTAAATTTGTATCCGTAGCTCTTTCACGGACGAAACGTATCGTTACTGATAAGACTCATGGCTTCTGCGACGCAAAGTTACGACGATTAAAAGTTCTCGAAAAACATCTAAGCACGACGAAACCTTTCATATATTGCTTGATTCGCTGGTGGCTTTTCTAAAAGGCAATCCGTTGCCAAATACCTCGCAGAATCGTAATAAGAGAATTTATTTGGAAGAGAAAAGCTTGTATCAAATCGTCGGATTAGTCCTTTTTCTACTTGCAATTATTTATTTGAGAATTATAGAATGTACGTGATGGAGAAATATAAAATCAAGGCTTTTGCGAAACGTGTAAGTTGATAGCGATACTGCGACTGGGAAAAAACAAAACAATAAAAACGAGTTAACGATTTACCATTAAATTTGTATCCGTAGCTCTTTCACGGACGAAACGTATCGTTACCGATAAGACTCATGGCTCCTGCGACGCAAAGTCACGACGATTAAAGGTTCTCGAAAAACATCTAAGCACGACGAAACCTTTCATATATTGCTTGATTCGCTGGTGGCTTTTCTAAAAGGCAATCCGCTGCCAAATACCTCGCAGAATCGTAATAAGAGAATTTATTCGGAAAGAAAAAGCTTGTATCAAATCGTGGGATTAGTCCTTTTTCTACTTGCAAATATTTATTTGAGAATTATAGAATGTACGTAACGGGGAAATATAAAATCAAGGCTTTCGCGAAACGTGTAAGTTAATAGCGATACTGCGACTGGAAAAAAACACAACAATAGAAACGAGTTAACGATTTACGATTAAATTTGTATCCGTAGCTTTTTCACGGACCAAGCGTATCGTTACCGATAAGACTATTGGTTCCTGCGACGGAAAGTCACGACGATTGAGGGTTCTCGAAAAACATCTAAGCACGACGAAACCTATCATATTTTGCTTGATTCGCTGGTGGCTTTTCTAAAAGGGAACCCGTGGCGAAATATCTCGCAGAATCGTAATGGAAGAATTTATTCGGAAGAGAAAAGCTTGTATCGAATCGTGGGATTAATCCTTTTTTTACTTGCAATCATCTATTTGAGAATTATAGAATTTACGTAATGGGGGAATATAAAATCAAGGCTTTCGCGAAACGTGTAAGTTAATAGCGATACTGCGACTGGGAAAAAACAAAACAATAAGAACGAGTTAACGACTTACTATTAAATTTGTATCCGTAGCTTTTTCACGAACGAAGCGTATCGTTACCGATAAGACTCTTGGTTCGTGCGACGGAAAGTCAAGATGATTGAGGGTTCTCGAAAAAAATCCAAGCACGACGAAACCTATCATATGTTGGTTGTTGCCCCTAAAAATTTTGAAAATCCAAAAAAAATTTCATTTGATCGCGTTATCAGTCTCAGATAAAAGATCAGCGAAAAATTAATCACATACGTAAATACGAAAAAAAAAAAAAATTTTTTTTGTATCCCGTTATTAGTTTCAAAGAAATTGTTCACGAAAGAATTTTCAAATTATGATTTCTGTAACAAACTAAAGAACTACTTTACTGAATTGGACCAAAATCTAAACAGCTATAAGTTTTAGCAAGACACATCGATTGCTCCATCGATCATTTTGATCGCGTCATTAGTTTTGGAGAAAACGTTAACGAAAAATTGATCACATACGTCCGAACGTACGAACGTACGTACGGACCCCGAAACGTGAATCTCTGACAAAAAACGATTTTCTATTTTCGGGGTCATTACAATAACTTCTTTATAATCGGGAAGTTAATTTTAAACGCACAAAAGGAATCTCGAACGCAGAAAAACTTGTGTGAAAAATAGAGCGCAAAAGAACTTGTCTCATAAAAAGGATGAAATTTCAGCAAATTGAAAAATTTGAAAAAACTCCCGGCTGCGAGCGTTGTCTTGCATAATAAATTTCCTTATTGAAAAATTCATAAAGGATTGAATAATCCTCGGCATTATCTTAGTTTATTTTTAGTTTGAATTGATTAATTAAAAATTTTAAAAGAAAGAAATAATTTTAGATTTCGTCTGTTTATTTTAAGTTTGATTCATTACAAAAATTTTGAAATGATTAAACAGTTCTCGATATTATCTTAGTTTCTTAATAGTTTGAATTATAAAATTTTAAATTTCAAGGTGATACAATAATTCTCGATATCGTCTTAGTTTACCAAGAGTTTGAATTTTGACCGTTTATGTTTATGAATTCTTCATGATTCTCATAAAGCCTTCGATTCAGTCGGGAGATATCATTAATTAAACCGTATGATGATATGAAATATGAATTTTCGGCGATACAGTAGAGGACGTCTACCGACTGAATCGGAGGCTTTATGAGAATCGTGAAGAATTCATAAACATGAAAGGTCATAATTCAAACTCTTGGTAAACTAAGATGATATCGAGAATTATATTATCCTTTTTAAATTTCTAATTTAATAATTTAAACTATTAAAAAACTAAGATAATATCGAGAACTGTTTAATCATCTAAAATTTGTGTAATAAATCAAACTATTAATTACATAAGACGATATCGAAAATTATTTTATCCTTTGAAAATGTTGAACCAATAAATTCGAACTATTAATAAACACAGATAATACCGAGAATTATTTAATCCTTTTTGACGTTTTCAATAAGGCAATTTATTAGGCAAGATAACGCTCGCAGCCGGGAGTTTTTTCAAATTTTTTTTATATTTAGTAGCCGTCCCATAAGATCGATAGCTCTGCTTGGCTCACGTACTCTGATAAGATATATTTTTCCGTAGTCCAATAAGTAAGTCATTCCTCGTAACAGTCATTCCAGTAATAAAAATTTCCGTACGCGTATATAATCGACTGGGTATCCGCAGCTTTTCACAGTAGCGTTCAAACGTTCGATTGCTTCCACGCAGTGTCAGTATTGCTTTTGAAATGGTTGGCAAAACCGCGTGCCTGCTGGCGTTTCTGGCGGCGATCGCTGCAATTTCCTGCAACGACTCTCATCATATGATCGTCGGAAGACGTGTTGATGGAGATAGTCTTGCTTGGCAGGGAACCGTTACCAAAAGTTCCAAGTGGCTGAAAAAAGTCACGCTGGAGCGTCATCTTGAGGTCGGCGAGGACCGGACGATCACACAAGTTAAAGTCCTGGACCAGAAGACCAATGGCAAGGGAGCGACTGCCAGTCTTCAAGGAGGTGGCCCGGGTGATAATTACGTCGATCTGCGCTTCAAAAGCATCAGAGGACACGGCATCAACTTTGATGTCCAGCTCTTCGCTATACCTTAAGCCATTGATTTTCACTATTGAATATCTATCGAAATCTTCCTTCGCCAATGACTATCGGCCAATGTATTAACAATTGTTGTCAATAAATGACTTCCTTGTGAATTCACTTCGACAAAAATTCTGTAAAAATAATTATATTCCTGATCCTGTACCGTAATGCTCGATTTCGTTCGGTATGCAGCGAAGTTTGATCAATCGGGCGTTGATTCGTTACGCTTTGATACAACGCCGAAATTCCTTTTCGAGTTAGTTAACGCAGTTTTTCCGGGCAGTCAACGAGAAACGAAATGAAAAATCTGAAATTCGAAACGCTACTTTCAATTCTTCGTTTAACAGTTTTGTTCGATCATTCGTTTATTTCTGTTTCAGTCTGTTACTAAATCAGAAAATTCCCAAACTAAGTTATTTACTATTACTAAACAAAATAGACGTAACTAAACTCGAAGAACATCCAAACACGGGGAAGCCTATCATATATTGCTTGATTCGCTAGTGGCTTTTCTAAAAGGGAACCCGTGGCCAAATACCTCGCAGAATCGTAATAAAAGAATTTATTCGGAAGGGAAAAGCTTGTATCAAATCGTTGGATTAGTCCTTTTTCGACTTGCAAATATTTATTTGAGAATTGTACAATGTACGTAATGGGGAAATATTAAATCAAGGCTTTCGCGAAACGTTTAAGTTGATAGCGATACTGCGACTAGGAAAAAACGAAACAATGACAACGAGTTAACGATGTACCATTAAATTTGTATCCGTAGCTTTTTCACGGACGAAGCGTATCGTTACAAATACGACTCTTGGTTCCTGCGACGGAAAGTCACGACGATTGAGGGATCTCGAGAGCATCTAAACGCGACGAAACCTATCATATATTGCTTTATTTGCTGGTGGCTTATCTAAATGGGAACCCGTGGCCAAATACCTCGCAGAATCGTAATCAGAGAATTTATCCGGAAGGGAAAAGCTTGTATCAAATCGTGGGATTAGTCCTTATTCTACTTGCAAATATTTTTTTGAGAATTGAACAATGTACGTAATGGGGAAATATTAAATCAAGGCTTTCGCGAAACGTTCAAGTTGATAGCGATACTGCGACTAGGAAAAAACGAAACAATGATAACGAGTTAACGATTTACCATTCAATTTGTATCCGTAGCTTTTTCACGGACGAAGCGTATCGTTACCGATAAGACTCTTGGTTCCTGCGACGGAAAGTCGAGACGATTGAGGGTTCTCGAAAGCATGTAAACGCGACGAAACCTTTCATATATTGCTTTATTCGCTGGTGGCTTTTCTAGAAGGGAACCCGTGACGAAATACCTCACAGAATCGTAATAAGAAAATTCATTCGGAAGGGAAAAGCTCGCATCGAATCGTGAGATTAATCGTTTTTCTACTTGCAAACATTTATTTGAGAATTATAGAATGTACGTAATGGGGAACTATAAAATCAAGGCTTTCGCGAAACGTGGAAGTTAATAGCGATACTGCGACTGGAAAAAAACACAACAATGAAAACGAGTTAACGATTTACCATTAAATTTGTATCCGTAGCTTTTTCGCGGACGAAGCGTATCGTTACTGTTTCGTGGGGCGCGACTTCTTTAACGAAAAAGAAGCCGCGTATTTATTCTTAATCAAATACGTTACATTAAATTGATTCAAATTCGAAAAAAAACGAGGATTAAAGGGGTTAGGGAAAAATAAAGCAGACACATTTTTGAGCCATACAGTATGCGTTTAATTATGGCCCAGAGAGGAAAATCTCCAAGGTTTGAACCTCAGAGAAAAAAACCTCTTGCAAATTACGTACTTACAACAGATATATTTCTTTAATTTTATCCAATATATTTCGCGCGGTAATTGTTGTAAAGGTGAAATCTACAGCCAGAAAGGAGTTATATATGTATCCGTATTGTATACTTTATTATAAAATGCAATATGATTATTCGGTCTGTAAGTCGCTAGCGACCTCGTAAGCATTGCGCTTGTTATTAGGTATGACCGTCTGAATCGGTATATTTGATGGGTCTTTTCTCATGGGAATACCATCGAAAAGAACCCGTAAACAAATCGCTTGGCGACCTGTTGTCAAGCATTGCGCTTGCTGGCTGGTACAAATGGGCTGTGCCGATGTATTTGGCGAGACGTGCCGCGCTTGTTCATGTACTTACAGATAATGTTCAGCTCACAATGTGCAGGAATTACCGAAAGTTAATACTCGACACCTCACGAGATCCAAATATTGATTAGTGGCAATCAGATCCTTAGCTTCTTAACTTTTCTGGAAAGGCACACAGGAGGAAGCTGTCACGAGTTTCACGATTGATCGAATAAATTTTCCGTGAGTCCGAGACCTATATGAAAAAAACAACAAACGGTCGGGCGCGCGACGCGTTTGTTCATATGCATGCGCGAGCGGTCATTAGTAGCTGATACTAACCGCTGGTACCTGGGCACCTTTAAATCCATTCGTTCGACCGAACAGTTACCGATAAGACTATTGGTTCCTGCGACGCAAAGTCACGACGATTGAAGGTTCTCGAAAAACATCTAAGCACGACGAAACCTTTCATATATTGCTTTATTCGCTGGTGGCTTTTCTAAAATGGAACCCGTGACGAAATACCTCGCAGAATCGTAATAAGAGAATTTATCCGGAAGGCAAAAGCTTGTATCAAATCGTGGGATTAGTCCTTATTCTACTTGCAAATATTCATTTGAGAATTATAGAATGTACGTAATGGGAAAATATAAAATCAAGGCTTTTGCGAAACGTGTAAGTTGATATCGTCACTGCGACTGGAAAAAAACACAACAATAAAAACGAGTTAACGATTTACCATTAAATTTGTATCCGTAGCTTTTTCACGGACGAAGCGTATCGTTACCGATAAGACTATTGGTTCCTGCGACGCAAAGTCACGACGATTAAAGGTTCTCGAAAAACATCTAAGCACGCTGAAACCTTTCATATATTGCTTTATTCGCTGGTGGCTTTTCTAGAAGGGAACCCGTGACGAAATACCTCACAGAATCGTAATAAGAAAATTCATTCGGAAGAGAAAAGCTTGCATCAAATCGTGGGATTAATCCTTTTTCTACTTGCAATTATTTATTTAAGAATTATAGAATGTACGTGATGGAGAAATATAAAATCAAGGCTTTCGCGAAACGTGTAAGTTGATATCGTCACTGTGACTGGAAAAAAACACAACAATAAAAACGAGTTAACGATTTACCATTAAATTTGTATCCGTAGCTCTTTCACGGATGAAACGTATCGTTACCGATAAGACTCATGGCTCCTGCGACGCAAAGTCACGACGATTAAAGGTTCTCGAAAAACATCTAAGCACGACGAAACCTTTCATATATTGCTTTATTCGCTGGTGGCTTTTCTAAAAGGCAATCCGTGGCCAAATACCTCGCAGAATCGTAATAAGAGAATTTATTCGGAAAGAAAAAGCTTGTATCAAATCGTGGGATTAGTCCTTTTTCTACTTGCAAATTCTTATTCGAGAATTATAGAATGTACGTAATGGGGAAATATAAAATCAAGGCTTTCGCGAAATGTGTACGTTGATGGCGATACTGCGACTGGAAAAAAACAAAACAATAAAAACACGTTAACGATTTACCATTAAATTTGTATCCGTAGCTCTTTCACGGACGAAACGTATCGTTACCGATAAGACTCATGGCTCCTGCGCCGCAAAGTCACGACGATTAAAGGTTCTCGAAAAACATCTAAGCACGACGAAACCTTTCATATATTGCTTGATTCGCTGGTGGCTTTTCTAAAAGGCAATCCGTGGCCAAATACCTCGCAGAATCGTAATAAGAGAATTTATTCGGAAGAGAAAAGCTTGTATCGAATCGTGGGATTAATCTTTTTTCTACTTGCAATTATTTATTTGAAAATTATAGAATGTACGTGATGGGGAAATATAAAATCAAGGCTTTCGCGAAACGTGTACGTTGATAGCGATACTGCGACTGGAAAAAAACACAACAATAAAAACGAGTTAACGATTTACCATTAAATTTGTATCCGTAGCTTCTTCACGGACGAAACGTATCGTTACCGATAAGACTCTTGGGTCCTGCGACGGAAAGTCACGACGATTGAAGGTTCTCGAAAACCATCTAAGCACGACGAAACTCGTCATATATTGCTTTATTTGCTGGTGGCTTATCTAGATGGGAACCCGTGGCCAAATACCTCGCAGAATCGTAATCAGAGAATTTATCCGGAAGGGAAAAGCTTGTATCAAATCTCGGGATTAGTCCTTTTTCTACTCGCAATTATTTATTTAAGAATAATAGAATGTACGTGATGGGGAAATATAAAATCAAGGCTTTCGCGAACCGTGTAAGTTGATATCGTCACCGTGACTGGAAAAAAACGAAACAATGAAAACGAGTTAACGATTTATCATTAAATTTGTATCCGTAGCTTTTTCACGGACGAAGCGTATCGTTACCGATAAGACTCTTGGTTCCTGCGACGGAAAGTCAAGACGATTGAGGGTTCTCGAAAGCATCTAAACGCGACGAAACCTATCATATATTGCTTGATTTGATGCTGGCTTTCCTAAAAGGGAACCCGTGGCAAAATACCTCGCAGAATCGTAATAAGAGAATTTATCCGGAAAGAAAAAGCTTGTATCAAATCGTGGGATTAGTCCTTTTTCTACTTGCAAATATTTATTTAAGAATTATAGAATGTACGTGATGGGGAAATATAAAATCAAGGCTTCCGCGGAACGTTGAAGTTGATAGCGATACTGCGACAAGGAAAAAAACAAAACAATGAAAACGAGTTAACGATTTACTATTAAATTTGTATCCGTAGCTTTTTCACGGACAAAACGTATTGTTACCGATAAAACTTATGGTTCCTGCGACGGAAAGTCACAAGGATTGAGGGTTCTCGAAAGTATCCAAACGCGACGAAACCTATCATTTTTTGCTTGATTCGCTGGTGGCTTTTCTAAAATGGAACCCGTGACGAAATACCTCGCAGAATCGTAATAAGAAAATTTATTCGGAAGACAAAAGCTCGTATCGAATCGTGAGATTGGTTCTTTTTCTACTTGCAAATATTTATTTGAGAATTATAGAATGTACGTGATGGGAAAATATAATATCAAGGTTTCCGCGAATGGTGTAAGTTGATAAAGACACTGCGACTGGGAAAAAACAAAACAATAAAAACGAGTTAACGATTTACCATTAAATTTGTATCCGTAGCTTTTTCACGGACGAAACGTATCGTTACCGATAAGACTATTGGTTTCTGCGACGGAAAGTGGAGACCATCGAGGGTTCTCGAAAAAATTCCAAGCACGACGAAACCTATCATATATTGTCTGATTTGATGGTGGCTTTTCTAAAAGGGAACCCGTGACGAAATATCTCGGAGAATCGTTATGAGAGAATATATTCGAAAGAGAAAAGCTGGTATCGAATAGTGCGATTAATTCTTTTTCTACTTGCAATTATTTATTTGAGAATAATAGAATGTACGTGATGGGGAAATGTAAAATCAAGGCTTTCGCGAAACGTGTATGTTGATACCGTCACTGCGTCTGGAAAAAAACAAAACAATGAAAACGAGTTAACGATTTACCATTAAGTTGGTATGCGTAGCTTTTCCACGGACGAAACGTATCGTTACCGATAAGAGGTCCGGTTCTTGCGACGGAAAGTGACGACGATTGAAGGTTCTTGAAAAACAACTAAACACGACAAAACTTATCATAGATTGTTTGATTTGCTGGTGGCTTTTCTAGATGGAAACCCGTGACGAAAAATCTCGCAGAATCGCAATAAGAAAATCTATTCGGAAGAGAGAAGCTCGTATCGAATCGTGAGATTTATCCTTTTTCTACATGCAAATATTTATTTGAGAATTATAAAATGTACGTGATGGGGAAATATAAAATCAAGGCTTCCGCGAAACGTGTAAGTTGATAGCGATACTGCGACTGGGAAAAAACAAAACAATAAAAACGAGTTAACGATTTACCATTAAATTTGTATTTGTAGCTTTTTCACGAACGAAGCGTATCGTTACCGATAAGACTATTGGTTCTTGCGACGGAAAGTTACGACGATTGAGGGTTCTCAAAAACCATGTAAACGCGACGAAACCTATCATCTATCGCTTGATTCGCTGGTGGCTTTTCTAGAAGGGAACCCGTGACGAAATACTTCGCAGAATCGTAATAAGAAAATTTATTCGGAAGAAAAAAGCTCGTATCGCATCGTGAGATTTATCTTTTTTCTACTTGCAAATATTTATTTGGTAATTATAGAATGTACGTGATGCAGAAATATGAAATCAAGGCTTTTGCGAACCGCGTAAGTTGTAATCTACGAATCTCGATGTATGCGAAATTTCAGGATTCGTAAGTCCCGCCTTATTCGCAAGTGCCGTCTATCGGGGTATCCTAGGATATATCGCGTAAGGTACCTGATGATTGTAATGCGCATGTCGCATCTGCCTCTCCCAACTAAGTGCGAGGCCCAGGTACCGAGACTTATCGATTACTCCAGTGGTATGAAACTCGATGCTAAACGAGACCAAACGAGACTTGGTTTTTCGGCCAGTTCGTCCCTCGCTCTGATTGGCTGAGGCCATTGTCTGCGAAAACCGTGCCAACATCACGAAAAAAAAAATTTGGCTCGCTTTGTTGGTATTCCTACTTATCGATACAGCGTAAACGATATATCGAAACTGTCTCATATATATGTTGTAACGTGGCGCTTTTCGAGGCACCCCGTTACTGCGCTGTAGCGCTCGCAAACCCACGCTGTCAGCTGTCCGCCGCCGATCCTCCCTCCGGCAGCCGTAGAAAAATTAAAGAAAATTGTTTAAGGCCGATTATTAGTTAGAATAGTTGTTTATTTTGTCGTTAATTTTTTATCTTTCACGATCCCACGGAACTTGAGTCATCGCTGTCGTCTGAGGAACGAGAGGTTTCGCTCTACAGCCACAGCCATTACGTCGTTCTGTCCGGTCGAGGAACGACATAGCCCCTTGCAAGTGAGGCACCCGAGATCGGTTGCACAGGCCTTACCGCCCGATGGAGGGGATGCCATCGGCGGTCGGATCTACGGACGGATCATCCTCCCGTCCCGAGAATCCGGAAATTGTGCCAGGAGCTGCGGTGGACCAAATTTGGGGGTCCTCGCACTGCCTTCGTGCCGCCCGGGTACCGACGTCGCCGTAAAGCCCGGTACCCGGTTCAAGATGGGAAGCCTAAATGTCTCGGAGCCGCCCCTGATACCCTCTGCTCCACCGACCACCGGGTGGAGCCGCGAGGACAGGATGCTGCTGATTCTCCGCTGTCATATCACGGAGGCACAGCATGGGCCAGGTGTCTAACACCGCAGGCGGAGGCGAGATTCCAGATTGCTGTCGACAAGCGCTTGACGGGTGGATTTCACGCATACACCCGACTGCGAGATCCATAATCGTCCGTCGATAACGACGAGGCAGGGATTCGCACCATATCAGCGTTGTCGACATTTTTACCTTGTGAAGGAGCTGCGGAACTGTGAAGCGAGCCAACGTTGTCAGCGTCGCCGGGAGAGCGAGCACGTCTCGACCGAGTCAGCGACTCGGGGTGGGGATCACTCGGACGAGGCCCCACACGGCGAGCCTCGAGTCGCTCTCTTCTCGTCCAGCTTTCGTCGGTGGTGGACCACTACAGCAGAATACTCCATCATACCTCCCGAAAAGGACGCGGACATCAGCGAGACCAGGTCCGGTGTGTCGTGAGTAAAGTAGCTCGAACTTACGCCAGGGAAATCGATTCGGAGTTATAGTCAGCTATCATACGCTATCAGAATTGCCGGAACTATCAGAATTATCAGAACTAACGCCATAATTAAATCCGGTTATCATACTCGGCTACCGGCTGTCGGAGGTGAGGGTGCGGGCGAGAAGGGCCCACTCCCACGCGGGGATTAACCCGCCGAGAAATAGGAGTCCCTAGGGGACCAAGCGCGTGGGAAAGGTTCAAGTGTCGAGAGAGTGAATGCAAGGCTCGGCGAAAAGTGTCGAGAGCGTGAATGCAAGGCTCGGCGAAAAGTGTCGAGAGAGTGAATGCAAGGCTCGGCGAAAAGTGTCGAGAGAGTGAATGCAAGGCTCGGCGAAAAGTGTCGAGAGCGTGAATGCAAGGCTCGGCGAAAAGTGTCGAGAGAGTGAATGCAAGGCTCGGCGAAAAGTGTCGAGAGCGTGAATGCAAGGCTCGACGAAAAGTGTCGAGAGAGTGAATGCAAGGCTCGGCGAAAAGTGTCGAGAGAGTGGGTGTGGAGCTCGGCGAAAAGGGTCGAGAGAGAGTGAACGCGAGGCTCGGCGAAAAGTGTCGAGAGTAGGGTCCGTAAAATTATTTATTTATTTCTCAGGTTTAAGATTGTGGTTGTTAGTATACGCGGGTATTTATCCGGTTATTATTAGAGTAGTAAGAAATGGATGTAAAGATTGTTGTTTGTTAGTGTACGCGGGTATTTGTCGGTTATTATCAGGTTATTATTAGGGTAGTGAGGCATCGCCGTTAAGATTGTTGTTTGTTAGCGTATTTTCATTGCGAAGCGTAATTGAGAATTATTTCATTTTGTAAATTATATGGAGCCTCAGTGCTATTCGTGAACCACGAACGACCGAAGTTTCATACACAGTCGTGGTCTTTGGCCGGGCGAAGCCCGTGCCCGTTAACATTTATTGTAATTCGGTCGCTCGGCAGTTATCATTAACACGCGGTCGGACGATTATCCGATCGCGCAATAAATCAGTTATCTAACCTTAACCGTTGTCGAAATTATTTGACCGTACCGGCCCACACCCCTCTACCGCGTAAGGCTGGTTACCCGGTGAGTTCCGCTTCGCTCCGCGCTGTCGCACGATCGTAGTCGGCCCCGGTTCACCCCGGGGATAAATTTCAGGGCCGTCTTGTGGCGGCTGGCGCCCAACCGGCGCAGCGCAGGAGCGGCGAAGGTGGCCCGAATAAAAACGGTGTCACAATGTATATGGGGCATTCCATGGCATTCCGGGTAGTCGCGTACCCTTGACTCAAAATGTTTGCCCCATGATTTTTTCTATTAATCTACATCAAAAATGAAGAGACACGTGTTTCGGGGTTTGCCGTTTCCAGCGCCCGCTATTGAGATGCAGTAGATTGAAGGTTTCCAATTATTGACGATATTTCGAATTTCAAATCGATTATCTCGACAACCGCCAATAATAATTTAAAAAACCAAGGTAGCTTTTTCTTTTGTTTTGACACGGTCTATGCAATAAAAATAAGTACAATTTTGTTGCACTGTTTTAACTATTATTAATTAACAATTAATCGATTGAACATTGAATATCTCAAAAAACACCTATTTGATTTTTCTTATTTTTTTTCCTAAATTCTATGAATAAAAACGAAACGATTGAGACCAGTCTCTATTTGGCTATGGACTTAGTTTAGAAGTTACAGATTTTTTTGTGATAAAAAACACGTTTAATTCGGTTCATTTCTCAGCGATAATTCATATTGCACTGGGAACTATTGGCCGCTCGTTGTAACAAAAATGGTAACATATATACGCATACATAAGCATATATTAGTATACAGATATAAATATATGGGGGATTCCACGGTGAAACTAGAAGCTGCATACCGTCGAATCAACATTTTTGACCCACGATTTTTTATGTTGATATACGTCGAAATTGAAGAGACGTGTTTCGGGGTTTGACGTTTTTAGCGCCCGTTATTGAGATGCAATGGAATTAAGTTTTTCAATTATTGACGATATTCGGTATTTCAAATCGATGTATCTCAACAACGGCCAATGATAAATTAAAAAACCAGGTAAGCTTTTTTTTGTCTTCACGCGGTCTTTGCGATAAAGATATGTACAATTATGTTACACCGTTTGAACTATTATTAATTAACAATTAATCGTCTAAATATTGAATATCTCGAAAAACAGCCATTTTGATTTCCTCTATTTTACTCCTTAAATAAAAACAAAAAGACCCCGCTCAATTTTTCCGTTGGCTTCATTTAGGAGTTACAGCTTTTTTCGTAATGAAAAACACGTTTAATAATTACTACCGTTAATTATATATATGTGTACGTGTGTGTGACTAGAAATAATTATCATTTTCTATCTCTTAAGAGATATTCAATATTGAGACGATTAACTGTTAATTAATAATAGTTCAAACGGTGTAACATAATTGTACATATCTTTATCGCAAAGACCGTGTGAAGACAAAAAAAGCTTACCTGGTTTTTTAATTTATCATTGGCCGTTGTTGAGATATATCGATTTGAAATACCGAATATCGTCAATAATTGAAAAACTTAATTCCATTGCATCTCAATAACGGGCGCTAAAAACGTCAAACCCCGAAACACGTGTCTCTTCATTTTCGACGTATATCAACATAAAAAATCGTGGGTCAAAAATGTTGATTCAACGGTATGCAGCTCCCAGTTTCACCGTGGAATCCCCCATATATTTATATCTGTATACTAATATATGCTTATGTATGCGTATATATGTTACCATTTTCGTTACAACGAGCGGCCAATAGTTACCAGTGCAATATGAATTATCGCTGAGAAATGAACCGAATTAAACGTGTTTTTTATCACAAAAAAATCTGTAACTTCTAAACTAAGTCCATAGCCGAATAGAGACTGGTCTCAATCGTTTCGTTTTTATTCATAGAATTTAGGAAAAAAAAATAAGAAAAATCAAATAGGTGTTTTTTGAGATATTCAATGTTTAATCGATTAATTGTTAATTAATAATAGTTAAAACAGTGCAACAAAATTGTACTTATTTTTATTGCATAGACCGTGTAAAAACAAAAGAAAAAGCTACCTTGGTTTTTTCAATTATTATTGGCGGTTGTCGAGATATATCGATTTGAAATTCGAAATATCGTCAATAATTGGAAACCTTCAATCTACTGCATCTCAATAGCGGGCGCTGGAAACGGCAAACCCCGAAACACGTGTCTCTTCATTTTCGATGTAGATTAATAGAAAAAATCATGGGGCAAACATTTTGAGTCAAGGGTACGCGACTACCCGGAATGCCATGGAATGCCCCATATACATATAAATAAATGTATGTGTGTGTGTGTGTGTGTGATATATTCGATTGCCGTAAATTATAAATAAAATATTACCAATAATAAGTAATTAATCAAAATATTCTGAATATTGTTTTTTATTAATGTAGACATGATTAATTTGAATTACATCGCATATGTATCTCTCTTTTTGGTTCTGCTCGGGTTGCATGTACAGGAAATAAAAAAAATAAAAAAACCATTTGCATTACTCCTTGACTATCGACTTGAAGCGAAAAAAAAATCAGTTTTATGCTTTAAGATAGTGGTTGCATTTCTAGTTCCTCAACGAAGAAAAATTAAAAGAAAAAAAACCATTCGCAGTTACCCTTTGGCGATCGAAATTTAAGAAAATAAAAACAATACATTATGACACTAGTACGAAAAAAAATTTTCTGACGAGTGTGAGTTTGCAGAACAAGCCGAAGGCGAGTGTTGCAATCACCCGAGCTCAGAAAACGTTTTTCGTACGAGTATCGTACGAATTTTGATGTCAGAAGGTGCGTAAAACCGCACTTTTACGCGCAGCGTGTCATAAAAAAATTATAGAAATTAATTTCAATTTTTCTGATTTTTCGTTGTGGCACTCGTTGCCCGATGGTTCACATTCGATTTTCCCATTTGTCGCGAAAAGATGATTCGGATTTTTCGAATTCGACTCAAACGTTCGGCGTATCTCTCGATCCTCTTGGCAGTTTTTCCTCCGTGTTCTGTAATCTTGGTTTTGACGATGCGTTCGATTGGTTCCAAACGTGTGTCCATTGTACATTGAATTTCCTGATAAAATTTTAAGATTGATAATAAATAAAATAAAGACAATTAACAATAATTTCTTTACATTTATACATTTCAGTATATGCAAAACGTCATAAAACATCAAAAAATCACGTTTTCTGAATATTTAAGACTTTTCATAATTATTGCAATGGTTGACCCAACATTTTCGTGGGATCACAAGTACGACACCATTCTGTTAATAGCTACAAGTAGTATTCGGAAAATACCAACGCTCACATAGTTTCAAATAAAAATTGTACATTAGCAACGTGCAAACTCATCGAGCAACCAATGTTCATGCATCAATTACGAGTAAACAGGATTTGGTCGTTTGCCTTTTTTTTCAAATTCATATTTTATATACCTCATATATAATTTGACTAACCCGATTGCAGAGAAACAGCGTCGGTATACTGCGATTCTGGCACGTATTCGAGGTTTAATGGGAAGCCGATCATCAATGTATCCGCCAGTGGAAGTAACCCTGAATCGAACTTTGTCGGGATAGCTATCCGTTTCAAACGCTTACGGTTGACATTCGAAAATTGATTATCTTCGAAATGGCACCCGCAGACGAACCTTATTGTGTTTAATTTCGAGACCGGCAGATGGACGAAGTCTTCTACGCCAACTTGCTGAACCCATAAACGACATCTGCAAAATAAATAGTACATTGAAAAAATTACAAATGTTTCAACCGTTAATTTTTTGGTTTTCAAGATGAAAAATAACTAGATACACAATCGTCCAGAAACGTGAGGACACTAACCCTGGCAGTGCCAAGACTCGCGTCTGTCTTTGGTCTACGACAGCTTCCAGACAAAAAATGCTTTAATTTTTTTCTTTTCACTGTCGGATAGCTTCCAAAATTCTGAATATAATAATTTCTATTTGCCGAAATTCCATTATCTAGTACATGTCAAAATATTCAATATATATTATATTATATATATTATATTTGTTGTTGCATGTCAAAATGATTCAAGGAAAATCTAGGTTTATGTCGAGATTTTTAGTTTCTTCGGCTCAAAATAAAGGTAAGATTTCGAAGATTACCGCTACAAAGTTTTGGATGCGTGACGTTTTTTTTAAATATTTGGCAGTGAGTCCAAGTCGAGCAAGAAAATACTGAATACATCTACATTTTTTTAAATGATTTTAACATGCAATCTCAGTACTGGATAATGGAAATATTATCAAGCCTTGATCATTATATTTAGAATCTTGCTAGCATTTCAACAGTGTAGAAAAAAAATTATAGTATTTTTTGACTCGCAGTTGTGATCCTTTAAAGACACGAGTGATTCTTCGCAGCGTGCACGGTTAGAGTCCTGATATTTCTGGACGTTAGTGATCATGATTAATTTTACCGATCTACGTCCTTCGGAAAATGAGCGTAAATGCAATCCGGGTTCCTGTCCTGTCGGTGGCCACAATAAGGCACCGAACACAGTGAGCGCCCGACCATGCTGAGTGACGCTGTCAACATAAGTAGATCACAAAAAAAATTAAATATTAATAATATTAAATGTCAATTAATTTTTTAATATTAATTATAGTGACTATGAAATAATATTTCCTATAATACACAAAGGTTTCTATGAGGCATTCAACGGAAAGTCAGACACCTTCGAATAGTTCACTTAACATTTTTGCCCGATGATTCACATTAATTTGTCTAAAATAAAGACACATCTTTCGGGGTTTTCAGATAATACAGAGATAAATAAAGGATGAAATCAAGAGACAGATAAATGAAGTCTTTGAACTACTGGTGATTTTTTGTCCTTCAAATCAATATATCTCAGCAAGGTTTTTTTCTGATTTATTGAAAGAAATAAATGACATACCATCACTCGGTGGTTCACTTCAACTCAATTAGATGTAGCTGCGATACTCGAAAAAAATCACGGAAATTGCTAAAAATCGCTATTTGCTTTTTCATGAATCGCCATTCACCACTATTCACTTGTTTAAATACGACGTGTACGACGCGAAGCCAGATGTATAAACATTGCTGAATATGGTACTGGCGCCGGTGCCATTGCCAATCTGATAGTGGAAAAATATGAAAATCACAGTTTGCATTTCTTTGGTTGGTACTGCATTGCAGAAAAGTCGGCTGACAAATTTGAAGTGGTGGGGGCGACGGATTGTCACCTCACTGGATTACTCGATCTCTTTCTCTCTGGGAGCGCCGATGACTGCGGACGAGACTCGAACGGGTACTTGCGGACTCCAGCCCTAACAACCGCCATTTCTTACATCTCCACGTGGCCTACAATTACTTTTCCGGCGAGTTACAAGGACGCCATCAGCCAATTTACCCCAGAAAGAAATTGAGCCGTCGAATATTGCAAAAACCGCGATACCCCAGATAAGTTTAGGAAAATAAAATAAGATTTATTTTCATTATACAAACTCGACGAATTTGCGTGAGTAGTAGGGTAAGGAGAGTTCTGGCTCACTTACCACGGTGACCTGCCTTGCGACGGTCGGTAAGGTAGATTTCTCTTTGACCAACGGTGGGTTTGTGTCTGATTCCTCGTGTACCGACGGTGCCGGTTATTCAGGGTGCCGGTACAGGGCCTCGAAGATTGATCGTAAGGATATTAAGGCGGGTTTGAGGCCACGTTCTGTTTTACCGATTGAACGTTGAGTCTCGCTGCCGGTAGAGGGCGTTGTCTGCTAATCGATTTACCCACTGCTCGATCCCGCTCAATATTTACCGACAGCAGCCTCAGATAGCGTTATCGGCCGATCCGGTAGATGGCGTTGTCAATCTATTTACCCGCTGCTCGATCCCGCTCAATTACCGACAGCAGCCTCAGATAGCGTTCTCTGTCGATCCGGTAGATGGCGTTGTCAATCTATTTACCCGCTGCTCGATCCCGCTGAATACTCAGGTTTTGCCCCCCCCCCCCCCACCCCGGAAGAACGGCATTTTCCTCCTCCTACGAATAACCTAAATAACCTAAATAACCTAAATAACACACATTTTTTAACCATCGAAATTTTATTTGAGAACCATCGAAATTTTTTTGACAAACATCGAAATTTACGCATTTTATGATTTTCTGAAATACCATCGAAATTTTTTTAACAACCTTCGAAATTTTTTTAACAACCATCGAAATTTTTCATTTTTTAACCATCGAAATTTTATTTGAGAACCATCGAAATTTTTTGACAACCATCGAAATTTACGCATTTTCTGAAAAACCATCGAAATTTTTTTAACAACCATCGAAATTTTTTCAACAACCATCGAAATTTTTCATTTTTTAACCATCGAAATTTTATTTGAGAACCATCGAAATTTTTTTAACAACCATCGAAATTTTATTTTTCATTTTTTAACAACCATCGAAATTTACGCATTTTATGATTTTTTAAAAAACCATCGAAATTTTATTTTTCGAAATTTACGCATTTTATACGACGAACGATGAACGTTCGAACGTTCGAACGGTGAATGAAAAAATCTTAACGTATTCTTGCGGTATCATATGTGTTACTTTTAACACGGAAAGATCTTTTAGAGGACGAGAGTTAAACGAGCATGCGGGTGAAAGCGAGCGCGTGGGGAGAGAGAGAGAGCGCAAGCGTGTTGATGAGCGGGCAAGCTGGAGCGTGAACAAAGGAGAGAGAACGCAACGACGAGCGAAGGGAGAGCACGAGCTAGCAGACTGAAGTGCATGGGTTGTAAGAGAGCGAGAACGAAGGCTGGAAAAACATGCATTTTACGACAACGATGAGCATAAGATAAATTTTAATATGATTTTTTGAAAAAACCATCGAAATTTTAATTTTTCATAAAAGAAATATTTTTTTTAAGAACCATCGAAATTTCTTCGTTGAACGACGAACGATGAACGTTCGAACGTTGAACGATGAACGTTGAACGAAAAAATTCTCTCCAGAAATCTCTGAGTGTACAACGAATTCTCACGGTATCTTATGTGTCACTTTTAACAAGAAAAGATCTTTTTCACCCAAATGATTGTTTTTCAAAACGAAATTGAGGTGGTCCGTTGACCAGAGAAAAACTTCTCATGATAAATTTGTTGATATGTCGGTGGTGCGTCTTATCCTGTGGTCCTATGCCATTGTTCGCAAACATCTTTGACAACGATGACCGAACGAAGCTGTGCATGGAGCTTGCCGTTGCCTGCTCTATCAGCGCGGAAGATGAAATTTGATGCGGGTTCTCATTCAACTACAACAGCGACGATGATTCTCAACTTATCCACTCCCCGAGTGATTCAATCATCATGAATAAAAAAATTTATTAAATCGTATAATTAAAGTTTTTCCTCCATCATCGCGAAAAAAAAATCTTTTTACCATGCGCAAAGCGTGAAAATGTTAGAAAAAGTGATAAAATTATTTTTACCATCATGAAAATGTTGCATATGTATTTTGTAATCTTATAATTGAATTTTTGTCTGTATACATATGAAAAATCTCCTCAGCATCAATTGATTGAACACCAAACGAATTTCGATAGTTCACACGATAGTTGAATGCATAAGAACGATTTATCAACACGGTTTTCTCTATCCTCTCGAATGAATGAGCGCCTAGCTACCAATGAGAGAGTGAGAGGACAAGAGCTAAACGAATGCATAAGACAGAGAAAGAGAGCGAGCATGCGGGCGGGAGTGTGAGCGAGAGTTCAACGAAGGTATAAGATAGAGTGAGCGAGAGAAAACTAAATACATGTTACGGATGAAAAGATTTTTTATTGAATATATTTTACATTTCGATTCTCTATTCTAAAAGATAAATTTTTCTACACATCCGACCGTTTAATCCTTCTCATATCCCCAGGGCAAGGTGTCGGTACAACCAAGTTGCAAGACTCTCTTATCATCATTCCAACTCAACGCTAACGTTTGCTGCTCAATTGTTTCAACTCTATGCTTTCGACTACGTATCAAGCATTGCGTGCTCGTTATATTAGCATGATGCAACAAACATTTTTTTAAATCATCAAACGTGATTTTTTTTAGCGCAGACATTTTTATACCCTTTGCACGCTTTTTCACATTTTTCGGTGGCTTATCTATAACGATGTAAGAATACAATTTTGCTCGAAGACCCACGAATTCGGTCATAATTTTACCATTATTTTCATCCTTCATTAGGCCCAAAACTTTTTTGTTTGCCAACGGCATATCGTACCGGTTTTCCATCGGATAATCGGATGTGTCAAATTTATGTATATCCAACTTCATTTGCGCGTAAACGTTTTGATTGGATATATGGTAAATGAGGCTGTCGGTGTCGGTGTATAATAATTTCGCATTGTCTCGGAATACATTTTTCATGTAATTATAATGGAAATCATAGATGTATATTTTTGATACATCGAGAATCGTAAATCCGGCGTAAATTGGTTTCATAAACTCAACCGACGGTCTATTTAATTCTATAATTACCATATCTTTGTCGAAAACGGTACAGCTGTGAAACGTCGGTCGGGCAATAAGCGCTCTCGCCCCGAACCGTCCATCCCACTTTGTCAAGAGTTTTACATCTCTATGTTTGCGCGGATTTTCCATTGTTTTTCCGAAAACTGAATTGTTCATTAATTTGAAATTTTTTTTTGAAAATTCATCGACTGCTTTTTTTCGTAACTCTGTATTTAATTCGATGTATTGTTTTAGCCACGGTGTTTGATTGAATTTCAGTGTTCGATGAATTTTTGAGAGAATTAAACCGAGACTCAAATATTGCTTCAAATTACGATAATGAATCACGTATTTCTGTTTGGACAGCAAAGTCGTCATAAGTTTCGGTATTTTACACCCCGAAATGGGCGGGACAAAGTGTTCGGGGCACAGAGGCAGATCTTTATGTGTTTTATGAAGGTTTTTCGGGTACTCCAAATCCACTTCAAATATATAACCCGTCGGAGAATCATCGGGGATATTCGGTATATCCAATTCCGCCGGATCCTCCAACCACTCGAACGAACCGCGAGGCAAAGGTTGACTCATAGCCGCGCCGTATAAATTGTTTACATCGTAATACATAATATACGATTCATCTACGTTGGGATCGTAATCGGGCATGAATCGATTGTTAGCCTTCGCATATCTATTGGTACATTGTGCAACACCACCTCGAATACCTTTTTCGAAAAAAAGTAGCATATCTACATCTGTGATTAATTCAAGTTCTACACCGGTGTATTTTAGCATTGCATCGAACGCGAGTCCCGGAGCAGTGTAGTAGTGCAATGGATCTAAGTTATACGTGCTTGAACAATTACGGCGGAAATTTTCGAAAATATCCGTTAACAGTAACACGTCTGATTTGAGATACAAGTCCGAATAATCGCCGAGAGTTTGGATGTTAAATGTTTCCCAAACGTTCTGTGCATGAGCATAGTCATCGTCACTGATTTCCTCGTCGTTTAATCGTGAAAAAAACTCTTTCTTCGTCGGTAACTCTGTGTTGTCAAGTTTTGCCCATCCATCGAGATAATCGTATGGGAAAACAACTTTTCTCGTCAATAAATTCAGCTCCGTTGCGCTAGTGCGATACTTTCTCGTTACATGTTTCTCATCATTAGGTAGATAAGATGCGAGTTTGTCAATACTAGCAGGCATGAATCTGAACGAGTCTATGAATCGAAATTTGACAATTGTACCGCCGACGAACTTTGTGAATGATATATACCGCTCTTTGTTTACCGGTAATAACTGTATAGAACCCTCGAAGGTTGTTGCTAATGCTCTTATCAAGAAGTGTGAGTCATAGCCGGATAAATTATGAAATATCACGGGAGTGACGTGAGAATTTGTATAATTTAAATTACAATCTTGATGAGCGGCGCCTCGAAATTTAATAGGGCGGGTTTCAGGCCACTTACCACGGTGACCTGCCTTGAGACGGTCGGTAAGGTAGATTTCTCTTTGACCAACGGGGGGTTTGTGTCTGATCCCTCTTGTACCGACGGTGAGGATGGGCCCTCTTTTACCGACAGTGCCGGTTATTCAGGTTATTTAGGTTATTTAGGTTATTTATTTACCGACAGCAGCCTCAGATAGCGTTATCTGCCAATCCGGTAGATGGCGCTGTCTGCTAATCTATTTACCTGCTGCTCGATCCCGCTCAATATTTACCGACAGCAGCCTCAGATGGCGCCGTCAAGTCTTGCTGCAGGTAGATGGCGTTGTCTGCTAATCTATTTACCCGCTGCTCGGTCCCGCTCAATATTTACCGACAGCAGCCTCAGATAGCATCGCCAAGTCTCGCTGCCGGTAGATGGCGTTGTCTGCTAATCTATTTACCCGCTGCTCGATCCCGCTCAATACTCAGCCCCCCCCCCCCCCCCCCCCAACGTGAAAGAACGGCATTTTCCCCCTCCCGCGGAACCTTATTACGGAAATAATTTTTCGAGAACCATCGAAATATTTGGCGACCATCGAAATTACACGCATCATCGAAATTTTAATTTTTCTGACAACCATCGAAATATTTTTTGGCGACCTCCGAAATTACGCGCATGGAAAGACCATCAAAATTTCAATTTTTCTGACAACCATCGAAATATTTTTTTGACAACCATTGAAATTACACGCATTTTATGAAAAACCATCGAAATTTTAATATTTTTTCGACGACCATCGAAATTACATGCATTTCCATCGAAATTACACGCATTAACGATGAACGTTGAATAAAGAACGGTGAATGAAAAAATCTTGACGTATTCTTGCGGTGTCAATTTTAACACGGAGAGATCTTAGGACGGGAGTTAAACGAGCATGCGGGTGAAAGCGAGCGCGTGGGGAGAGAGCGAGACCGAAGGTTGAGAGAGAGAGAGAGCGCAAGCGTGTTGATGGGCGGGCAAGCTGGAGCGTGAACGAAGGAGAGAAAACGCAACGACGAGCGGACGGAGAGAGAGAAAGAGAGAAAGAGAGAACGCAACGACGAGCGGACGGAGAGCACGAGCGAGCTAGCAGACTGAATGGGTGGGAGAGCGAAGGCTGGAAAAACATGCATTTTACGACAACGATGAGCATAAGATTTTAATAAAAAACCATCGAAATTTTAATATTTTTTGATAACCATCGAAATTACATGCATGAAAAACCATCGAAATTACATGCATTTCCATCGAAATTTTTCATTTTTTGGAAAACCATCGAAATTTTTCATTTTTTGGAAAACCATCGAAATTTTACGAATATGAAGGCGAATACGGCTGCGAATACGACGATGAATATGACGATGACAACAAATACGACGACGAATACGATGACAACAAATACGACGATGAATACGATGACAACAAATACGACGATGAATACGACGAAGACGATGGTGAATACGAGGACGAATACGATGACAACAAATACGACGATGAATACGACAACGACGAAGACGATGGTGACGACGAATACGACCATGAATACGACGATCAATGGAGCATAGGATGAATATTAATAATAACACACATTCTATGAATAATAAGACATTTTACGAATATGATTTATTTTTTGAAAAACGATCGAAATTTTAATTTATTTTTCATTTTTTAACAAACCATCGAAATTTTACGAACATTATTTATTAAAGTTATTAAAAGAAATACACATATACGCATTTTTACGAATATTATTTAAGTTATTAAAAGAAATATATTTTCGACAACCATCGAAATTTTCCATATCGTCACATCCACGGTTTCCTGTGAAAAAATAATTAAATTTATTAAACTGAATATGATTTTAAATAAATGTTAAATTATTTTTATTCCTTACCAGAATCGCTTGATTCACATTCATTATGGGGTTTTAAATAGCCCTTCCAGACCGATGAAATCATCGACGGGCATTTCATCCCCTTCGAATTCGCCAAGAGACCATAATGAATCAACGGCTCGTCGATTGCGCTCTCGACGAAACCGAATTTCGCGTCGTCGGACAACCTCGTTTGCATTCTCCTCGTAAGTTCTCCCTCTTAGATTTGGTTCAGACCCGAATATGATCTCCCACTCTTCATCGGTGAGATTAGTTGGGCTTTCCACTTCGTCTGGCTGAAAAAAAAAATCCGACATTTATCATTTACTTCTTTATCTAAATATATATTTTTTATTATAAGGTTATATGAAAAATTTTTACTTACCACCAAAACCTATCGAATGTTTGTTGACCATGCAATCCTGGCTCGTTGAACCAGCTCCTCCCGCGAAATAACATATGGAGGCATGTTGCGATATCAAAAATTTTCCGTACAACTGTTCACTTTGAATCGTCGAAAATGATATTCTCTCTCACGAACGAGATGTTCACTGTAAAGTATCCTGTTTCGGACTGGCTTCGTCACCCTGTGCAGAGCCATTCGGTTTTTACGGTAGCATGGTCAACGTCAATTCCGATGGTTGTCAGAAAAATTAAAATTTCGATGATGCGTGTAATTTCGATGGTCGTCAGATATTTCGATGGTTATCGAAAAATTATTTCCGTAATAAGGTTCCGCGGGAGGGGGAAGATGCCGTTCTTCCGCGTAGGCGACGCCATCTGAGGCGGCTGTCGGTAAATATTGAGCGGGATCGAGCAGCGGGTAAATAGATTAGCAGACAACGCCATCTACCGGCAGCGAGACTTGGCGCCGTCATCTGAGGCTGCTATCGGTAAATATTGAGCGGGATCGAGCAGCGGGTAAATAGATTAGCAGACAACGCCATCTACCGGATTGGCAGATAACGCTATCTGAGGCTGCTGTAAGTAAATAAATAACCTAAATAACCTAAATAACCTAAATAACCTTAATAACCTAAATAAGCGGCACTGTCGGTAAAAGAGGGCCCAGCCTCACCGTCGGTACAAGAGGGATCAGACACATACCCACCGTTGGTCAAAGAGAAATCTACCTTACCGACCGTCTCAAGGCCAGGGATGGGCATAATGTATTTAAAAAAAAAAAAATACAAAATACTTTTTCACTCAGTATTTATGAACGACTTGAATAACGAATGAATTTTCACTCATTATTTCAATCGGAAATAAATACTGAATGAAAAACCACTTGTATTTTAATCGGAAATAAATACAGAGTGAAAAACCACTCGTTATTTAAATCGGAAATAAATACTGAATGAAAAACCACTTGTATTTTAATCAGAAACAAATAATGAATGGAAAAGTATTTTGTATTTAAATGGGAGCTAAATACAAAATTCTTTTTCATTCATATTTATTTCGGTGTCAAATACAAGCTACATAACCACTCGGCCGGTGCTTTGTTTACAAATGGTTCGTCACTCGAGCCTCACCGGGGCGCCGAGTGAATACCGAGAAGCATTTGTTTTGATTTCGAAACGAATGAAAAACCATTCAAATGCCGAGTATCTCAAATACTTTTCCATTGGAATTCTTCCGAAAATTATTTAATGCCCATTCTCAGTGAGTTTCGTACATTTTTTTATTCTCTCTAGGAAATTCAACTTTTGTCGAAATAAATTCGTAGTAAATTCGAAATAAATTCGTAGTAAATTCGAAATAAATTCGTAGTAAATTCGAAAAAAATTTCACAAAAATAAATTTTTTTTTTTTTTCAAAATTTAAAAAATTATCTTCTTCTTTTTTTTTTTTTTTTTTTTTTTTTTTTTTTTTTTTTTTTTTAACAAATGGGTGACTGAGGGTAGTTAATTGTTATTTCGTTATCTTTTATTAGAAATTTTTATTAAATATCTAATAAATATCTAATAATTTCCATTATCACACATATATTCCCTAATGGGGGAGATCGTTGCCGTCTGTTAGAGCCATCCGCCAGAGAAAATTCAAGAAATGCGTTTGCGCTTGGGCTTTGCGTCGGCGTTCGCGGACCCAACGGCCCCCCCGTTTTCTCGGCCACCGGTTGTCTGGAATAACATAAGAATTATTGTACATCTATATAACACGATATAGTTTAAGTAATACCTTGTACTAGGGTCATTCCATGTCAAATCGACCAATGGTTAAAAACGAACCCTTTCAATTTTGATAAAATTCGGTGGGATGTTTTCTTTAATTGCAAAACAGTTCTACCAAAGGAAAAAAATTCAAAAATTTTTTTTCAAAAGTTAGGCAAATTCGAAATTTCACTACTTCTCCAGCTCTTCAAGTTTATTTTTTAAATATCTCGAAAACTATCATAGCTGCAAAAAAAACCATCGGATTCATTTCAAGGTGTATTCTTGGGGCTATAGACAAAACTATATATCAAAAGAAAATTTTGAAAAATACCATATTTGTCGGATTGCGTATTTTTTTAATTCGTAAAAATTGACGATGAACATTAAGTTTTTTGCTACATTTTTTTGAAATAATACCTTGTACTAATCTTAAAAGATCCTGAAATTTTCAGAATGGTATTTTTTTTCTTTTCAGATATATGATTTTTTAACTTTTGGTAATAAATTTTTTTTTTTTTCATCTTTATGCTAAATAAAGCTAAGCAATCGTGTCATTTTGTAACTTTGAGCCGTGGGAATTTCAATCAATGAGATAATTATGTCAAAACAATAACATTATTGACACTTTTTATTTTTAGTTTGAAAATCGAATCAGTTAAAAAGTGTTCCACTCCGCTATCTATGTATAAAATCATACATTTGAAAATAAAAAAACACAGTTATGAAAATTTCAGGATCTTTTGAGATCAGTACAGGGTATTATTGACAAAAAAAGAGCTAAAAATTTAATATTAATCGTCAATTTTTACGGATTTAAAAAATTAAAAATTCTACAAAATTCCATGTCAAATCGACCAATAGTTGGAATCGACCTCTTCTTATTTCGATGAAATTTTATGGGATGTTTTTTTTCATTCCAAAAAAAAAA
>OZ020169.1:5908712-6041871 GCA_963971145.1 Sussaba pulchella | reverse complement strand
CTCATATTTAAGGAAAATTCGTTTTTGTTGAATAACTCGCCCATTTTCAACTTTTGACTAAAAATGCATTCAACAAAAATTGTAGGCAATTCAATTTCCTACAACTTCAGTAGTTACAAGTTTTTGTCTACGATTAATATTTTTCGACTTCAGCTGGAAAATAGGAATCCAATTTCATTATCGTTTATCGCATTATCTCGTTCATTTCTAAGTCTGCCGTGATAACGGTTGAAAACAATTTTGTAGGGAATCAAATTCTTTGCAACAATAGTCATTACAACTTTTTACCTACAATTGATATTTAGTCGGGAAATCAGAGTAACATATTTGTTATCGCATTATCTCTTTTTTTTTCTAAGTTTACTGGCCGTCAAATTAATTTTTTGAAAGAAAATTAAATGATAGCAGAAATCGGCTTCCAATAATCGTTAGGGAGGAGGGGGGGTAAGTAGTAGTCTAAGTTCCGGTTTTCGACCTGGAAATCTTCCTGCGTCTTCAGTCATCTCTAATTTGAAGGAAATTCGTTTTCGTTGAATAACTCGCCTATTTTTAGCTTTTCACTGATAAAGCGTTCAACAAAATTGGTGGGAAATTGAATTTTCTACAACTTATTACGCACAAGTTTTTGTCTACGATTGACATTTTTCGACTTAAGTTGGAAAATAGGAACTCAATTTAATTATCGTTTATCGCATTATCTCGTTTATTTCTAAGTCTGAAGTGACAATGGTTGGAAACAATTTTGTAAGGGATGGAATTCTCTACAGCAATAGTCACAACCCTTTTTCGTCTACAATTGATATTTGGTCGGGAAATCGGAGTAACATTTTTGTTATAGCATTATCTCGTTTATTTCTAAGTTTACTGGCCGTCAAATTGAACTTTTAAAAAAAATCAAATAATAGCAGAAATATGCTTTCAATAATCGTTAGAGGGAGGGGGGGGGGGGTAGTCTAAGTTCCTGTTTTCGACCTGAAAATCTTCCTGCGTCGTCCGCCATCTTAAATTTGAGGGACATTCGTTTTTGTTGAATAACTCGCCCATTTTCAGCTTTTTACTGATAAAGCGTTCAACAAAAATCGTAGGAAATTAAAATTTCTACAATTTTAGTAATTACAAATTTTTTTTCTACGATTGATATTTTTCGACTTAAGTTGGAAAATAGGAACTCAATTTAATTATCGCTTATCGCATTATCTCGTTTATTTCTAAGTCTGCCGTGATAATGGTTTGAATTAATTTTGTATGGAATGGAATTCTCTACAACTTTAATTATCATTATTTTTTGACTACGAATGATATTTAGGCGGGAAATCGGAGTAACATTTTTGTGATCGTTTATTTCCAAGTTCAACTTGAGTAAAAAAATATCAACCGAAGACAAAAACTTGTAATCACTACAGTGGTAGGAAATTCAATTTTCTACAATTTTTGTTACATGCATTTCTAGTGAAAAGTTGAAAATGGGCTAATTATTTAACAAAAACGAATTTTCCTTAAAATCAAGATGGCGGACGAAGCAGGAGGATTTTGAGGTCGAAAACCGGAAATCAGACTACCACTGACACCCCCGGACGAAAAGTGAAAGCGGATATCTGTTACGATTTTTTTAATTAAAAGCATTGATTTTGGTCTACTTTGGCTGGGCTACGAGGGCTTTGGAATTACGACCGGTGTAAAATCCAAATGTAAACATGTCGTGCAATTTAAGTCGGGCAAAATACAAAATCACGGCGTGTTTATATTCTCCCTCGGGTAAAATCGCGAGTACGAACGGATTTTGGAATTTAACCTGGACTTAAATTCCCAATTGACTTAAAGTCCGCCCATCTCTGCCCACAACTAGCGATTTCACACCCACACTTGAATTTTTTCTCGTAAAGTCAACCCAACGAGCGGCAAATCCAAAATTCCGACTGTTCTGTCGTATTGTACAACTTATATTCCTTATGCACTCACGGGAGCAAGCCACGGTAACGCCCCGACGAGTGAAACTATTTTTGCAAATTTTTTTAATGAAAGTTCTTGTCAGATTTTTCTGAAATATTTACGAGAGTTTTTCAATAAATGAAAAGGATAAGGAAATTAATTGACAATAATTTTGTTCGATCTTTCTCTCCACCGTTATAAGGCAGGCCTGAGAAGAAAATGCTGCCGCTTGGTTTGCCGAAGAAATCGATTCATGCCGCGCATCTAAATCCAAATCAAGCCCAAGTTCAAACTTGTGAACCGATTCCTCTGAGTTTTAGAAAATTAACAAACTTTTCTAAGGATCTTCATGAGCAACTATTTCTATCGATCCTGACTTTTTTATGGTGGATGTCGTATATTACCTCAAATTGGAAGAAAGCGTCCTCAAGTTTGAAGTTTCGGCTTGCTCACCACCGAAAATTCGATTTATTGACTTATATTCATTGAATTTTCGACAAAGGAAAGCTGGAAGTAACGGTCTCTGCTGGAATTGACTTTGGCTTTCATCGCTCTAAGGTGACGTGTTTTGAAATGGTAATGTTAATTTTTCGAAAAACTTAAGGCCCCATGGAATCTAAATTTCCCCATGAATTCGGCACAAATTCAACATCTAACATCCGTGACAGTTACTTCGTTCGGAACGATCTATTTAGACCAATTTCTCGACATTTTCGGAAGCTAGAGTGACAATCAATATTCCTCGATAATCGAGAGATGCTGTTTGCTAGCCAAGCGGTGGTATTTCAGGAACGTACATATAATTTAGCGAATAATGTTACGCAGATTACGGATGATGGAGGAATTCTTCGACTTTACACCCTGATATTTTTTCGAGTTATGAACAATTCAATTTTGTAGTTTTGGTACATTTTGGAGATGTAATCAGATGGTCTCGATCGCGGTTTTTATTACTATCTTATTACCAGCTTTTTCCATGAGGATGAAAAACTATTATTATGACAACAAAAAGGTTGTGCCGCGCGATATCGAGATATGTTAGGCCGTGTACGCGGAACATTGTGACACGGTGGGATAATCGAAAAATATACAGCCGACCGTACAGACGCTTTACTCCGGCAACATAGCGTCTTGGATCGCACTCGCATTTATACTATACGGATAATTAATAAACAAACATACCGATGCCTTGGCGAGTAACGAATTATCTAATTCCAACGTCTTGATGATTAATCCAATCGAACGTATTTGTGCAATGAGCGTCGAGCAACAGAAACGATTAATGCAACGGGGTGCATTGAGATATGTGTCCTACTTCCGTGTCAATGAAATTGGATTCGCACTTAACTGAAAAAACTATGTAATGTGTGAACCGTTCGATTAGGCTGTCGGACTGAGAATGGATAACACTGCTCGAGCAATGTGTCAATATCCGTATGTTGTTTGTATATCACCATAGTAACCGCGTTCGGGTCGATATTAATTTGTGAAAATGGTTACAACTTGCAATCACTCTAAAAAATCGAAAGCTTGCTAAGATACCCCTCGCAGAAGCAATTGCAATGCATGCATGTGGGAAGGTATTCGTTGTGACACGGTTGTCTGTCGGTAGCTCTCACGCGATATCATGCGAGCTCCGTCGACGAGGTATCGATTGGTTTTTTCTTTTTTAACACGTATGTCCTTTCCGCCTAACTTGTATTGGAACAATTCATTTGGTCGTAGTTCTATTTTTTCGTAAATTCGAAACTTCAAGTACTCGCGGTTTTCTACATCACTTAGAATTGTTGAAGTTGATGTAGATGTTCTCATACTCGTTTTTCTTAATGTTCGATTCTAAAAGCCCAATGGCACGCTAATACAAATTGTTCCATGCAGTCTTAAAACGCCACGGTATCAATATCAACGTTATTTGTATGCTGCAGTAACGATTTTACTTTGGATCAAGAAGTGCCCCGAAAATAATAAATCCTTGCCGCTCTTATGCGCTTAATTTCTCAAACCACGTCAACGATTGATGAAAATGTTTATTGGATATAAAATGAAAGTTCGTACAACAATTGTACTTCAAACGATTGTTCTAACGTTATTTCTATTGTATATTATTCAATGTGTGTTCTTCGTTTTATTAAGGAGACCGACAAAAGTGGCCGACAAAAGTTAGATATTGACGATTTTTTTTCTCAAGTATTTAGTGCATTTATTGTTAAAGCTTCCATACAATTTTTTATTACAACTATAACAAAATGGGGGATCCTCTTTCTCTTGACCGTTCTTTATTTTGCGGTATGCAGGATATATTTCCCAAAAACGATCCACAACCAATACGGGTGGTTGACACCGTTTCAAGAGAGTTCGACTCGAATTTAACAGCAGTATTTTCTTCCAAAATTCTAATGGTTCAATTACGAATCACATAGTGAAATCGAAGGCTCGATTAACAACCACGCTGAAGCGGAGACTCTAAAACCGCCATGTTGAGAGCTGTCCGGTATTACGCGGTACTTCGTGATTACTTCCCACGCGATAACGCTTCAACTCGGTGTACGAGTCGCTCAATCGTTTTTTCCTCTTTTGCTTCGACACATATCGACTTTCCGAAGTAGCCTTCACGGCAATGTTCCATCAGGACGTAATTGCGTTTTTTTCATAAATTCTTAATAGCGCAGAGTCGACATTTTCCATCGTATATCAATCGCGCAAGTAGCGACTGACAATTGTCTCGTACTGCCTTTTGAATATTTGATACTAATATTTTTTTTAACAGCAAGTGAACTCAAATTGTCTCACGGAACCTGGAAACGCCACGTTTCCGATGAGGCACTCCATCCTTTTATTCTCTGACCTTCGAGCTTCGTGTACCGACACCTACGTCCGAAGTATCATATGCTTGCTGAATGACGCATTGTCGAGGAGAGTTTTTACAATGCTCATGGGTTCCAAAATACTACAAGCAAATTCGAGTAAGTTAATCGATTAAGTTTAATGTCGTTGAAATTTTTATTGTTTCGAACAATTTTTGTATAACACTCGAATCCGGTAAAATTTCGATCCATCGAGGTTGCTGATTGTTGAATATTAACTAGTGTTCAAGAACAAACGAAATTGCGTTGGGTCAAAATTGAATTACTTCAAATTCTATGAGATTTTTCGATTTCAAAACATAAAGACAACCGTTTTATTTTCCCTCAGCTTTGAGAAATGGATTTCTTAGAAGTTGAAGATATTGTATCTTACCATATTCATTTAAACAGAAAGTAAATGAAAAACTAAAAATCATAGATTTTTTCGATATTTTGTAACCTATACGATGAATTATCGTTTCGAGTAATTTTGAATTCGATTTTATTTCCGTTTAATTTCGTTCTTTATGCAATAAATTTGTGAGCTTGCGTAAATCTTCTTTCTTTGGTCACGGTGCAGTCGTGAGAAATCATTTTCTACAGATTTTTACGTAGGCGCGTTCAGAATGTCCCAAAACGCCAACAGAAAACATTAACAAAAAATGTTCGGATGTACATATCATGAGGGATTCCTAGTGAAGACGGCCACTTCCGACAGCTCTGTAAAGCTGGCACCCTCACCAAGTCAGAAAATTTTTTTTGACATCTGTAAATTATGGGCTTTTTATGGGCTCTTCAACCCCGCTAAAATAAATTTTTGGGCTCATCCCGTTTTCGAGAAAATCGAAACTCAAAAGTGGGGGTGCCAGCTTAATGTCAAGCCAGCGCCAACTTCCTGGTTTCGAATCGAAAACGTATTTGAATAGTCCCATATTTATGGGCTTTTTATGGGCTCTGCGAATATCGCCTTTTGAATTCGATCGGAACTACCCCTAACGGGATAGGGGTCGTTTTTGAAAATATACAAAATCAAAAATTAGATTTCCTAAAAGAATGTTCACTGGATATTTATAGGCTATTTATGGGCTCTCGAATGTGCATAAACTCAATTTTTTTTAATTACCCCTTCCTAGGAAAACAACCCCCCGTCACCCTATTACTCGTAATAAAAACTCATAAAAATCCACTAGGACGATCCTTTTAACGCAGAAATTACAGGCTATTTATGGGCTTTCGTTATTAACGTAGCCCGAATTTTGTGAATCACCCCTTTCCGAGAAAACCACCCCTAACATATATTTTTCAGAATGGAGACTTTTAATAAGCGAGCAGGTCATTTCTTTCAACGCAATAATCACCAGCAATTTATGCGCTCTCGTTATTGACGTAGCCCGAAGTTTCCGAATCACCCCTTTCCGAGAAAACCACCCCTACCATATATTTTTCAGGGTGGAGACTTTTAATAAGCGAGCAGGTCATTTGTTTCGACGCAATAATCATAAGCCATTTATGGGCTCACGTTATTGACGTAGCCCGAATTTTTCAAATTATCTCTTTCCGAGAAAACCACCCTTAACATATATTTTTCAGAGTGGAAACTTTTAATAAGCGAGCAGGTCATTTCTTTCAACGCGATAATCATGAGCCATTTATGAGCTCTCGTTATAAGGTAGCCCGAATTTTTCGAATTATCTCTTTCCGAGAAAAACACCCCTAACATATATTTTTCAGAGTGGAGGCTTTTGATAAGCGACCAGGTCATTTGTTTCAACGCAATAATCATGAGCCATTTATGGGCTCCCGAAATAAACTTAGCCCGAATTTTTCGAATTACCTCTATCAGAGAAAACCACCCCTAACCTATATTTTACAGAGTGAAGACTTTTAATGAGCGAGCAGGTCATTTCTTTCAACGCAATAATTATAGGCTATTTATGGGCTCCCGGAATTAACCTAGCCCGAATTTTTCGAATCACCCCTTTCCGAGAAAAACACCCCTAACCTATATTTTTCAGAGTCGAGAATTTTAATGAGCGAGCAGGTCATTCGATTCAATGCAATTATTATAGGCTATTTATGGGCTCTCGTTATTGACGTAGCCCGAATTTTTCGAATCACCCCTTTCAGAGAAAAAAACCCCTAACATATATTTTTCAGAGTGGAGAATTTCAATGAGCGAGCAGGTCATTTGATTCAATGCAATAATTATAGGCTATTTATGGGCTCTCGTTATTGACGTAGCCCGAAATTTTCGACTTACCCTTTTCCGAGAAAACCACCCTTAACATATATTTTTCAAAGTGGAGACTTTTAATGAGTTCGCGGGTCATTTGTTTCGACGCAATAATCATGAGCTATTTATGGGCTCCCGGAATAAACCTAGCCCGATTTTTTCGAATCACCTTTTTCCGAAAAAACCACCCCCAACGTATATTTTTCAGATCGGAGACTTTTAATGAGCGAGCAGGTCATTTGTTTTGACGCAATAATTATGAGCCATTTATGGGCTCCCGGAATTAACCTAGCCCGAGTTTTTCGAATTACCTCTTTCCGAGAAAACCACCCCTAACCTATATTTTTCAGAGTGGAGACTTTTAATGAGCGAGCAGGTCATTTGTTTCGACGCAATGATTATGTGACATTAATGGGCTCCCGAAGTTAACCTAGCCCGAATTTTTCGAATCACCCCTTTCCGAGGAAACCACCCCTAACCTATATTTTTTAGAGTGGAGACTTTTAATGAGCGAGCAGGTCATTTGATTTAATGCAATAATTATAGGCTATTTATGGGTTCTCGTTATTGACGTAGCCCTAGTTTTTCGAATTACCCTTTTCTGAGAAAGCCACCCTTAACATATAGATTTTAGAGTGGAGACTTTAAATAAGCGAGCAGGTCATTTCTTTCAACGCGATAATAATAAGCCATCTATGGGCTCTCGTTATTGACGTAGCCCGAATTTTTCAAATTATCTCTTTCCGAGAAAAACACCCCTAAAATAAATTTTTCAGAGGGGAGGGTTCTAATAAGCGAGCAGGTCATTTGTTTCGACGCAATAATCATAAGCTATTTATGGGCTCCCGGAGATAATTCGAAAAATTCGGGCTAGGTTAATTTCGGGAGCCCATAAATGGCTTATGATTATTGCGTCGAAAGAAATGACCTACTCGCTTATTAAAAGCCTCCACTCTGAAAAATATATGTTAGGGGTGTTTTTCTCGGAAAGAGATAGTTTGAAAAATGTGGGCTACTTTAATAACGAGAGCCCATGAATGGCTTATGGGTATCGCGTTGAAAGAAATGACCTGTTCGCTTATTAAAAGTCTCCACTCTGAAAAATATATATTAGGGGTGGTTTTCTCGGAAAGGGGTGATTTGAAAAATTCGGGCTACGTCAATAACGAGAGCCCATAAATAGCCTATAATTATTGCATTAAATCAAATGACCTGCTCGCTCATAAAAAGTCTCCACTCTGTAAAATATATGTTAGGGGTGGTTTTCTCGGAAAAAGGTAATTCGAAAAATTCGGGCTATGTTAATTTCGGGAGCCCATAAATGGCTCATGATTATTGCGTCGAAACAAATGATCTGCTTGCTTATTAAAAGCCTCCACTCTGAAAAATGTATGTTAGGGGTGGTTTTTCCGGAAAAGGGTGATTCGAAAAATTCGGGCTAGGTTTATTCCGGGAGCCCCTAAATAGTTCATGATTATTGCGTCGAAACAAATGACCTGCTAACTTATAAAAAGTCTCCACTTTGAAAAATATATGTTAAGGGTGTTTTTTTCGGAAAGGGATAATTCGAAAAATTCGAGCTACGTCAATAACGAGAGCCCATAAATATCCTATAATTATTGCATTAAATCAAATGACCTGCTCCCTCATAAAAAGTCTGAACTCTGAAAATAATAGGTTAGGGGTGGTTTTCTCGGAAAGGGGTAAGTCGAAAATTCCGGGCTAAGTCAATAACGAGAGCCCATAAATAGCCTATAATTATTGCATTAAATCAAATGACCTGCACGCTCATAAAAAGTCTCCACTCTGTAAAATATAGGTTAGGGGTGGTTTTTTCGGAAAAAGGTAACTCGAAAAATTCGGGCTATGTTAATTTCGGGAGCCCATAAATGGCTCATGATTATTGCGTCGAAACAAATGACCTGCTCGCTTATTAAAAGCCTCCACTCTGAAAAATATATGTTAGGGGTGGTTTTTTCGGAAAGGGGTGATTCGGAAACTTCGGGCTACGTCAATAACGAGAGCCCATAAATGGCTGGTGATTATTGTGTTGAAAGAAATGACCTGCTCGCTTATTAAAAGTCTCCATTCTGAAAAATATATGTTAGGGGTGGTTTTCTCGGAAAGGGGTGATTCGAAAAATTCGGGCTACGTTAATAACGAAAGCCCATAAATAGCCTGTAATTTCTGCGTTAAAAGGATCGTCCTAGTGGATTTTTATGAGTTTTTATTACGAGTAATAGGGTGACGGGGGGTTGTTTTCCTAGGAAGGGGTAGTTCAAAAAAATTGAGTTTATGCACATTCGAGAGCCCATAAATAGCCTATAAATATCCAGTGAACATTCTTTTAGGAAATCTAATTTTTGATTTTGTATATTTTCAAAAACGACCCCTATCCCGTTAGGGGTAGTTCCGATCGAATTCAAAAGGCGATATTCGCAGAGCCCATAAAAAGCACATAAATATGGGACTATTCAAATACGTTTTCGATTCGAAACCAGGAAGTTGGCGCTGGCTTCACATTAAGCTGGCACCCCCACTTTTGAGTTTCGATTTTCTCGAAAACGGGATGAGCCCAAAAATTTATTTTAGCGGGGTTGAAGAGCCCATAAAAAGCCCATAATTTACAGATGTCAAAAAAAATTTTCTGACTTGGTGGGGGTGCCAGCTTTACAGAGCTAGGGAAAAGCTTGTATCGAATCGTGGGATTAATCCTTTTTCTACTCGCAATTATTTATTTCATCTGAACGCGACGAAACCTATAATATTTTGCTTGACTCGCTGGTGGCTTTTCTAAAAGGGAACCCGTGGCAAAATACCTCGCAGAATTGTAATAATAGAATTTATTCGGAAGAGAAAAGCTTGTATCGAATCGTGGGATTAATCCTTTTTCTACTCGCAATTATTTATTTAAGAATTACAGAATGTACGTGATGAAGAAATATAAAATCAAGGCTTTCGCGAAACGTGTAAGTTGATAGCGGAACTGCGACTATCAAAGAATAAAACAATGAAAAGGAGTTAACGATTTACCATTAAATGTGTGTCCGTAGCTTTTTCACGGACGAAGCGTATCGTTACCGATAAGACTATTGGTTCCTGCGACGGAAAGTCAAGACGATTGAGGGTTCTCGAAAGCATCTAAACGCGACGAAACCTGTCATATTTTGCTTGATTCGCTGGTGGCTTTTCTAAACGGGAACCCGTGGCAAAATACCTTGCAGAATCGTCAGAATAGAATTTATTCGGAAGAGAAAAGCTTGTATCGAATCGTGGGATTTATCCTTTTTCTACTCGCAATTATTTATTTAAGAATTACAGAATGTACGTGATGAAGAAATATAAAATCAAGGCTTTCGCGAAACGTGTAAGTTGATAGCGGAACTGCGACTAGGAAAGAACAAAACAATGAAAAGGAGTTAACGATTTATCATTAAATGTGTATCCGTAGCTTTTTCACGGACGAAGCGTATCGTTACCGATAAGACTATTGGTTCCTGCGACGGAAATCCAAGACGATTGAGGGTTCTCGAAAGCATCTAAACGCGACGAAACCTATCATATTCTGCTTGATTCGCTGGTGGTTTTTCTAAAAGGGAACCCGTGGCAAAATACCTCGCAGAATCGTAATAAGAAAGGTTATTCGGAAGGGGAAAGCTTGGATCGAATCGTAAGATTAATCCTTTTTCTACTCGCAATTATTTACTTGAGAATGATAGAATGTACGTGATGGAGAAATATAAAATCAAGGCTTTTGCGAAACGTGTAAGTTGATATCGTCACTGCGACTGAAAAAAAACACAACGATAAAAACGAGTTAACGATTTACCATTAAATTTGTATCCGCAGCTTTTTCACGGACGAAGCGTATCGTTACCGATAAGACTCTTGGCTCCTGCGACGCAAAGTCACGACGATTAAAGGTTCTCGAAAAACATCTAAGCACGACGAAACCTTTCATATATTGCTTGATTCGCTGGTGGCTTTTCTAAAAGGCAATCCGTGGCCGAATACCTCGCAGAATCGTAATAAGAGAATTTATTCGGAAAGAAAAAGCTTGTATCAAATCGTGGGATTAGTCCTTTTTCTACTTGCAAATATTTATTTGAGACTTATAGAATGTACGTGATGGGGAAATATAAAGTCGAGGCTCTCGCGAAACGTGTAAGTCAATAGCGATACTGCGACTGGGAAAAAACAAAACAATAAGAATGAGTAAACGATTGACCATCAAATTTGTATGCGTAGCTCTTTCACGGACGAAACGTATCGTTACCGATAAGACTCATGGCTCCTGCGACGGAAAGTCACGACGATTGAAGGTTCTCGAAAAACGTCTAAGCACGATGAAACCTTTCATATATTGCTTTATTCGCTGGTGGCTTTTCTAGAAGGGAACCCGTGACGAAATACCTCACAGAATCGTAATAAGAAAATTCATTCGGAAGAGAAAAGCTCGCATCGAATCGTGAGATTAATCCTTTTTCTACTTGCAAACATTTATTTAAGAATTCTAGAATGTACGTGATGGGGGGATAGAAAATCAAGGCTTTCGCAAAACGTTAAAGTTGATAGCGGAACTGCGACTAGGAAAAAACAAAACAATGAAAACGAGTTAACGATTTACCATTAAATTTGTATCGGTAGGTTTTTCACGGACGAAGCGCATCGTTACCGATAAGACTATTGGTTCCTGCGACGGAAAGTCACGACGATTGGCGGTCTTCGAAAAACATCTAAGCACTACGAAACTCTTCATATATTGCTTTCTTTGCTGGTGGCTTATTTAGAACGGAACCCGTGGCAAAATACCTCGCAGAATCGTAATAAGAGAATGTATTCGGAAGGGAAAAGCTTGTATCGAATCGTGGGATTAATCCTTTTTCTACTCGCAATTATTCATTTGAGAAATATAGAATGTACGTAATGGAGAAATATAAAATCAAGGCTTTCGCGAGACGTGTAAGTTGATAGCGATACTGCGACTGGAAAAGAACAAAACAATAAAAACGAGTTAACGATTTACCATTAAATTTGTATCCGTAGCTTTTTCACGAACGAAGCGTATCGTTACCGATAAGACTCTTGGTTCCTGCGACGGAAAGTCAAGACGATTGAGGGTTCTCGAAAGCATCTAAGCACGACGAAATTTTCCATATATTGCTTTATTTGCTGGTGGCTTATCTAGAAGGGAACCCGTGGCGAAATACCTCGCAGAATCGTAATGGAAGAATTTATTCGGAAGAGAAAAGCTCACTGAAAGAAAGGGTTGGCTGAGATAGTCATTTATTCGTGGTCAGGGAATGGTTGGTCAGAGCAGCTATTCAAAATGATACGTCACCCACGGCGCATTGTGGCTCGAACCATTTTTAATTGTGGCGCACTGGATAGTCACGACAGCAATGCATTAGTTCCTCCATCTAGCCAGTAGGTAGCGTAAACAACGCGTGCGCTGGAACAGCAATCTCATTGGATGAACACTTCGCGCGTATTCCATAGATCGTATGGCGTATGGCGTCACTTTCGTTTAAACCCGCGTGTTAAATAAACGTTTCCCGTATAACATGCATACATCATAATACATTATAATAGTATTTCGAGGGGCTGCATTTTTTAAGTGACTTTCAACGGCGTTCGGCAATGGACGAACAAAGTGTCAATTTCTTGGAGAAGTATGGTTTATCATGCTTAATAGATAAATTCAGAGGTAAGTGTATTTTTTTCTTATGTCCGTTACTATCAACGATTTCGGCATGAGACGCGGCTGGTATGGTTGCGCATGGGGCAAGCTGCACAATGGGAGACATTTTACACTTTTCAATCTCAAATTCTTTTTTACTTCGTCCTGGCGATCAGAAATATATCGAATATAAAGATAATAGATCAAAGTAACGATTTCAAGGTTAGACTGATGTACTAATAGAATGATTGCACGTGGTGGGTCTATTTCACAGCATGTGCCTGAGCTTCATATCTTTTTACAGAACAATATATTGATTACGAGCTTCTTATGAGCCTTAAGCAGGAGGACATAGAAAAAATTGTTCCGCAGTTTGGACTGCAAAAAAAACTTTTGACTGGCTTGCTTGAACATCTGAGTTCCGGATGCATGGAGGTGATATTTCACAGTGGCATTGCTTTCCATTGCTAAGTTGTATATAAATTACAGCGGGTTACAATTTTTGTACTCAGATATATGAACGATAGGACTTTTATTTATTGTCCATATTTCAGGATAGTTTTTCCAACATCGAGTTTTTACAGCCGATGACATTCGAAAACTTAGAAGATTCCGAAGTACTATCGAACAAAGAAAATATACCCGACCCTTTGTCAATAACTTCACCAATAACCAGACCGAAACGTGGCAGGTCCGACGCTAACAGTGACGCAAGAGCCTCTAAAAAAATCGAGAAGCATTGCACACTGATGTACAGAATGTGAGTATCCGTTGAGTTATCATTGTCAATCTTCAATTACTTTGGTCATAGCGACAAGGTAGGTTGACGCTTCGGTGAATTTAGGTTTGATGAGGGAATGGCAGTTTCGATAAATTTATCAATTTTTAGACAAATGGTTCAATGCATGTCGTCTATATATTTTATTTTGAAATTTCTAAGAAAGACAGCTCTGCAACTGTTATCTTCGATCGATATTTTTTTACCTGGCTAGATGTAAATGTCGGAAACTGTGAGTCGGATTGACTCAAAATTCGGATACAATATTCTTAGATCTATTATGGAAAACCTGACGTACGTCTCTTGTGATAAGCGGATTACTTTTTTTAACGGAATTTTATTAATTAAAACAGTTATCAATTGATCCCAAAAATAATATACCTTTGAAGTGTCCAACAACGTAAGCGTCTCAGATGTGTTATTCATCAAACTAGATTGAATCCCATTGGTGTATTTTTATCTCATAGTCAGTTCGTCGATACTTGGACTTAGGCCTTGCGGGCCAAAAGCTTCTTGGCTTATACAACAGCGGCGCCTTCACTAACAACTCACGATCTGAACTCTCCGGGTATATTATTGAGTCTGAACTTAATACAGCCAAGGATCCGAATAAAGTGTACGTACCACACGCAGCCTACGGATGAGGCATTATTCTTGAACTGTCCAAATCTAAAAATTCAAATACAAGTTTCGAATTGGCATATGCCTAGCCAAAGTATAGTGAGGTATCCACGATAACGCAGAAACTTTCAAAAAGTTGACTTAAAATGTTTGCCGTATCATATTCCGTATCAATATATGTGGAATAAGAAAAGGCCCGTAGATCAGCGATTTTCATTTCGAATACTCGCTTTTGAGATACTGTCAGATTTTTAATTGTTGATATTTGGTCATTAATATTGATATATTTTAAAAACTTCTGTTTTCTCCCTTTTGCACGACGGTACGATAACGGTATTCATGATTACGTTGCACCAATAAAACAATTACTGACGATATAAGTTCAATGTGTTAACCACTCGATGTGTCTCAACAACGATTGGTAATAAATTAAAATACAACCTATTTTAAGATATTCATAATTATAAGCAATTATACGAACCTTCCATCGGGTTTTGGCAACAAACGATCATCAATAAATATTACTCATTTTTTCTTTTTATATTTCGCTCCTTGGGTTTTGGGCCTGTTCAGATATATTTTATTTTTTCTCTTTAATTTTGCTTTTATTATTCTTTGTTTGTTTCCTGAATGTGATATTTCATTTTTCATTGTTTCCTTTCCCTCATCTGTAGGTTATGTTAGCTGTTCAGCTTTGAAATTTGTTGATGCATGTCTTGGTTATTGTGATTATAATGAAATTTGTCATGATGTTTAAATTAAACTTTTGTTTTTGTTGTCACATCGTGTGTGAGTACAAATTTGTCATGTTTTTTTTTTAAATCCATTTCGTTTCTTTTCCAGATAACTGGAGACACGTATGTTATATCACATTTTTCAGTTCGTGTGAAGTACCTAAAAAATGTGACATGAAACACGATTCTCCAGTTCTCCGGAAAAAGAACGAAATAAAAAAAAACGACATAAATTCGCACTCCCACACGGTTCAACAGAAAAAACTGGAGTTGAATTCAACTAACATGACAAATTTCATCACAATCACAATTATCAAGACATGCATCGACAAATTTTAAGCGTGACCAGCCGACGTAACCTATAAATCCAAGAAAGGAAAAAATCAGGAAGACTAGAGCAAAGGAGACCGAACTATCGTTACGGAATATGGGCCGAAAACTCAGACGAGATATTGGTTCCGGACTGGCCAAAGCAAGCGCAATTGTAGCTCATCGGTGCCCCTCGCTATGCCTGGAGTGGGGAGAGTGCGTGGTACAGATGTACAAGGTACCCCTCGCTGTCAATGCAGCTGAGATGACCCGCTTTGAATTATGTAACTATTTAACGCTACCATTTCAATAATATACAAATATAAGACCAGATCGTTTTTTTTTAAATTAACCCACAAAAGAGAAAAAAATAGTACTACATTTTTTATATATTATGTGTTCAATATTACTTTCTCTTTTTTCCTATTGCCGAGACGTGAAAAAAAAAGTCATCATGTATATTTGTTTCTTCTCACGTCTCGGCAATCCGAAAAAAGAGGAAGTAATATTGAACACATAATATATAAAAATTGTAGTACCATTTTTTTCTCTTTTGCGTAAATAGTTACATAACTCAAAGCGGGTCCGATCAGCTGCATTGACAGCGAGAGGTACCTTGTACGCCTGTACCATGCGCTCTCCCCACTCCAGGCATGGTTTGAGGCACCGATGCCTTCCTAGCTACAATTGCGCTTGATTTGGTCAATCTCGGAACCAATATCTCGACTGAGTTTTCGTCCTATATTCCGTAACGATAGTTCGGTCTCCTTTCCTCTAGTCTCCCTGGAAAAAATAAAATGAGAAATGTCACTTTCAGTAAACAAACAAAGGATAACAAAAACTAAATTACAGAGGAAAAAAATACATCTGCGGAGGCTCCAAAACCCAAGGAGCGAAACGAAAAAAGAAAAAACGAATAATATTGATTCATGGTCGTCCGTCGGCAAAACCCGAAGGAAAAAAATATTCAACGGCCAAAGCAACCGCAACACAAGCAAATATTGTCAACGATTGAATAATTGAAAATTGCATGGAACAAAAAACTGCTCGATTTTAAAATCCTTTTTTTTTATGAATTCATTGAACGAAACGAAAAACGTTGAGATCTGCGAGCGCTAATCAGCGCTAATCGACTCTTCCGTCGAAAGTTATAGCTCTTTTTCCCACGGAAAATATGTTTAATATGAAATAAACACACTAAACGTATTTACCATGAGAAAAAGAGCTATGACTCGAATGAAGCGTCGAACCGAGCTCTAATACCTCAAATTTTTCTTTCCATTCAAGGAATTCATAGAAAAATATATTCAAGAAATGAAATAAGTGTTTTTTGATTTATGCTATTTTTGATTATCTAATTGTTAGTAATGATGGTTTCATAGGTGCACCATAATTATAAATATATTTATTGTACTAGCGTGTATAGGAAACTTACAAAAAAAAAACATGTTGATTTGAACATCTATCGTTTTTCAATTGATCGCTGATCGTTGCTGAGATGTATCGATTTTAATGACCAACTAGCATTAATAGTTTAAGTACTTTATTTGATTGTATCTCAATAGCAGCCGCTCAAAATAAAAAACGCTGATATACGAATCCCTTTATTTTTCACACATTGATGTGGATTGATGGTAACCGAGTTGCCGTAGAATGTCCCAATAGAGTATGTCAGTATTTATATTCCTCCTTATTGCGAAGAAAATGTAGTTAATTCATATTCATTTTCGCTGAAATAGAATTTCCCCAAAGAGGTTTTTGGACCTGCGTTATGCTCTGTGCTGTATTCTTTATCGCGGGCTTACGATTTTTTTTTACGATCAACATTTTTGTTGCCAGTCCACCTATTACATCCCACGACAGCCAAAGTCCGACTTCGACGGTGCAAAACAGCCAAGAGGCAAGCTGTACGACAAATACACGTCGTTTATCAAAGAATTACGAGCTGCAGGGCTGAGGCACAAAAAAGAACCTGATTGCCAAGTTGGCGAAAAGGATGTAGAAATTTCCGGTTAATATAATGATCTATATTAGGTTGAGTAATCCATACGAATGTCATGTTTCTTTATGTTATTCACGTTATATTTTGTAGATTCTCAAAGTTCGAGCCATGGGGATTTATCGTGGTTAAAGAGGTGCATTGAGCCCCAAAACGAGGTCGCTGAAAGGTGGGCACGGACTTCAGCTGTCCGTATGCATGCTTTGCGAGTTACTCCTGCCAGAAAGCAAAGCGGAAAACGCGTGATTGGTGTCGTTACCGATTACCTGGATGAGTATAAAGCATTGAGGCAACCATGGGGTTATTCTCTCATAAGCTTGTCCGCACCCTTACATTTGGAATCGTCTTAGACGATGAAAGCTTAGTTCTTTCAATTTTCGGGTGTCATTGATCCTTTCTTTCAATCTTCCAGTTACAAATCGATTTTGCCCACGTCTACGGTGATAGTGACCTAGCTCTTCTGGAAAATTGGTCTGAAATTGCCATTAAAATCAAGTGCATGTCGAATGTAGAGCCCATTTTCAGTGATACCACAGGTCTGTCAATATAACGGATTGGTTCTCACGTGTTACTTTATACACTAGAACGAATACTGAATTAAGTTTTTATTATTGCAGCGGATACTGTGCTTACTTTGAACCTGATTCCGAAGTTATTCGGCCCGATTAACGTCGGGAGGTGGAAGACGTCCGCCGTAGATACGCAGAACGGCTTCCGTTTGCACGTGACGGTGAGGTGTTAATTATTCTTTTCCTTTCTTCTTTCTTTTTTGTGAGCTTCCGATACGAAAGACTGCGCCTAGCTTTATATTTTTTAAGGTTATGTTCCTCTACATTAGAGAGCGGGAACCCTACCTTACCAATTTTTTTGGTTAGTGAATTTTTTATTTATTTTTAAATGACTTGTCCACTCAATTCACGAGGAATCAGTGAAACAATATGAAATTAACGATGGTCTTTCTATTTTTATAATGAAAATGGAACCGTGAAAAATCGTGACCCGATAGTCCCGATTTTTTTTAGAATTGATTTTCATTATTAAAAAGTAAAACGAACATCGTTAATTTGAAATCGCTTCTTAATTCCTTGTGATTCAACCGGGCAAATAATATCGAAATGAAAACAAATCAGCTAACCAAAAACATCGGGAAGGTTGGCCTCTCGCTCTCGAACCATCGAGAGGAATATAACCTTAAGAATACATAGCTATAACGCGCTCGTTTCCCGCTAGAGCTAACAAGAAAGCATTAACTAATATGGCCAAAGCAACAAACTAACTGTCTTCATTTCTTAGTATATTCTTTTAAAATTACCAACCATTCCTTAATTTTTACATATTTCGTTTAGGTTATCAGCGCGCTGGAACCAGAAGTCAAGCGGATGCCGTCAAAAAAACCTTTCAGCCGTTCCCGATCGTAGTCGGAAACGACTTCGATAACATCACGGACTCATACGTCTACGTCGACAATTTTTATTATCGCGTGGACAGTCCGTTGCGAGCTGTTGACGTCTGCTTCAAGGCGTACCATGCGTTGCACTCATTCTATCCACACCAAAGCGTAAATCCGTGGCTCTTCATCCAAAAAGCTGTGTACGGTATTGTTACTCCGTGGGATCCGCAAATCCCATCCGTCGAAACTCGAATAAAGCAATATCGCGATCTCGAAACTTAAAAAATGCCTCGCTGTGTGTTTTGCCGTGCGGATCTTCCGTCAATTAATGCATTGAGTCTGCATTTCAAAATCAATCATTTACATGAAACCGCGACGTCGTATAAATGTCAAGAAGATGATTGTTACAGAGATTTCTGTGACTGGAAATCTTTCAAAAAGCATCTTATCAATCATCATAAGGTCGCCTTGCATACTCCGAATTCTGTTGTAGCCCACTCAAGCGAAATTTGCGTCCAGCCTTCGCTTTGTGTAGATGAACCTTTGGTCGCTAGGGAACATTCAGGAAGGTCAGCGAAGGAAACAGTTTCAATGACGCCACAAGATATTGAAATTAGATTGAAATCGTCACTACTCGCTTTTGTTGGTAAGTTGTACGCAGCGCCGAATTTACCGCGCAATCACGTCCAAGTAATAGTAGAAGATACCAAGGAATTCGTTAATGAAATTTTTGCGCTTGTGAGACCAGCAATCATCAAAACTTTGATTGACGAGGATGATAGGAAGAATTTTCCAAATCACGTCGACGCGATTACGCAAGCCGCTGTACGGCCTTTTGAATCGATAGGAACTGAGTATAAGCGTTTCAAAGTTTTAACTGAAAAAGGATTTCTTGTACATCCGAAGTCGTTTACGGTCGGTAATATTGTCGAAAACAAGAAGATGGACGGTCGAATCGTGAAACAGATCGTGCCGGTCACTGCTCAATTTATAGCCTTGCGGAAAACGCTTAGTACTTTTTTTAGCTTGCCCAACATATACGAAGACGTCATGAAGTATGTAGGGAAACTCGAAAAAGAAACTGAGGTTTTATCGAATTTCATCCAGGGAAATTACTGGAAATCGAAAAAGAATCGTCTATACCCAGGGAAAATCGTTCTACCACTCTTCATCTATTATGACGATTTTAAGGTTAACAATCCACTCGGGTCTCACAAATGCATCCAGAAAGTCGGGGGCACATACTGTTAATAATGCGCATGCGTGCGGGTACTGACGGGCGTACGAGTAACCGGCCTGCGTGCCGGACTAGTCAGTCTTCCTCGATCAATCAATCGATACGAACCCGAGTAATAAACCACGTTATATTATCGAAGCTACATTTCGTTATCCATATTTATTTCTTGTACCCTCTCACCATCCACTTAAAACTGCACGGGAAAACCTGGAATAGCGCCAATAGGTTATGGGCCCAGTCGTATTTTTCGCCGTGAGTTTTACTGGAGAGAGTTGCTCGACGATAAAAGAACGAGTGTAGAGCCACGAGGGTAGCGCGTTTTTTGTTTCCCTTCTGCGAGGCACCGGTCACATCGTGCGTGATGGCGTCTGAATTATCCACGAGACACGTATCGAAATTCGACGGGACAAATTTCCTTGGCTGGAAATTTCAGATGCATCAGGTGTTCGTCGCGCAAGATATCTACGATGTCGTGAACGGTGTTCGGGTAATGCCGGCAGACGGAGAGTCGGCGGGAGGCAAGCAGTGGGTCAGAGACAACGCTAAGGCCATGTTCGTTATATCGTCGGCGATGGAGTATACCCAGCTCGAGTGTCTTTTGACTTGTGTAACCGCAAAGGAGATGTGGGATAAGCTCGCGACGATTCATGCACACAAATCGGCATCAAACAGGTTGATGTTGACCCAACGCTTTCACGAGTATCGCATGGGGACTTCAGACTCAGTGGTGCAGCACATGTCGAAGGTGCAGAACATGGCGAGTCAGCTTATTGACCTTGGGGAGAATGTTTCGGACATGACCATAATGGCAAAGATCCTCGCGAGTCTGTCAGCGAAGTTCTCGGCTTTCCAAACAGCGTGGGAAAGTGTGGAACCTGAAAGGCAGACAATTCAAAATCTGCAAGAGCGTCTACTGCGAGAGGAAAGTCGGATGAACGTAAATTCGAGTGAGGTAACTGCGTTTGCCGCGATCGTGTCTGGCAAAAATGCACGCGATAAAGTGAAGAAGAGTGAGGACTCGAGAAATAAAAAGGGCGGGAAACCACGTGACAAAAGAGGTGTCGAGTGTTACTACTGTCGAGAGAAGGGGCACTTCGCGCGGGAATGTCCCCGTCGGAAGCAAAAGCAGAGTCATTGCGGGGAGGGCGCTTCGAGCAACAGCGCATTCGTAGCGACTTACGCGGGTGAAATCGAGCGTCATCGGTGTGCAGTGCCATCTGGTGAGCAGAAGCACGCACTACTCAACGCTGGCCAAAAAGATACCTGGTACATCGACAGCGGGTGCTCAAAGCACATCACGTTCCGCAGGGATTGGTTCACGGAGTTCCGTCCGAGGAGAGATGGCAGCACTATATCGTTGGGTGATGACGGGCAGTGCACCGTGACGGGCGAGGGAACCGTGATTGTTGACAAGTTGGTGAACAACGAGTGGTGCGAGGCTCGTATTGAGAACGTGCTGTTTGTGCCAGGTGTGCGCAAAAATTTGTTCTCGGTCGGAATGTGCACGTCGAAAGGCTACCGTGTGGTATTCCGCGAGAGTAACGCACTTGTGATGCGAGACGATAAAATCGTTGCAACTGCGATAAAACAACCGAACGAAATTTTTAGGTTGTGTTTTCGTGTGAGAATGCCAGCGAGTACCGATGAAGCCAACGTGTCAGTGACAAGTTTAAAGGGGTGGCATGAGCGTCTCGGGCACCTGAACAAACGTTCGCTAAAAGTGCTAATAAACAAGGGTCTCGTCAGTGGTGTCAAAGTCACGGACAACAGTGATTTCTTTTGTGATGCGTGCCAACTCGGCAAATCACACAAGTTGCCATTTAATAAATCTGTCGACAAAATCGAGAGACAGCCGGGCGAAATGATTCACAGTGACGTGTGCGGGCCCATGTCAACTGAGTCACTGGGGGGCGCGAAGTTTTTTTGTAATATTTAAAGACGATGCCACTGGCTTCAGGCAAGTGTTCTTCCTTAAACACAAGTCGGATGTGTTTGAGAGTTTCAAAGTGTTCGAGCGTGCATCGGCAAATAATTTCGGGCGAGTGATAAAAGTCTTACGCAGTGATAACGGTCGCGAATACTGCAACGCAGCAATGAAGCAGTATATGCAATCGCGCGGGATAAGGCACGAAACGAGTTCTCCGTACACCCCCGAGCAGAACGGGGTGGCTGAAAGGGAGAACAGGACGGTGGTCGAGTGCGCCCGAACAATGATGCAGAACAAAAATGTCGAGTTACCACTTTGGGCGGAAGCAGTAAACGTCGCAGTGTATCTCCTAAATCGAGTGTCAGGTACTGAGAAGGGTGACGGTAAAACGTCGTATGAGATGTGGGTGGGAAAAAGGCCCGATCTCAAACACGTGCGCACGTTCGGCGAGGAATGCTTCGTTCACGTGACGAAACAATTCACCCAGAAGTTCGGCGCCAAAGCAAGGAGGGCACTCTTGGTCGGATACGAAGGGGAGTCGTCCAATTATCGAGTGTATCATCCGGACACGAGGAAAGTGACAGTTTCGAGAAACGTCGTCTTTCGAGACTGTGTCAGAGCGGGAGGGATCTCTCTTGATAAGAACGACGAAAACGACGAGGAGCTGACATTATCGACGAAGGCAATACAGCAAGTCGATAACGGAGGAATAGTACCACGAGTCGGTAATGCAGGGGCAGTACCGCACGTCGGTAACGCAGGAGCAGTACCGCAGGTCGATAACGGAGGAGTAGTACCGCGGGTCGGTGATGCGGAGGCCGCATCACATATCGGAGAAGGTGATGCGAGTTCTCAACCGATCACCGAGGCGTATGGGCTACGTAATCGATCTACAATTCGTAAGCCAGCGAGGTTTGACGCGAATTTCTCGGAATTTACTACACCTGCGAACTACGAAGAAGCCGTCCAAGGGCCAGATGCATCACAGTGGATCACAGCCATCGAAGAAGAACTTGATGCGCATGAGAAAAATAATACATGGGAGATAATACCCAAGGATCCCAAGAAGAAGACGATCGACTCAAGATGGGTATTCAAGATAATTCAAGATGTTGATGGAAGCGTGTTGCGTTACAAGGCGAGACTGTGTGCCAGGGGTTTTCGTCAGGAAAAAGGAGTAGACTACACCGAAACTTTTTCCCCCGTCGTCCGCTATGATTCGTTGCGGGTGCTGCTAGCAATGGTGACTCGTGAAGACCTCGAGATGATCCAGTTCGACGTTCGTACGGCTTTCCTTTACGGCGAGCTTGACGAAGAAATTCATCTAGAAGTGCCAGCAGGCTTGAAGATTGGAAGTGAGGTGGTGTGTCGTTTGAAAAAGTCGTTATACGGTTTAAAACAGGCGCCGCGTTGTTGGAATCTGAAATTTCGTTGTTTCCTGCAAAAATATAAATTTAATCAAACAGATGCTGACGAGTGCATTTTCTACGGCGAGTGTCAGGGGTTGAAAGTTTATCTCGCGTTATTCGTCGATGACGGTCTCGTAGCCTGTAAATCGCAAGCGGTGTTAGACGTAATTATTCAAAAGCTGAAAAGTGTATTCGAAATCACGATGGGCGACTGCAGCTGCTTCGCAGGTTTACAGATGAATCGGGATAGAGTTGAGAAAACGATGTTCGTGCACCAGTATGCGTATACTGTAAAAATTCTTCAAAAGTTTCGTATGAATAATGCAAAGGGGGTGTCTGTTCCAGCAGATCCGCATGTAACGTTGAAGCCGGTGGACGTGAGTGAGAGGAAAGTGTGCAATGCGCCGTATCGTGAGGCGGTCGGCTCACTGATGTTTCTTGCGACGGTGTCGCGCCCAGATATCGCATACGCAGTGAACACAGTGAGCAAATTTCTTAACGCTCCAGGTGAAGACCATTGGCAAGCGGTGAAGAGAATTCTCGCTTTTCTAGTCGGTACCAAAAATGTAGGTATAATGTATAAAAGCGGCGGAAGTGAACCAGACTTAGTAGGATATTCGGACGCCGACTACGCGAGCGACCTCGAGACGAGGCGATCTACGACGGGGTACTTATTTAGTATCGCCAACGGTCCAGTGTCATGGGCATCGCAGCGGCAAAGACTGGTCGTGCTGAGTACCACCGAAGCCGAGTACGTTGCCGCATCGGCTGCGGCAAAAGAAACAACTTGGCTGAGAAGGTTGTTGAGTGGTATCGGGCGTCAATGCGAGCGAGCGACCGTGTTGTTTGTGGACAATCAGAGTACGATTCGTTTAGCGAAAAATCGAGAGTTCCACAAGCGAACAAAACATATCGATATTCGATACAATCAGTTGCGTGAAACTACCGAAGCAAAAATAATACAAGTCGAATATACGCCGTCCGAAAGCCAAAGAGCAGACATTTTTACAAAGGCAATGCCAAAAGAACGTTTTTATAGACATAGTGAGAGTATGGGTCTGTGTGAGCGCGACATTAAACACTAAGACGGCGGAAGTGTTAATAAAAGTCTTGCGCGTTTGAATGACGCGCGCAGATGTGCGCATGCGCGCGGGTACTGACGGGCGTACGAGTAACCGGCCTGCGTGCCGGACTAGTCAGTCTTCCTCGATCAATCAATCGATACGAACCCGAGTAATAAACCACGTTATATTATCGAAGCTACATTTCGTTATCCATATTTATTTCTTGTATCCTCTCACCATCCACTTAAAACTGCACGGGAAAACCTGGAATAGCGCCAATACATACGTTTCCATTCCGTGTCTTCCTCGTGAATTTCAATCGTTGCTCGAAAACATTTTTGTAGCGCTTCTTTGTCACGCTTCTGACAGGAAGACCTACGAAAATCCAAAGATATTTCGTATCCTGATCGAAGAAATCAACTATCTTCAAAAACATGGGATAGAGGCTGACACTCGTAGTGGCAAAATACGAATCTACTTTTCGCTCGGAGGTATTCTTGGTGATGATTTAGGCTTGAATGAGGTTTTAGGTTATGGCGCAAGCTTCAACGCAAATTACTTCTGTCGCTGGTGCAAAACTTCGACAAATGACACGCATACTGATTGTTCAGAAAGGACCGAAAACTTGAGATCTGTCCACTCATACGCAAATGACGTTATTGAGGGTCGAAAGGAAACGGACATTGCAGAATCTAGTGTGTGGAATGAGATAGATGGCTTTCATGTCTATGAAAATTGTATTGCTGACATTATGCACGATGGTCCGGAGGGAGCTTTTGCTTACGATATGGCGCATGTTACCTATCACATTGTGAAGAAAGCTGCCAGGAACGTAGATCTTGCAATTTTGAACGGAAGAATTACGATTTTCGATTACGGCAAGCATGGATTTTCAAATCGACCTCCTCTCATCACGCAAATAGAACTCGAAAAAAAAAAATTGAAAATGTCTGCATCGGAAATGATGGGTTACATCTATTCTTTTGCCCTGCTTGTTGGCGATTTGGTATCGCATGACGAAATATGGTCTTTCTATCTTACTCTCCGCAAGATTGTGGATATCGTGATGGCCCCGGCAATTCAGAGTGAATGTGCCGAGCTACTGGATTCACTGGTTTCTGACCATCACGAAATGTACGTGCGATTATTCAAGGACACGCTGAAACCCAAACATCATCATATGGTTCATTACGGCAGAGTCATGAAAACAAGTGGCCCGATTTATCATTTGAGTGCGTTCAAATTTGAATCAAAAAATCGAGTTATGAAGGCTCGTGCTGACGCTACATATTCGCGAAAAAATATAACTTTCACGTTGGCCCTTAAAGAGCAACTTCAATTTGCTTATAGGCTCGCAAGTAACCGAGGTTTCTCTCCGCGACTGGAATTAGGTCCGGCTTCGGTTATAGAAGATATGACGCGAGTTATAGATTCATGTGAACTGAAAGTTGTGTTCCCGCCAGATTTTGTGTCGGCGTGTGTGGAGATAGCGTGGATAACTTTTAAGGGTACTAAATATCGAGTTGGAATGTGCGTTGCTGTGAGATTCGATGATATATGCGGCCTACCATTTTTTGGTGAGATAGATAAAATTATTTGCAACGAAAACGGAAACGTCATCCTCGTGTGCAATGAGTTCTACACCATTGGACTTGAAGAAAACTTGCACGCGTATCTGGTTACTCGAACTGCCGATGTCAAATGCGTTAGGATAGAAACTTTATTATCGCCCTGTCCTGTTATTTGTGAAAGAATTCCAGCGAACAAAATATATATTTCGTTCAGATATGCTGTGTAAATTGATAATTGGCGATTTACATGCATTCGACATTTAGATATATTATTTGCATAAGAAATCCGTGATGCCACGTCTTCGTTCGTTCGATTTATTGCCTTTTTTAATAAAAATTATTTTCGAAATTCATTGATTGTTTTTATTTGTATTATATCTACACCCATCAAACCATACGTGAAATACGAGCCCAATACGACAAATGGGAGGGTCAACCTGCAATCCAGTAGCATTGTATGCTTCAGTTGGATATGGCAGCCAGGTTATAGCTGTACCAGGCATCGTGAAAGAGCTGACATAACCAAATCAGAGCCGTGTTTCCATTTTGAGTTAGCTACTTTGACCAATAACATAGTCGCATTCTCTGCTTGAGTTGGATAAGGCTGCCAAGTTACAGTTCCATCGACCATCTTGAAATAGCTGACATAACCAACTCATAGCTGTGTTTCCATATTTAGTTCGCTGCTCTGACCAATAACATAGTCACATTCTCTGCTTGAGTTGGATAAGGCTGCCAAGTTATAGTTCCATCGGCCATCTTGAGATAGCTGACATAACCAAATCATAGCTGTGTTTCCATTTTTAGTTCACTGCTCTGACCAATAGCATAGTCGCATTCTCTGCTTGAGTTAGATAAGGCTGCCAAGTTATCATTCCATCTCCCATATTGAGATGGATGACTTGACCAATATCACCTCGTCCATTAAAAATACTCATCTCCACCAACTAATGGGACGGCTCCCCAGAGACCAACAAAGTTGGATACCAAAACCAATTCACGGGTCGAACCGACCAATTCTTTCTTTCAGTGCTTGTATCGAATCGTAAGATTAATCCTTTTTCTACTCGCAATTATTTATTTGAGAATTATAGAATGTACGTGATGGAGAAATATAAAATCAAGGCTTTTGCGAAACGTGTAAGTTGATATCGTCACTGCGACTGGAAAAAAAAACAACAATAAAAACGAGTTAACGATTTACCATTGTATTTGTATCCGTAGCTTTTTCAGGGACGAAGCGTATCGTTACCGATAAGACTATTGGTTTCTGCGACGAAAAGTCAAGACGATTGAGGGTTCTCGAAAGCATCTAAACGCGACGAAACCTATCATATTTTGCTTGATTCGCTGGTGGCTTTTCTAAAAGGGAACCCGTGGCAAGATACCTCGCAGAATCGTAATAAGAGAATTTATTTGGAAGGGGAAAGCTTGTATCGAATCGTGGGATTAATCTTTTTTCTACTTGCAATTATTTATTTGAGAATTATAGAATGTACGTGATGGGGAAATATAAAATCAAGACTTTCGCGAAACGTGTACGTTGATAGCGATACTGCGACTGGAAAAAAACACAACAATAAAAACGAGTTAACGATTTACCATTAAATTTGTATCCGTAGCTCTTTCACGGACGAAACGTATCGTTACCGATAAGACTCTTGGCTCCTGCGACGGAAAGTCACGACGATTGAAGGTTCTCGAAAACCATCTAAGCACGACGAAACTCGTCATATATTGCTTTATTTGCTGGTGGATTATCTAGATGGGAACCCGTGGCCAAATACCTCGCAGAATCATAATCAGAGAATTTATCCGGAAGGGAAAAGCTTGTATCGAATCGTGGGATTAGTCCTTATTCTACTTGCAATTATTTATTTGAGAATAATAGAATGTACATGATGGGGAAATATAAAATCAAGGCTTTCGCGAAACGTGTAAGTTGATAGCGATACTGCGACTGGGGAAAAACAAAACAACAAAAACAAGTTAACGATTTACCATCAAATTTGTATGCGTAGCTCTTTCACGGACGAAACGTATCGTTACCGATAAGACTCTTGGTTCCTGCGACGGAGAGTCACGACGATTGAGGGATCTCGAAAAACATCTAAGCACGACGAAACTCTTCATATATTGCTTTATTTGCTGGTGGCTTATCTAGAAGGGAACCCGTGGCCGAATACCTCGCAGAATCGTAATCAGAGAATTTATCCGGAAGGGAAAAGCTTGTATCGGATCGTGGGATTAGTCCTTATTCTACTTGCAATTATTTATTTGAGAATAATAGAATGTACGTGATGGGGAAATATAAAATCAAGGCTTTTGCGAAATGTGTAAGTTGATATCGTCACTGCGACTGGAAAAAAACACAACAATAAAAACGAGTTAACGATTTACCATTAAATTTGTATCCGTAGCTTTTTCACGGACGAAACGTATCGTTACCGATAAGACTATTGGTTCCTGCGACGGAAAGTCAAGACGATTGAGGGTTCTCGAAAGCATCTAAACGCGACGAAACCTATCATATTTTGCTTGATTCGCTGGTGGCTTTTCTAAAAGGGAACCCGTGGCAAAATACCTCGCAGAATCGTAATAAGAGAATTTATTCGGAAGGGGAAAGATTGTATCGAATCGTAGGATTAATCCTTTTTCTACTTGCAATTATTTATTTGAGAATTATAGAATGTACGTGATGGAGAAATATAAAATCAAGGCTTTTGCGAAACGTGTAAGTTGATAGCGATACTGCGACTGGAAAAAAACAAAACAATAAAAACGAGTTAACGATTTACCATTAAATTTGTATCCGTAGCTCTTTCACGGACGAAACGTATCGTTACCGATAAGACTCATGGCTCCTGCGACGCAAAGTCACGACGATTAAAGGTTCTCGAAAAACATCTAAGCACGACGAAACCTTTCATATATTGCTTGATTCGCTGGTGGCTTTTCTAAAAGGCAATCCGTGGCCAAATACCTCGCAGAATCGTAATAAGAAAATTTATTCGGAAGAGAAAAGCTCGTATCGAATCGTGAGATCAATCCTTTTGCTACTTGCAATTATTTATTTGAGAATAACAGAATGTACGTGATGGGGAAATATAAAATCAAGGCTTTCGCGGAACGTGTAAGTTAATATCGTCACTGCGACTGGAAAAAAACACAACAATGAAAACGAGTTAACGATTTACCATTAAATTTGTATCCGTAGCTTTTTCACGAACGAAGCGTATCGTTACCGATAAGACTCTTGGTTCCTGCGACGGAAAGTCAAGGAGATTGAGGATTCTCGAAAGCATCTAAACGCGACGAAACCTATCATATTTTGCTTGATTCGCTGGTGGCTTTTCTAAAAGGGAACCCGTGGCGAAATACCTCGCAGAATCGTAATGGAAGAATTTATTCGGAAGAGAAAAGCTTGCATCAAATCGTGGGATTAATCCTTTTTCTACTTGCAATTATTTATTTGAGAATTATAGAATGTACGTGATGGAGAAATATAAAATCAAGGCTTTCGCGAAACGTGTAAGTTGATAGCGATACTGCGACTGGAAAAAAACAAAACAATAAAAACAAGTTAACGACTTACCATCAAATTTGTATGCGTAGCTCTTTCACGGACGAAGCGTATCGTTACCGATAAGACTCTTGGCTCCTGCGACGGAAAGTCACGGCGATTAAAGGTTCTCGAAAAACATCTAAGCACGCTGAAACCTTTCATATATTGCTTTATTCGCTGGTGGCTTATCTAGATGGGAACCCGTGGCCAAATACCTCGCAGAATCGTAATCAGAGAATTTATCCGGAAGGGAAAAGCTTGTATCAAATCGTGGGATTAGTCCTTTTTCTACTTGCAAATCCTTATTTGAGAATTATAGAATGTACGTAATGGGGAAATATAAAATCAAGGCTTTCGCGAAACGTGTACGTTGATAGCGATACTGCGACTGGAAAAAAACAAAACAATATAAACGAGTTAACGATTTACCATTAAATTTGTATCCGTAGCTTTTTCACGGACGAAGCGGATTGTTACCGATAAGACTATTGGTTCCTGCGACGCAAAGTCACGACGATTGAAGGTTCTCGAAAAACATCTAAGCACGACGAAACCTTTCATATATTGCTTTATTCGCTGGTGGCTTTTCTAGAAGGGAACCCGTGACGAAATGCCTCACAGAATCGTAATAAGAGAATTTATCCGGAAGGCAAAAGCTTGTATCAAATCGTGGGATTAGTCCTTATTCTACTTGCAAATATTCATTTGAGAATTATAGAATGTACGTAATGGGAAAATATAAAATCAAGGCTTTTGCGAAACGTGTAAGTTGATATCGTCACTGCGACTGGAAAAAAACACAACAATAAAAACGAGTTAACGATTTACCATTAAATTTGTATCCGTAGCTTTTTCACGGACGAAGCGTATCGTTACCGATAAGACTATTGGTTCCTGCGACGCAAAGTCACGACGATTAAAGGTTCTCGAAAAACATCTAAGCACGACGAAACCTTTCATATATTGCTTGATTCGCTGGCGGCTTTTCTAGAAGGCAATCCGTGGCTAAATACCTCGCAGAATCGTAATAAGAGAATTTATTCAAAAAGGAAAAGCTTGTATCAAATCGTGGGATTAGTCCCTTTTCTACTTGCAAATATTTATTTGAGAATTATAGAATGTACGTGATAGGGAAATATAAAATCAAGGCTTTCGCGAAACGTGTACGTTGATAGCGATACTGCGACTGGAAAAAAACAAAACAATAAAAACGAGTTAACGATTTACCATTAAATTTGTATCCGTAGCTCTTTCACGGACGAAACGTATCGTTACCGATAAGACTCATGGCTCCTGCGACGCAAAGTCACGACGATTAAAGGTTCTCGAAAAACATCTAAGCACGACGAAACCTTTCATATATTGCTTGATTCGCTGGTGGCTTTTCTAAAAGGCAATCCGTGGCCAAATACCTCGCAGAATCGTAATAAGAGAATTCATTCGGAAAGAAAAAGCTTGTATCAAATCGTGGGATTAGTCCTTTTTCTACTTGCAAATTCTTATTTGAGAATTATAGAATGTACGTGATGGGGAAATATAAAATCAAGTCTTTCGCGAAACGTGTACGTTGATAGCGATACTGCGACTGGAAAAAAACAAAACAATAAAAACGAGTTAACGATTTACCATTAAATTTGTATCCGTAGCTCTTTCACGGACGAAACGTATCGTTACCGATAAGACTCATGGCTCCTGCGACGCAAAGTCACGACGATTAAAGGTTCTCGAAAAACATCTAAGCACGACGAAACCTTTCATATATTGCTTAATTCGCTGGTGGCTTTTCTAAAAGGCAATCCGTGGCCAAATACCTCGCAGAATCGTAATAAGAGAATTCATTCGGAAAGAAAAAGCTTGTATCAAATCGTGGGATTAGTCCTTTTTCTACTTGCAAATTCTTATTTGAGAATTATAGAATGTACGTGATGGGGAAATATAAAATCAAGGCTTTCGCGAAACGTGTACGTTGATAGCGATACTGCGACTGGAAAAAAACAAAACAATAAAAACGAGTTAACGATTTACCATTAAATTTGTATCCGTAGCTCTTTCACGGACGAAACGTATCGTTACCGATAAGACTATTGGTTCCTGCGACGGAAAGTCACGACGATTGAGGGTTCTCGAAAAACATCTAAGCACGACGAAACCTATCATATTTTGCTTGATTCGCTGGTGGCTTTTCTAAAAGGGAACCCGTGGCGAAATATCTCGCAGAATCGTAATGGAAGAATTTATTCGGAAGAGAAAAGCTTGTATCGAATCGTGGGATTAATCCTTTTTTTACTTGCAATTATCTATTTGAGAATTATAGAATTTACGTAATGGGGGAATATAAAATCAAGGCTTTCGCGAAACGTGTAAGTTAATAGCGATACTGCGACTGGGAAAAAACAAAACAATAAGAACGAGTTAACGACTTACTATTAAATTTGTATCCGTAGCTTTTTCACGAACGAAGCGTATCGTTACCGATAAGACTCTTGGTTCGTGCGACGGAAAGTCAAGATGATTGAGGGTTCTCGAAAAAAATCCAAGCACGACGAAACCTATCATATGTTGGTTGTTGCCCCTAAAAATTTTGAAAATCCAAAAAAAATTTTATTTGATCGCGTTATCAGTCTCAGATAAAAGATCAGCGAAAAATTAATCACATACGTAAATACGAAAAGAAAAAAAAAATTTTTTTTGTATCCCGTTATTAGTTTCAAAGAAATTGTTCACGAAAGAATTTTCAAATTATGATTTCTGTAACAAACTAAAGAACTACTTTACTGAATTGGACCAAAATCTAAACAGCTCTAAGTTTTAGCAAGACACATCGATTGCTCCATCGATCATTTTGATCGCGTCATTAGTTTTGGAGAAAACGTTAACGAAAAATTGATCACATACGTCCGAACGTACGAACGTACGTACGGACCCCGAAACGTGAATCTCTGACAAAAAACGATTTTCTATTTTCGGGGTCATTACAATAACTTCTTTATAATCGGGAAGTTAATTTTAAACGCACAAAACGAATCTCGAACGCAGAAAAACTTGTGTGAAAAATAGAGCGCAAAAGAACTTGTCTCATAAAAAGGATGAAATTTCAGCAAATTGAAAAATTTGAAAAAACTCCCGGCTGCGAGCGTTGTCTTGCATAATAAATTTCCTTATTGAAAAATTCATAAAGGATTGAATAATCCTCGGCATTATCTTAGTTTATTTTTAGTTTGAATTGATTAATTAAAAATTTTAAAAGAAAGAAATAATTTTAGATTTCGTCTGTTTATTTTAAGTTTGATTCATTACAAAAATTTCGAAATGATTAAACAGTTCTCGATATTATCTTAGTTTCTTAATAGTTTGAATTATAAAATTTTAAATTTCAAGGTGATACAATAATTCTCGATATCATCTTAGTTTACCAAGAGTTTGAATTTTGACCGTTTATGTTTATGAATTCTTCATGATTCTCATAAAGCCTTCGATTCAGTCGGGAGATATCATTAATTAAACCGTATGATGATATGAAATATGAATTTTCGGCGATACAGTAGAGGACGTCTACCGACTGAATCGGAGGCTTTATGAGAATCGTGAAGAATTCATAAACATGAAAGGTCATAATTCAAACTCTTGGTAAACTAAGATGATATCGAGAATTATATTATCTTTTTTAAATTTCTAATTTAATAATTTAAACTATTAAAAAACTAAGATAATATCGAGAACTGTTTAATCATCTAAAATTTGTGTAATAAATCAAACTATTAATTACATAAGACGATATCGAAAATTATTTCATCCTTTGAAAATGTTGAACCAATAAATTCGAACTATTAATAAACACAGATAATACCGAGAATTATTTAATCCTTTTTGACGTTTTCAATAAGGCAATTTATTAGGCAAGATAACGCTCGCAGCCGGGAGTTTTTTCAAATTTTTTTTATATTTAGTAGCCGTCCCATAAGATCGATAGCTCTGCTTGGCTCACGTACTCTGATAAGATATATTTTTCCGTAGTCCAATAAGTAAGTCGTTCCTCGTAACAGTCATTCCAGTAATAAAAATTTCCGTACGCGTATATAATCGACTGGGTATCCGCAGCTTTTCACAGTAGCGTTCAAACGTTCGATTGCTTCCACGCAGTGTCAGTATTGCTTTTGAAATGGTTGGCAAAACCGCGTGCCTGCTGGCGTTTCTGGCGGCGATCGCTGCAATTTCCTGCAACGACTCTCATCATCTGATCGTCGGAAGACGTGCTGATGGTGATAGTCTTGCTTGGCAGGGAACCGTTACCAAAAGTTCCAAGTGGCTGAAAAAAGTCACGCTGGAGCGTCATCTTGAGGTCGGCGAGGACCGGACGATCACACAAGTTAAAGTTCTGGACCAGAAGACCAATGGCAAGGGAGCGACTGCCAGTCTTCAAGGAGGTGGCCCGGGTGATAATTACGTCGATCTGCGCTTCAAAAGCATCAGAGGACACGGCATCAACTTTGATGTTCAGCTCTTCGCTATACCTTAAGCCATTGATTTTCACTATTGAATATCTATCGAAATCTTCCTTCGCCAATGACTATCGGCCAATGTATTAACAATTGTTGTCAATAAATGACTTCCTTGTGAATTCACTTCGACAAAAATTCTGTAAAAATAATTATATTCCTGATCCTGTACCGTAATGCTCGATTTCGTTCGGTATGCAGCGAAGTTTGATCAATCGGGCGTTGATTCGTTACGCTTTGATACAACGCCGAAATTCCTTTTCGAGTTAGTTAACGCAGTTTTTCCGGGCAGTCAACGAGAAACGAAATGAAAAATCTGAAATTCGAAACGCTACTTTCAATTCTTCGTTTAACAGTTTTGTTCGATCATTCGTTTATTCCTGTTTCAGTCTGTTACTAAATCAGAAAATTCCCAAACTAAGTTATTTACTATTACTAAACAAAATAGACGTAACTAAACTCGAAGAACATCCAAACACGGGGAAGCCTATCATATATTGCTTTATTCGCTGGTGGCTTTTCTAGAAGGGAACCCGTGACGAAATGCCTCACAGAATCGTAATAAGAGAATTTATCCGGAAGGCAAAAGCTTGTATCAAATCGTGGGATTAGTCCTTATTCTACTTGCAAATATTCATTTGAGAATTATAGAATGTACGTAATGGGAAAATATAAAATCAAGGCTTTTGCGAAACGTGTAAGTTGATATCGTCACTGCGACTGGAAAAAAACACAACAATAAAAACGAGTTAACGATTTACCATTAAATTTGTATCCGTAGCTTTTTCACGAACGAAGCGTATCGTTACCGATAAGACTATTGGTTCCTGCGACGCAAAGTCACGACGATTAAAGGTTCTCGAAAAACATCTAAGCACGACGAAACCTTTCATATATTGCTTGATTCGCTGGCGGCTTTTCTAGAAGGCAATCCGTGGCCAAATACCTCGCAGAATCGTAATAAGAGAATTTATTCAAAAAGAAAAAGCTTGTATCAAATCGTGGGATTAGTCCCTTTTCTACTTGCAAATTCTTATTTGAGAATTATAGAATGTACGTGATGGGGAAATATAAAATCAAGGCTTTCGCGAAACGTGTACGTTGATAGCGATACTGCGACTGGAAAAAAACAAAACAATAAAAACGAGTTAACGATTTACCATTAAATTTGTATCCGTAGCTCTTTCACGGACGAAACGTATCGTTACCGATAAGACTCATGGCTCCTGCGACGCAAAGTCACGACGATTAAAGGTTCTCGAAAAACATCTAAGCACGACGAAACCTTTCATATATTGCTTAATTCGCTGGTGGCTTTTCTAAAAGGCAATCCGTGGCCAAATACCTCGCAGAATCGTAATAAGAGAATTCATTCGGAAAGAAAAAGCTTGTATCAAATCGTGGGATTAGTCCTTTTTCTACTTGCAAATTCTTATTTGAGAATTATAGAATGTACGTGATGGGGAAATATGAAATCAAGGCTTTCGCGAAACGTGTAAGTTGATAGCGATACTGCGACTGGAAAAAAACACAACAATAGAAACGAGTTAACGATTTACCATTAAATTTGTATCCGTAGCTCTTTCACGGATGAAACGTATCGTTACCGATAAGACTCATGGCTCCTGCGACGCAAAGTCACGACGATTAAAGGTTCTCGAAAAACATCTGAGCACGACGAAACCTTTCATATATTGATTGATTCGCTGGTGGCTTTTCTAAAAGGCAATCCGTGGCCAAATACCTCGCAGAATCGTAATAAGAGAATTTATTCGGAAAGAAAAAGCTTGTATCAAATCGTGGGATTAGTCCCTTTTCTACTTGCAAATATTTATTTGAGAATTATAGAATGTACGTGATGGGGAAATATGAAATCAAGGCTTTCGCGAAACGTGTACGTTGATAGCGATACTGCAACTGGAAAAAAACAAAACAATAAAAACGAGTTAACGATTTACCATTAAATTTGTATCCGTAGCTCTTTCACGGACGAAACGTATCGTTACCGATAAGACTCATGGCTCCTGCGACGCAAAGTCACGACGATTAAAGGTTCTCGAAAAACATCTAAGCACGACGAAACCTTTCATATATTGCTTGATTCGCTGGTGGCTTTGCTAAAAGGCAATCCGTGGCCAAATACCTCGCAGAATCGTAATAAGAGAATTTATTCGGAAGAGAAAAGCTTGTATCGAATCGTGGGATTAATCTTTTTTCTACTTGCAATTATTTATTTGAGAATTATAGAATGTACGTGATTGGGAAAATATAAAATCAAGGCTTTTGCGAAACGTCTAAGTTGATATCGTCACTGCGACTGGAAAAAAACACAACAATAAAAACGAGTTAACGATTTACCATTAAATTTGTATCCGTAGCTTTTTCACGGACGAAGCGTATCCTTACCGATAAGACTATTGGTTCCTGCGACGCAAAGTCACGACGATTAAAGGTTCTCGAAAAACATCTAAGCACGACGAAACTCGTCACATATTGCTTTATTTGCTGGTGGCTTATCTAGATGGGAACCTGTTGAGAATTAATAACTTGTCCAAGCGATAGAATTGCAAACCCGGCATGAGGGTACGAAGCATGCGAATACGCCTTTAGGCACGCGTCGGCGAGAGAGCCCTGGCATGCGCAGAGCCAGTTTACTCCCAGGTCAGCAAGCCTCGACAGTACCTCGAAAGGAGCAACCGTTATACGAAAATAAATCCGTCCGTAACTTGCGACCAAGCAACAATCCGAATTGTTGTTTAGGACACAAATAAAACCTGTAAATCGAACCATCGTCGAAAGTATTTGTGTGATCTATAAGAGGTATGTACTCTCGTTAATTATAACCTCGAACATCGGAATACGAGTTCCACGTGCTCAATAATGTACCGCCATGCAACATACTAACCAAACATGTAAATGTTGCAGGTGCCTCTTATACAATTTTCTTTTGTTCAACTTCCGACATTCAACTTCAATTCTTTTATTTTCAAGCTTAATAAATACTCGTTAATTTACAAACTGAGTCGTCTCTGGTGTGTCCCACTGCCTTGAATCACAACAGGTTATGGGCCCAGACACAACTAGATTCACACGTAAGCTTGAAATTAAATTGAACAAAAGAAAATTTGAGGAAAAAGGAAAACTGTTCCGGAGTCATGGACACCGTGCGATCGCAACTAGAGAACCTCGCCGAAGACAGCCAAGGGGAGGTGAACTACGAGTCATGGAGGTTCAAGCTGAACCTAACCTTGAAGACGAAGGATCTTTTCCTCGTAGCGACAGGCGTCGAGGCCAAACCGCAGGGACCGGAGACGGATGCAGTCGTCAGAGCCTGGCTGAAGAAGGACATCGAAGCACAAACTCTAATAGGGTTAAACGTGAGTGGAAATATAGCGAAGAAAATTTTCAACTGCGTGACTGCGTCATCGATGCTATCGAAACTCGAAATGTTGTACGGGAAAAAGTCAGATATATCGATTGAAAATTTACAAAGATCGTTCTTTAGTTACAAGTATGATGAGAACAAATCGGTCATAGAAAATTGTATGCGAATTCAACAACTGTCAGACAAATTGATGGCAGAAGGCGAAGAAATTAAAGAAAGTTGGATTATGTCGAGAATCCTAAACATGCTACCACAAAAATTATATCATTTTCGAACTTCTTGGGATTGCATGAGTAGTACGGATAAAAATTTAAACAAACTTTTCGAATCATTACGCTTGGAAGAAGACCGGTTAAATGATAGTAAGAGCGAAAGTCAGAGTTCTCGCAACGCGCTTATATCAAAACAGACCGGGAAAGATTACAAAACGTCGAATCACAAAATCGAATGCCACAAATGTGGGAAGACGGGTCACATGAAGAAAGATTGTCGAAGTAGGCCATCCGCAAAGTACTTAGAGTATTGCAAGAAAAATTATGGGTGCAATATATGCAAGAAAAAGGGTCACTTTGCTAAAGACTGTTGGAATAATAAAGATAAAGTTGAAGGGGCTGACAAAAACGATTCGAACAACAACAAAAGCTATCGTCGAGCATTTGTGACAATCGGTCTATCTGCTGCGAACGTAGACTATATTAACTCTAAGCGTAGCTGTAGCGAACTGTGGTATCAAGACTGCGCTGCGACGCAGCATATGTCGTCTCATGTGGAATGGATGAGCGACTACGTAAAACTCGAAGAGCCTGTAATGGTCATAATTGGTGATGCGACCAAGATCGAAGGCATTGGTAGGGGTAACGTAAAGTTAGAAGCATTCGACGGAAGAGATTGGTACAAGATAGAATTAAAAGATGTATTGCACACACCAAAGATGCCATTTAATCTATTCTCAGTCACAAAAATATTGGATAAGGGTTATGTTCAGTCTGCTGACTCTAAAAATTCTGTTTTCATGACCAAAGATAAGAGCCAGACTGTGGCAATAGCGAATAGAGATGGAAACCTATTCAAAATGATGTTCCGTAGGGACCCAACCGACAGTATCACGAATGAGTCTGCGAACTTAGCAAGTTGTTTGACAAACATATCCATTAGGCAGTGGCATGAACGAATGGCACATCAAAATATTAAGTATGTTAAAAACGCTTTAGACAAACAGGGTATAAAATATATTGACGACTGGAACGATTATGTTTGTCAAGGATGTGCGTATGGAAAACAACATAGGGTATCGCACCCCAAAAATACTAAGGTAGCTTCACAGCCGCTAGATCTCATACATGTAGATTTAGGGGAAATAGATATTAGATCCTTAGGAGGAGCCAAATACTTTTTGTTATTAAAGGATGATTTTACACACTATCGAACAGTGTATTTTCTTAAAACAAAAGATGAGGCAGCAACTAAACTCGACACATTTCTAAAAATGGTGGAAAATCAGTTTGATAGAAAAATCAAAAACCTAAGATCCGACAATAGCACGGAAATCAAAAACTCGGACACTAAAAGATTGTTAGATAATTTAGGAGTTTTCCATAGCAAGTCAAACGCATATACACCAGAACAAAATGGCCGAATTGAACGCGAAATGCGTACGATAGTCGAAGCAGCTAGGACTGCAATACAAGCTAAAGAATTAAATGAAAATTTGTGGGCCGAAGCAATTAACTATGCAGTTTTTACAATTAATCAGACAGGTACAAGCTCTCAAAAGGGAAAGACCCCAGCTGAATTGTGGTTCGGGCGCACAATCGAGATTAGCAAGCTAAGAACTTTTGGATGCGACTGCTACGTACTGCTACCGAATTATAAGCGAACAAAAATAGGTAAGAAGTCGTTGAAGGGCACGTTCGTAGGTTATGACTTGGACGCGTCAAGCTATAGGATTTATGTGAACGAGAAAAATGACGTAATTAGCTCTGAGAATGTCCTTTTTGATGAAAAATTCAATTTAAATCAAAGTCACACAGAATTGCAGGTACCCTTAGCAGAAAACGAAAATGAAAAAGAAATCTTTGAAAATGAGCCAGTAGATTCCGAGTATGAGTCAGTCGAATCCGACACGTCGGATGATAGTCAGAATAGAAAATTAGCTAATAACATCGAAATTAGAAACGAAGAAGGAGTCAGATTGCGAAGTCGTCGTGAGCTAAAAATGCCGAAAAGATTTACCGATTATGAAATGGACCGGTCGAACAAAACAGCAAACCTTGCGATGATAGGTGAAGTAGAAGACATATCTATATCTGAAGCCCTGAAAGATAAAAATTGGCACAAAGCCATACACGATGAATACAGATCTCTAATTGAAATGAATACCTGGAAACTGGTAGAACTACCGAAAAATGTTAAACCATTATCTTGCCGTTGGGTTCTACGTCAAAAATCCGACGGAATATTAAAGGCTCGACTAGTAGCTCGAGGATTCGAACAAGAAAAAGGGATACACTGAAAGAAATTTTATTGGAATATTTGCTTTTCCGCATACCCAAAAGTACAATAAAATATACCATTTTAGGGACAAACGGGGTATAATCATGAACATTCCTAGAATAATAGGACATTGTACTATTCCTATATGTATTAATATTATCTTGACAAGGAAGAATTACTATATGACTTTTCCAAGCATTGCTATTCTGCTCTTGGAAAATTGAAATCGTAAATAATGATAGTGATTCTTTAGAAGTTTTGCTATGATAATTTCGGAACTTACTATTTAAAATAATATAAGTTACAATCAATGTATGAAACTTTACTATTCTCAATGAGAATGACATTGAATTGAGAAATACTTGTGGCTTCTGTAACTCGGACTTGAGAGAAATTGCAAAACACTATTGCAAAAGTTTCCGAATGTTCTCGAGCTAACCCGAGTTCGGCCGAGGAACTGCGACCGGCCGGCGGCCGCCATTAGACCCGATTCCGACTTCCGACTCATGTCAGTGTTTTCGCGATTGTTAAGAAGTGCCTAATCGAACAACCCCAACAAGTTCGTCCACGGGTTCGTCGTCGTCGCGTTCGAGTTTGTTATCGAGGAACAAAGAGTAAGTATTAACATAAAATTGAAACAAATAAAAAAATATTCAATCACGTGTGTTTTTTCAACCACCGGGGTTTTTGAAGTTCGGATCATCACATTGAATACCGGCCTTTGTAATACAGAAACATTTTCGTTTACATTGTTATATAACGAGAAAAAACTGTTAAAAGTAGCCTTAGTTTCTTTAACGTCAAAGTATTCCCTATGTAGAGCATGTTCGATGACCTGCTGTCGAAGGACGATGATGAGGCGGTCCAGGTAAGCATCGTCATACGGAGATTTTCAGTTTCGGCGTATATCGCAAAGTTCGTCTATTGGCATGAGTAAATTATGATAAGATTACAGCCTTTCAGGTAGGTATTGAGCATATAAAATCCCGTAAATGATTTACTTTATTGCGAAAAATGTTACGTTACAGGATTATTTTCTTCACGACCTCACCTCCGGGGAGATCGTCGATGTCGGTCGCCAGAAACGAATCAGACTATCCTCCCAAGTAAGAAGTGAGAAGTGAGAAATATATGATATTCAGAGTTTTGTATGGGAAGTGCTTCTGAAATTACATTTACGCAACTCTTATGTTTCGTATATTAACAAGTTAAGCGACGGGAAAAATTATATCAGAAAAGATTGGATGTAATTTAATGGTAATTGTGATGAACGTGTTTCTTTGAAAATAAAAAAAAATATCAAATCACATGGAAAATTATTTACGTCTTGTATTTTTATTTTCGTAGTAAAAGATTATTTATATGTTCCGAAGTATTTGCAGCCCCGAGTTCACGGAAGACCGTAAGCTATTTGCCGGATCACTGGCAACTCTGTTCACTCACACAGACTACACACACACACACACCCTACACGCACACTACAGCCTTTCGGCTGCTCGTGGACGCCAGCATGACACCTTTTTAGTATACTGGTTTAGAGATAATCCAATGACCTAATACAAACCTCGCAGGAGCTCATTTTACTCGTTGCAACGCACTATTGTAATTTTCCCTATTCGAGCTAAGAACGATTACTATGAATTGACCAGAACGTGAAATATTTTATTCCGCTATTTGTAAAGTACTATTGTAATTTTCCCTATTCGAGCTAAGAACGATTACTATGAATTGACCAGAACGTGAAATATTTAATTCCGCTATTTGTAAAGTACTATTGTAATTTTCCCTATTCGAGCTAAGAACGATTACTATGAATTGACCAGAACGTGAAATATTTTATTCCGCTATTTGCAAAGTACTATTGTAATTTTCGGTATTCGAGTCTATAGGAAATTTGAATATAGAGACTTTCAAATACTGATATTATTTTTAGGTAAAAGTCCAACATTCTGTGATTTATTGCAACAGAAGGTATCAACCCTGCATTTCGTTACTCACTATTGTACTTTTTGCAACTGTACCGCGATTGTCCCTAAAATGGTATATTTTATTGTACTTTTGGGTATGCGGAAAAGCAAATATTCCAATAAAATTTCTTTCAGTGTAGACTATTTCGAAACATTCAGTCCCGTCGCTCGACACGCGTCTATTCGACTTTTGTTAAGTCTTGCCGCCTCGAATAAAATGAAAATAATGACCTTCGACGTTAAGACAGCCTTCTTACATGGGGACTTGGCAGAAAATATATACATGCATCAACCAGAGGGTTTTGACGATAACTCAGGGCGCGTTTGCAAATTAGTTAAGAGCATATACGGATTGAAACAATCCCCTAAAAACTGGAACGAAAAGATTACAGCGCACTTACAAACCTTAGAATTTCAGAGTACCGATGACGATCCGTGCGTCTACTACAACAAAGATAAAAGCATTATTATGATCCTATTCGTTGATGACGGCATAATAACCGGAAACGACGAGCAGAAAATGATCAAATTGTTGAAAAGGGTTAACCAAGCGTTCGAAATTACATTCGACAATGCAACAAGAAATAGTCTGTCATATTTAGGTATGAATATTTACGTCAAACCGAACGGCATTTTCGTAAATCAGGCCCAATATACCGAGAAAATTCTCAAACGTTTCAAATTCGAAAATTCAAATTCCGTGTCAACTCCGATGGAACGTGGCATGATAATTGATGAAAGGGAACTAGTAAACGATCGACCTTTAGAAAAATTGAACGCGTATCGGGAAGTCATAGGCAGCTTACTATATTTGGCCACGATAAGTCGTCCAGACATAAGCTTCGCTGTAAATTACCTCAGTCGGAAAATGAGTAAACCAATGGTGAGTCATTGGAAAATGGCGAAACGTGTTTTCCAATATTTGAGAGGCTCAACAAGTCTTGGAATTTTCTTTAACGGAAACGACGAACTCATAGCGTATACAGACTCCGATTATGGAGGAGACTCCGCGACCGGACAATCTACAAGCGGAGTAATTATTTTAAGAGGAGGTCCTATTGTGTGGTACACTCAAAAACAACGCCATGTAGCAAATTCCACAGCTGAGGCTGAGTATCGAGCAGCAGTATCATCAATCGATGACATTTGCTGGATCAGACGGTTAGGAAATGAATTAGGCATCGTTAACCTAAGCACACCCACAACCTTGTATGTCGACAACAGGTCCGCTATATGTATGCTACAAAACACGCACGAGGGCAAAATCACTAAAGGAAAGAAACACATTGATATTCCTCGAAAATTTATTCAGGAACATCTAGAGTCCACAATCACATTAAAACACGTCAGGAGCGCCGAACAGTTAGCGGACATTTTAACGAAACCACTGTCTTGTACAATATTTAAACAATTGCGGGGACAAGTAATTAAGGAGGAGTGTTGAGAATTAATAACTTGTCCAAGCGATAGAATTGCAAACCCGGCATGAGGGTACGAAGCATGCGAATACGCCTTTAGGCACGCGTCGGCGAGAGAGCCCTGGCATGCGCAGAGCCAGTTTACTCCCAGGTCAGCAAGCCTCGACAGTACCTCGAAAGGAGCAACCGTTATACGAAAATAAATCCGTCCGTAACTTGCGACCAAGCAACAATCCGAATTGTTGTTTAGGACACAAATAAAACCTGTAAATCGAACCATCGTCGAAAGTATTTGTGTGATCTATAAGAGGTATGTACTCTCGTTAATTATAACCTCGAACATCGGAATACGAGTTCCACGTGCTCAATAATGTACCGCCATGCAACATACTAACCAAACATGTAAATGTTGCAGGTGCCTCTTATACAATTTTCTTTTGTTCAACTTCCGACATTCAACTTCAATTCTTTTATTTTCAAGCTTAATAAATACTCGTTAATTTACAAACTGAGTCGTCTCTGGTGTGTCCCACTGCCTTGAATCACAACAGAACCCGTGGCCAAATACCTCGCAGAATCGTAATCAGAGAATTTATCCGGAAGGGAAAAGCTTGTATCAAATTGTGGGATTAGTCCTTATTTTACTTGCAAACATTTATTTGAGAATTATAGAATGTACGTAATGGGGAAATATAAAATCAAGGCTTCCGCGAAACGTGTAAGTTAATAGCGATACTGCGACTGGGAAAAAACAAAACAATAAGAACGAGTTAACGATTTACCATTAAATTTGTATCCGTAGCTTTTTCACGGACGAAGCGGATCGTTACCGATAAGACTATTGGTTCCTGCGACGCAAAGTCCCGACGATTGAAGGTTCTCGAAAAACATCTAAGCACGACGAAACCTTTCATATATTGCTTTATTCGCTAGTGGCTTTTCTAGAAGGGAACCCGTGACGAAATGCCTCACAGAATCGTAATAAGAGAATTTATCCGGAAGGCAAAAGCTTGTATCAAATCGTGGGATTAGTCCTTATTCTACTTGCAAATATTCATTTGAGAATTATAGAATGTACGTAATGGGAAAATATAAAATCAAGGCTTTTGCGAAACGTGTAAGTTGATATCGTCACTGCGACTGGAAAAAAACACAACAATAAAAACGAGTTAACGATTTACCATTAAATTTGTATCCGTAGCTTTTTCACGGACGAAGCGTATCGTTACCGATAAGACTATTGGTTCCTGCGACGCAAAGTCACGACGATTAAAGGTTCTCGAAAAACATCTAAGCACGACGAAACCTTTCATATATTGCTTGATTCGCTGGCGGCTTTTCTAGAAGGCAATCCGTGGCCAAATACCTCGCAGAATCGTAATAAGAGAATTTATTCAAAAAGAAAAAGCTTGTATCAAATCGTGGGATTAGTCCCTTTTCTACTTGCAAATATTTATTTGAGAATTATAGAATGTACGTGATAGGGAAATATAAAATCAAGGCTTTCGCGAAACGTGTACGTTGATAGCGATACTGCGACTGGAAAAAAACAAAACAATATAAACGAGTTAACGATTTACCATTAAATTTGTATCCGTAGCTCTTTCACGGACGAAACGTATCGTTACCGATAAGACTCATGGCTCCTGCGACGCAAAGTCACGACGATTAAAGGTTCTCGAAAAACATCTAAGCACGACGAAACCTTTCATATATTGCTTGATTCGCTGGTGGCTTTTCTAAAAGGCAATCCGTGGCCAAATACCTCGCAGAATCGTAATAAGAGAATTTATTCAAAAAGAAAAAGCTTGTATCAAATCGTGGGATTAGTCCTTTTTCTACTTGCAAATATTTATTTGAGAATTATAGAATGTACGTGATAGGGAAATATAAAATCAAGGCTTTCGCGAAACGTGTACGTTGATAGCGATACTGCGACTGGAAAAAAACAAAACAATAAAAACGAGTTAACGATTTACCATTAAATTTGTATCCGTAGCTCTTTCACGGACGAAACGTATCGTTACCGATAAGACTCATGGCTCCTGCGACGCAAAGTCACGACGATTAAAGGTTCTCGAAAAACATCTAAGCACGACGAAACCTTTCATATATTGCTTAATTCGCTGGTGGCTTTTCTAAAAGGCAATCCGTGGCCAAATACCTCGCAGAATCGTAATAAGAGAATTCATTCGGAAAGAAAAAGCTTGTATCAAATCGTGGGATTAGTCCTTTTTCTACTTGCAAATTCTTATTTGAGAATTATAGAATGTACGTGATGGGGAAATATAAAATCAAGGCTTTCGCGAAACGTGTACGTTGATAGCGATACTGCGACTGGAAAAAAACAAAACAATAAAAACGAGTTAACGATTTACCATTAAATTTGTATCCGTAGCTCTTTCACGGACGAAACGTATCGTTACCGATAAGACTCATGGCTCCTGCGACGCAAAGTCACGACGATTAAAGGTTCTCGAAAAACATCTAAGCACGACGAAACCTTTCATATATTGCTTAATTCGCTGGTGGCTTTTCTAAAAGGCAATCCGTGGCCAAATACCTCGCCGAATCGTAATAAGAGAATTCATTCGGAAAGAAAAAGCTTGTATCAAATCGTGGGATTAGTCCTTTTTCTACTTGCAAATTCTTATTTGAGAATTATAGAATGTACGTGATGGGGAAATATGAAATCAAGGCTTTCGCGAAACGTGTAAGTTGATAGCGATACTGCGACTGGAAAAAAACACAACAATAGAAACGAGTTAACGATTTACCATTAAATTTGTATCCGTAGCTCTTTCACGGATGAAACGTATCGTTACCGATAAGACTCATGGCTCCTGCGACGCAAAGTCACGACGATTAAAGGTTCTCGAAAAACATCTGAGCACGACGAAACCTTTCATATATTGATTGATTCGCTGGTGGCTTTTCTAAAAGGCAATCCGTGGCCAAATACCTCGCAGAATCGTAATAAGAGAATTTATTCGGAAAGAAAAAGCTTGTATCAAATCGTGGGATTAGTCCCTTTTCTACTTGCAAATATTTATTTGAGAATTATAGAATGTACGTGATGGGGAAATATGAAATCAAGGCTTTCGCGAAACGTGTACGTTGATAGCGATACTGCAACTGGAAAAAAACAAAACAATAAAAACGAGTTAACGATTTACCATTAAATTTGTATCCGTAGCTCTTTCACGGACGAAACGTATCGTTACCGATAAGACTCATGGCTCCTGCGACGCAAAGTCACGACGATTAAAGGTTCTCGAAAAACATCTAAGCACGACGAAACCTTTCATATATTGCTTGATTCGCTGGTGGCTTTTCTAAAAGGCAATCCGTGGCCAAATACCTCGCAGAATCGTAATAAGAGAATTTATTCGGAAGAGAAAAGCTTGTATCGAATCGTGGGATTAATCTTTTTTCTACTTGCAATTATTTATTTGAGAATTATAGAATGTACGTGATTGGGAAAATATAAAATCAAGGCTTTTGCGAAACGTGTAAGTTGATATCGTCACTGCGACTGGAAAAAAACACAACAATAAAAACGAGTTAACGATTTACCATTAAATTTGTATCCGTAGCTTTTTCACGGACGAAGCGTATCCTTACCGATAAGACTATTGGTTCCTGCGACGCAAAGTCACGACGATTAAAGGTTCTCGAAAAACATCTAAGCACGACGAAACTCGTCACATATTGCTTTATTTGCTGGTGGCTTATCTAGATGGGAACCCGTGGCCAAATACCTCGCAGAATCGTAATCAGAGAATTTATCCGGAAGGGAAAAGCTTGTATCAAATTGTGGGATTAGTCCTTATTTTACTTGCAAACATTTATTTGAGAATTATAGAATGTACGTAATGGGGAAATATAAAATCAAGGCTTCCGCGAAACGTGTAAGTTAATAGTGATACTGCGACTGGGAAAAAACAAAACAATAAGAACGAGTTAACGATTTACCATTAAATTTGTATCCGTAGCTTTTTCACGGACGAAGCGGATCGTTACCGATAAGACTATTGGTTCCTGCGACGCAAAGTCACGACGATTGAAGGTTCTCGAAAAACATCTAAGCACGACGAAACCTTTCATATATTGCTTTATTCGCTGGTGGCTTTTCTAGAAGGGAACCCGTGACGAAATGCCTCACAGAATCGTAATAAGAGAATTTATCCGGAAGGCAAAAGCTTGTATCAAATCGTGGGATTAGTCCTTATTCTACTTGCAAATATTCATTTGAGAATTATAGAATGTACGTAATGGGAAAATATAAAATCAAGGCTTTTGCGAAACGTGTAAGTTGATATCGTCACTGCGACTGGAAAAAAACACAACAATAAAAACGAGTTAACGATTTACCATTAAATTTGTATCCGTAGCTTTTTCACGGACGAAGCGTATCGTTACCGATAAGACTATTGGTTCCTGCGACGCAAAGTCACGACGATTAAAGGTTCTCGAAAAACATCTAAGCACGACGAAACCTTTCATATATTGCTTGATTCGCTGGTGGCTTTTCTAAAAGGCAATCCGTGGCCAAATACCTCGCAGAATCGTAATAAGAGAATTTATTTAAAAAGAAAAAGCTTGTATCAAATCGTGGGATTAGTCCTTTTTCTACTTGCAAATATTTATTTGAGAATTATAGAATGTACGTGATAGGGAAATATAAAATCAAGGCTTTCGCGAAACGTGTACGTTGATAGCGATACTGCGACTGGAAAAAAACAAAACAATATAAACGAGTTAACGATTTACCATTAAATTTGTATCCGTAGCTTTTTCACGGACGAAGCGTATCGTTACCGATAAGACTATTGGTTCCTGCGACGCAAAGTCACGACGATTAAAGGTTCTCGAAAAACATCTAAGCACGACGAAACCTTTCATATATTGCTTGATTCGCTGGTGGCTTTTCTAAAAGGCAATCCGTGGCCAAATACCTCGCAGAATCGTAATAAGAGAATTCATTCGGAAAGAAAAAGCTTGTATCAAATCGTGGGATTAGTCCTTTTTCTACTTGCAAATTCTTATTTGAGAATTATAGAATGTACGTGATGGGGAAATATAAAATCAAGGCTTTCGCGAAACGTGTACGTTGATAGCGATACTGCGACTGGAAAAAAACAAAACAATAAAAACGAGTTAACGATTTACCATTAAATTTGTATCCGTAGCTCTTTCACGGACGAAACGTATCGTTACCGATAAGACTCATGGCTCCTGCGACGCAAAGTCACGACGATTAAAGGTTCTCGAAAAACATCTAAGCACGACGAAACCTTTCATATATTGCTTGATTCGCTGGTGGCTTTTCTAAAAGGCAATCCGTGGCCAAATACCTCGCAGAATCGTAATAAGAGAATTCATTCGGAAAGAAAAAGCTTGTATCAAATCGTGGGATTAGTCCTTTTTCTACTTGCAAATTCTTATTTGAGAATTATAGAATGTACGTGATGGGGAAATATAAAATCAAGGCTTTCGCGAAACGTGTACGTTGATAGCGATACTGCGACTGGAAAAAAACAAAACAATAAAAACGAGTTAACGATTTACCATTAAATTTGTATCCGTAGCTCTTTCACGGACGAAACGTATCGTTACCGATAAGACTCATGGCTCCTGCGACGCAAAGTCACGACGATTAAAGGTTCTCGAAAAACATCTAAGCACGACGAAACCTTTCATATATTGCTTGATTCGCTGGTGGCTTTTCTAAAAGGCAATCCGTGGCCAAATACCTCGCAGAATCGTAATAAGAGAATTCATTCGGAAAGAAAAAGCTTGTATCAAATCGTGGGATTAGTCCTTTTTCTACTTGCAAATTCTTATTTGAGAATTATAGAATGTACGTGATGGGGAAATATAAAATCAAGTCTTTCGCGAAACGTGTACGTTGATAGCGATACTGCGACTGGAAAAAAACAAAACAATAAAAACGAGTTAACGATTTACCATTAAATTTGTATCCGTAGCTCTTTCACGGACGAAACGTATCGTTACCGATAAGACTCATGGCTCCTGCGACGCAAAGTCACGACGATTAAAGGTTCTCGAAAAACATCTAAGCACGACGAAACCTTTCATATATTGCTTAATTCGCTGGTGGCTTTTCTAAAAGGCAATCCGTGGCCAAATACCTCGCAGAATCGTAATAAGAGAATTCATTCGGAAAGAAAAAGCTTGTATCAAATCGTGGGATTAGTCCTTTTTCTACTTGCAAATTCTTATTTGAGAATTATAGAATGTACGTGATGGGGAAATATAAAATCAAGGCTTTCGCGAAACGTGTACGTTGATAGCGATACTGCGACTGGAAAAAAACAAAACAATAAAAACGAGTTAACGATTTACCATTAAATTTGTATCCGTAGCTCTTTCACGGACGAAACGTATCGTTACCGATAAGACTATTGGTTCCTGCGACGGAAAGTCACGACGATTGAGGGTTCTCGAAAAACATCTAAGCACGACGAAACCTATCATATTTTGCTTGATTCGCTGGTGGCTTTTCTAAAAGGGAACCCGTGGCGAAATATCTCGCAGAATCGTAATGGAAGAATTTATTCGGAAGAGAAAAGCTTGTATCGAATCGTGGGATTAATCCTTTTTTTACTTGCAATTATCTATTTGAGAATTATAGAATTTACGTAATGGGGGAATATAAAATCAAGGCTTTCGCGAAACGTGTAAGTTAATAGCGATACTGCGACTGGGAAAAAACAAAACAATAAGAACGAGTTAACGACTTACTATTAAATTTGTATCCGTAGCTTTTTCACGAACGAAGCGTATCGTTACCGATAAGACTCTTGGTTCGTGCGACGGAAAGTCAAGATGATTGAGGGTTCTCGAAAAAAATCCAAGCACGACGAAACCTATCATATGTTGGTTGTTGCCCCTAAAAATTTTGAAAATCCAAAAAAAAATTCATTTGATCGCGTTTTCAGTCTCAGATAAAAGATCAGCGAAAAATTAATCACATACGTAAATACGAAAAGAAAAAAAAAAATTTTTTTGTATCCCGTTATTAGTTTCAAAGAAATTGTTCACGAAAGAATTTTCAAATTATGATTTCTGTAACAAACTAAAGAACTACTTTACTGAATTGGACCAAAATCTAAACAGCTCTAAGTTTTAGCAAGACACATCGATTGCTCCATCGATCATTTTGATCGCGTCATTAGTTTTGGAGAAAACGTTAACGAAAAATTGATCACATACGTCCGAACGTACGAACGTACGTACGGACCCCGAAACGTGAATCTCTGACAAAAAACGATTTTCTATTTTCGGGGTCATTACAATAACTTCTTTATAATCGGGAAGTTAATTTTAAACGCACAAAACGAATCTCGAACGCAGAAAAACTTGTGTGAAAAATAGAGCGCAAAAGAACTTGTCTCATAAAAAGGATGAAATTTCAGCAAATTGAAAAATTTGAAAAAACTCCCGGCTGCGAGCGTTGTCTTGCATAATAAATTTCCTTATTGAAAAATTCATAAAGGATTGAATAATCCTCGGCATTATCTTAGTTTATTTTTAGTTTGAATTGATTAATTAAAAATTTTAAAAGAAAGAAATAATTTTAGATTTCGTCTGTTTATTTTAAGTTTGATTCATTACAAAAATTTCGAAATGATTAAACAGTTCTCGATATTATCTTAGTTTCTTAATAGTTTGAATTATAAAATTTTAAATTTCAAGGTGATACAATAATTCTCGATATCATCTTAGTTTACCAAGAGTTTGAATTTTGACCGTTTATGTTTATGAATTCTTCATGATTCTCATAAAGCCTTCGATTCAGTCGGGAGATATCATTAATTAAACCGTATGATGATATGAAATATGAATTTTCGGCGATACAGTAGAGGACGTCTACCGACTGAATCGGAGGCTTTATGAGAATCGTGAAGAATTCATAAACATGAAAGGTCATAATTCAAACTCTTGGTAAACTAAGATGATATCGAGAATTATATTATCTTTTTTAAATTTCTAATTTAATAATTTAAACTATTAAAAAACTAAGATAATATCGAGAACTGTTTAATCATCTAAAATTTGTGTAATAAATCAAACTATTAATTACATAAGACGATATCGAAAATTATTCCATCCTTTGAAAATGTTGAACCAATAATTCGAACTATTAATAAACACAGATAATACCGAGAATTATTTAATCCTTTTTGACGTTTTCAATAAGGCAATTTATTAGGCAAGATAACGCTCGCAGCCGGGAGTTTTTTCAAATTTTTTTTATATTTAGTAGCCGTCCCATAAGATCGATAGCTCTGCTTGGCTCACGTACTCTGATAAGATATATTTTTCCGTAGTCCAATAAGTAAGTCGTTCCTCGTAACAGTCATTCCAGTAATAAAAATTTCCGTACGCGTATATAATCGACTGGGTATCCGCAGCTTTTCACAGTAGCGTTCAAACGTTCGATTGCTTCCACGCAGTGTCAGTATTGCTTTTGAAATGGTTGGCAAAACCGCGTGCCTGCTGGCGTTTCTGGCGGCGATCGCTGCAATTTCCTGCAACGACTCTCATCATCTGATCGTCGGAAGACGTGCTGATGGTGATAGTCTTGCTTGGCAGGGAACCGTTACCAAGAGTTCCAAGTGGCTGAAAAAAGTCACGCTGGAGCGTCATATTGAGGTCGGCGAGGACCGGACGATCACACAAGTTAAAGTTCTGGACCAGAAGACCAATGGCAAGGGAGCGACTGCCAGTCTTCAAGGAGGTGGCCCGGGTGATAATTACGTCGATCTGCGCTTCAAAAGCATCAGAGGACACGGCATCAACTTTGATGTTCAGCTCTTCGCTATACCTTAAGCCATTGATTTTCACTATTGAATATCTATCGAAATCTTCCTTCGCCAATGACTATCGGCCAATGTATTAACAATTGTTGTCAATAAATGACTTCCTTGTGAATTCACTTCGACAAAAATTCTGTAAAAATAATTATATTCCTGATCCTGTACCGTAATGCTCGATTTCGTTCGGTATGCAGCGAAGTTTGATCAATCGGGCGTTGATTCGTTACGCTTTGATACAACGCCGAAATTCCTTTTCGAGTTAGTTAACGCAGTTTTTCCGGGCAGTCAACGAGAAACGAAATGAAAAATCTGAAATTCGAAACGCTACTTTCAATTCTTCGTTTAACAGTTTTGTTCGATCATTCGTTTATTCCTGTTTCAGTCTGTTACTAAATCAGAAAATTCCCAAACTAAGTTATTTACTATTACTAAACAAAATAGACGTAACTAAACTCGAAGAACATCCAAACACGGGGAAGCCTATCATATATTGCTTTATTCGCTGGTGGCTTTTCTAGAAGGGAACCCGTGACGAAATGCCTCACAGAATCGTAATAAGAGAATTTATCCGGAAGGCAAAAGCTTGTATCAAATCGTGGGATTAGTCCTTATTCTACTTGCAAATATTCATTTGAGAATTATAGAATGTACGTAATGGGAAAATATAAAATCAAGGCTTTTGCGAAACGTGTAAGTTGATATCGTCACTGCGACTGGAAAAAAACACAACAATAAAAACGAGTTAACGATTTACCATTAAATTTGTATCCGTAGCTTTTTCACGAACGAAGCGTATCGTTACCGATAAGACTATTGGTTCCTGCGACGCAAAGTCACGACGATTAAAGGTTCTCGAAAAACATCTAAGCACGACGAAACCTTTCATATATTGCTTGATTCGCTGGCGGCTTTTCTAGAAGGCAATCCGGGGCCAAATACCTCGCAGAATCGTAATAAGAGAATTTATTCAAAAAGAAAAAGCTTGTATCAAATCGTGGGATTAGTCCCTTTTCTACTTGCAAATTCTTATTTGAGAATTATAGAATGTACGTGATGGGGAAATATAAAATCAAGGCTTTCGCGAAACGTGTACGTTGATAGCGATACTGCGACTGGAAAAAAACAAAACAATAAAAACGAGTTAACGATTTACCATTAAATTTGTATCCGTAGCTCTTTCACGGACGAAACGTATCGTTACCGATAAGACTCATGGCTCCTGCGACGCAAAGTCACGACGATTAAAGGTTCTCGAAAAACATCTAAGCACGACGAAACCTTTCATATATTGCTTAATTCGCTGGTGGCTTTTCTAAAAGGCAATCCGTGGCCAAATACCTCGCAGAATCGTAATAAGAGAATTCATTCGGAAAGAAAAAGCTTGTATCAAATCGTGGGATTAGTCCTTTTTCTACTTGCAAATTCTTATTTGAGAATTATAGAATGTACGTGATGGGGAAATATAAAATCAAGGCTTTCGCGAAACGTGTACGTTGATAGCGATACTGCGACTGGAAAAAAACAAAACAATAAAAACGAGTTAACGATTTACCATTAAATTTGTATCCGTAGCTCTTTCACGGACGAAACGTATCGTTACCGATAAGACTCATGGCTCCTGCGACGCAAAGTCACGACGATTAAAGGTTCTCGAAAAACATCTAAGCACGACGAAACCTTTCATATATTGCTTAATTCGCTGGTGGCTTTTCTAAAAGGCAATCCGTGGCCAAATACCTCGCCGAATCGTAATAAGAGAATTCATTCGGAAAGAAAAAGCTTGTATCAAATCGTGGGATTAGTCCTTTTTCTACTCGCAAATTCTTATTTGAGAATTATAGAATGTACGTGATGGGGAAATATGAAATCAAGGCTTTCGCGAAACGTGTAAGTTGATAGCGATACTGCGACTGGAAAAAAACACAACAATAAAAACGAGTTAACGATTTACCATTAAATTTGTATCCGTAGCTTTTTCACGAACGAAGCGTATCGTTACCGATAAGACTATTGGTTCCTGCGACGCAAAGTCACGACGATTAAAGGTTCTCGAAAAACATCTAAGCACGACGAAACCTTTCATATATTGCTTGATTCGCTGGCGGCTTTTCTAGAAGGCAATCCGTGGCCAAATACCTCGCAGAATCGTAATAAGAGAATTTATTCAAAAAGAAAAAGCTTGTATCAAATCGTGGGATTAGTCCCTTTTCTACTTGCAAATTCTTATTTGAGAATTATAGAATGTACGTGATGGGGAAATATAAAATCAAGGCTTTCGCGAAACGTGTACGTTGATAGCGATACTGCGACTGGAAAAAAACAAAACAATAAAAACGAGTTAACGATTTACCATTAAATTTGTATCCGTAGCTCTTTCACGGACGAAACGTATCGTTACCGATAAGACTCATGGCTCCTGCGACGCAAAGTCACGACGATTAAAGGTTCTCGAAAAACATCTAAGCACGACGAAACCTTTCATATATTGCTTAATTCGCTGGTGGCTTTTCTAAAAGGCAATCCGTGGCCAAATACCTCGCAGAATCGTAATAAGAGAATTCATTCGGAAAGAAAAAGCTTGTATCAAATCGTGGGATTAGTCCTTTTTCTACTTGCAAATTCTTATTTGAGAATTATAGAATGTACGTGATGGGGAAATATAAAATCAAGGCTTTCGCGAAACGTGTACGTTGATAGCGATACTGCGACTGGAAAAAAACAAAACAATAAAAACGAGTTAACGATTCACCATTAAATTTGTATCCGTAGCTCTTTCACGGACGAAACGTATCGTTACCGATAAGACTCATGGCTCCTGCGACGCAAAGTCACGACGATTAAAGGTTCTCGAAAAACATCTAAGCACGACGAAACCTTTCATATATTGCTTAATTCGCTGGTGGCTTTTCTAAAAGGCAATCCGTGGCCAAATACCTCGCCGAATCGTAATAAGAGAATTCATTCGGAAAGAAAAAGCTTGTATCAAATCGTGGGATTAGTCCTTTTTCTACTTGCAAATTCTTATTTGAGAATTATAGAATGTACGTGATGGGGAAATATGAAATCAAGGCTTTCGCGAAACGTGTAAGTTGATAGCGATACTGCGACTGGAAAAAAACACAACAATAGAAACGAGTTAACGATTTACCATTAAATTTGTATCCGTAGCTCTTTCACGGATGAAACGTATCGTTACCGATAAGACTCATGGCTCCTGCGACGCAAAGTCACGACGATTAAAGGTTCTCGAAAAACATCTAAGCACGACGAAACCTTTCATATATTGCTTAATTCGCTGGTGGCTTTTCTAAAAGGCAATCCGTGGCCAAATACCTCGCCGAATCGTAATAAGAGAATTCATTCGGAAAGAAAAAGCTTGTATCGAATCGTGGGATTAGTCCTTATTCTACTTGCAATTATTTATTTGAGAATTATAGAATGTACGTGATGGAGAAATATAAAATCAAGGCTTTTGCGAAACGTGTAAGTTGATAGCGATACTGCGACTGGGAAAAAACAAAACAATAAAAACGAGTTAACGATTTACCATTAAATTTGTATCCGTAGCTCTTTCACGGACGAAACGTATCGTTACCGATAAGACTCTTGGTTCCTGTGACGGAAAGTCAAGACGGGTGAGGGTTCTCGAAAGCATCTAAACGCGACGAAACCTATCATATTTTGCTTAATTCGCTGGTGGCTTTTCTAAAAGGGAACCCGTGACGAAATACCTCACAGAATCGTAATAAGAGAATATATTCGGAAGAGAAAAGCTCGTATCGAATCGTGAGATTAATCCTTTTGCTACTTGCAATTATTTATTTGAGAATAATAGAATGTACGTGATGGGGAAATATAAAATCAAGGCTTTTGCGAAACGTGTAAGTTGATAGCGATACTGCGACTGGAAAAAAACAAAACAATAAAAACAAGTTAACGATTTACCATCAAATTTGTATGCGTAGCTCTTTCACGGACGAAACGTATCGTTACCGGTAAGACTCATGGCTCCTGCGACGGAAAGTCACGACGATTGAAGGTTCTCGAAAAACATCTAAGCACGACGAAACCTTTAATAGATTGCTTGATTCGCTGGTGGCTTTTCTAAAAGGCAATCCGTGGCCAAATACCTCGCAGAATTGTAATAAGAGAATTTATTCGGAAAGAAAAAGCTTGTATCAAATCGTGGGATTAGTACTTTTTCTACTTGCAAATATTTATTTGAGAATTATAGAATGTACGTGATGGGGGGATAGAAAATCAAGGCTTTCGCGAAACGTTAAAGTTGATAGCGGAACTGCGTCTAGGAAAAAACAAAACAATGAAAACGAGTTAACGATCTACCATTAAATTTGTATCCGTAGCTTTTTCGCGGACAAAGCGTATCGTTACCGATAAGACTATTGGTTCCTGCGACGGAAAGTCAAGACGATTGAGGGTTCTCGAAAGCATCTAAACGCGACGAAACCTATCATATATTGCTTGATTTGATGCTGGCCTTTCTAAAAGGGAACCCGTGGCAAAATACCTCGCAGAATCGTAATGGAAGAATTTATTCGGAAGAGAAAAGCTTGCATCGAATCGTGGGATTAATCCTTTTTCTACTTGCCATTATTTATTTGAGAATTCTAGAATGTACGTGATGGAGAAATATAAAATCAAGGCTTTTGCGAAACGTGTAAGTTGATAGCGATACTGCGACTGGAAAAAAACAAAACAATAAAAACAAGTTAACGATTTACCATCAAATTTGTTTGCGTAGCTCTTTCACGGACGAAACGTTTCGTTACCGATAAGACTCTTGGCTCCTGCGACGGAAAGTCACGACGATTAAAGGTTCTCGAAAAACATCTAAGCACGACGAAACTCTTCATATATTGCTTTATTGGCTGGTGGCTTATCTAGAAGGGAACCCGTGACGAAATACCTCACCGAATCGTAATAAGAAAATTCATTCGGAAGAGAAAAGCTCGCATCGAATCGTGAGATTAATCCTTTTTCTACTTGCAAACATTTATTTAAGAATTATAGAATGTACGTGATGGGGGGATAGAAAATCAAGGCTTTCGCGAAACGTTAAAGTTGATAGCGGAACTGCGTCTAGGAAAAAACAAAACAATCAAAACGAGTTAACGATTTACCATTAAATTTGTATCCGTAGCTTTTTCGCGGACGAAGCGTATCGTTACCGATAAGACTATTGGTTCCTGCGACGGAAAGTCAAGACGATTGAGGGTTCTCGAAAGCATCTAAACGCGACGAAACCTATCATATATTGCTTGATTTGATGCTGGCTTTTCTAAAAGGGAACCCGTGGCAAAATACCTCGCAGAATCGTAATGGAAGAATTTATTCGGAAGAGAAAAGCTTGCATCGAATCGTGGGATTAGTCCTTATTTTACTTGCCATTATTTATTTGAGAATTCTAGAATGTACGTGATGGAGAAATATAAAATCAAGGCTTTTGCGAAACGTGTAAGTTGATAGCGATACTGCGACTGGAAAAAAACAAAACAATAAAAACAAGTTAACGATTTACCATCAAATTTGTTTGCGTAGCTCTTTCACGGACGAAACGTATCGTTACCGATAAGACTCTTGGCTCCTGCGACGGAAAGTCACGACGATTAAAGGTTCTCGAAAAACATCTGAGCACGACGAAACTCTTCATATATTGCTTTATTCGCTGGTGGCTTTTCTAGAAGGGAACCCGTAACGAAATACCTCACAGAATCGTAATAAGAAAATTCATTCGGAAGAGAAAAGCTCGCATCGAATCGTGAGATTAATCCTTTTTCTACTTGCAATTATTTATTTCAGAATTATAGAATGTACGTGATGGGGAAATATAAAATCAAGGCTTTCGCGAAACGTGGAAGTTAATAGCGATACTGCGAATGGGAAAAAACAAAACAATAAAAACGAGTTAACGATTTACCATTAAATTTGTATCCGTAGCTCTTTCACGGACGAAACGTATCGTTACCGATAAGACTCATGGCTCCTGCGACGCAAAGTCACGACGATTAAAGGTTCTCGAAAAACATCTAAGCACGACGAAACCTTTCATATATTGCTTAATTCGCTGGTGGCTTTTCTAAAAGGCAATCCGTGGCCAAATACCTCGCAGAATCGTAATAAGAGAATTCATTCGGAAAGAAAAAGCTTGTATCAAATCGTGGGATTAGTCCTTTTTCTACTTGCAAATTCTTATTTGAGAATTATAGAATGTACGTGATGGGGAAATATAAAATCAAGGCTTTCGCGAAACGTGTAAGTTGATAGCGATACTGCGACTGGAAAAAAACACAACAATAGAAACGAGTTAACGATTTACCATTCAATTTGTATCCGTAGCTCTTTCACGGATGAAACGTATCGTTACCGATAAGACTCATGGCTCCTGCGACGCAAAGTCACGACGATTAAAGGTTCTCGAAAAACATCTAAGCACGACGAAACCTTTCATATATTGCTTAATTCGCTGGTGGCTTTTCTAAAAGGCAATCCGTGGCCAAATACCTCGCCGAATCGTAATAAGAGAATTCATTCGGAAAGAAAAAGCTTGTATCAAATCGTGGGATTAGTCCTTTTTCTACTTGCAAATTCTTATTTGAGAATTATAGAATGTACGTGATGGGGAAATATGAAATCAAGGCTTTCGCGAAACGTGTAAGTTGATAGCGATACTGCGACTGGAAAAAAACACAACAATAGAAACGAGTTAACGATTTACCATTAAATTTGTATCCGTAGCTCTTTCACGGATGAAACGTATCGTTACCGATAAGACTCATGGCTCCTGCGACGCAAAGTCACGACGATTAAAGGTTCTCGAAAAACATCTGAGCACGACGAAACCTTTCATATATTGATTGATTCGCTGGTGGCTTTTCTAAAAGGCAATCCGTGGCCAAATACCTCGCAGAATCGTAATAAGAGAATTTATTCGGAAAGAAAAAGCTTGTATCAAATCGTGGGATTAGTCCCTTTTCTACTTGCAAATATTTATTTGAGAATTATAGAATGTACGTGATGGGGAAATATGAAATCAAGGCTTTCGCGAAACGTGTACGTTGATAGCGATACTGCAACTGGAAAAAAACAAAACAATAAAAACGAGTTAACGATTTACCATTAAATTTGTATCCGTAGCTCTTTCACGGACGAAACGTATCGTTACCGATAAGACTCATGGCTCCTGCGACGCAAAGTCACGACGATTAAAGGTTCTCGAAAAACATCTAAGCACGACGAAACCTTTCATATATTGCTTGATTCGCTGGTGGCTTTTCTAAAAGGCAATCCGTGGCCAAATACCTCGCAGAATCGTAATAAGAGAATTTATTCGGAAGAGAAAAGCTTGTATCGAATCGTGGGATTAATCTTTTTTCTACTTGCAATTATTTATTTGAGAATTATAGAATGTACGTGATTGGGAAAATATAAAATCAAGGCTTTTGCGAAACGTGTAAGTTGATATCGTCACTGCGACTGGAAAAAAACACAACAATAAAAACGAGTTAACGATTTACCATTAAATTTGTATCCGTAGCTTTTTCACGGACGAAGCGTATCCTTACCGATAAGACTATTGGTTCCTGCGACGCAAAGTCACGACGATTAAAGGTTCTCGAAAAACATCTAAGCACGACGAAACTCGTCACATATTGCTTTATTTGCTGGTGGCTTATCTAGATGGGAACCCGTGGCCAAATACCTCGCAGAATCGTAATCAGAGAATTTATCCGGAAGGGAAAAGCTTGTATCAAATTGTGGGATTAGTCCTTATTTTACTTGCAAACATTTATTTGAGAATTATAGAATGTACGTAATGGGGAAATATAAAATCAAGGCTTCCGCGAAACGTGTAAGTTAATAGTGATACTGCGACTGGGAAAAAACAAAACAATAAGAACGAGTTAACGATTTACCATTAAATTTGTATCCGTAGCTTTTTCACGGACGAAGCGGATCGTTACCGATAAGACTATTGGTTCCTGCGACGCAAAGTCACGACGATTGAAGGTTCTCGAAAAACATCTAAGCACGACGAAACCTTTCATATATTGCTTTATTCGCTGGTGGCTTTTCTAGAAGGGAACCCGTGACGAAATGCCTCACAGAATCGTAATAAGAGAATTTATCCGGAAGGCAAAAGCTTGTATCAAATCGTGGGATTAGTCCTTATTCTACTTGCAAATATTCATTTGAGAATTATAGAATGTACGTAATGGGAAAATATAAAATCAAGGCTTTTGCGAAACGTGTAAGTTGATATCGTCACTGCGACTGGAAAAAAACACAACAATAAAAACGAGTTAACGATTTACCATTAAATTTGTATCCGTAGCTTTTTCACGGACGAAGCGTATCGTTACCGATAAGACTATTGGTTCCTGCGACGCAAAGTCACGACGATTAAAGGTTCTCGAAAAACATCTAAGCACGACGAAACCTTTCATATATTGCTTGATTCGCTGGCGGCTTTTCTAGAAGGCAATCCGTGGCCAAATACCTCGCAGAATCGTAATAAGAGAATTTATTCAAAAAGAAAAAGCTTGTATCAAATCGTGGGATTAGTCCCTTTTCTACTTGCAAATATTTATTTGAGAATTATAGAATGTACGTGATAGGGAAATATAAAATCAAGGCTTTCGCGAAACGTGTACGTTGATAGCGATACTGCGACTGGAAAAAAACAAAACAATATAAACGAGTTAACGATTTACCATTAAATTTGTATCCGTAGCTCTTTCACGGACGAAACGTATCGTTACCGATAAGACTCATGGCTCCTGCGACGCAAAGTCACGACGATTAAAGGTTCTCGAAAAACATCTAAGCACGACGAAACCTTTCATATATTGCTTGATTCGCTGGTGGCTTTTCTAAAAGGCAATCCGTGGCCAAATACCTCGCAGAATCGTAATAAGAGAATTTATTTAAAAAGAAAAAGCTTGTATCAAATCGTGGGATTAGTCCTTTTTCTACTTGCAAATATTTATTTGAGAATTATAGAATGTACGTGATAGGGAAATATAAAATCAAGGCTTTCGCGAAACGTGTACGTTGATAGCGATACTGCGACTGGAAAAAAACAAAACAATATAAACGAGTTAACGATTTACCATTAAATTTGTATCCGTAGCTTTTTCACGGACGAAGCGTATCGTTACCGATAAGACTATTGGTTCCTGCGACGCAAAGTCACGACGATTAAAGGTTCTCGAAAAACATCTAAGCACGACGAAACCTTTCATATATTGCTTGATTCGCTGGTGGCTTTTCTAAAAGGCAATCCGTGGCCAAATACCTCGCAGAATCGTAATAAGAGAATTCATTCGGAAAGAAAAAGCTTGTATCAAATCGTGGGATTAGTCCTTTTTCTACTTGCAAATTCTTATTTGAGAATTATAGAATGTACGTGATGGGGAAATATAAAATCAAGGCTTTCGCGAAACGTGTACGTTGATAGCGATACTGCGACTGGAAAAAAACAAAACAATAAAAACGAGTTAACGATTTACCATTAAATTTGTATCCGTAGCTCTTTCACGGACGAAACGTATCGTTACCGATAAGACTCATGGCTCCTGCGACGCAAAGTCACGACGATTAAAGGTTCTCGAAAAACATCTAAGCACGACGAAACCTTTCATATATTGCTTGATTCGCTGGTGGCTTTTCTAAAAGGCAATCCGTGGCCAAATACCTCGCAGAATCGTAATAAGAGAATTCATTCGGAAAGAAAAAGCTTGTATCAAATCGTGGGATTAGTCCTTTTTCTACTTGCAAATTCTTATTTGAGAATTATAGAATGTACGTGATGGGGAAATATAAAATCAAGGCTTTCGCGAAACGTGTACGTTGATAGCGATACTGCGACTGGAAAAAAACAAAACAATAAAAACGAGTTAACGATTTACCATTAAATTTGTATCCGTAGCTCTTTCACGGACGAAACGTATCGTTACCGATAAGACTCATGGCTCCTGCGACGCAAAGTCACGACGATTAAAGGTTCTCGAAAAACATCTAAGCACGACGAAACCTTTCATATATTGCTTGATTCGCTGGTGGCTTTTCTAAAAGGCAATCCGTGGCCAAATACCTCGCAGAATCGTAATAAGAGAATTCATTCGGAAAGAAAAAGCTTGTATCAAATCGTGGGATTAGTCCTTTTTCTACTTGCAAATTCTTATTTGAGAATTATAGAATGTACGTGATGGGGAAATATAAAATCAAGTCTTTCGCGAAACGTGTACGTTGATAGCGATACTGCGACTGGAAAAAAACAAAACAATAAAAACGAGTTAACGATTTACCATTAAATTTGTATCCGTAGCTCTTTCACGGACGAAACGTATCGTTACCGATAAGACTCATGGCTCCTGCGACGCAAAGTCACGACGATTAAAGGTTCTCGAAAAACATCTAAGCACGACGAAACCTTTCATATATTGCTTAATTCGCTGGTGGCTTTTCTAAAAGGCAATCCGTGGCCAAATACCTCGCAGAATCGTAATAAGAGAATTCATTCGGAAAGAAAAAGCTTGTATCAAATCGTGGGATTAGTCCTTTTTCTACTTGCAAATTCTTATTTGAGAATTATAGAATGTACGTGATGGGGAAATATAAAATCAAGGCTTTCGCGAAACGTGTACGTTGATAGCGATACTGCGACTGGAAAAAAACAAAACAATAAAAACGAGTTAACGATTTACCATTAAATTTGTATCCGTAGCTCTTTCACGGACGAAACGTATCGTTACCGATAAGACTATTGGTTCCTGCGACGGAAAGTCACGACGATTGAGGGTTCTCGAAAAACATCTAAGCACGACGAAACCTATCATATTTTGCTTGATTCGCTGGTGGCTTTTCTAAAAGGGAACCCGTGGCGAAATATCTCGCAGAATCGTAATGGAAGAATTTATTCGGAAGAGAAAAGCTTGTATCGAATCGTGGGATTAATCCTTTTTTTACTTGCAATTATCTATTTGAGAATTATAGAATTTACGTAATGGGGGAATATAAAATCAAGGCTTTCGCGAAACGTGTAAGTTAATAGCGATACTGCGACTGGGAAAAAACAAAACAATAAGAACGAGTTAACGACTTACTATTAAATTTGTATCCGTAGCTTTTTCACGAACGAAGCGTATCGTTACCGATAAGACTCTTGGTTCGTGCGACGGAAAGTCAAGATGATTGAGGGTTCTCGAAAAAAATCCAAGCACGACGAAACCTATCATATGTTGGTTGTTGCCCCTAAAAATTTTGAAAATCCAAAAAAAAATTCATTTGATCGCGTTTTCAGTCTCAGATAAAAGATCAGCGAAAAATTAATCACATACGTAAATACGAAAAGAAAAAAAAAAATTTTTTTGTATCCCGTTATTAGTTTCAAAGAAATTGTTCACGAAAGAATTTTCAAATTATGATTTCTGTAACAAACTAAAGAACTACTTTACTGAATTGGACCAAAATCTAAACAGCTCTAAGTTTTAGCAAGACACATCGATTGCTCCATCGATCATTTTGATCGCGTCATTAGTTTTGGAGAAAACGTTAACGAAAAATTGATCACATACGTCCGAACGTACGAACGTACGTACGGACCCCGAAACGTGAATCTCTGACAAAAAACGATTTTCTATTTTCGGGGTCATTACAATAACTTCTTTATAATCGGGAAGTTAATTTTAAACGCACAAAACGAATCTCGAACGCAGAAAAACTTGTGTGAAAAATAGAGCGCAAAAGAACTTGTCTCATAAAAAGGATGAAATTTCAGCAAATTGAAAAATTTGAAAAAACTCCCGGCTGCGAGCGTTGTCTTGCATAATAAATTTCCTTATTGAAAAATTCATAAAGGATTGAATAATCCTCGGCATTATCTTAGTTTATTTTTAGTTTGAATTGATTAATTAAAAATTTTAAAAGAAAGAAATAATTTTAGATTTCGTCTGTTTATTTTAAGTTTGATTCATTACAAAAATTTCGAAATGATTAAACAGTTCTCGATATTATCTTAGTTTCTTAATAGTTTGAATTATAAAATTTTAAATTTCAAGGTGATACAATAATTCTCGATATCATCTTAGTTTACCAAGAGTTTGAATTTTGACCGTTTATGTTTATGAATTCTTCATGATTCTCATAAAGCCTTCGATTCAGTCGGGAGATATCATTAATTAAACCGTATGATGATATGAAATATGAATTTTCGGCGATACAGTAGAGGACGTCTACCGACTGAATCGGAGGCTTTATGAGAATCGTGAAGAATTCATAAACATGAAAGGTCATAATTCAAACTCTTGGTAAACTAAGATGATATCGAGAATTATATTATCTTTTTTAAATTTCTAATTTAATAATTTAAACTATTAAAAAACTAAGATAATATCGAGAACTGTTTAATCATCTAAAATTTGTGTAATAAATCAAACTATTAATTACATAAGACGATATCGAAAATTATTTCATCCTTTGAAAATGTTGAACCAATAAATTCGAACTATTAATAAACACAGATAATACCGAGAATTATTTAATCCTTTTTGACGTTTTCAATAAGGCAATTTATTAGGCAAGATAACGCTCGCAGCCGGGAGTTTTTTCAAATTTTTTTTATATTTAGTAGCCGTCCCATAAGATCGATAGCTCTGCTTGGCTCACGTACTCTGATAAGATATATTTTTCCGTAGTCCAATAAGTAAGTCGTTCCTCGTAACAGTCATTCCAGTAATAAAAATTTCCGTACGCGTATATAATCGACTGGGTATCCGCAGCTTTTCACAGTAGCGTTCAAACGTTCGATTGCTTCCACGCAGTGTCAGTATTGCTTTTGAAATGGTTGGCAAAACCGCGTGCCTGCTGGCGTTTCTGGCGGCGATCGCTGCAATTTCCTGCAACGACTCTCATCATCTGATCGTCGGAAGACGTGCTGATGGTGATAGTCTTGCTTGGCAGGGAACCGTTACCAAAAGTTCCAAGTGGCTGAAAAAAGTCACGCTGGAGCGTCATATTGAGGTCGGCGAGGACCGGACGATCACACAAGTTAAAGTTCTGGACCAGAAGACCAATGGCAAGGGAGCGACTGCCAGTCTTCAAGGAGGTGGCCCGGGTGATAATTACGTCGATCTGCGCTTCAAAAGCATCAGAGGACACGGCATCAACTTTGATGTTCAGCTCTTCGCTATACCTTAAGCCATTGATTTTCACTATTGAATATCTATCGAAATCTTCCTTCGCCAATGACTATCGGCCAATGTATTAACAATTGTTGTCAATAAATGACTTCCTTGTGAATTCACTTCGACAAAAATTCTGTAAAAATAATTATATTCCTGATCCTGTACCGTAATGCTCGATTTCGTTCGGTATGCAGCGAAGTTTGATCAATCGGGCGTTGATTCGTTACGCTTTGATACAACGCCGAAATTCCTTTTCGAGTTAGTTAACGCAGTTTTTCCGGGCAGTCAACGAGAAACGAAATGAAAAATCTGAAATTCGAAACGCTACTTTCAATTCTTCGTTTAACAGTTTTGTTCGATCATTCGTTTATTCCTGTTTCAGTCTGTTACTAAATCAGAAAATTCCCAAACTAAGTTATTTACTATTACTAAACAAAATAGACGTAACTAAACTCGAAGAACATCCAAACACGGGGAAGCCTATCATATATTGCTTTATTCGCTGGTGGCTTTTCTAGAAGGGAACCCGTGACGAAATGCCTCACAGAATCGTAATAAGAGAATTTATCCGGAAGGCAAAAGCTTGTATCAAATCGTGGGATTAGTCCTTATTCTACTTGCAAATATTCATTTGAGAATTATAGAATGTACGTAATGGGAAAATATAAAATCAAGGCTTTTGCGAAACGTGTAAGTTGATATCGTCACTGCGACTGGAAAAAAACACAACAATAAAAACGAGTTAACGATTTACCATTAAATTTGTATCCGTAGCTTTTTCACGAACGAAGCGTATCGTTACCGATAAGACTATTGGTTCCTGCGACGCAAAGTCACGACGATTAAAGGTTCTCGAAAAACATCTAAGCACGACGAAACCTTTCATATATTGCTTGATTCGCTGGCGGCTTTTCTAGAAGGCAATCCGTGGCCAAATACCTCGCAGAATCGTAATAAGAGAATTTATTCAAAAAGAAAAAGCTTGTATCAAATCGTGGGATTAGTCCCTTTTCTACTTGCAAATTCTTATTTGAGAATTATAGAATGTACGTGATGGGGAAATATAAAATCAAGGCTTTCGCGAAACGTGTACGTTGATAGCGATACTGCGACTGGAAAAAAACAAAACAATAAAAACGAGTTAACGATTTACCATTAAATTTGTATCCGTAGCTCTTTCACGGACGAAACGTATCGTTACCGATAAGACTCATGGCTCCTGCGACGCAAAGTCACGACGATTAAAGGTTCTCGAAAAACATCTAAGCACGACGAAACCTTTCATATATTGCTTAATTCGCTGGTGGCTTTTCTAAAAGGCAATCCGTGGCCAAATACCTCGCAGAATCGTAATAAGAGAATTCATTCGGAAAGAAAAAGCTTGTATCAAATCGTGGGATTAGTCCTTTTTCTACTTGCAAATTCTTATTTGAGAATTATAGAATGTACGTGATGGGGAAATATAAAATCAAGGCTTTCGCGAAACGTGTACGTTGATAGCGATACTGCGACTGGAAAAAAACAAAACAATAAAAACGAGTTAACGATTTACCATTAAATTTGTATCCGTAGCTCTTTCACGGACGAAACGTATCGTTACCGATAAGACTCATGGCTCCTGCGACGCAAAGTCACGACGATTAAAGGTTCTCGAAAAACATCTAAGCACGACGAAACCTTTCATATATTGCTTAATTCGCTGGTGGCTTTTCTAAAAGGCAATCCGTGGCCAAATACCTCGCCGAATCGTAATAAGAGAATTCATTCGGAAAGAAAAAGCTTGTATCAAATCGTGGGATTAGTCCTTTTTCTACTCGCAAATTCTTATTTGAGAATTATAGAATGTACGTGATGGGGAAATATGAAATCAAGGCTTTCGCGAAACGTGTAAGTTGATAGCGATACTGCGACTGGAAAAAAACACAACAATAAAAACGAGTTAACGATTTACCATTAAATTTGTATCCGTAGCTTTTTCACGAACGAAGCGTATCGTTACCGATAAGACTATTGGTTCCTGCGACGCAAAGTCACGACGATTAAAGGTTCTCGAAAAACATCTAAGCACGACGAAACCTTTCATATATTGCTTGATTCGCTGGCGGCTTTTCTAGAAGGCAATCCGTGGCCAAATACCTCGCAGAATCGTAATAAGAGAATTTATTCAAAAAGAAAAAGCTTGTATCAAATCGTGGGATTAGTCCCTTTTCTACTTGCAAATTCTTATTTGAGAATTATAGAATGTACGTGATGGGGAAATATAAAATCAAGGCTTTCGCGAAACGTGTACGTTGATAGCGATACTGCGACTGGAAAAAAACAAAACAATAAAAACGAGTTAACGATTTACCATTAAATTTGTATCCGTAGCTCTTTCACGGACGAAACGTATCGTTACCGATAAGACTCATGGCTCCTGCGACGCAAAGTCACGACGATTAAAGGTTCTCGAAAAACATCTAAGCACGACGAAACCTTTCATATATTGCTTAATTCGCTGGTGGCTTTTCTAAAAGGCAATCCGTGGCCAAATACCTCGCAGAATCGTAATAAGAGAATTCATTCGGAAAGAAAAAGCTTGTATCAAATCGTGGGATTAGTCCTTTTTCTACTTGCAAATTCTTATTTGAGAATTATAGAATGTACGTGATGGGGAAATATGAAATCAAGGCTTTCGCGAAACGTGTAAGTTGATAGCGATACTGCGACTGGAAAAAAACACAACAATAGAAACGAGTTAACGATTTACCATTAAATTTGTATCCGTAGCTCTTTCACGGATGAAACGTATCGTTACCGATAAGACTCATGGCTCCTGCGACGCAAAGTCACGACGATTAAAGGTTCTCGAAAAACATCTAAGCACGACGAAACCTTTCATATATTGCTTAATTCGCTGGTGGCTTTTCTAAAAGGCAATCCGTGGCCAAATACCTCGCCGAATCGTAATAAGAGAATTCATTCGGAAAGAAAAAGCTTGTATCGAATCGTGGGATTAGTCCTTATTCTACTTGCAATTATTTATTTGAGAATTATAGAATGTACGTGATGGAGAAATATAAAATCAAGGCTTTTGCGAAACGTGTAAGTTGATAGCGATACTGCGACTGGGAAAAAACAAAACAATAAAAACGAGTTAACGATTTACCATTAAATTTGTATCCGTAGCTCTTTCACGGACGAAACGTATCGTTACCGATAAGACTCTTGGTTCCTGTGACGGAAAGTCAAGACGGGTGAGGGTTCTCGAAAGCATCTAAACGCGACGAAACCTATCATATTTTGCTTAATTCGCTGGTGGCTTTTCTAAAAGGGAACCCGTGACGAAATACCTCACAGAATCGTAATAAGAGAATATATTCGGAAGAGAAAAGCTCGTATCGAATCGTGAGATTAATCCTTTTGCTACTTGCAATTATTTATTTGAGAATAATAGAATGTACGTGATGGGGAAATATAAAATCAAGGCTTTTGCGAAACGTGTAAGTTGATAGCGATACTGCGACTGGAAAAAAACAAAACAATAAAAACAAGTTAACGATTTACCATCAAATTTGTATGCGTAGCTCTTTCACGGACGAAACGTATCGTTACCGGTAAGACTCATGGCTCCTGCGACGGAAAGTCACGACGATTGAAGGTTCTCGAAAAACATCTAAGCACGACGAAACCTTTAATAGATTGCTTGATTCGCTGGTGGCTTTTCTAAAAGGCAATCCGTGGCCAAATACCTCGCAGAATTGTAATAAGAGAATTTATTCGGAAAGAAAAAGCTTGTATCAAATCGTGGGATTAGTACTTTTTCTACTTGCAAATATTTATTTGAGAATTATAGAATGTACGTGATGGGGGGATAGAAAATCAAGGCTTTCGCGAAACGTTAAAGTTGATAGCGGAACTGCGTCTAGGAAAAAACAAAACAATGAAAACGAGTTAACGATCTACCATTAAATTTGTATCCGTAGCTTTTTCGCGGACGAAGCGTATCGTTACCGATAAGACTATTGGTTCCTGCGACGGAAAGTCAAGACGATTGAGGGTTCTCGAAAGCATCTAAACGCGACGAAACCTATCATATATTGCTTGATTTGATGCTGGCCTTTCTAAAAGGGAACCCGTGGCAAAATACCTCGCAGAATCGTAATGGAAGAATTTATTCGGAAGAGAAAAGCTTGCATCGAATCGTGGGATTAATCCTTTTTCTACTTGCCATTATTTATTTGAGAATTCTAGAATGTACGTGATGGAGAAATATAAAATCAAGGCTTTTGCGAAACGTGTAAGTTGATAGCGATACTGCGACTGGAAAAAAACAAAACAATAAAAACAAGTTAACGATTTACCATCAAATTTGTTTGCGTAGCTCTTTCACGGACGAAACGTATCGTTACCGATAAGACTCTTGGCTCCTGCGACGGAAAGTCACGACGATTAAAGGTTCTCGAAAAACATCTAAGCACGACGAAACTCTTCATATATTGCTTTATTGGCTGGTGGCTTATCTAGAAGGGAACCCGTGACGAAATACCTCACCGAATCGTAATAAGAAAATTCATTCGGAAGAGAAAAGCTCGCATCGAATCGTGAGATTAATCCTTTTTCTACTTGCAAACATTTATTTAAGAATTATAGAATGTACGTGATGGGGGGATAGAAAATCAAGGCTTTCGCGAAACGTTAAAGTTGATAGCGGAACTGCGTCTAGGAAAAAACAAAACAATCAAAACGAGTTAACGATTTACCATTAAATTTGTATCCGTAGCTTTTTCGCGGACGAAGCGTATCGTTACCGATAAGACTATTGGTTCCTGCGACGGAAAGTCAAGACGATTGAGGGTTCTCGAAAGCATCTAAACGCGACGAAACCTATCATATATTGCTTGATTTGATGCTGGCTTTTCTAAAAGGGAACCCGTGGCAAAATACCTCGCAGAATCGTAATGGAAGAATTTATTCGGAAGAGAAAAGCTTGCATCGAATCGTGGGATTAGTCCTTATTTTACTTGCCATTATTTATTTGAGAATTCTAGAATGTACGTGATGGAGAAATATAAAATCAAGGCTTTTGCGAAACGTGTAAGTTGATAGCGATACTGCGACTGGAAAAAAACAAAACAATAAAAACAAGTTAACGATTTACCATCAAATTTGTTTGCGTAGCTCTTTCACGGACGAAACGTATCGTTACCGATAAGACTCTTGGCTCCTGCGACGGAAAGTCACGACGATTAAAGGTTCTCGAAAAACATCTGAGCACGACGAAACTCTTCATATATTGCTTTATTCGCTGGTGGCTTTTCTAGAAGGGAACCCGTAACGAAATACCTCACAGAATCGTAATAAGAAAATTCATTCGGAAGAGAAAAGCTCGCATCGAATCGTGAGATTAATCCTTTTTCTACTTGCAATTATTTATTTCAGAATTATAGAATGTACGTGATGGGGAAATATAAAATCAAGGCTTTCGCGAAACGTGGAAGTTAATAGCGATACTGCGAATGGGAAAAAACAAAACAATAAAAACGAGTTAACGATTTACCATTAAATTTGTATCCGTAGCTCTTTCACGGACGAAACGTATCGTTACCGATAAGACTCATGGCTCCTGCGACGGAAAGTCACGACGATTGAAGGTTCTCGAAAAACATCTAAGCACGATGAAACCTTTCATATATTGCTTCATTCGCTGGTGGCTTTTCTAGAAGGGAACCCGTGACGAAATACCTCACAGAATCGTAATAAGAAAATTCATTCGGAAGAGAAAAGCTCGCATCGAATCGTGAGATTAATCCCTTTTCTACTTGCAAACATTTATTTAATTATAGAATGTACGTGATGGGGGGATAGAAAATCAAGGCTTTCGCGAAACGTTAAAGTTAATAGCGGAACTGCGACTAGGAAAAAACAAAACAATGAAAACGATAGGGGTGTGCGAATATTCAAAATTTTGAATAATTCATTCTGAATTAAATATAAATAATTCGAATATGAATATTCAAATTATTCGAATAATTGGAATAATTTAAACTTTTTGAATAATTAAAAAAAATTGACTAATTCAAATTCTTTGAATATTCAAAAATCTTGAATTATTCAAATTCTTTGAATATTCAAAAATCTTGAATTATTCAAATTCTTTGAATATTCAAAAATCTTGAATTATTCGAATTCTTTGAATATTCAGAAATCTTGAATTATTCAAATAATTTGAATAATTTAAATTGAAATAAATAGAATAATACAGATTATTCTATATCGAATATAACGTTATATCTAATATAGCATTTTTCATTGGTGTGCTGACTTTACCGTTTTTCAGAAATGAGTAAATGCGACGAATATAAAGCACGTCGTTTCACATTTTCTATACATTTGCATGTTAAAATGTGTACTTTAGTTCTTCCAATGGAGCTTCGCACTTCGATTCGAAGTATGTAATCATAGCGTTATCTACCGGCGCACTCGGTGCGATATTTCATACGAGGACTGGTGAGACTAATGAACACCAAATGTATCACCAATTGAACAAATTCATCTTTGCCCGCTACTGCCCGCGGAGTGCGCATGCGCCGTCGACTCTGGACTGGAAGCAGCCACCTTGCGCGCCCGTAGCACATGCGCAAAACGGCGCTTGTCTAACGGGCGTCGGACAAACACAATATTAAGAGAAAGCTTGATGCTAAGACTTCGCCTCAAAAGATTTATCAGATTTTTCTTTAACATAGAAATGTATGGACACATCGAAAAAGTAGGGCTTTTCGCGTTAATGTGGGACAATTTAAGACTGACAATTCTAAAAATTTTCAGAATATTTAGGTCCACGGAAAATGTATTAGAAAATGTGGGTGGATTTGAAAGAGATAGATCCACTCTTTCAAACCCACCCCAGCATTCACTGCGGTCACGCGGAGGTCGCGAGCGCTGCCGGTGGCTGCAAGCGTTAATAACACTACTCCCCATATAGCATTTTGACAGACATCCAATATCCAATGTATACACATGTGAGGATATTGGATATCCAATGTATATACCAATAAGCTCCAAATTATATCTAATGTATATTCATTGTATCAGCAAAGGAGACACTTTTTTACGTACATTGCATATACAATGTATATACATCGCGTACATGCAAAGTATATTCAATGGATATCCCATCCCACGTAGGGTGGCTAGATTATATATTAATTATAAAAAGTAATTTATTATAGAATATACATTTTTACACAAAGTGAAATTAATAAAATTGATTGACATTTAAAAAAAAAAAGTCGTCCAGGAATTCGGTATATTCTCCGTAGAATCGCCGTTACGGGCAGTTACGGGGTTCGAACTCACGACCTACGGAATTTGCCTACCTACCTAACCTATCTATCTACCTCGCTACCCACTCGACTATTCTGACTTACGTGGAATCGATGAATTTTGATCATAATACGTTCATCTAAGATGGCAGTCACAAGAATTTTTATTTTATCATTCAGTCATCGGAACAGGCAAGTCGTGTTCTGGATATGTATACATGGGGCAAAATTTCCCAATTCACCGAACTGAAACCCTCCTATCCCCCGATGTGAACGATGATTTTTTGTCAGTATCCTTTGGATCTTACGACCTCACTAATTTTTTTTAGATTTTTTAGACCCCTCCTCCCCCCCCCCCCCCCCATATTATTTTCGTCAAGAGGTGACTGCTATTTGTCCCCTTTTTATTTGGATGACATTTTTCTCCCGGATACTCTATTGAAACTTAAGAACTTTTTTCATAAAATTGGAGTGGGTAGCGCGTTCCTAATATTTTTATTTATTTTTTTGAAATTTCGCATAAATTCGATTTTTTCCGAAATTCGAATATATAATAATGGTTTCCCATCTAAAAAAAGAAAAGAAAAATGAAATCTATGTTGCAAAAAATCGATACTCCAAATATTTTACTATTTTACTATTTCGGTTCAATGCAAGTGGTGATGGACATTAATGGATATTCATAGGGTATTCTACGAATATGTCGATGAAACATGTTGACATAAGAGTTTTTGCTGTATGTCCATACAATATGCTTTAAACGTTCGTGCATGTACATACATGCATGTAAGTCGTATGGATATCCATAGGATATACGGAATATACTTTCACATTATGGATTGACAATGGATATACATAGAACATCTGGTGCTGTATGTCCACATGAGAGTATTTTCCGGTTGTCTATACAATGTGCTTTAAACGTTCGTGCATGTACATACATGCATGTAAGTCGTATGGATATCCATAGGATATACAGGATATCCTTTTCACATTATGGATATCCAATGGATATACATGGAACATTTGGTGCTACATGGGTCATTTAAAATAGTTTCGCTCCACGTGCCTTATAACGAAGACCGTATTTTCACTGTGGAGTAGAAAATTATTTGCAATTTAAAAATAAAACAGCAGACTACAATAATGGAGCAGCCAATGGAGGAGGAATCAGACGATACAACACGAAGGGCAAGAGGAACTGCTATGGGAATCGAGAACAGAATCATACCTGAGGAACTCCAACAAGCCAACGAAAATTTATCAAGAAGTGTCGCGTGGGGTTATTTTACAAAATCGACCGAGGATAATATTATCTATGCGACTTGCTCAAAATGTGGCAAAGTATTGAAAATTGGAATCGGTAAGTAGATATAACGATATAGAAATTTAATCATTAGGGATGTCGTTATCGGGGTACGGGTGTACTCCGTACTTGGAAAGACTGGGAGTACGGAGTACAAATGTACTCCGGACTTGGCAAGCGTGGGAGTACGGAGTACAAATGTACTCCGGACTTGGTAAGCGTGTATTCAAATGTATGTAATACAAATGTATTCCGTACTCCGAAGAATGTAGGGAGTACAGAGTACATTTTTCCAAAAAAATTGTTTCTTATATTTTTTTTTTATTACAAAAAAATTTTTTTTTGAATTTTTTTTTGAATTTTTTTTTTTCCCATGTGCTTAAAGTACCAAATAAATACCGAGTACAAGAGTATTTTGGATTTCGCAAATGTGAAAGTCCAAAGTTTATTCGTATTCTGGACTCGGTACACGTGGGAGCACAAAGTACATTCGGATTTTGGACTTGGCAAATGTGGGAGTACGGAGTACGAATGTATTCCAGACTTGACATACGTGGGAGTACGAATCACATTCGTACTCCGTATTTTTTGTTTGATAAAAAAAAAATTCCATATAACTTCACTGAAAAATCAATTTTTTGAAAAAAATGTTTTCGTTAAAAAAAAAAATTTTTTTTTAAAACAATTCAAAAAGCAATTTAAAAAAAAATTTTTTTTTAAATCAAAAAAAAATTTAAGAAACAATTAATTTTTTTGGAAAAATGTACTCTATACTCCGTGCATTCGTTGGAGTACGGAATACATTTGTACTCCGTACTCCCACGCTTGCCAAGTCCGGAGTACATTTGTACTCCGTACTCCCGGTCCTTCCAAGTACGGAGTACATTTGTACTCCGTACTCCTGCACTCCTGGAGTACAAATTGGCCCATCACTGCTCTATAGTATTTGGGGTCCAGGTCAACCATTCCATAGTTTCAAACGTCGAGTTCAACCACGCCATCATTTTTGGAGTTTAGATCTCGACAATGTTCGACGTCAAGCTCAACGCTCTACATAAGTACACATTACATTTTTATAGGCACGACGTCATCGATGTTCAGTCATCTCAAAGTGTTCCATCGAAAGGCTTGGAAAGAATGTGAAAAGAAACGGAAAAAACGGAATAATGAAACTCAACAACAAGGAAATGATCAGAAAAGAGGGCGCTGCGATATATCCCCTGAAGTAAAACTCGAATTCAATGAGTTAATAACGGAGATGATTGCGCTAGATTTGCGTCCGTATAGCTGTGTAGAAGACCGAGGTTTTGTTAAACTGCTTAAACGATTAGCTCCAGGATACGACCCACCCCACCGGACGACGATTTCACGAACGCTGATGCCACGGCTGTATGAAAGGACGAAGAAAGCAAAGACCACAGAGCTTGGCAGCGATTTTAACGATGGAATTCGTTCCATATCCTTTACCACGGACTGCTGGACATCTCGTGCTGGACATTCATACATATCCCTAACGGCACATTACATAACGACTGACTTTTTACTGAAGAACGTCACACTTGGGATGAAAGAAGTCACTGGACGGCATACTGGAATAGCGCTGAAGGGTCAACTGAAGAAAATAGTGGAAGAGTATCCTGCTTTACAAATAAAAAATTTGCCAATGTATGGCGTATCGGATAACGCCCGCAATATGACCATAGCAATCGAGGCACTCGGATGGACGAATATACATTGTTTTGCTCACACCTTGAATCTCGCGTTAAAAGATGCAAGTTAACAGACGCCGAGACTCAACGAGTTATTCCGAAAAGTAAGGGTACTATTCATTTTTATATCGATGGTTTAACATAAAAAAATCATATAAACGATACTGATATTTGGATAGAAACTCAATACGCCTATTCTACTGTAGGCAATCCAGATATAATGCATTTTTTGCTCCCCGCTATTCATTGCACTCCTCTTTATCTAGGCTCACCGAATCGTGACGCACTTTCATCATTCTGAACCAGCGAGAAGAGCTTTACGTGAAGCTCAAGAACACAACACGGAATCCGCTTGCTTAAATCTGGTCCAGATGATTGAAACAAGGTGGAACTCCGAATTTCAAATGCTACGAAGATTGGTTCAACTGAAAGAGCCTGTAGCTCACGTAATAGCTAGTTCCAATATGCAAGATACGCTAACTGGTCAAGAATGGAACGTACTCGAAGACTTGGTTAAAGTATTGGAACCCATCAATCAAGCTACTGAAATGTCTTGCGGTGCAACGTACCCAACGTTGTCAATGGTGATTCTTCTACTATACGGGATAGACTTTCAATTGAAGAGAGTTTTACCTGAAGTCCAGTTATCTGAATGCAATCTCGTGTCAAATCGAGCTGAGTCGTTCAAGTCCCTGATCCAATCAAATCGAGTTGAATCCTCTCAATCGGATAATGAGTTGAATAAAGATGTGCTTCCTATAGCTGCGACATACGCAATGAATATCAGCGAATCGATTGAAACTCGCTTTCCCGAAATCAACGATGACTGTTACCGAAAAGCCACCTATCTGGATCCACGATATAAAGCTTTCTTTTTCGACTCAGCGATTCTTCAGACCGTGCAAAATTTGATTATCGAAGAAATTTTCAGCAACAATCGATCTTCGGCCGATAAAGAAATTGATGAAATTCCGTCTACGTCAGAGCGTAAGTAAATGTATGCTGGGTATCCCTCAGCGGTCCCAAATATTTCCTGGAAAACACTGCTTTAGGTTCCCCTAAACTCCGTTTTCATTTGTTTTCAATCGGAATTAAAAATTAAAAAGCATATAACTCGTAAAAGACATGAGGAATTGCTCTCAAATTTGTTAGACCAGTTGCGCAGTAAATTCTTGTTATTTGCTCTAATATTCGTTCAAATCTATTGAAGTAACCAGATTATGCGGCACCAATTTTTTTAATTTCATGACGACTCAAATTTAGATTGACTTTAGGTTGTATAATTTTGAATAAATATGGATAAAAAGTAGAACCTTACACCCTGAATAATTTCCAGCTTTTATGAAATTTCCTCTATAAGATAGCCGAAATTGATCGACATACTTTTTCACCTAGGCTTTAAGAAAATCGGAAAGTAATAGAGAAACAATGTAAAAGATTTTTCACTTTTTCATAATCAGTTTCAATACTGGAATATGCGATTAATTTGCAGCAAGTTCATCCGCCCAATCGAGTTTCTGGAGTTTTCTCGACACAGCGAGCTTGGACCGTGTTGGATATGTCGACATTACCACGGAAGTAAAGCGGGAAATGAACGCGTATGCGCTCACCTCTTTAATTCCTCCCAGTGCCTGCCCCCTTGCGTGGTGGAAATCAAATTCAAATAATTTCCCCCACTTGAAAACTATGGCTCGGAAATATCTGAGCATTCCATGCACTTCGACGGAAAGCGAAAGATTGTTTTCTACAGCCGGAGATATAGTCGAAGGAAAACGATGTCGGCTTCTGCCGGAAAATGTCGAAATCCTTACGTACCTTTTTAAAAATTTATAATGATACGCAGTCGTCATTGCAGTTGTCGTTGAAATATAAAATTATTTGAAATAGAATATTATTTGTATAGTTTTTATACCAATCGCCATTGACTTCTCGCAGCATTTCCGCCTTCCTCCTAACGCTTCAAATTATTCATATTGTTCGAAGAATATGGATTATTCAAATCGTTTAAATTATTCAAATCATTTGAATTATTTAAATCGTTTGATTTATCCAAATCGTTTGGATTATTAAATTATTTGAATTATTTAAATTATTTGAATTATTCAAATTAATTGAATGATTCAAATTATTTGAATTATTCAAATTATTTGAATTATTCCAATTATTTGAATTATTCAAACTCTTTGAATCATTGAAATAACTGAATATTCAATTCAAATTTTGAATTGAATATCAATATTCGATTCAATTCAATTCAAACACTATTCACACACCCCTAGAAAACGAGTTAACGATTTACCATTAAATTTGTATCCGTAGCTTTTTCACGAACGAAGCGTATCGTTACCGATAAGACTCTTCCCATATAGCACCAAATGTTCCATGTAAATCCATTGGATATCCATAATGTGAAAAGGATATCCTGTCTATCCTATGGATATTCATACGACTTACATGCATGTATGTACATGCACGAACGTTTAAAGCACATTGTATGGACAACCAGAAAATACTCTCATGTGGGCATACAGCACCAGATGTTCTATGTATATCCATTGTCGATCCATAATGTGAAAGTATATTCCGTATATCCTATGGATATCCATACGACTTACATGCATGTATGTACATGCACGAACGTTTAAAGCACATTGTATGGACAACCGGAAAATACTCTCATGTGGACATACAGCACCAGATGTTCTATGTATATCTATTGTCGATCCATAATGTGAAAGTATATTCCGTATATCCTATGGATATCCATACGACTTACATGCATGTATGTACATGCACGAACGTTTAAAGCACATTGTATGGACAACCGGAAAATACTCTCATGTGGACATACAGCACCAGATGTTCTATGTATATCCATTGTCGATCCATAATGTGAAAGTATATTCCGTATATCCTATGGATATCCATACGACTTACATGCATGTATATACATGCACGAAGGTTCAAAGCATATTGTATGGACATACAGCAAAAACTCTTATGTCAACATGTTTCATCGACATATTCGTAGAATACCCTATGAATATCCATTAATGTCCATCACCACTTGCATTGAACCGAAATAGTGAAATAGTAAAATATTTGGAGTATCGATTTTTTGCAACATAGATTTCATTTTTCTTTTCTTTTTTTAGATGGGAAACCATTATAATATATTCGAATTTCGGAAAAAATCGAATTTTTGGGAAATTTCAAAAAAATAAATAAAAATATTAGGAACGCGCTACCCACTCCAATTTTATGAAAAAAGTTCTTCAGTTTCAATAGAGTATCCGGGAGAAAAATGTCATCCAAATAAAAAGGGGACAAATAGCAGTCACCTCTTGATGAAAATAATATGGGGGGGGGGGGGGGGGGAGGAGGGGTCTAAAAAATCTAAAAAAAATTAGTGAGGTCGTAAGATCCAAAGGATACTAAAAAAAAATCATCGTTCACATCGGGGGATAGGAGGGTTTCAGTTCGGTGAATTGCGAAATTTTGCCCCATATATACATATCCATAACACGACTTGCCTGTTCCGATGACTGAATGATACAATAAAAATTCTTGTGACTGCCATCTTAGATGAAAGTATTATGGATCAAAATTCATCGATTCCACATATGTCAGAATAGCCGAGTGGGTAGCGAGGTAGATAGATAGGTTAGGTAGGTAGGCAAGTTCCGTAGGTCGTGAGTTCGAATCCCGTAACTGCCCGTAACGGCGATTCTACGAAGAATATACCGAATTCTTGGACGACTTTTTTTTTTTAAATGTCAATCAATTTTATTAATTTCACTTTGTGTAAAAATGTATATTCTATAATAAATTACTTTTTATAATTAATATATAATCTAGCCACCCTACGTGGGATGGGATATCCATTGAATATACTTTGCATGTACGCGATGTATATACATTGTATATGCAATGTACGTAAAAAAGTGTCTCCTTTGCTGGATACAATGAATATGCATTAGATATAATTTGGAGCTTATTGATATATACATTGGATATCCAATATCCTCACATGTATATACATTGGATATTGGATGTATGTCAAAATGCTATATAGGTTGGTTCCTGCGACGGAAAGTCGAGACGATTGAGGGTTCTCGAAAGCATCTAAACGCGACGAAACCTATCATATTTTGCTTGATTCGCTGGTGGCTTTTCTAAAAGGCAATCCGTGGCAAAATACCTCGCAGAATCGTAATACGAGAATTTATTCGGAAGGGGAAAGCTTGTATCGAATCGTAGGATTAATCCTTTTTCTACTCGCAATTATTTATTTAAGAATAATAGAATGTACGTGATGGGGAAATATAAAATCAAGGCTTTCGCGAAACGTGTACGTTGATAGCGATACTGCGACTGGAAAAAAACAAAACAATACAAACGAGTTAACGATTTACCATTAAATTTGTATCCGTAGCTCTTTCACGGACGAAACGTATCGTTACCGATAAGACTCATGGCTCCTGCGACGCAAAGTCACGACGATTAAAGGTTCTCGAAAAACATCTGAGCACGACGAAACCTTTCATATATTGCTTGATTCGCTGGTGGCTTTTCTAAAAGGCAATCCGTGGCCAAATACCTCGCAGAATCGTAATAAGAGAATTTATTTGGAAGGGGAAAGCTTGTATCGAATCGTGGGATTAATCCTTTTTCTACTTGCAAATTCTTATTTGAGAATTATAGAATGTACGTAATGGGGAAATATAAAATCAAGGCTTTCGCGAAACGTGTACGTTGATAGCGATACTGCGACTGGAAAAAAACAAAACCATAAAAACGAGTTAACGATCTACCATTAAATTTGTATCCGTAGCTCTTTCACGGACGAAACGTATCGTTACCGATAAGACTCATGGCTCCTGCGACGCAAAGTCACGACGATTAAAGGTTCTCGAAAGCATCTAAACGCGACGAAATCTATCATATATTGCTTGATTCGCTGGTGGCTTTTCTAAAAGGCAATCCGTGGCCAAATACCTCGCAGAATCGTAATAAGAGAATTTATTTGGAAGGGGAAAGCTTGTATCGAATCGTGGGATTAATCCTTTTTCTACTTGCAAATTCTTATTTGAGAATTATAGAATGTACGTAATGGGGAAATATAAAATCAAGGCTTTCGCGAAACGTGTACGTTGATAGCGATACTGCGACTGGAAAAAAACAAAACAATAAAAACGAGTTAACGATTTACCATTAAATTTGTATCCGTAGCTCTTTCACGGACGAAACGTATCGTTACCGATAAGACTCATGGCTCCTGCGACGCAAAGTCACGACGATTAAAGGTTCTCGAAAAACATCTAAGCACGACGAAACCTTTCATATATTGCTTGATTCGCTGGTGGCTTTTCTAAAAGGCAATCCGTGGCCAAATACCTCGCAGAATCGTAATAAGAGAATTCATTCGGAAAGAAAAAGCTTGTATCAAATCGTGGGATTAGTCCTTTTTCTACTTGCAAATTCTTATTTGAGAATTATAGAATGTACGTGATGGGGAAATATAAAATCAAGGCTTTCGCGAAACGTGTACGTTGATAGCGATACTGCGACTGGAAAAAAACACAACAATGAAAACGAGTTAACGATTTACCATTAAATTTGTATCCGTAGCTCTTTCACGGACGAAACGTATCGTTACCGATAAGACTCATGGCTCCTGCGACGCAAAGTCACGACGATTAAAGGTTCTCGAAAAACATCTAAGCACGACGAAACCTTTCATATATTGCTTGATTTGCTGGTGGCTTTTCTAAAAGGCAATCCGTGGCCAAATACCTCGCAGAATCGTAATGGAAGAATTTATTCGGAAGAGAAAAGCTTGCATCAAATCGTGGGATTAATCCTTTTTCTACTTGCAATTATTTATTTGAGAATTATAGAATGTACGTGATGGAGAAATATAAAATCAAGGCTTTCGCGAAACGTGTACGTTGATAGCGGTACTGCGACTGGGAAAAAACAAAACAATAAGAACGAGTTAACGATTTACCATTAAATTTGTATCCGTAGCTCTTTCACGGATGAAACGTATCGTTACCGATAAGACTCATGGCTCCTGCGACGCAAAGTCACGACGATTAAAGGTTCTCGAAAAACATCTGAGCACGACGAAATCTATCATATATTGCTTGATTCGCTGGTGGCTTTTCTGAAAGGGAACCCGTGGCGAAATACCTCGCAGAATCGTAATGGAAGAATTTATTCGGAAGAGAAAAGCTTGCATCAAATCGTGGGATTAATCCTTTTTCTACTTGCAATTATTTATTTGAGAATTATAGAATGTACGTGATGGAGAAATATAAAATCAAGGCTTTCGCGAAACGTGTACGTTGATAGCGATACTGCGACTGGAAAAAAACACAACAATGAAAACGAGTTAACGATTTACCATTAAATTTGTATCCGTAGCTCTTTCACGGACGAAACGTATCGTTACCGATAAGACTCATGGCTCCTGCGACGCAAAGTCACGACGATTAAAGGTTCTCGAAAAACATCTAAGCACGACGAAACCTTTCATATATTGCTTGATTTGCTGGTGGCTTTTCTAAAAGGCAATCCGTGGCCAAATACCTCGCAGAATCGTAATGGAAGAATTTATTCGGAAGAGAAAAGCTTGCATCAAATCGTGGGATTAATCCTTTTTCTACTTGCAATTATTTATTTGAGAATTATAGAATGTACGTGATGGAGAAATATAAAATCAAGGCTTTCGCGAAACGTGTACGTTGATAGCGGTACTGCGACTGGGAAAAAACAAAACAATAAGAACGAGTTAACGATTTACCATTAAATTTGTATCCGTAGCTCTTTCACGGATGAAACGTATCGTTACCGATAAGACTCATGGCTCCTGCGACGCAAAGTCACGACGATTAAAGGTTCTCGAAAAACATCTGAGCACGACGAAATCTATCATATATTGCTTGATTCGCTGGTGGCTTTTCTGAAAGGGAACCCGTGGCGAAATACCTCGCAGAATCGTAATGGAAGAATTTATTCGGAAGAGAAAAGCTTGCATCAAATCGTGGGATTAATCCTTTTTCTACTTGCAATTATTTATTTGAGAATTATAGAATGTACGTGATGGAGAAATATAAAATCAAGGCTTTCGCGAAACGTGTACGTTGATAGCGATACTGCGACTGGAAAAAAACAAAACAATAAAAACGAGTTAACGATTTACCATTAAATTTGTATCCGTAGCTCTTTCACGGACGAAACGTATCGTTACCGATAAGACTCATGGCTCCTGCGACGCAAAGTCACGACCATTAAAGGTTCTCGAAAAACATCTAAGCACGACGAAACCTTTCATATATTGCTTGATTCGCTGGTGGCTTTTCTAAAAGGCAATCCGTGGCCAAATACCTCGCAGAATCGTAATAAGAGAATTCATTCGGAAAGAAAAAGCTTGTATCAAATCGTGGGATTAGTCCTTTTTCTACTTGCAAATTCTTATTTGAGAATTATAGAATGTACGTAATGGGGAAATATAAAATCAAGGCTTTCGCGAAACGTGTACGTTGATAGCGATACTGCGTCTGGAAAAAAACAAAACCATAAAAACGAGTTAACGATCTACCATTAAATTTGTATCCGTAGCTCTTTCACGGACGAAACGTATCGTTACCGATAAGACTCATGGCTCCTGCGACGCAAAGTCACGACGATTAAAGGTTCTCGAAAAACATCTGAGCACGACGAAACCTTTCATATATTGCTTGATTCGCTGGTGGCTTTTCTAAAAGGCAATCCGTGGCCAAATACCTCGCAGAATCGTAATAAGAGAATTTATTTGGAAGGGGAAAGCTTGTATCGAATCGTGGGATTAATCCTTTTTCTACTTGCAAATTCTTATTTGAGAATTATAGAATGTACGTAATGGGGAAATATAAAATCAAGGCTTTCGCGAAACGTGTACGTTGATAGCGATACTGCGACTGGAAAAAAACAAAACAATAAAAACGCGTTAACGATTTACCATTAAATTTGTATCCGTAGCTCTTTCACGGACGAAACGTTTCGTTACCGATAAGACTCATGGCTCCTGCGACGCAAAGTCACGACGATTAAAGGTTCTCGAAAAACATCTAAGCACGACGAAACCTTTCATATATTGCTTGATTCGCTGGTGGCTTTTCTAAAAGGCAATTCGTGGCCAAATACCTCGCGGAATCGTAATAAGAGAATTTATTCGGAAGAGAAAAGCTCGTATCGAATCGTGAGATCAATCCTTTTGCTACTTGCAATTATTTATTTGAGAATAACAGAATGTACGTGATGGGGAAATATAAAATCAAGGCTTTCGCGAAACGTGTACGTTGATAGCGATACTGCGACTGGGAAAAAACAAAACAATAAGAACGAGTTAACGATTTACCATTAAATTTGTATCCGTAGCTCTTTCACGGATGAAACGTATCGTTACCGATAAGACTCATGGCTCCTGCGACGCAAAGTCACGACGATTAAAGGTTCTCGAAAAACATCTGAGCACGACGAAACCTTTCATATATTGCTTGATTCGCTGGTGGCTTTTCTAAAAGGCAATCCGTGGCCAAATACCTCGCAGAATCGTAATAAGAGAATTTATTCGGAAAGAAAAAGCTTGTATCAAATCGTGGGATTAGTCCTTTTTCTACTTGCAAATTCTTATTCGAGAATTATAGAATGTACGTAATGGGGAAATATAAAATCAAGGCTTTTGCGAAACGTGTAAGTTGATAGCGATACTGCAACTGGAAAAAAACACAACAATAGAAACGAGTTAACGATTCACCATCAAATTTGTATCCGTAGCTCTTTCACGGACGAAACGTATCGTTACCGATAAGACTATTGGTTCCTGCGACGTAAAGTCACGACGATTAAAGGTTCTCGAAAAACATCTAAGCACGCTGAAACCTTTCATATATTGCTTTATTCGCTGGTGGCTTTTCTAGAAGGGAACCCGTGACGAAATACCTCACAGAATCGTAATAAGAAAATTCATTCGGAAGAGAAAAGCTTGCATCAAATCGTGGGATTAATCCTTTTTCTACTTGCAATTATTTATCTAAGAATTATAGAATGTACGTGATGGAGAAATATAAAGTCAAGGCTTTTGCGAAACGTGTAAGTTGATAGCGATACTGCGACTGGAAAAAAACAAAACAATAAAAACAAGTTAACGATTTACCATCAAATTTGTATGCGTAGCTCTTTCACGGACGAAGCGTATCGTTACCGATAAGACTATTGGTTCCTGCGACGCAAAGTCACGACGATTAAAGGTTCTCGAAAAACATCTAAGCACGCTGAAACCTTTTATGTATTGTTTTATTCGCTGGTGGCTTTTCTAGAACGGAACCCGTGACGAAATACCTCACAGAATCGTAATAAGAAAATTCATTCGGAAGAGAAAAGCTCGCATCGAATCGTGAGATTAATCGTTTTTCTACTCGCAAACATTTATTTGAGAATTATAGAATGTACGTAATGGGGAACTATAAAATCAAGGCTTTCGCGAAACGTGGAAGTTAATAGCGATACTGCGACTGGAAAAAAACACAACAATGAAAACGAGTTAACGATTTACCATTAAATTTGTATCCGTAGCTCTTTCACGGACGAAACGTATCGTTACCGATAAGACTCATGGCTCCTGCGACGCAAAGTCACGACGATTAAAGGTTCTCGAAAAACATCTAAGCACGACGAAACCTTTCATAAATTGCTTGATTCACTGGTGGCTTTTCTAAAAAGCAATCCGTGGCCAAATACCTCGAAGAATCGTAATGAGAGAATTTATTCGGAAAGAAAAAGCTTGTATCAAATCGTGGGATTAGTCCTTTTTCTACTTGCAAATTCTCATTTGAGAATTATAGAATGTACGTAATGGGGAAATATAAAATCAAGGCTTTCGCGAAACGTATACGTTGATAGCGATACTGCGACTGGAAAAAAACAAAACAATAAAAACAAGTTAACGATTTACCATCAAATTTGTTTGCGTAGCTCTTTCACGGATGAAACGTATCGTTACCGATAAGACTCATGGCTCCTGCGACGCAAAGTCACGACGATTAAAGGTTCTCGAAAAACATCTAAGCACGACGAAACCTATCATATATTGCTTGATTTGATGCTGGCTTTCCTAAAAGGCAATCCGTGTCCAAATACCTCGCAGAATCGTAATAAGAGAATTTATTCGGAAAGAAAAAGCTTGTATCAAATCGTGGGATTAGTCCTTTTTCTACTTGCAAATTCTTATTCGAGAATTATAGAATGTACGTAATGGGGAAATATAAAATCAAGGCTTTCGCGAAACGTGTAAGTTGATAGCGATACTGCGACTGGAAAAAAACACAACAATAGAAACGAGTTAACGATTTACCATTAAATTTGTATCCGTAGCTCTTTCACGGACGAAACGTATCGTTACCGATAAGACTCATGGCTCCTACGACGCAAAGTCACGACGATTAAAGGTTCTCGAAAAACATCTAAGCACGACGAAACCTTTCATATATTGCTTGATTCGCTGGTGGCTTTTCTAAAAGGCAATCCGTGGCCAAATACCTCGCAGAATCGTAATAAGAGAATTTATTCGGAAGAGAAAAGATTGTATCGAATCGTGGGATTAATCTTTTTTCTACTTGCAATTATTTATTTGAGAATTATAGAATGTACGTGATGGGAAAATATAAAATCAAGGCTTTTGCGAAACGTGTAAGTTGATATCGTCACTGCGACTGGAAAAAAACACAACAATAAAAACGAGTTAACGATTTACCATTAAATTTGTATCCGTAGCTTTTTCACGGACGAAGCGTATCGTTACCGATAAGACTATTGGTTCCTGCGACGCAAAGTCACGACGATTAAAGGTTCTCGAAAAACATCTAAGCACGACGAAACCTTTCATATATTGCTTGATTCGCTGGTGGCTTTTCTAAAAGGCAATCCGTGGCCAAATACCTCGCAGAATCGTAATAAGAGAATTTATTCGGAAGAGAAAAGCTTGTATCGAATCGTGGGATTAATCTTTTTTCTACTTGCAATTATTTATTTGAGAATTATAGAATGTACGTGATGGGAAAATATAAAATCAAGGCTTTTGCGAAACGTGTAAGTTGATATCGTCACTGCGACTGGAAAAAAACACAACAATAAAAACGAGTTAACGATTTACCATTAAATTTGTATCCGTAGCTTTTTCACGGACGAAGCGTATCGTTACCGATAAGACTATTGGTTCCTGCGACGCAAAGTCACGACGATTAAAGGTTCTCGAAAAACATCTAAGCACGCTGAAACTTTTCATATATTGCTTTATTCGCTGGTGGCTTTTCTAGAAGGGAACCCGTGACGAAATACCTCACAGAATCGTAATAAGAAAATTCATTCGGAAGAGAAAAGCTTGCATCAAATCGTGGGATTAATCCTTTTTCTACTTGCAATTATTTATTTAAGAATTATAGAATGTACGTGATGGAGAAATATAAAGTCAAGGCTTTTGCGAATCGTGTAAGTTGATAGCGATACTGCGACTGGAAAAAAACAAAACAATAAAAACAAGTTAACGATTTACTATCAAATTTGTATGCGTAGCTCTTTCACGGACGAAGCGTATCGTTACCGATAAGACTATTGGTTCCTGCGACGCAAAGTCACGACGATTAAAGGTTCTCGAAAAACATCTAAGCACGCTGAAACCTTTTATATATTGCTTTATTCGCTGGTGGCTTTCCTAAAAGGGAACCCGTGGCAAAATACCTCGCAGAATCGTAATAAGAGAATTTATCCGGAAAGAAAAAGCTTGTATCAAATCGTGGGATTAGTCCTTTTTCTACTTGCAAATATTTATTTGAGAATTATAGAATGTACGTGATGGGGAAATATAAAGTCGAGGCTTTCGCGAAACGTGTAAGTTGATATCGTCACTGCGACTTGAAAAAAACACAACAATAAAAACGAGTTAACGATTTACCATTAAATTTGTATCCGTAGCTCTTTCACGGATGAAACGTATCGTTACCGATAAGACTCATGGCTCCTGCGACGCAAAGTCACGACGATTAAAGGTTCTCGAAAAACATCTAAGCACGACGAAACTTTTCATATATTGCTTGATTCGCTGGCGGCTTTTCTAGAAGGCAATCCGTGGCCAAATACCTCGCAGAATCGTAATAAGAGATTATATCCTCGTCTCGTTCTCCAGATTACATATGTAGTACCGCCTACTTCACACTAGATGACCACGAATATTTAAAGTTAAAAAAACAAGTGAACAGGACCCTCGGTCTCGTTCCGTTGTTCCCTGCCAACATCCTCATAACGTTTTTTCGTGCCGGATGGCAACGACGAATAAGTTAAACCTGCGTAAAATATAGTTCTTTGGTTCTTTTGACAAAGCTCAAAAGATGACGGATAAAGCGGAAAAAAGCTTAAAAAGAGATGCAGAGGAGTCGGTGATTGAAAAAATATATAGAAAAATTAGGAAACTGGAAGATCATTATTATAATCTGAAGAAATCATCGACGAGCGCTCAAGATGGCGGTCAAGCCGGGTTTTCCCAGTCTGCGTCGACGACCAAGGACACAGAAGATTCGTCGAATTCTCGGACAAAATGTCAATCGAGTTCGACCGATTTAGTGAAGTTGGATGAATCAGGTATAACAAAAAAAAAAAAAAAAATGATAACGAGATCGCACATTTAGAGGCGATACGAGGTTATACATACGCTGTTGTTTTTTACACATATAGCGTGGAATGCAACTTGGGATAAGTTTGCATTTCTGCGACCAACCATATAGGTTAATTGTTATGCAATATAACCTATTGTTCAGTGGTTGCAGCTAGACATCGGTTGTATTTTACCCGATGGTTCGAACTCTGAGTAAAAAAAAAAAAAAAAAAAAAAGATAAGAAAAATGATAACGAGATCACACATTTAGAGGTGATACGATGTTATACATACGCTGTCGTTTCCACACACAGCATGAATTGCAACTTATTCTTGAAATAAGTTTTGCATTTTCTGCAACCAGTCATATCGGTTGATTGTTTCCCAACATAGCCCTGTTTTTTTTTTTTTTTTTTTTCGGTGGTTGCAGCTGGATATCGGTTTGATTTTTTTCCAGATTGTTCGAACTCTGAGTCGGAAAATCAAGTCTTGTTGACTTTGGCTACGACGTCAGAGTCGGATGAGATTTCAATCGATGAAGAGGCGCTTCGCATATTAGGCGATGATCCTTCATTGAATGCATCGAAGAATTTCGTTTTGCAATCAAACCTAGCGTCTCTGTGGAAAGCTTGGATTGCTTCTGGTTTGGAAAAAGATGCTCGCGTATCATTGTTGAAAGAATATCCCCGCAAGGGAAATTGTCCTTTGGAGGCACCGATTCTTAACGAAAAGTTAGTTGCATCATTGAATGAGGCAACATTGAAGCGAGACAATCATTTCGTTGACTCGCAACATTTGGTTGGCTCGGCAATGTCTGCGCTGGGATCGGCGATCACGCTTCTTCTAAACGACAAAAGCGAAGGTATCGACAGAAACGAACTTCTCAAGCTTATGTGCGATTCGGGTAAGCTGATGGCCCAATTACATCACAAGGAATCGCTCGCGAGAAAAGCGTACATTTTGCCCGGATTGGACAAAAGGGCCAAAATAATATTGGGAAAAACCCAAACAGATGAATATTTATTTGGAGCGAATCTCGCTGAAAAATTAAAATCGGCGAAGGCTGTCGAAAAAGCGGGACTCGAATTGAAAACGCAACCGGCGACACCAACTCCGCGAAAAACTCCAGTAAAACCGAACAATCAGGTAAACTGGAAAAGCCCGTCTGTGAGGTTTCAACGGACCTATCAGGCGGGCAACAACCAGAGGGGTTCCTTCTCTTCGAAACCGAGGGGACAGGTTCAGCGAGTGAGCTGGAAACCGCTGACGACGGAGCAGAACCGGAAGGGACACGAGAAATCGGCGAAATTAAAGAATTAGAGGTATTGCGCACTGCCGGCAGGCTTCGAGAATTTATTCCGAGATGGCGAGAAATTGCCGATAATTTTGTTGTACGCTGTGTGAGCGGCTATAAAATAAGAACTTCGTGTTTAGCAGAGCAAAGAGAACCACCACGGGGTCCTTTCTTAGATAATCGAATCGATGAGCAAAATCTCGATGTGGCGATTAATAAGTTACTGGATATAGGTGCAATTCAATCTTGTTGTGCCGAGAAGGGACAATTTTTGTCCAGCTATTTTTTGGTTCCAAAATCAGATGGGTCTCATAGATTTGTTTTGAATTTAAAAAAGTTGAATAGATACATCCAAACCGATCATTTTAAAATGGAGGATTGTAGAACGGCGACGAAACTTGTCGCAAGAGGGGATTTTATGGCCAAAGTAGATTTGAAAAATGCCTATTATTCCGTGCCGATTCATAAGGACAGTAGGAAACTACTACGTTTTTCATTCAAAGGTCAGCTATATGAGTTCACGTGTTTGCCGAATGGCTTGTCGACAGCCCCGTGCGTATTTACTAAAATTCTAAGGCCGGTGGTCAGTTCACTTCGTGAGAAAGGATTTGTTTCAGTTATATACCTAGACGATCTTTTATGTATTGCTTCAGACTACGAAACTTGTTTGAGTAACGTAACTACGTCAGTCAAGTTACTTGAGTCTCTTGGTTTTGCGATAAACTTCAAGAAAAGCGTTTTAAAGCCAGCACAGGTGTGTACATTCCTTGGATTCACGATCAATACTGTCGATATGACGTTAGAACTAACTAACGAGAAAAGAAAGAATGCTCGAGCTTTGATTCGAAAACTTTCCCGAAAATCGGAGTGTAAAATTCGGGAGTTTGCGCAATTTGTGGGTACATTAATCGCTTATAGTCCGGCAATAGAGTATAGCCAAGTATATATTAAAGGATTTCAAAGAGAAATTTTCTTAGCTCTTCTTGAAAATTGCAATAATTACGAAGCATTGATGCAAATACCAGTTTCCCTGCGCCAGGATTTTGTTTGGTGGGAAGGGAAACTGAATACCGCAAAATCTATCGCTAGTCCCGAGTACGTTCGTGAAATATTTTCAGATGCGTCGCTAACAGGTTGGGGCGCTCATTGTAACGGTGAAGGAACACACGGTTTTTGGAAAAATAGCGAAAAAGCTTTGCATATAAATTATCTCGAACTCAAGGCAGCGTTTATCGCGCTTCGTTGCTTTGCCTCCGATTTAAAGAGAGTTCGAGTATTGTTGCGAATAGATAATACGACTGCGATGTCATATATCAATCGTATGGGAGGAGTTCAATACCCTGGATTATTGAGTTTGGCAAAAGAGCTTTGGCAATGGTGCGAAAGTCGTGAGATTAGCGTTTTCGCAACTTATATCGCGTCGGCTGATAACAAGGATGCCGATAGAGAGTCAAGAAATGAAAACATAGATACGGAATGGGAGTTAGCGGCTTTCGCTTTTAAAAGAATTAGTCAGGAATTCGGGGCTCCATCGATTGATTTATTCGCGACTAGAGCCAACACAAAATGTGATGTTTTTTGTGCTTGGCATAGAGATCCAGATGCTCTCGCCATTGACGCCTTTACTATAAATTGGAAAAACAAGTTTTTCTATGCATTTCCCCCTTTTGCGATAATTTCCAAGATTTTACAAAAAATAATCGCGGAGGAAGCTTGTGGAATTATGGTAGTGCCTTGTTGGCCGAATCAACCGTGGTTCCCGATTTTTTATTCGTGTTTAATAGATAAACCGATTTATTTCAAGCCATCTGAGGATCTACTACGTTCTCCTTGTAGGTCGCAAAGACATCCGTTGGCAAGGGATCTACGTTTGATTGCCGGCAAACTATCAGGAAGGCGTTTATCAAGAAAGGACTTCCAATTCCAACGATAGATGTTTTCATTGCGTCTTTAGCTGACTCGTCAATTAGACAGTACGCAACGCCTTTAAAAGCTTGGTGCGAGTTTTGCGAAAATTCCCGGATTGATCCTTATCGGGCAAATAAAAACGACCTTCTGACCTTTTTATTGGAAAACCTTGAAGCTGGCGCGTCTTATGGGACTCTCAATTCGGCAAGATCGGCCGTGTCGCTCATTTCGGCAAACGGAATTGCGAAGGACACTGATCTTTCGAGATTTTTTAAAGGGATCTATCGCTTACGTCCGTGTAAGCCCAAGTACGATAGAATATGGGATCCGACAGTTGTACTGCACACATTGGCAAGTCACTGTACAGTACAGGATTCAAATCTTCAAAAGTGTTCCGAAAAACTGGTTACATTAATGGCGCTCGGTACAGCGCATAGAAAACAAACTTTAGCTCTGATTAATATTGATAATATTAAACGTACGAGTAACGGCTTTGAGATCGAGATTCCTGATTTGATAAAAACTTCTCGTCCAGGGCAATGTCAGCCTCTATTGTTAATACCGGTATTTACGTCAAAACCAGAGCTATGCATGGCATCGTTTTTAGAAAGATATTTGGTTTTGACAAAATCGTTAAGGAAAGATTGTAAAATTTTGTTCATCACAACGAGAAAACCGTTTAAAGCTGCAACGTCGCAGACGATAGGCAGATGGATACGATCCATTCTCAAGCTGAGTGGGATAGGAGAAGAGTACGGTCCTCACAGCACGAGGCATGCAGCAACGTCAACAGCCTTGGCAAAAGGCGTAGACTTGAATATAATTAAGTCAACTGCGGGTTGGTCTAAGGAGTCACAAGTTTTTGCAAAGTTCTATAATAGACCAATCGAAGCAGAAAGACAAAGCTTTGCAAGTGCAATATTGGATTAAAAAATATTTGAAAGTGTTATTGATTTGTACCAAAAGTTTCAGTTTTCTTTTGTTCATTAAAGGTGCATAAGTTCACGTGTTATTTTTATTACTCTGAACATCTACATATGTAATCTGGAGAACGAGACGAGGATATAATTGAACGATTAAACGAACTTACCTGTTGTGAAGTTCTATCGTAATTATATCCGATGTCTTGTTCGAGAGATTACACCCCACCCTTCAAAATCGGGGATCCCTCTTTATACCCACCCTATTGTGAAAAATTGCTGTGGTAAACTTTAAACATTATGAGGATGTTGGCAGGGAACAACGGAACGAGACCGAGGGTCCTGTTCACTTGTTTTTTTAACTTTAAATATTCGTGGTCATCTAGTGTGAAGTAGGCGGTACTACATATGTAATCTCTCGAACGAGACATCGGATATAATTACGATAGAACTTCACAACAGGTAAGTTCGTTTAATCGTTCAAATTTATTCAAAAAGAAAAAGCTTGTATCAAATCGTGGGATTAGTCCCTTTTCTACTTGCAAATATTTATTTGAGAATTATAGAATGTACGTGATAGGGAAATATAAAATCAAGGCTTTCGCGAAACGTGTACGTTGATAGCGATACTGCGACTGGAAAAAAACAAAACAATATAAACGAGTTAACGATTTACCATTAAATTTGTATCCGTAGCTCTTTCACGGACGAAACGTATCGTTACCGATAAGACTTATGGCTCCTGCGACGCAAAGTCACGACGATTAAAGGTTCTCGAAAAACATCTAAGCACGACGAAACCTTTCATATATTGCTTAATTCGCTGGTGGCTTTTCTAAAAGGCAATCCGTGGCCAAATACCTCGCAGAATCGTAATAAGAGAATTCATTCGGAAAGAAAAAGCTTGTATCAAATCGTGGGATTAGTCCTTTTTCTACTTGCAAATTCTTATTTGAGAATTATAGAATGTACGTGATGGGGAAATATAAAATCAAGGCTTTCGCGAAACGTGTACGTTGATAGCGATACTGCGACTGGAAAAAAACAAAACAATAAAAACGAGTTAACGATTTACCATTAAATTTGTATCCGTAGCTCTTTCACGGACGAAACGTATCGTTACCGATAAGACTATTGGTTCCTGCGACGGAAAGTCACGACGATTGAGGGTTCTCGAAAAACATCTAAGCACGACGAAACCTATCATATTTTGCTTGATTCGCTGGTGGCTTTTCTAAAAGGGAACCCGTGGCGAAATATCTCGCAGAATCGTAATGGAAGAATTTATTCGGAAGAGAAAAGCTTGTATCGAATCGTGGGATTAATCCTTTTTTTACTTGCAATTATCTATTTGAGAATTATAGAATTTACGTAATGGGGGAATATAAAATCAAGGCTTTCGCGAAACGTGTAAGTTAATAGCGATACTGCGACTGGGAAAAAACAAAACAATAAGAACGAGTTAACGACTTACTATTAAATTTGTATCCGTAGCTTTTTCACGAACGAAGCGTATCGTTACCGATAAGACTCTTGGTTCGTGCGACGGAAAGTCAAGATGATTGAGGGTTCTCGAAAAAAATCCAAGCACGACGAAACCTATCATATGTTGGTTGTTGCCCCTAAAAATTTTGAAAATCCAAAAAAAATTTCATTTGATCGCGTTATCAGTCTCAGATAAAAGATCAGCGAAAAATTAATCACATACGTAAATACGAAAAGAAAAAAAAAATTTTTTTTGTATCCCGTTATTAGTTTCAAAGAAATTGTTCACGAAAGAATTTTCAAATTATGATTTCTGTAACAAACTAAAGAACTACTTTACTGAATTGGACCAAAATCTAAACAGCTCTAAGTTTTAGCAAGACACATCGATTGCTCCATCGATCATTTTGATCGCGTCATTAGTTTTGGAGAAAACGTTAACGAAAAATTGATCACATACGTCCGAACGTACGAACGTACGTACGGACCCCGAAACGTGAATCTCTGACAAAAAACGATTTTCTATTTTCGGGGTCATTACAATAACTTCTTTATAATCGGGAAGTTAATTTTAAACGCACAAAACGAATCTCGAACGCAGAAAAACTTGTGTGAAAAATAGAGCGCAAAAGAACTTGTCTCATAAAAAGGATGAAATTTCAGCAAATTGAAAAATTTGAAAAAACTCCCGGCTGCGAGCGTTGTCTTGCATAATAAATTTCCTTATTGAAAAATTCATAAAGGATTGAATAATCCTCGGCATTATCTTAGTTTATTTTTAGTTTGAATTGATTAATTAAAAATTTTAAAAGAAAGAAATAATTTTAGATTTCGTCTGTTTATTTTAAGTTTGATTCATTACAAAAATTTCGAAATGATTAAACAGTTCTCGATATTATCTTAGTTTCTTAATAGTTTGAATTATAAAATTTTAAATTTCAAGGTGATACAATAATTCTCGATATCATCTTAGTTTACCAAGAGTTTGAATTTTGACCGTTTATGTTTATGAATTCTTCATGATTCTCATAAAGCCTTCGATTCAGTCGGGAGATATCATTAATTAAACCGTATGATGATATGAAATATGAATTTTCGGCGATACAGTAGAGGACGTCTACCGACTGAATCGGAGGCTTTATGAGAATCGTGAAGAATTCATAAACATGAAAGGTCATAATTCAAACTCTTGGTAAACTAAGATGATATCGAGAATTATATTATCTTTTTTAAATTTCTAATTTAATAATTTAAACTATTAAAAAACTAAGATAATATCGAGAACTGTTTAATCATCTAAAATTTGTGTAATAAATCAAACTATTAATTACATAAGACGATATCGAAAATTATTTCATCCTTTGAAAATGTTGAACCAATAAATTCGAACTATTAATAAACACAGATAATACCGAGAGTTATTTAATCCTTTTTGACATTTTCAATAAGGCAATTTATTAGGCAAGATAACGCTCGCAGCCGGGAGTTTTTTCAAATTTTTTTTATATTTAGTAGCCGTCCCATAAGATCGATAGCTCTGCTTGGCTCACGTACTCTGATAAGATATATTTTTCCGTAGTCCAATAAGTAAGTCATTCCTCGTAACAGTCATTCCAGTAATAAAAATTTCCGTACGCGTAAATAATCGACTGGGTATCCTCAGCTTTTCACAGTAGCGTTCAAACGTTCGATTGCTTCCACGCGGTGTCAGCATTGCTTTTGAAATGGTTGGCAAAACCGCGTGCCTGCTGGCGTTTCTGGCGGCGATCGCTGCAATTTCCTGCGACGACTCTCATCATCTGATCGTCGGAAGACGTGCTGATGGTGATAGTCTTGCTTGGCAGGGAACCGTTACCAAAAGTTCCAAGTGGCTGAAAAAAGTCACGCTGGAGCGTCATCTTGAGGTCGGCGAGGACCGGACGATCACACAAGTTAAAGTTCTGGACCAGAAGACCAATGGCAAGGGAGCGACTGCCAGTCTTCAAGGAGGTGGCCCGGGTGATAATTACGTCGATCTGCGCTTCAAAAGCATCAGAGGACACGGCATCAACTTTGATGTTCAGCTCTTCGCTATACCTTAAGCCATTGATTTTCACGATTGAATATCTATCGAAATCTTCCTTCGCCAATGACTATCGGCCAATGTATTAACAATTGTTGTCAATAAATGACTTCCTTGTGAATTCACTTGGACAAAGATTCTGTAAAAATAATTATATTCCTGATCCTGTACCTTAATGCTCGATTTCGTTCGGTATGCAGCGAAGTTTGATCGATCGGGCGTTGATTCGTTACGCTTTGATACAACGCCGAAATTCCTTTTCGAGTTAGTTAACGCAGTTTTTCCGGGCAGTCAACGAGAAACGAAATGAAAAATCTAAAATTCGAAACGCTACTTTTAATTCTTCGTTTAACAGTTTTGTTCGATCATTCGTTTATTCCTGTTCCAGTCTGTTACTAAATCAGAAAATTCCTAAACTAAGTTATTTACTATTACTAAACAAAACGGACGTAACTAAACTCGAAGAACATCCAAACACGGGGAAACCTATCATATATTGCTTGATTCGCTAGTGGCTTTTCTAAAAGGGAACGCGTGGCCAAATACCTCGCAGAATCGTAATAAGAGAATTTATTCGGAAGGGAAAAGCTTGTATCAAATCGTTGGATTAGTCCTTTTTCGACTTGCAAATATTTATTTAAGAATTGTACAATGTACGTAATGGGGAAATATTGAATCAAGGCTTTCGCGAAACGTTTAAGTTGATAGCGATACTGCGACTAGAAAAAAACGAAACAATGATAACGAGTTAACGATTTACCATTAAATTTGTATCCGTAGCTTTTTCACGGACGAAGCGTATCGTTACCGATAAGACTCTTGGTTCCTGCGACGGAAAGTCGAGACGATTGAGGGTTCTCGAAAGCATCTAAACGCGACGAAACCTATCATATATTGCTTGAATCGCTGGTGGCTTTTCTAAAAGGGAACCCGTGACGAAATACCTCACAGAATCGTAATAAGAGAATATATTCGGAAGAGAAAAGCTCGTATCGAATCGTGGGCTTAGTCCTTTTTCTACTTGCAAATATTTCCTTGAGAATTATAGAATGTACGTGATGGAGAAATATAAAATCAAGGCTTTCGCGAAACGTGTAAGTTGATATCGTCACTGCGACTGGAAAAAAACAAAACAATAAGAACGAGTTAACGATTTACCATTAAATTTGTATCCGTAGCTTTTTCACGGACGAAGCGTATCGTTACCGATAAGACTATTGGTTCCTGCGACGGAAAGTCAAGACGATTAAAGGTTCTCGAAAAACATCTAAGCACGACGAAACCTTTCATATATTGCTTGATTCGCTGGCGGCTTTTCTAGAAGGCAATCCGTGGCCAAATACCTCGCAGAATCGTAATAAGAGAATTTATTCAAAAAGAAAAAGCTTGTATCAAATCGTGGGATTAGTCCCTTTTCTACTTGCAAATATTTATTTGAGAATTATAGAATGTACGTGATAGGGAAATATAAAATCAAGGCTTTCGCGAAACGTGTACGTTGATAGCGATACTGCGACTGGAAAAAAACAAAACAATATAAACGAGTTAACGATTTACCATTAAATTTGTATCCGTAGCTCTTTCACGGACGAAACGTATCGTTACCGATAAGACTCATGGCTCCTGCGACGCAAAGTCACGACGATTAAAGGTTCTCGAAAAACATCTAAGCACGACGAAACCTTTCATATATTGCTTGATTCGCTGGTGGCTTTTCTAAAAGGCAATCCGTGGCCAAATACCTCGCAGAATCGTAATAAGAGAATTCATTCGGAAAGAAAAAGCTTGTATCAAATCGTGGGATTAGTCCTTTTTCTACTTGCAAATTCTTATTTGAGAATTATAGAATGTACGTGATGGGGAAATATAAAATCAAGGCTTTCGCGAAACGTGTACGTTGATAGCGATACTGCGACTGGAAAAAAACAAAACAATGAAAACGAGTTAACGATTTACCATTAAATTTGTATCCGTAGCTCTTTCACGGACGAAACGTATCGTTACCGATAAGACTATTGGTTCCTGCGACGGAAAGTCACGACGATTGAGGGTTCTCGAAAAACATCTAAGCACGACGAAACCTTTCATATATTGCTTTATTCGCTGGTGGCTTTTCTAAAAGGCAATCCGTGGCCAAATACCTCGCAGAATCGTAATAAGAGAATTTATTCGGAAAGAAAAAGCTTGTATCAAATCGTGGGATTAGTCCTTTTTCTACTTGCAAATTCTTATTCGAGAATTATAGAATGTACGTAATGGGGAAATATAAAATCAAGGCTTTCGCGAAACGTGTACGTTGATAGCGATACTGCGACTGGAAAAAAACACAACAATAAAAACGAGTTAACGATTTACCATTAAATTTGTATCCGTAGCTCTTTCACGGATGAAACGTATCGTTACCGATAAGACTCATGGCTCCTGCGACGCAAAGTCACGACGATTAAAGGTTCTCGAAAAACATCTAAGCACGACGAAACCTTTCATATATTGCTTGATTCGCTGGCGGCTTTTCTAGAAGGCAATCCGTGGCCAAATACCTCGCAGAATCGTAATAAGAGAATTTATTCAAAAAGAAAAAGCTTGTATCAAATCGTGGGATTAGTCCCTTTTCTACTTGCAAATATTTATTTGAGAATTATAGAATGTACGTGATAGGGAAATATAAAATCAAGGCTTTCGCGAAACGTGTACGTTGATAGCGATACTGCGACTGGAAAAAAACAAAACAATATAAACGAGTTAACGATTTACCATTAAATTTGTATCCGTAGCTCTTTCACGGACGAAACGTATCGTTACCGATAAGACTCATGGCTCCTGCGACGCAAAGTCACGACGATTAAAGGTTCTCGAAAAACATCTAAGCACGACGAAACCTTTCATATATTGCTTGATTCGCTGGTGGCTTTTCTAAAAGGCAATCCGTGGCCAAATACCTCGCAGAATCGTAATAAGAGAATTTATTCGGAAGAGAAAAGCTTGTATCGAATCGTGGGATTAATCTTTTTTCTACTTGCAATTATTTATTTGAGAATTATAGAATGTACGTGATTGGGAAAATATAAAATCAAGGCTTTTGCGAAACGTGTAAGTTGATATCGTCACTGCGACTGGAAAAAAACACAACAATAAAAACGAGTTAACGATTTACCATTAAATTTGTATCCGTAGCTTTTTCACGGACGAAGCGTATCGTTACCGATAAGACTATTGGTTCCTGCGACGCAAAGTCACGACGATTAAAGGTTCTCGAAAAACATCTAAGCACGACGAAACCTTTCATATATTGCTTGATTCGCTGGCGGCTTTTCTAGAAGGCAATCCGTGGCCAAATACCTCGCAGAATCGTAATAAGAGAATTTATTCAAAAAGCAAAAGCTTGTATCAAATCGTGGGATTAGTCCCTTTTCTACTTGCAAATTCTTATTTGAGAATTATAGAATGTACGTGATGGGGAAATATAAAATGAAGGCTTTCGCGAAACGTGTACGTTGATAGCGATACTGCGACTGGAAAAAAACAAAACAATAAAAACGAGTTAACGATTTACCATTAAATTTGTATCCGTAGCTCTTTCACGGACGAAACGTATCGTTACCGAGAAGACTCATGGCTCCTGCGACGCAAAGTCACGACGATTAAAGGTTCTCGAAAAACATCTGAGCACGACGAAACCTTTCATATATTGCTTGATTCGCTGGTGGCTTTTCTAAAAGGCAATCCGTGGCCAAATACCTCGCAGAATCGTAATAAGAGAATTTATTCGGAAAGAAAAAGCTTGTATCAAATCGTGGGATTAGTCCTTTTTCTACTTGCAAATTCTTATTCGAGAATTATAGAATGTACGTAATGGGGAAATATAAAATCAAGGCTTTCGCGAAACCTGTAAGTTGATAGCGATACTGCAACTGGAAAAAAACACAACAATAGAAACGAGTTAACGATTCACCATCAAATTTGTATCCGTAGCTCTTTCACGGACGAAACGTATCGTTACCGATAAGACTCATGGCTCTTGCGACGCAAAGTCACGACGATTAAAGGTTCTCGAAAAACATCTAAGCACGACGAAACCTATTATATATTGCTTGATTTGATGCTGGCTTTCCTAAAAGGGAACCCGTGGCAAAATACCTCGCAGAATCGTAATAAGAGAATTTATTCGGAAAGAAAAAGCTTGTATCAAATCGTGGGATTAGTCCTTTTTCTACTTGCAAATATTTATTTGAGAATTATAGAATGTACGTGATGGAGAAATATAAAATCAAGGCTTTCGCTAAACGTGTAAGTTGATATCGTCACTGCGACTGGAAAAAACACAACAATAAAAACGAGTTAACGATTTACCATTAAATTTGTATCCGTAGCTCTTTCACGGATGAAACGTATCGTTACCGATAAGACTCATGGCTTCTGCGACGCAAAGTCACGACGATTAAAGGTTCTCGAAAAACATCTGAGCACGACGAAACCTTTCATATATTGCTTGATTCGCTGGTGGCTTTTCTAAAAGGCAATCCGTGGCCAAATACCTCGCAGAATCATAATAAGAGAATTTATTCGGAAAGAAAAAGCTTGTATCAAATCGTGGGATTAGTCCTTTTTCTACTTGCAAATTCTTATTCGAGAATTATAGAATGTACGTAATGGGGAAATATAAAATCAAGGCTTTTGCGAAACGTGTAAGTTGATAGCGATACTGCAACTGGAAAAAAACACAACAATAGAAACGAGTTAACGATTCACCATCAAATTTGTATCCGTAGCTCTTTCACGGACGAAACGTATCGTTACCGATAAGACTCATGGCTCCTGCGACGCAAAGTCACGACGATTAAAGGTTCTCGAAAAACATCTAAGCACGACGAAACCTTTCATAAATTGCTTGATTCACTGGTGGTTTTTCTAAAAAGCAATCCGTGGCCAAATACCTCGAAGAATCGTAATAAGAGAATTTATTCGGAAGAGAAAAGCTTGTATCGAATCGTGGGATTAATCTTTTTTCTACTTGCAATTATTTATTTGAGAATTATAGAATGTACGTGATGGGAAAATATAAAATCAAGGCTTTTGCGAAACGTGTAAGTTGATATCGTCACTGCGACTGGAAAAAAACACAACAATAGAAACGAGTTAACGATTCACCATCAAATTTGTATCCGTAGCTCTTTCACGGATGAAACGTATCGTTACCGATAAGACTCATGGCTCCTGCGACGCAAAGTCACGACGATTAAAGGTTCTCGAAAATTATCTAAGCACGACGAAACCTTTCATAAATTGCTTGATTCACTGGTGGCTTTTCTAAAAAGCAATCCGTGGCCAAATACCTCGAAGAATCGTAATAAGAGAATTTATTCGGAAAGAAAAAGCTTGTATCAAATCGTGGGATTAGTCCTTTTTCTACTTGCAAATTCTCATTTGAGAATTATAGAATGTACGTGATGGAGAAATATAAAATCAAGGCTTTCGCTAAACGTGTAAGTTGATATCGTCACTGCGACTGGAAAAAACACAACAATAAAAACGAGTTAACGATTTACCATTAAATTTGTATCCGTAGCTCTTTCACGGACGAAACGTATCGTTACCGATAAGACTCATGGCTCCTGCGACGCAAAGTCACGACGATTAAAGGTTCTCGAAAATTATCTAAGCACGACGAAACCTTTCATAAATTGCTTGATTCACTGGTGGCTTTTCTAAAAAGCAATCCGTGGCCAAATACCTCGAAGAATCGTAATAAGAGAATTTATTCGGAAAGAAAAAGCTTGTATCAAATCGTGGGATTAGTCCTTTTTCTACTTGCAAATTCTCATTTGAGAATTATAGAATGTACGTGATGGAGAAATATAAAATCAAGGCTTTCGCTAAACGTGTAAGTTGATATCGTCACTGCGACTGGAAAAAACACAACAATAAAAACGAGTTAACGATTTACCATTAAATTTGTATCCGTAGCTCTTTCACGGACGAAACGTATCGTTACCGATAAGACTCATGGCTCCTGCGACGCAAAGTCACGACGATTAAAGGTTCTCGAAAAACATCTAAGCACGACGAAACCTTTCATAAATTGCTTGATTCACTGGTGGCTTTTCTAAAAAGCAATCCGTGGCCAAATACCTCGCAGAATCGTAATAAGAGAATTTATTTGGAAGAGAAAAGCTTGTATCAAATCGTCGGATTAGTCCCTTTTCTACTTGCAAATATTTATTTGAGAATTATAGAATGTACGTGATGGGAAAATATAAAATCAAGGCTTTTGCGAAACGTGTAAGTTGATATCGTCACTGCGACTGGAAAAAAACACAACAATAAAAACGAGTTAACGATTTACCATTAAATTTGTATCCGTAGCTTTTTCACGGACGAAGCGTATCGTTACCGATAAGACTATTGGTTCCTGCGACGCAAAGTCACAACGATTAAAGGTTCTCGAAAAACATCTAAGCACGACGAAACTCGTCACATATTGCTTTATTTGCTGGTGGCTTATCTAGATGGGAACCCGTGGCCAAATACCTCGCAGAATCGTAATCAGAGAATTTATCCGGAAGGCAAAAGCTTGTATCAAATCGTGGGATTAGTCCTTATTCTACTTGCAAATATTCATTTGAGAATTATAGAATGTACGTAATGGGAAAATATAAAATCAAGGCTTTTGCGAAACGTGTAAGTTGATATCGTCACTGCGACTGGAAAAAAACACAACAATAAAAACGAGTTAACGATTTACCATTAAATTTGTATCCGTAGCTTTTTCACGGACGAAGCGTATCGTTACCGATAAGACTATTGGTTCCTGCGACGCAAAGTCACGACGATTAAAGGTTCTCGAAAAACATCTAAGCACGCTGAAACCTTTCATATATTGCTTTATTCGCTAGTGGCTTTTCTAGAAGGGAACCCGTGACGAAATACCTCACAGAATCGTAATAAGAAAATTCATTCGGAAGAGAAAAGCTTGCATCAAATCGTGGGATTAATCCTTTTTCTACTTGCAATTATTTATTTAAGAATTATAGAATGTACGTGATGGAGAAATATAAAGTCAAGGCTTTTGCGAAACGTGTAAGTTGATAGCGATACTGCGACTGGAAAAAAACAAAACAATAAAAACAAGTTAACGATTTACCATCAAATTTGTATGCGTAGCTCTTTCACGGACGAAACGTATCGTTACCGATAAGACTCATGGCTCCTGCGACGCAAAGTCACGACGATTAAAGGTTCTCGAAAAACATCTAAGCACGACGAAACCTTTCATATATTGCTTGATTCGCTGGTGGCTTTTCTAAAAGGCAATCCGTGGCCAAATACCTCGCAGAATCGTAATAAGAGAATTTATTCGGAAGAGAAAAGCTTGTATCTATTTGAGAATTATAGAATGTACGTGATGGGGAAATATAAAATCAAGGCTTTCGCGAAACGTGTACGTTGATAGCGATACTGCGACTGGAAAAAAACACAACAATAAAGACGAGTTAACGATTTACCATTAAATTTGTATCCGTAGCTCTTTCACGGACGAAACGTATCGTTACCGATAAGACTCTTGGCTCCTGCGACGGAAAGTCACGACGATTGAAGGTTCTCGAAAACCATCTAAGCACGACGAAACTCGTCATATATTGCTTTATTTGCTGGTGGCTTATCTAGATGGGAACCCGTGGCCAAATACCTCGCAGAATCGTAATCAGAGAATTTATCCGGAAGGGAAAAGCTTGTATCAAATCGTGGGATTAGTCCTTATTTTACTTGCAAACATTTATTTGAGAATTATAGAATGTACGTAATGGGGAAATATAAAATCAAGGCTTCCGCGAAACGTGTAAGTTGATAGCGATACTGCGACTGGAAAAAAACACAACAATAAAGACGAGTTAACGATTTACCATTAAATTTGTATCCGTAGCTCTTTCACGGACGAAACGTATCGTTACCGATAAGACTCTTGGCTCCTGCGACGGAAAGTCACGACGATTGAAGGTTCTCGAAAACCATCTAAGCACGACGAAACTCGTCATATATTGCTTTATTTGCTGGTGGCTTATCTAGATGGGAACCCGTGGCCAAATACCTCACAGAATCGTAATAAGAGAATATATTCGGAAGAGAAAAGCTCGTATCGAATCGTGAGATTAATCCTTTTTCTACTTGCAATTATTTATTTGAGAATAATAGAATGTACGTGATGGGGAAATATAAAATCAAGGCTTTTGCGAAACGTGTAAGTTGATAGCAATACTGCGACTGGGAAAAAATAAAACAATAAAAACAAGTTAACGATTTACCATCAAATTTGTATGCGTAGCTCTTTCACGGACGAAACGTATCGTTACCGATAAGACTCATGGCTCCTGCGACGGAAAGTCACGACGATTAAAGGTTCTCGAAAAACATCTAAGCACGACGAAACCTTTCATATATTGCTTGATTCGCTGGTGGCTTTTCTAAAAGGCAATCCGTGGCCAAATACCTCGCAGAATCGTAATAAGAGAATTCATTCGGAAAGAAAAAGCTTGTATCAAATCGTGGGATTAGTCCTTTTTCTACTTGCAAATTCTTATTTGAGAATTATAGAATGTACGTGATGGAGAAATATAAAATCAAGGCTTTTGCGAAACGTGTAAGTTGATAGCAATACTGCGACTGGAAAAAAACAAAACAATAAAAACGAGTTAACGATTTACCATTAAATTTGTATCCGTAGCTTTTTCGCGGACGAAGCGTATCGTTACCGATAAGACTATTGGTTCCTGCGACGGAAAGTCAAGACGATTGAGGGTTCTCGAGAAACATCTAAGCACGACGAAACCTATCATATTTTGCTTGATTCGCTGGTGGCTTTTCTAAAAGGGAACCCGTGGCGAAATATCTCGCAGAATCGTAATGGAAGAATTTATTCGGAAGAGAAAAGCTTGTATCGAATCGTGGGATTAATCCTTTTTTTACTTGCAATTATCTATTTGAGAATTATAGAATTTACGTGATGGGGAAATATGAAATCAAGGCTTTCGCGAAACGTGTACGTTGATAGCGATACTGCGACTGGAAAAAAACAAAACAATAAAAACGAGTTAACGATTTACCATTAAATTTGTATCCGTAGCTCTTTCACGGACGAAACGTATCGTTACCGATAAGACTCATGGCTCCTGCGACGCAAAGTCACGACGATTAAAGGTTCTCGAAAAACATCTAAGCACGACGAAACCTTTCATATATTGCTTGATTCGCTGGCGGCTTTTCTAGAAGGCAATCCGTGGCCAAATACCTCGCAGAATCGTAATAAGAGAATTTATTCAAAAAGAAAAAGCTTGTATCAAATCGTGGGATTAGTCCCTTTTCTACTTGCAAATATTTATTTGAGAATTATAGAATGTACGTGATAGGGAAATATAAAATCAAGGCTTTCGCGAAACGTGTACGTTGATAGCGATACTGCGACTGGAAAAAAACAAAACAATATAAACGAGTTAACGATTTACCATTAAATTTGTATCCGTAGCTCTTTCACGGACGAAACGTATCGTTACCGATAAGACTCATGGCTCCTGCGACGCAAAGTCACGACGATTAAAGGTTCTCGAAAAACATCTAAGCACGACGAAACCTTTCATATATTGCTTGATTCGCTGGTGGCTTTTCTAAAAGGCAATCCGTGGCCAAATACCTCGCAGAATCGTAATAAGAGAATTCATTCGGAAAGAAAAAGCTTGTATCAAATCGTGGGATTAGTCCTTTTTCTACTTGCAAATTCTTATTTGAGAATTATAGAATGTACGTGATGGGGAAATATAAAATCAAGGCTTTCGCGAAACGTGTACGTTGATAGCGATACTGCGACTGGAAAAAAACAAAACAATGAAAACGAGTTAACGATTTACCATTAAATTTGTATCCGTAGCTCTTTCACGGACGAAACGTATCGTTACCGATAAGACTATTGGTTCCTGCGACGGAAAGTCACGACGATTGAGGGTTCTCGAAAAACATCTAAGCACGACGAAACCTTTCATATATTGCTTTATTCGCTGGTGGCTTTTCTAAAAGGCAATCCGTGGCCAAATACCTCGCAGAATCGTAATAAGAGAATTTATTCGGAAAGAAAAAGCTTGTATCAAATCGTGGGATTAGTCCTTTTTCTACTTGCAAATTCTTATTCGAGAATTATAGAATGTACGTAATGGGGAAATATAAAATCAAGGCTTTCGCGAAACGTGTACGTTGATAGCGATACTGCGACTGGAAAAAAACACAACAATAAAAACGAGTTAACGATTTACCATTAAATTTGTATCCGTAGCTCTTTCACGGATGAAACGTATCGTTACCGATAAGACTCATGGCTCCTGCGACGCAAAGTCACGACGATTAAAGGTTCTCGAAAAACATCTAAGCACGACGAAACCTTTCATATATTGCTTGATTCGCTGGCGGCTTTTCTAGAAGGCAATCCGTGGCCAAATACCTCGCAGAATCGTAATAAGAGAATTTATTCAAAAAGAAAAAGCTTGTATCAAATCGTGGGATTAGTCCCTTTTCTACTTGCAAATATTTATTTGAGAATTATAGAATGTACGTGATAGGGAAATATAAAATCAAGGCTTTCGCGAAACGTGTACGTTGATAGCGATACTGCGACTGGAAAAAAACAAAACAATATAAACGAGTTAACGATTTACCATTAAATTTGTATCCGTAGCTCTTTCACGGACGAAACGTATCGTTACCGATAAGACTCATGGCTCCTGCGACGCAAAGTCACGACGATTAAAGGTTCTCGAAAAACATCTAAGCACGACGAAACCTTTCATATATTGCTTGATTCGCTGGTGGCTTTTCTAAAAGGCAATCCGTGGCCAAATACCTCGCAGAATCGTAATAAGAGAATTTATTCGGAAGAGAAAAGCTTGTATCGAATCGTGGGATTAATCTTTTTTCTACTTGCAATTATTTATTTGAGAATTATAGAATGTACGTGATTGGGAAAATATAAAATCAAGGCTTTTGCGAAACGTGTAAGTTGATATCGTCACTGCGACTGGAAAAAAACACAACAATAAAAACGAGTTAACGATTTACCATTAAATTTGTATCCGTAGCTTTTTCACGGACGAAGCGTATCGTTACCGATAAGACTATTGGTTCCTGCGACGCAAAGTCACGACGATTAAAGGTTCTCGAAAAACATCTAAGCACGACGAAACCTTTCATATATTGCTTGATTCGCTGGCGGCTTTTCTAGAAGGCAATCCGTGGCCAAATACCTCGCAGAATCGTAATAAGAGAATTTATTCAAAAAGCAAAAGCTTGTATCAAATCGTGGGATTAGTCCCTTTTCTACTTGCAAATTCTTATTTGAGAATTATAGAATGTACGTGATGGGGAAATATAAAATCAAGGCTTTCGCGAAACGTGTACGTTGATAGCGATACTGCGACTGGAAAAAAACAAAACAATAAAAACGAGTTAACGATTTACCATTAAATTTGTATCCGTAGCTCTTTCACGGACGAAACGTATCGTTACCGAGAAGACTCATGGCTCCTGCGACGCAAAGTCACGACGATTAAAGGTTCTCGAAAAACATCTGAGCACGACGAAACCTTTCATATATTGCTTGATTCGCTGGTGGCTTTTCTAAAAGGCAATCCGTGGCCAAATACCTCGCAGAATCGTAATAAGAGAATTTATTCGGAAAGAAAAAGCTTGTATCAAATCGTGGGATTAGTCCTTTTTCTACTTGCAAATTCTTATTCGAGAATTATAGAATGTACGTAATGGGGAAATATAAAATCAAGGCTTTCGCGAAACCTGTAAGTTGATAGCGATACTGCAACTGGAAAAAAACAAAACAATAAAAACGAGTTAACGATTTACCATTAAATTTGTATCCGTAGCTCTTTCACGGACGAAACGTATCGTTACCGAGAAGACTCATGGCTCCTGCGACGCAAAGTCACGACGATTAAAGGTTCTCGAAAAACATCTGAGCACGACGAAACCTTTCATATATTGCTTGATTCGCTGGTGGCTTTTCTAAAAGGCAATCCGTGGCCAAATACCTCGCAGAATCGTAATAAGAGAATTTATTCGGAAAGAAAAAGCTTGTATCAAATCGTGGGATTAGTCCTTTTTCTACTTGCAAATTCTTATTCGAGAATTATAGAATGTACGTAATGGGGAAATATAAAATCAAGGCTTTCGCGAAACCTGTAAGTTGATAGCGATACTGCAACTGGAAAAAAACACAACAATAGAAACGAGTTAACGATTCACCATCAAATTTGTATCCGTAGCTCTTTCACGGACGAAACGTATCGTTACCGATAAGACTCATGGCTCCTGCGACGCAAAGTCACGACGATTAAAGGTTCTCGAAAAACATCTAAGCACGACGAAACCTATTATATATTGCTTGATTTGATGCTGGCTTTCCTAAAAGGGAACCCGTGGCAAAATACCTCGCAGAATCGTAATAAGAGAATTTATTCGGAAAGAAAAAGCTTGTATCAAATCGTGGGATTAGTCCTTTTTCTACTTGCAAATATTTATTTGAGAATTATAGAATGTACGTGATGGAGAAATATAAAATCAAGGCTTTCGCTAAACGTGTAAGTTGATATCGTCACTGCGACTGGAAAAAACACAACAATAAAAACGAGTTAACGATTTACCATTAAATTTGTATCCGTAGCTCTTTCACGGATGAAACGTATCGTTACCGATAAGACTCATGGCTTCTGCGACGCAAAGTCACGACGATTAAAGGTTCTCGAAAAACATCTGAGCACGACGAAACCTTTCATATATTGCTTGATTCGCTGGTGGCTTTTCTAAAAGGCAATCCGTGGCCAAATACCTCGCAGAATCATAATAAGAGAATTTATTCGGAAAGAAAAAGCTTGTATCAAATCGTGGGATTAGTCCTTTTTCTACTTGCAAATTCTTATTCGAGAATTATAGAATGTACGTAATGGGGAAATATAAAATCAAGGCTTTTGCGAAACGTGTAAGTTGATAGCGATACTGCAACTGGAAAAAAACACAACAATAGAAACGAGTTAACGATTCACCATCAAATTTGTATCCGTAGCTCTTTCACGGACGAAACGTATCGTTACCGATAAGACTCATGGCTCCTGCGACGCAAAGTCACGACGATTAAAGGTTCTCGAAAAACATCTAAGCACGACGAAACCTTTCATAAATTGCTTGATTCACTGGTGGTTTTTCTAAAAAGCAATCCGTGGCCAAATACCTCGAAGAATCGTAATAAGAGAATTTATTCGGAAGAGAAAAGCTTGTATCGAATCGTGGGATTAATCTTTTTTCTACTTGCAATTATTTATTTGAGAATTATAGAATGTACGTGATGGGAAAATATAAAATCAAGGCTTTTGCGAAACGTGTAAGTTGATATCGTCACTGCGACTGGAAAAAAACACAACAATAGAAACGAGTTAACGATTCACCATCAAATTTGTATCCGTAGCTCTTTCACGGATGAAACGTATCGTTACCGATAAGACTCATGGCTCCTGCGACGCAAAGTCACGACGATTAAAGGTTCTCGAAAATTATCTAAGCACGACGAAACCTTTCATAAATTGCTTGATTCACTGGTGGCTTTTCTAAAAAGCAATCCGTGGCCAAATACCTCGAAGAATCGTAATAAGAGAATTTATTCGGAAAGAAAAAGCTTGTATCAAATCGTGGGATTAGTCCTTTTTCTACTTGCAAATTCTCATTTGAGAATTATAGAATGTACGTGATGGAGAAATATAAAATCAAGGCTTTCGCTAAACGTGTAAGTTGATATCGTCACTGCGACTGGAAAAAACACAACAATAAAAACGAGTTAACGATTTACCATTAAATTTGTATCCGTAGCTCTTTCACGGACGAAACGTATCGTTACCGATAAGACTCATGGCTCCTGCGACGCAAAGTCACGACGATTAAAGGTTCTCGAAAAACATCTAAGCACGACGAAACCTATTATATATTGCTTGATTTGATGCTGGCTTTCCTAAAAGGGAACCCGTGGCAAAATACCTCGCAGAATCGTAATAAGAGAATTTATTCGGAAAGAAAAAGCTTGTATCAAATCGTGGGATTAGTCCTTTTTCTACTTGCAAATATTTATTTGAGAATTATAGAATGTACGTGATGGAGAAATATAAAATCAAGGCTTTCGCTAAACGTGTAAGTTGATATCGTCACTGCGACTGGAAAAAACACAACAATAAAAACGAGTTAACGATTTACCATTAAATTTGTATCCGTAGCTCTTTCACGGATGAAACGTATCGTTACCGATAAGACTCATGGCTTCTGCGACGCAAAGTCACGACGATTAAAGGTTCTCGAAAAACATCTGAGCACGACGAAACCTTTCATATATTGCTTGATTCGCTGGTGGCTTTTCTAAAAGGCAATCCGTGGCCAAATACCTCGCAGAATCATAATAAGAGAATTTATTCGGAAAGAAAAAGCTTGTATCAAATCGTGGGATTAGTCCTTTTTCTACTTGCAAATTCTTATTCGAGAATTATAGAATGTACGTAATGGGGAAATATAAAATCAAGGCTTTTGCGAAACGTGTAAGTTGATAGCGATACTGCAACTGGAAAAAAACACAACAATAGAAACGAGTTAACGATTCACCATCAAATTTGTATCCGTAGCTCTTTCACGGACGAAACGTATCGTTACCGATAAGACTCATGGCTCCTGCGACGCAAAGTCACGACGATTAAAGGTTCTCGAAAAACATCTAAGCACGACGAAACCTTTCATAAATTGCTTGATTCACTGGTGGTTTTTCTAAAAAGCAATCCGTGGCCAAATACCTCGAAGAATCGTAATAAGAGAATTTATTCGGAAGAGAAAAGCTTGTATCGAATCGTGGGATTAATCTTTTTTCTACTTGCAATTATTTATTTGAGAATTATAGAATGTACGTGATGGGAAAATATAAAATCAAGGCTTTTGCGAAACGTGTAAGTTGATATCGTCACTGCGACTGGAAAAAAACACAACAATAGAAACGAGTTAACGATTCACCATCAAATTTGTATCCGTAGCTCTTTCACGGATGAAACGTATCGTTACCGATAAGACTCATGGCTCCTGCGACGCAAAGTCACGACGATTAAAGGTTCTCGAAAATTATCTAAGCACGACGAAACCTTTCATAAATTGCTTGATTCACTGGTGGCTTTTCTAAAAAGCAATCCGTGGCCAAATACCTCGAAGAATCGTAATAAGAGAATTTATTCGGAAAGAAAAAGCTTGTATCAAATCGTGGGATTAGTCCTTTTTCTACTTGCAAATTCTCATTTGAGAATTATAGAATGTACGTGATGGAGAAATATAAAATCAAGGCTTTCGCTAAACGTGTAAGTTGATATCGTCACTGCGACTGGAAAAAACACAACAATAAAAACGAGTTAACGATTTACCATTAAATTTGTATCCGTAGCTCTTTCACGGACGAAACGTATCGTTACCGATAAGACTCATGGCTCCTGCGACGCAAAGTCACGACGATTAAAGGTTCTCGAAAATTATCTAAGCACGACGAAACCTTTCATAAATTGCTTGATTCACTGGTGGCTTTTCTAAAAAGCAATCCGTGGCCAAATACCTCGAAGAATCGTAATAAGAGAATTTATTCGGAAAGAAAAAGCTTGTATCAAATCGTGGGATTAGTCCTTTTTCTACTTGCAAATTCTCATTTGAGAATTATAGAATGTACGTGATGGAGAAATATAAAATCAAGGCTTTCGCTAAACGTGTAAGTTGATATCGTCACTGCGACTGGAAAAAACACAACAATAAAAACGAGTTAACGATTTACCATTAAATTTGTATCCGTAGCTCTTTCACGGACGAAACGTATCGTTACCGATAAGACTCATGGCTCCTGCGACGCAAAGTCACGACGATTAAAGGTTCTCGAAAAACATCTAAGCACGACGAAACCTTTCATAAATTGCTTGATTCACTGGTGGCTTTTCTAAAAAGCAATCCGTGGCCAAATACCTCGCAGAATCGTAATAAGAGAATTTATTTGGAAGAGAAAAGCTTGTATCAAATCGTCGGATTAGTCCCTTTTCTACTTGCAAATATTTATTTGAGAATTATAGAATGTACGTGATGGGAAAATATAAAATCAAGGCTTTTGCGAAACGTGTAAGTTGATATCGTCACTGCGACTGGAAAAAAACACAACAATAAAAACGAGTTAACGATTTACCATTAAATTTGTATCCGTAGCTTTTTCACGGACGAAGCGTATCGTTACCGATAAGACTATTGGTTCCTGCGACGCAAAGTCACGACGATTAAAGGTTCTCGAAAAACATCTAAGCACGACGAAACTCGTCACATATTGCTTTATTTGCTGGTGGCTTATCTAGATGGGAACCCGTGGCCAAATACCTCGCAGAATCGTAATCAGAGAATTTATCCGGAAGGCAAAAGCTTGTATCAAATCGTGGGATTAGTCCTTATTCTACTTGCAAATATTCATTTGAGAATTATAGAATGTACGTAATGGGAAAATATAAAATCAAGGCTTTTGCGAAACGTGTAAGTTGATATCGTCACTGCGACTGGAAAAAAACACAACAATAAAAACGAGTTAACGATTTACCATTAAATTTGTATCCGTAGCTTTTTCACGGACGAAGCGTATCGTTACCGATAAGACTATTGGTTCCTGCGACGCAAAGTCACGACGATTAAAGGTTCTCGAAAAACATCTAAGCACGCTGAAACCGTTCATATATTGCTTTATTCGCTAGTGGCTTTTCTAGAAGGGAACCCGTGACGAAATACCTCACAGAATCGTAATAAGAAAATTCATTCGGAAGAGAAAAGCTTGCATCAAATCGTGGGATTAATCCTTTTTCTACTTGCAATTATTTATTTAAGAATTATAGAATGTACGTGATGGAGAAATATAAAGTCAAGGCTTTTGCGAAACGTGTAAGTTGATAGCGATACTGCGACTGGAAAAAAACAAAACAATAAAGACGAGTTAACGATTTACCATTAAATTTGTATCCGTAGCTCTTTCACGGACGAAACGTATCGTTACCGATAAGACTCTTGGCTCCTGCGACGGAAAGTCACGACGATTGAAGGTTCTCGAAAACCATCTAAGCACGACGAAACTCGTCATATATTGCTTTATTTGCTGGTGGCTTATCTAGATGGGAACCCGTGGCCAAATACCTCGCAGAATCGTAATCAGAGAATTTATCCGGAAGGGAAAAGCTTGTATCAAATCGTGGGATTAGTCCTTATTTTACTTGCAAACATTTATTTGAGAATTATAGAATGTACGTAATGGGGAAATATAAAATCAAGGCTTCCGCGAAACGTGTAAGTTGATAGCGATACTGCGACTGGAAAAAAACACAACAATAAAGACGAGTTAACGATTTACCATTAAATTTGTATCCGTAGCTCTTTCACGGACGAAACGTATCGTTACCGATAAGACTCTTGGCTCCTGCGACGGAAAGTCACGACGATTGAAGGTTCTCGAAAACCATCTAAGCACGACGAAACTCGTCATATATTGCTTTATTTGCTGGTGGCTTATCTAGATGGGAACCCGTGGCCAAATACCTCACAGAATCGTAATAAGAGAATATATTCGGAAGAGAAAAGCTCGTATCGAATCGTGAGATTAATCCTTTTTCTACTTGCAATTATTTATTTGAGAATAATAGAATGTACGTGATGGGGAAATATAAAATCAAGGCTTTTGCGAAACGTGTAAGTTGATATCGTCACTGCGACTGGAAAAAAACACAACAATAAAAACGAGTTAACGATTTACCATTAAATTTGTATCCGTAGCTTTTTCACGGACGAAGCGTATCGTTACCGATAAGACTATTGGTTCCTGCGACGCAAAGTCACGACGATTAAAGGTTCTCGAAAAACATCTAAGCACGCTGAAACCGTTCATATATTGCTTTATTCGCTAGTGGCTTTTCTAGAAGGGAACCCGTGACGAAATACCTCACAGAATCGTAATAAGAAAATTCATTCGGAAGAGAAAAGCTTGCATCAAATCGTGGGATTAATCCTTTTTCTACTTGCAATTATTTATTTAAGAATTATAGAATGTACGTGATGGAGAAATATAAAGTCAAGGCTTTTGCGAAACGTGTAAGTTGATAGCGATACTGCGACTGGAAAAAAACAAAACAATAAAGACGAGTTAACGATTTACCATTAAATTTGTATCCGTAGCTCTTTCACGGACGAAACGTATCGTTACCGATAAGACTCTTGGCTCCTGCGACGGAAAGTCACGACGATTGAAGGTTCTCGAAAACCATCTAAGCACGACGAAACTCGTCATATATTGCTTTATTTGCTGGTGGCTTATCTAGATGGGAACCCGTGGCCAAATACCTCGCAGAATCGTAATCAGAGAATTTATCCGGAAGGGAAAAGCTTGTATCAAATCGTGGGATTAGTCCTTATTTTACTTGCAAACATTTATTTGAGAATTATAGAATGTACGTAATGGGGAAATATAAAATCAAGGCTTCCGCGAAACGTGTAAGTTGATAGCGATACTGCGACTGGAAAAAAACACAACAATAAAGACGAGTTAACGATTTACCATTAAATTTGTATCCGTAGCTCTTTCACGGACGAAACGTATCGTTACCGATAAGACTCTTGGCTCCTGCGACGGAAAGTCACGACGATTGAAGGTTCTCGAAAACCATCTAAGCACGACGAAACTCGTCATATATTGCTTTATTTGCTGGTGGCTTATCTAGATGGGAACCCGTGGCCAAATACCTCACAGAATCGTAATAAGAGAATATATTCGGAAGAGAAAAGCTCGTATCGAATCGTGAGATTAATCCTTTTTCTACTTGCAATTATTTATTTGAGAATAATAGAATGTACGTGATGGGGAAATATAAAATCAAGGCTTTTGCGAAACGTGTAAGTTGATAGCAATACTGCGACTGGGAAAAAATAAAACAATAAAAACAAGTTAACGATTTACCATCAAATTTGTATGCGTAGCTCTTTCACGGACGAAACGTATCGTTACCGATAAGACTCATGGCTCCTGCGACGGAAAGTCACGACGATTAAAGGTTCTCGAAAAACATCTAAGCACGACGAAACCTTTCATATATTGCTTGATTCGCTGGTGGCTTTTCTAAAAGGCAATCCGTGGCCAAATACCTCGCAGAATCGTAATAAGAGAATTCATTCGGAAAGAAAAAGCTTGTATCAAATCGTGGGATTAGTCCTTTTTCTACTTGCAAATTCTTATTTGAGAATTATAGAATGTACGTGATGGAGAAATATAAAATCAAGGCTTTTGCGAAACGTGTAAGTTGATAGCAATACTGCGACTGGAAAAAAACAAAACAATAAAAACGAGTTAACGATTTACCATTAAATTTGTATCCGTAGCTCTTTCACGGACGAAACGTATCGTTACCGATAAGACTCTTGGCTCCTGCGACGGAAAGTCACGACGATTGAAGGTTCTCGAAAACCATCTAAGCACGACGAAACTCGTCATATATTGCTTTATTTGCTGGTGGCTTATCTAGATGGGAACCCGTGGCCAAATACCTCGCAGAATCGTAATCAGAGAATTTATCCGGAAGGGAAAAGCTTGTATCAAATCGTGGGATTAGTCCTTATTTTACTTGCAAACATTTATTTGAGAATTATAGAATGTACGTAATGGGGAAATATAAAATCAAGGCTTCCGCGAAACGTGTAAGTTGATAGCGATACTGCGACTGGAAAAAAACACAACAATAAAGACGAGTTAACGATTTACCATTAAATTTGTATCCGTAGCTCTTTCACGGACGAAACGTATCGTTACCGATAAGACTCTTGGCTCCTGCGACGGAAAGTCACGACGATTGAAGGTTCTCGAAAACCATCTAAGCACGACGAAACTCGTCATATATTGCTTTATTTGCTGGTGGCTTATCTAGATGGGAACCCGTGGCCAAATACCTCACAGAATCGTAATAAGAGAATATATTCGGAAGAGAAAAGCTCGTATCGAATCGTGAGATTAATCCTTTTTCTACTTGCAATTATTTATTTGAGAATAATAGAATGTACGTGATGGGGAAATATAAAATCAAGGCTTTTGCGAAACGTGTAAGTTGATATCGTCACTGCGACTGGAAAAAAACACAACAATAAAAACGAGTTAACGATTTACCATTAAATTTGTATCCGTAGCTTTTTCACGGACGAAGCGTATCGTTACCGATAAGACTATTGGTTCCTGCGACGCAAAGTCACGACGATTAAAGGTTCTCGAAAAACATCTAAGCACGCTGAAACCGTTCATATATTGCTTTATTCGCTAGTGGCTTTTCTAGAAGGGAACCCGTGACGAAATACCTCACAGAATCGTAATAAGAAAATTCATTCGGAAGAGAAAAGCTTGCATCAAATCGTGGGATTAATCCTTTTTCTACTTGCAATTATTTATTTAAGAATTATAGAATGTACGTGATGGAGAAATATAAAGTCAAGGCTTTTGCGAAACGTGTAAGTTGATAGCGATACTGCGACTGGAAAAAAACAAAACAATAAAGACGAGTTAACGATTTACCATTAAATTTGTATCCGTAGCTCTTTCACGGACGAAACGTATCGTTACCGATAAGACTCTTGGCTCCTGCGACGGAAAGTCACGACGATTGAAGGTTCTCGAAAACCATCTAAGCACGACGAAACTCGTCATATATTGCTTTATTTGCTGGTGGCTTATCTAGATGGGAACCCGTGGCCAAATACCTCGCAGAATCGTAATCAGAGAATTTATCCGGAAGGGAAAAGCTTGTATCAAATCGTGGGATTAGTCCTTATTTTACTTGCAAACATTTATTTGAGAATTATAGAATGTACGTAATGGGGAAATATAAAATCAAGGCTTCCGCGAAACGTGTAAGTTGATAGCGATACTGCGACTGGAAAAAAACACAACAATAAAGACGAGTTAACGATTTACCATTAAATTTGTATCCGTAGCTCTTTCACGGACGAAACGTATCGTTACCGATAAGACTCTTGGCTCCTGCGACGGAAAGTCACGACGATTGAAGGTTCTCGAAAACCATCTAAGCACGACGAAACTCGTCATATATTGCTTTATTTGCTGGTGGCTTATCTAGATGGGAACCCGTGGCCAAATACCTCACAGAATCGTAATAAGAGAATATATTCGGAAGAGAAAAGCTCGTATCGAATCGTGAGATTAATCCTTTTTCTACTTGCAATTATTTATTTGAGAATAATAGAATGTACGTGATGGGGAAATATAAAATCAAGGCTTTTGCGAAACGTGTAAGTTGATAGCAATACTGCGACTGGGAAAAAATAAAACAATAAAAACAAGTTAACGATTTACCATCAAATTTGTATGCGTAGCTCTTTCACGGACGAAACGTATCGTTACCGATAAGACTCATGGCTCCTGCGACGGAAAGTCACGACGATTAAAGGTTCTCGAAAAACATCTAAGCACGACGAAACCTTTCATATATTGCTTGATTCGCTGGTGGCTTTTCTAAAAGGCAATCCGTGGCCAAATACCTCGCAGAATCGTAATAAGAGAATTCATTCGGAAAGAAAAAGCTTGTATCAAATCGTGGGATTAGTCCTTTTTCTACTTGCAAATTCTTATTTGAGAATTATAGAATGTACGTGATGGAGAAATATAAAATCAAGGCTTTTGCGAAACGTGTAAGTTGATAGCAATACTGCGACTGGAAAAAAACAAAACAATAAAAACGAGTTAACGATTTACCATTAAATTTGTATCCGTAGCTTTTTCGCGGACGAAGCGTATCGTTACCGATAAGACTATTGGTTCCTGCGACGGAAAGTCAAGACGATTGAGGGTTCTCGAAAAACATCTAAGCACGACGAAACCTATCATATTTTGCTTGATTCGCTGGTGGCTTTTCTAAAAGGGAACCCGTGGCGAAATATCTCGCAGAATCGTAATGGAAGAATTTATTCGGAAGAGAAAAGCTTGTATCGAATCGTGGGATTAATCCTTTTTTTACTTGCAATTATCTATTTGAGAATTATAGAATTTACGTAATGGGGGAATATAAAATCAAGGCTTTCGCGAAACGTGTAAGTTAATAGCGATACTGCGACTGGGAAAAAACAAAACAATAAGAACGAGTTAACGACTTACTATTAAATTTGTATCCGTAGCTTTTTCACGAACGAAGCGTATCGTTACCGATAAGACTCTTGGTTCGTGCGACGGAAAGTCAAGATGATTGAGGGTTCTCGAAAAAAATCCAAGCACGACGAAACCTATCATATGTTGGTTGTTGCCCCTAAAAATTTTGAAAATCCAAAAAAAATTTCATTTGATCGCGTTATCAGTCTCAGATAAAAGATCAGCGAAAAATCAATCACATACGTAAATACGAAAAAAAAAAAAAAATTTTTTTTGTATCCCGTTATTAGTTTCAAAGAAATTGTTCACGAAAGAATTTTCAAATTATGATTTCTGTAACAAACTAAAGAACTACTTTATTGAATTGGACCAAAATCTAAACAGCTCTAAGTTTTAGCAAGACACATCGATTGCTCCATCGATCATTTTGATCGCGTCATTAGTTTTGGAGAAAACGTTAACGAAAAATTGATCACATACGTCCGAACGTACGAACGTACGTACGGACCCCGAAACGTGAATCTCTGACAAAAAACGATTTTCTATTTTCGGGGTCATTACAATAACTTCTTTATAATCGGGAAGTTAATTTTAAACGCACAAAAGGAATCTCGAACGCAGAAAAACTTGTGTGAAAAATAGAGCGCAAAAGAACTTGTCTCATAAAAAGGATGAAATTTCAGCAAATTGAAAAATTTGAAAAAACTCCCGGCTGCGAGCGTTGTCTTGCATAATAAATTTCCTTATTGAAAAATTCATAAAGGATTGAATAATCCTCGGCATTATCTTAGTTTATTTTTAGTTTGAATTGATTAATTACAAATTTTAAAAGAAAGAAATAATTTTAGATTTCGTCTGTTTATTTTAAGTTTGATTCATTACAAAAATTTCGAAATGATTAAACAGTTCTCGATATTATCTTAGTTTCTTAATAGTTTGAATTATAAAATTTTAAATTTCAAGGTGATACAATAATTCTCGATATCATCTTAGTTTACCAAGAGTTTGAATTTTGACCGTTTATGTTTATGAATTCTTCATGATTCTCATAAAGCCTTCGATTCAGTCGGGAGATATCATTAATCAAACCGTATGATGATATGAAATATGAATTTTTGGCGATTCAGTAGAGGACGTCTACCGACTGAATCGGAGGCTTTATGAGAATCGTGAAGAATTCATAAACATGAAAGGTCATAATTTAAACCCTTGGTAAACTAAAATGATATCGAGAATTATATTATCCTTTTTAAATTTCTTATTTAATAATTTAAACTATTAAAAAACTAAGATAATATCGAGAACTGTTTAATCATTTAAAATTTTTGTAATAAATCAAGCTATTAATTACATAAGACGATATCGAAAATTATTTCATGCGTTGAAAATGTTGAACTAATAAATTCGAACTATTAATAAACACAGATAATACCGAGAATTATTTAATCCTTTTTGGATTTTTCAATAAGGTAATTTATTAGGCAAGATAACGCTCGCAGCCGGGTGTGTTTTCAAATTTTTTTTATATTTAGTAGCCGTGTCATAAGATCGATAGCTCTGCTTGGCTCACGTACTCTGATAAGATATATTTTTCCGTAGTCCAATAAGTAAGTCATTCCCCGTAACAGTCATTCCAGTAATAAAAATTTCCGTACGCGTATATAATCGACTGGGTGTCCTCAGCTTTTCACAGTAGCGTTCAAACGTTCGATTGCTTCCACGCGGTGTCAGTATTGCTTTTAAAATGGTTGGCAAAACCGCGTGCCTGCTGGCGTTTCTGGCGGCGATCGCTGCAATTTCCTGCGACGACTCTCAGCAACTGATCGTCGGAAAACGTGTTCCTGGTGATAGTCTTGCTTGGCAGGGAACCGTTACCAAAGATTCCAAGTGGCTGAGAAAAGTCACGCTGGAGCGTCATCTTGAGGTCGGCAAGAACCGGAACATCACACAAGTTAAAGCTCGTAACCAGAAGGACAATGACAACGGAGCGACTGTCAGTCTTCAAGGAGGTGGCCTGGGTGCCAATTACGTCGATCTGCGCTTCAATAGCACCAGAGGACACAGCATCAACTTTAATGTTCAGCTCTTCGCTATACCTTAAGCCATTGACTTTCACTATTGAACGTCTATCGAAGTCTTGCTTCGCAAATGACTATCGGCCAATGTATTAACAATTGTTGTCAATAAATGTCTTCCTTGTGAATTCACTTCAACAAAAATTCTGTAAAAATAATTATATTCCTGATCCTGTACCTTAATGCTCGATTTCGTTCGGTATGCAGCGAAGTTTGACCAATCGGGCGTTGATTTGTTACGCTTTGATACAACGCCGGAATTCTTTTTCGAGTTAGTAAATGCAGGTTTTCAGAGCAGTCAACGAGAAACGAAATGACAAATCTGAAATTCGAAACGCTACTTTCAATTCGTCGTTTGACAGTTTCTTTCGATCATTCGTTCATTCCGGTTTGAGTCTGTTACTTAATCCGAAAATTCCTAAACTTAGTTATTTACTATTACTAAACAAAATAGACGTAACTAAACTCGAAGAACATCCAAACACGGGGAAACCTATCATATATTGCTTGATTCGCTAGTGGCTTTTCTAAAAAGGAACCCGTGGCAAAATACCTCGCAGAATCGTAATAAGAGAATTTATTCGGAAGGGAAAATCTTGTATCGAATCGTGGGATTAATCCTTTTTCTATCCGCAATTATTTATTTGAGAATTATAGAATGTACGTGATGGAGAAATATAAAATCAAGGTTTTCGCGGCACGTGTAAGTTAATATCGTCACTGCGACTGGGAAAAACCAAAACAATAAAAACGAGTTCACGATTTACCATTAAATTTGTATCCGTAGCTTTTTCACCGGCGAAACGTATCGTTACCGATAAGACTCTTGGTTCCTGCGACGGAAAGTCACAACGATTGGCGATTCTCGGAAAACATCTGAACGCGACGAAACCTATCATATTTTGCTTGATTCGCTGGTGGCTTTTCTACAAGGGAACCCGTGGCGAAATACCCCGCAGAATCGCAATAATAGAATTTATTCGGGAGAGAAAAGCTCGTACCGAATCGTGGGATTAACCCTTTTTCTACTCGCAATTATTTGTTTGAGAATTATAGAATGTACGTAATGGGGAAATATAAAATCAAGGCTTTCGCGAAACGTGTAAATTGATATCGTCACTCCGACTGGAAAAAAACACAACAATAAAAACGAGTTAACGATTTACCATTAAATTTGTATCCGTAGCTTTTTCACGGACGAAGCGTATCGTTACAAATACGACTCTTGGTTCCTGCGACGGAAAGTCACGACGATTGAGGGATCTGGAAAGCATCTAAACGCAACGAAACCTATCATATTTTGCTTGATTCGCTGCTGGCTTTTCTAAAAGGGAACCCGTGGCGAAATACCTCGCAGAATCGTAATTGAAGAATTTATTCGGAAAGGAAAAGCTTGTATCGAATATTGGGATTAATCCTTTTTCTACTCGCAATTATTTATTCGAGAATTATAGAATCTACGTGATGGGGAAATATAAAATCAAGGCTTTCGCGAAACGTGTAAGTTAATATCGTCACTGCGACTGGAAAAAAATAAAACAATAAAAACGAGTTAACGATTTACCATTAAATTTGTATCCGTAACTATTTCACGGACGAAGCGTATGGTTACAAATACGACTCTTGGTTCCTGCGACGGAAAGTCACGACGATTGAGGGATCTCGAAAGCCTCTAAACGCGACGAAACCTATCATCTATTGCTTGATTCGCTGGTGGCTTTCTTAGAAGGGAACCCGTGACGAAATACCTCGCAGAATCGTAATAAGAAAATTGATTTGGAAGAGAAAAGCTCGTATCGAATCGTGAGATTAATCCTTTTTCTATTTGCAAATATTTATTCGAGAATTTCAGAATGTACGTGATGGAGAATCAAGAAACCAAGGCTTTCACGAAACGTGTAAGTTGATACCGTCACTGCGACTGGAACAAAACAAAACAATAAAAACGAGTTAACGATTTACCATTAAGTTTGTATGCGTAGCTTTTTCACAAACGAAACGTATCGTTACCGATAAGAGGTCCGGTTCCTGCGACGGAGAGTGGCGACGATTGAAGGTTCTTGAAAAACATCTAAACACGACGAAACCTATCATAGATTGCTTGATTTGCTGGTGGCTTTTCTAGAGGGAAAACCGCGATGAAAAACCTCGCAGAATCGTAATAAAAGACCTTATTGGGAAGAGAAAAGCTCGTCGCAAATCGTGGGATTGATCCTTTTTCTACTTGCAATTATTTATTTGAGAATAATAGAATGTTCGTGATGGGGAAATATAAAATCAAGGCTTTTGCGAAACGTGTAAGTTGATAGCGATACTGCAACTGGAAAAAAACAAAACAATAAAAACGAGTTGACAATTTACCATTCAATTTGTATGCGTAGCTTTTTCACGGACGAAACGTATCGTTACCGATAAGACTCTTTGTTCCTGCGACGGAAAGTCACGACGATTGAGGGTTCTCGGAAAACATCCAAACACGACGAAACCTATTATATATTGATTGATTGGCTGGTGGCTTTTCTAAAACGGAACCCGTCGCGAATTACATCGCAGAATCGTAATAAGAGAATTTATTCGGAAGAGAAAAGCTTGTATCGAATCGTGGGATTAATCCTCTTTCTACTTGCAAATATTTATTTGAGCATTCTAGAATTTGCGTGATGGGGAGACATAAAATCGAGGCTTTCGCGAAACGTGTAAGTTGATATCGTCACTGCGACTTGAAAAAAACAAAACAATAAAAACGGGTTAACGATTTACCATTTGTAATGAAAACTTTTATTTTATTTAATCGTTTCTCTCTCGTGTAGATTCGAGATGAGGATATATTCAATGTTCTCAATTTTACATTCAATATTAATTGTATTTTACACGTATGGCTATTATTTTATTTCCAATAATGCTTTTGAGCACAACGGTAAATACGAGTCAATTTAATACATATATCGTTAATTCATACATCTTTATACGATATTAACGGAGAATACGAGTCAATTTAGTACATATATCTTGAATCCATATATCTTTATACGATATTAACGGTAAATACGAGTCAATTTAATACAGATAAATATAGTTTTCAATATTCAACTGCGAAATATTATAAAGACGAGTTGGATATAACGAAATGTGCTGTGGGTATATTTCAGCGTACTTATCTGTAAGTTTGTATAACGATTTCGCCGTTACGGGGGACCACGCGGTCCGTAAACAAAGTATAACGATATAATCAAAGACCGGGAGCACGTCTGCTCCGCTCGACGGTCAAAATCCAATGATCTGAGTTTTCGGCAAATGCCCAGTCGTACACGCTTCGGACGGTTCTCGGTAGTATTCGGTAAATTTCGGAATATTGGGATTGATATCCCCCACATCGATCTCCGTCGTCGATACGAGCTGGGGGCAACGATCGCGAATTCAAATATGTGAATTCTACACATTTAATTCGTATGCGTAGCTTTTTCACGAATGAAACGTATCGTTACCGATAAGACTCTTGGTTCCTTCGACGGAAAGTCACGACGATTGAGGGTTCTCGAAAAATATCCAAACACGACGAAACCTATTATATATTGATGGATTTGCTGGTGGCTTTTCTAGAAGGGAACCCGTGATGAAATACCTCGCAGAATCGTCATAAGAGAATTTATTCGGAAGAGAAACGCTCGTATCGAATCGTGAAATTAATTCTTTTTCTATTTGCAAATATTTATTCGAGAATTATAGAATGCACGTGACTGGGAAATATAAACCAAGGCTTTCGCAAAACGTGTAAGTTGATATTGTCACTTCGACTGGAACGAAACAAAACAATAAGAACGAGTTAACGATTTACCATTTAATTTGTATGCGTAGCTTTTTCACGAACGAAATGTATCGGTACCGATAAGACACTTGGTTCCTGCGACGGAAAGTCACAACGATTGAGGGTTCTCGAAAAACATCCAAGCACGACAAAACCTTTTATATATTGCTTTATTCGCTGGTGGCTTTCCTAGAAGGGAACCCGTGGCCAAATACCTCGCAGAATCTTAATCAGAGAATTTATTCGGAAGAGAAAAGCTCGTATGGAATCGTGGGATTGATCCTTCTTCTACTTGCAAATATTTATTCGAGAATTATAGAATGTACGTGATGGGGAAATATAAAATCGAGGCTTCCGCGAAACGTGTAAGTTGATACTCTTACTGCGACTAAAAAAAACAAAACAATAAAAACGAGTTGATAATTTACCATTAAATTCGTATGCGTAGCTTTTACACGGACGAAGCGTATCGTTACCGATAAGACTATTGGTTCTTGCGACGGAAAGTTACGACGATTGAGGGTTCTCAAAAATCATGTAAACGCGACGAAACCTATCATCTATGGCTTGATTCGCTGGTGGCTTTTCTAGAAGGGAACCCGTGACGAAATACCTCGCAGAATCGTAATAAGAGAATTTATTCGGAAGAGAAAAGCTCGTATCGAATCGTGAAATTAATCTTTCTCTATTTGCAAATATTTATTCGAGAGTTATAGAATGTACGTGATGCGGGAAAATAAAATCGAGGCTCTCGCGAAACGTGTAAGTTGATATTGTCATTGTCCTAAAAGGGAACCCGTGACGAAGTACCTCGCAGAATCGTAATAAGAAAATGTATTCGGAAGAGAAAAGCTCGTATCGAATCATGAGATCAATCCTTTTTCTATTTGTAAATATTTATTCGAAAATTATAGAATGTACGTGATGGGGAAATATAAAATCGAGGCTTCCGCGAAACGTGTAAGTTGATACTCTTACTGCGACTAAAAAAAAACAAAACAATAAAAACGAGTTGATAATTTACCATTAAATTCGTATGCGTAGCTTTTACACGGACGAAGCGTATCGTTACAAATACGACTCTTGGTTCCTGTGACGGAAAGTCACAACGAGTGAGGGTTCTCGAAAAACATCGAAACACGACAAAACCTATCATCTATTGCCTGATTCGCTTGTGGCTTTTCTAGAAGAAAACCTGTGACGAAATACCTTGCAGAATCGTAATAAGAGAATTTATTCGGAAGAGAAAAGCTCGTTTCGAATCATGAGATTAATCATTTTTCTTTTTGTAAATATTTATTCGAAAATTATAGAATGTACGTGATCGGGAAATATAAAATCGAGGCTTCCGCGAAACGTGTAAGTTGATACTGTCACTACGACTAAAAAAAACAAAACAATAAAAACGAGTTTACAATTAAACGATTAAACGAACTTACCTTTTTTTTTTTTAAATAACGACTTATCACTTACAGTTTTCAAATCGCTTTGGCGAAACTACCTCGCTCTGCTCCTATTTCTCTATCGTTAAATCTTGCGAAGGTTTGTTTATTGACCCCACCAGCCGTTTTTTTAATCGTGTCGATACTAACTCCGCTTCTCTTTGCAGCTGAAGCTGATCCATGTCTTGTACTCTAGGCCGAAAAAATAGACGTGTCTATTCCACTTTTTTGCAGCGTATTCTTAATCCACCGACTTAAGGTCTGTGATGAAACTGCCTTGTGAGGTTTTTTCCAAGAGACGAACAAGGCGTTTTCCTCTTCCTCAATGGATTCCGTCTTCTTGATATACTGTTCAACTGCTGAAGCAGCACAGACCGCTGGATTGTCTTGAAAAATTGGCAAAATTAATGTTGGCTGTATATGATTGTGTTTTGATGTTTTTAATCGCGCCGGAATCTTTATTTCCATTCTTTCGCCAATTTTCTTGCAATTTCTCCTATCGATTGCTGCTAGCGTTTGTATCCTGTGACCTGTAGCGAGCGCCAAAAGCGTGACTGTTTTTTGTGAAAGTATTTCTAACGACATATCATCGTATGGAAACCATTTCCTTATGAAATCTAATAGGATTTTCGGATCCCAAATTCTGTCGTATTTTGGCTCCGCTGGGCGTAATTTGGATACGCCTTTACAAAACCGCTTTATCAATGGATTTATGCCGATCTCTGGTCCTAGAATTAATGCGATGGCTGAACGCGCTGTTCTGCTCCAATCAATGGTAAAGGCGTTAATAGCTCGCGCGTTTGGGTCTCTTTTCCACGAAACATACTCTTTACATTTTGTGTTGATTCTACTTGCAAATAAGTCGATACCTAATTTACCAAATGTATGACAGATCTCCTTAAAAGCTGCTTTTGAGATCTCGAATTCAGTCTCTGGTTCGAGTTTTCTCGATTCGTAATCCGCGATGGTATTTTCTTCCGACTTCATATATGACGCAAAATCCCACAGATTTCTTTTCTCACACCATTGCAGTAGTAGGGTAAAGACAGTTTCAGGCCACTTACCACGGTGACCTGCCTTACGACGGTCGGTAAGGAAGATTTCTCTTTGACCGACGGTGGGGTTGCGGCTGATCCTTCTTTTACCGGCGGTGGATCCCTTTTTTACCGATGGTGGGTGACACCATCTTTTACCGACAGTGCCGGTTCCAACAGGGCCTTGAAGATTGATCGTAAGGGTAGTAAGGTCAGTTTCAAGCAGCTTGAACGTTCGAATGGTGAGCGTTCTGCTTTACCGATCGAACGTTGAACGTTCGTACGATGAGCGTTCTACTTTACTGACAGCAGCCTCTTACCTATCAGATAGATGGCGTTATCTGCCAAGTCTCGCTGCCAATCCGGTAGATGGCGTTGTCTGCTATAGTCAATCGATTAACCCACTGCTCGATCCCAATCCATACCCGCTCAATACTCGCTGACTACTCTCAGGATCGGTTTCGCCCCCCCACTTACCACTGGGACCTGCCTTGGGACGGTCAGATTCCTCTCATACCAACGGTGAAGCTGACCCTTTTGTACTGTGCACAGTGAATTATGGAAAAAAAAGAAAATCCGATATCTCAAAGTTTGAAAAAATTCGCGGAAGAACGGCATCGAAATTTTCCCCCTCCTTCTCATACGAATATTCAGATCAGCGGAAGTACACCTTATTACGGAAAAGTTAATCCTCAACGATATGGTTTCATAAGCTATGGTTTCAAGCCTAAAAAATAGCATTCATTATTGTATAAACATCGATAACCGTTCTTCGCGGAAGAAATATCTGTTACGAACATCGATGGAGGGGCTGGAACGAATGCACAAGACATGGGGGGGCAGAGAGAGCGAGCGTGCGATGCCACGATGACGACGAATTCAACGACAACAAATACGACGAAGAACACGACGATGAATACGACGACGACGACGACGAAGACGATGACGAATAGCACAACGAATACGAGCAGGAATACGACAACGAATACGACGACCAATGGAGCATAAGATAAATTTTAATAATAACACACATTTTATGAATAATAAGACATTTTACGAATATGATTTATTTTCAATAATAAAACATTTTTTGAAAAACCATCGAAATTTTAATAATAACACGCATTTTATGAATATGATTTATTTTTAATAATAAAACATTTTTTGACAAACCATCGAAATTTTAATAATAACACGCATTTTATTAATATGATTTATTTTTAATAACACATTTTACGAATATGATTTATTTTTAATAATAAAACATTTGTTGAAAAACCATCGAAATTTTAATAATAACACGCATTTTACGAATATGACTTTTTTATAGTTTAATTATAACAGATAAATTTTTTGAGAACCATTGAGCCATTGACCATTGAAATTTACTCGATAGTTGCCCCTGAAGATGGTTCACCTCCCCTCAGTGCACTGAAAAAGAAAATTTTATTTATTCTCAAAATTTAGTAATGATAATAATAATAATAATAATGTTACTTACCAATCTATCATTATCCGATCGCGGCGCACATCAATACAGGCAACAGCTCTCTATGTGCCATCAGCTCCCGCCCCATTTCAATATGTGCGGAGATGTGAAGCTCAACGATATGCTTTTGGTTCCCTCCGTCCTCCACAACTCCTACGCAGCTCACCGTGACTTCGGCTCCTTCATACCCCTGCATGAAATTTATCTGTCCGTGGGTCCATTCACCGAAGTACTGTATCGCATTGGCCAATGCGCAATGTACAGCCATCGGCGGACGGTGGCGAAATTCCTCCTCGAGGCGATAGATTTGGGTGCTACTGCAATATGCAGAGCACCCCAAATCAACGTAAAAAACTTCGGCGTGAAAATCGTCATCAAGGTCGATAATCACTCTGCGACGAACCGTCGAGGCACTTACGATCGCAAATTGATCACCGACGTTCAATTCCTCGACAGGCACTACCACACCTTTGTTGTCACAATTATAATGATTGTTCATTCGTTGAACCAGATCATTGTATCCACTATTTGCGCGTCGAACCCAAATATCATGGGGATCGTTCACCGTCACCACCAAACCCTCAAAACGCCTGTTTCCTTCTCCATTGAACATGACGATGTTTTCGAATATTCGCTGTCACGAACGAGATGTTCACTGTAAAATATTCTGTTTCAGACTGACTTCGCCACCCAGTGCGGAGCCATTTGGTTTTTGTCCGTATATACATCGACCCTACAAAATTTTTTTACGATTGCATGGTTAGGAGGTTCAAGGGTTTGGTTATTGTCATCTCTTGGGCGCGCTCTCTCTCGCTCTTCCCCACCCGGTCACGCGTCCGCACGCTCGCTCTCTACCCCTCCTCTCTCGGTCTACGCCTACGTCACCACGGTTACTTTATACAGAGGACAAAGTTTGTTAGAATTTCAAGCATTTTTTTACCCCCACTCAAGAGAAAAGGACTACTCCATGCAAAGGATAATGGTTTTTTTTATGATGGCCCAGGTCAGGAGACTCAGACCTTCGGCTATTGTAATCTACATCGGTCATTCGCCCGCACGCTCGCCCCCCTCCTTTTCCCCCTCGACCTAAGCCCTTGGTTCCGAGCTCGCTTGGAGGATGGAGTTTGTTAGAATTTCAAGCAATTACCCTCGCTGCGAATGTTTTTGAGCTTGGTGAAATGGGATTGGAATATCAATAGTAAAATTATTAACCTCTCAATCGAATTATGATTTTTCGCAAGAGGTTCATGAAAAGAAGAATGGACTACTCTAGCGTGTCACGCTGAAGTAAACATCGGCGTCGTGTTCGTTCACACGTCTTTCCCGCTCGCTCTCTCTCCCCCTCGCACGCTCTCTCTCTCGTTCTCACTCTTCGCCACCCGGTCACGCGTCAGCACGCTCTCCACCCCCCCCCCCCCCCCTCCTCGACCTAAGCCCATGGTTCAGAGCCCACTTACGACCACAGAGTATCCATTCACACGTTTCTCTCTCTCTCTCTCCCTCTCTCTCTCGAAAGCAGGTCAACCTGTAACGCTCGGCACCGTGAAATATCGGGGATGCGGGAGGGTGTTTCTCAATTATCACACGTCTCTCGCTCGTTCCAAAAGCGGCTCAACCTGCAACGCTCCTGCAAACTATCAACAATTTTCCATTGTTCTCATCATTCCGAATTGTACCACTGAAAATGCCGATGAAATAAAAAACGTCATTTTTACACACACACGTGTTACAGATAAAAGATTTTTTTTATTAAAATTATTTTACAGTATGATTTTTCTACACATACTACTGTTTAATCCTCCTTATATCCCCAGGGCAAGGTGTCGCTACGACCAAGCTGCAAGACTCTCTTATCATCATTACAACTCAACGCTAATTTTCGCTGTTCAATTGTTTCAACCTTATGCTTTCGACTACGTATCAAGCATTGCGTTCTCTTTATATTAGCATGATGCAACAAACATTTTTTGAAATCGTCAAACGTGATTTTTTTTAGCCCAGACATTTTTATACCCTTTGCACGCTTTTTCACATTTTTCGGCGGCTTATCTATAACGATGTAAGAATACAATTTTGCTCGAAGACCCACGAATTCGGTCATAATTTTAACATTATTTTCATCCTTCATGAGGCCCAAAACTTTTTTGTTTGCCAACGGCATATCGTACCGGTTTTCCATCGGATAATCGGATGTGTCAAATTTATTTATATCGAACTTCATTTGCTCGTAAACGTTTTGATTGGATATATGGTAAATGAGACTGTCGGTGTCGGTGTATAATAATTTTGCGTTGTCTCGGAATACATTTTTCATGTAATTATAATGGAAATCATAGATGTATATTTTTGATACATCGAGAATCGTAAATCCGGCGTAAATTGGCTTCATAAACTCAACCGACGGTCTATTTAATTCTATAATTACCATATCTTCGTCGAAAACGGTACAGCTGTGAAACGTTGGTCGAGCAATAAGCGCTCTTGCCCCGAACCGTCCATCCCACTTTGTCAAGAGTTTTACATCTCTATGTTTGCGCGGATTTCCCATTGTTTTTCCGAAAACTGAATTGTTCATTAATTTGAAAAAATTTTTTGAAAATTCATCGACTGCTTTTTTTCGTAATTCTGAATTTAATTCGATGTATTGTTTTAGCCACGGTGTTTGATTGAATTTCAGTGTTCGGTGAATTTTTATGAGAATTAAACCGAGACTCAAATATTGCTTCAAATTACGATAATGAATCACGTATTTCTGTTTGGACAGCAAAGTCGTCATAAGTTTTGGTATTTTACACCCAGAGATGGGCGGGATGAAGTGTTCGGGGCACAGAGGCAGATCTTTATGTGTTTTATGAAGGTTTTTCGGGTACTCCAAATCCACTTCAAATATATAACCCGTCGGAGAATCATCGGGGATATTCGGTATATCCAATTCCGCCGGATCCTCCAACCACTCGAACGAACCGCGAGGCAAAGGTCGACTCATAGCCGCGCCGTATAAATTGTTTACATCGTAATACATAATGTACGATTCATCTACGTTGGAATCGTAATCAGGCATGAATCGATTGTTAGCCTTCGCATATCTATTCGCGCATTGTGCAACACCGCCTCGAATACCTTTTTCGAAAAAAAGTAGCATATCTACATCGGTGATTAATTCAAGTTCTACACCGGTGCATTTTAGCATTGCATCGAACGCGAGTCCCGGAGCAGTGTAGTAGTGCAATGGATCTAAGTTATACGTGCTTGAACAATTACGGCGGAAATTTTCGAAAATATCCGTTAACAGTAACATGTCTGATTTAAGATACAAGTCAGAATAATCGCCGAGAGTTTGGATGTTAAATGTTTCCCAAACGTTCTGTGCATGAGCATAATCATCCTCACTGATTTCCTCGTCGTTTAATCGTGAAAAAAAATCTTTCTTCGTCGGTAACTCCGTGTTGTCAAATTTTTCCCATCTATCGAGATAATCGTAAGGGAAAACACCTTGTCTTGTCAATAAATTGAGCTCCATTGCGCTAGTGCAATACTTTCTCGTTACATGTTTCTCATCATTGGGTAGATAAGATGCGAGTTTGTCAATACTAGCAGGCATGAATCTGAACGAGTCTATGAATCGAAATTTGACAATTGTACCGTCGACGAACTTTGTGAACGATATATACTGCTCTTTGTTTACCGTTAATAACTGTATAGAACCCTCGAAGGTTGTTGCTAATGCTCTTATCGAGAAGTGTGAGTCATAGCCGGATAAATCATAAAATATCACTGGGAGGACGTGAGAATTTGTATAATTTAAATTACAATCTTGATGAGCGGCGCCTCGAAATTTCCCAGTGAAATGACAATGATCGCGTACTCTAATATTTTCAGGCGGAAACGATTTTTCGCAAATATGACATTCCGTTGCCGAATAAAAAATCCGATTCATCTCTGGCATCAATTCTTCCATCGCTACAATTTGTTTTAAGCTCGCATTTACTTCGACGGCTATTTTTTTCAATTCATCGACGAATAATTGTATGCAGTTATCGCTTCGAAAAGATTTATAACCCGAGATCGCATCGGAATAATTGTATTGAAGATAAAACCCTATGCTATAAGGCACACGAGTTTGATAGCTGACACTATTTTTCCCACATCTTGTATTCGTAGGCCGCAGAAGACATTCAAGATCGGCATATATCGCAAATGGTGCGGCTACCTTGTTTTTAAAATTTTTGAATTTCATGATCGATTTACCCTCCTTTGGTAGAACGATTCTACAGTTATTATGATTGATACAATCAATTTTATGATTTTCAAGACGACTTCCAGTCTGAAAATGACTCAAGCATCTATTACAAATCAAAATTTTTCCATCGTGCTTCGATATTTGAGAGGAAACTAATCGTGACAGATTTTTAATCCAAGCAAAGTGATGAATTACAGCGTCATCCTCTTAGTTTTTAGTTTAGTTTAGTTTTTAGTTTAGTCTAGGTTTTAGTTTCGTTTAGTTTTTAGTTTCATTTAGTTTTTAGTTTAGGTTAGTTTGTAGTTTAGTTTAGTTTAGTTTTTAGTTTAGTTTAATTTTTCAACCCGATCGTACCAAATGACTTTACCCCCCCCCCCCCCCTCTTTTCGTGAACCTCTTCTGTAAAATTGTGTTCTTAATATTGGGAGGTTGATATTTCAGTATCACAATAATTTATTCCGTTCAACGTTCATCGCGCTCTCTCTCGTTCTCGCTGACTCTGTCTTATCCTCTATGAACTTTCTCACCTATTTTACAAGAGAGAGAGAGAGAGAGAGAGAGAGAGAGAGAGAGAGAAAGCGAGAGTTTAACGAAAGTATATAGAGGATAAAACAGAGTCAGCGAGAACGAGAGAGAGCGCGATGAACGTTGAACGGAATAAATTATTGTGATACTGAAATATCAACCTCCCAATCTTAAGAACACAATTTTACAGAAGAGGTTCACGAAAAGAGGGGGGGGGGGGGGGTAAAGTCATTTGGTACGATCGGGGTTGAAAAATTAAACTAAACTAAAAACTAAACTAAACTAAAAACTAAACTAAACTACAAACTAAACTTAACTTAAAAACTAACCTAAAACTAAAACTAAATGAAACTAAAAACTAAACGAAACTAAAAACTAGACTAAACTAAAAACTAAACTAAACTAAAAACTAAGAGGATGACGCTGTAATTCATCACTTTGCTTGGATTAAAAATCTGTCACGATTAGTTTCCTCTCAAATATCGAAGCACGATGGAAAAATTTTGATTGTGATAGATG
>OZ020169.1:5639767-5908512 GCA_963971145.1 Sussaba pulchella | reverse complement strand
ACAACCCTTAAAAAAATTCAAAACCACCCCCAAATGAAGAAAGGCGTACTTGGACATAATAATATCTTTGATTTTTTTTGTGTGATATCAGTAGGTCAAAAAATAAACTTTGCCAAAATTCCAGAGTGGGCTCTGTATTGCAACTATATTTTAGAAAAAAATTAATCGGACGGTCAAAACCTGATCTTTGCTGATTCAGTTCTCGATTTTTAGTTAAATTTAGTTTCACCCCAAAAGTACCCCTGATTTTTTTCAGAATTTAAAATTTCAACGAACTCTACTATTCAATGTACTGAAATCATTAAAAAAATTAAAATTTTTAATTGTGTCCAAGTACGTCTTTCCTTATTTGGGGGTAGTTTTTAATTTTTTAAAGGGTCGTAGGGGGATCCGAAAATTCTGAAAAAAATCAGGGGTACTTTTGGGGTGAAACTGAATTCAAAAAAAAATCGAGAGCTAAATCAGCAAAGATCAGGTTTTGACCGTCCGATTAATTTTTTTCTAAAATATAGTTGCAATACAGAGCCCACTCTGGAATTTTGGCAAAGTTTATTTTTTGACCTACTGATATCACACAAAAAAAATCAAAGATATTAATTATGTCCAAGTACGCCTTTCTTCATTTGGGGGTGGTTTTGAATTTTTTTAAGGGTTGTACGGGGATTCGAAAATTCTGAAAAAAATCGGGGGTACTTTGGGGGTTAAATGGAAGCCAACAAAAAATCAGGGACTAAATCGTCAGGGGTCAGGGTTTTGACCGTCTGAGTTGACGTGGAATGCCTCATATATATATATATATATATATATATATATATATATATGCGGAAAGCCGGCTCAATTCGAACGGGTTCAAACCCTCACCCCTTCAGAAATGGTTGGTAATTTTTTATTCAGTTTGGGGTCACCCAAAAACATGCCTCGATTTTTTTGGACGTTTTCGGCCTTCCCGCCTCCGATCGTTTCCGGGATTCATATTTACGGGCATGTGCCCTAATGCGGAAAGCTGCAGCGGCCTGCAACGCGAGTTTCACGCATAAATTAACGGGGACGAAGTTAAGAAAACACGTAGCGACGAACTGCGTGAACCTGAATTTATCAGAAAACGAAGTTACAGATGTCGCGCGATTTATGGGACACGCTGATAAGATCCATCGCGACCATTACCGCCAACCGATTGTAAGTTGCGAAATTCTTCGGATGTCGAAAGTTCTTGAGCTCGCATAAGGAGGCGATATCGACGACGACGACAACGAGGAGACTGACTCCGATAGTAACGATGAAGACGAACAGTGCGATACAGATGTCCGTGCAGCTTCGATTCAACAACGTCGTCTGCACAATGAATCGGACGGAAATAACGATTCGAGTAATGAACCGATTGCAGCCTCGAACCATAAAAAAAAGAAAATATGTTTGTGTAGGCAGCCATTTAACTCCGTAATTTTATCGATACCATCGTATGTTAATGGAATGTAATGAAACTTCTGTCTGTTCCAGCACCCCCTCATAGACAAAGTGGAACGAAAAAACGATGGTCCGTCGAGGATAAGGAGACGATCCAAAGGCTTTTCAAGCCGTATTTCGAAAGAGGAACGCTGCCCTCCTTGAATACCATCCAGAAAGCGTCAGCGCCATACCCATCGCTGAAAGCACGGCAGCCCGCCATTATCAAAGCCTGGATTTCAAACCAGTACAAAAAAAAATGAAATAAAACTGAGGGCCATCTACTTATACGATCCACAAGATTTCTCCTTCCCAACGATTTGGCATAATTTGTTTTTTTTTGCGTTGTTTTAAACTGAATTTCAAATAAATTTCCGAACATCGACGATTGTTAAATAACGTTAAGTTATCTGTTCATTTGTTCGTTTTCCATGGTATTTTACGATGTAAATATAATATATTAAGGGAGGAGATACGTGTGGACGCATGAAAATGACATGGTTTTATCTGTGATTTTTTTCAAGACACTTAGAAACGTCTAATAATTTTACAATTTTTACCCGTTATAAATACAATATTGAAGGACAGAAAAAAAATGTTTTTGAAGAAAAAAGAACAAAATGGCGCCTATAACGCAATCCAAATGGAGTCCGGTCGCGCTCGACCTCTCAAACGGTAAACACTGCAGCTCTCTGAATATTCATTTGAAACAAAAACCCAAAAAAACGTCTATTATTGACCATATTTTCTCTCAATGTAAGCCTCTAAAATTATAATAAAGTCGAAAATTGAAAATTTGGCATCGTTTTTAAAAAAAAAATAATTTTTGCGTGAATTTTTCAAACAATTAGTTTAAAGAAAAATTATTATTTAATGGAATTGTTGTAATAATGGAGGTACAAATTGAAGAGAATGTTATTGACTATATGTACACTAAATTTCAACTTAATCGGACAATTAGTTTTTGAGTTATGATGTTTACCAATTACGAAAACATAGTTTCGAGATAAACGCGATTCAAAATCAAGTACTCTGCGCAATGCCGAGCGTGTCGTACCTGCGGTAGCCGGACGACGCTATCCCTGACGCTGCGCGCTCCTTTCATGTATTCTGTGCTTGATATGATATATAACTTGTGTAAACTCCAAATCAAAAGCCTTGTGAGACTCCAACTCAACGAAAAAGAAAACAAAAAGTGAATGTGTTTCAATGGTGCTGAAAACAAATAAACTAATGCCGGTTATGGATGCAAGGGGTCATAGCAATTAATTTGAACGATCTTGTTTTTAATAAACTGTATCAAATATATTTTCAATATACTAAGTAAATATTTAACAAGCGTATGTGTGCTATGATGAGGCACACTTTAAATATGAATGATCGCATGAATGTTACGTAAACGAGGATGAACCGCACTGTTGATTGAATGAACCGATTCGAATGATTACTACAGTAATAGGTGAACGGTGAGTGACGCTACTGATGAGATAAAGATAAATTGATAGCGTGGCTTCAGATGAATTGTGAGTCAAAGTGTATATGATTAACTGCCACGCAGTGATGGTTACGCTATGATGAAATAGAAACAAAACTTGATCGTTGAGCAAGCCGTTGAAACGATTATGAACTATGCTAATTACTAGCTAAAAACGTATTTAAATCGCAATTGATGAAAAAGAAACGAATTAAACAACAATGCTTAATGATTGAACCGAGAGCACAGTACAATTATTGCCAAGCACGATGGCTTACGCCACGTGTTGAGTCTCACACCGCAGTTAATCGAACGCGATCAACTGCTTGATCACACAAAACGTACAAATAATTATCGCTCGAATCAATGTTCTCTCTTGAGAACGATCACGATTTATTCAGCGCACTCAATGCACACAATTAACGATGCGCTGAATTTACGACGAACACGCGGTCGAACATAACCTCGAATGAGCACAGTGAACGATGCACAGAAGCTCCGACGAGCACGCAGAAATGAATATAACCGTGAATATAACCACACTATGATTGCTGCAGTGAATATACAATGAACACGCGATAACGAATATAACGTACGAAAACTGATCAAGAACACATGATTACGATGAACAGAGTTTTTGCGGGATGAACGAGACAGAAGCCATGATGGATGATTTTTTTTTTTTTTTTTTTAAGCCTGGTTTGGCTCGTCCCTCTCTGGGGACCTGTGCCACTCTCGTCTTCAAAGTAGTTCATATGTTACTCGTCAGATGACGTCGGAGCCGTGAGTCCGAGTGGAGGAGAGGAGACTATGGTCCCCCGCTTCGTGTTCCATTCGGAGGATCAGCGGCAAAATTTTCGGATACCGAGACAAACCCTGTTATGGGAGAAGTGAAAAATTACAGGGTAAACAATCACAAAGGGTTAGACGAACAAATGATATTTATATGGAAATACTTTACCGTGGGGCATTGGCCATATGATACCATACGTTATATGCCATGGAATAATCTTTTGTTTTGTTGCTAAGGCTTGTTATACAAATAAAAATAGAGAGCAGTGGTGAAGTGACGTTTGACGAAGACGGGCGCGTTCGGTTCGTGGATAATAAACGTTGCATTATTTATAATCTGGTGTATAGTCATTGAGTAGGAATAATCCTGACAACGTCGTAGCACGGAGTGCGACAATTTATCAGAAGTGGGATAAATATCCATATAGTGCGTGAATTTCGTGTGACAAATCCGGGATTTGTCAGAGGATATGAAGAGAAAGAATTCTCAAAACTTGACGACGTGTGAAAAAAAATTGAGAAAAATTTCAACAAAAAATTCAGGCATTCAAGAAACATCGGAAACAAAACAGAAGCAAGGTCGACCGAATAAAATTAAAGAACGACGAATTATGATTGGCAACGACGGATTCAACGAAATGAGGAGAACACGAGCAGTGTCGACGAGATCGAAAACTCGTCAAGACGGGCAAACGGTGGATAATGAACGAGAAAATATCCCGAATGGAAACGGAGAGGACGAGAATCAAATATTGGCCGATTTAGAACGACTCAGTTTGTTTAACAATCCTCGTCAACAGACGAGAAATTTAATGGATTTATCCAAAATTTTACCGAGTTTCGATCCGGTTAAAGAAGAAAGCGACATTGATCAATGGATCGACAAAATTGAAGAATACGGTCAAATGTACGACTGGGACGATTTAGCAGTGAAACATTACGCGTTATCAAAACTGGAAGGAGTAGCAAAGAAATGGAGAGATAGCCTACCACGAGCAGAGCGAACGTGGGAAGAATGGAAAACATTATTAAGAAAATCGTTTATGGGACACGAAACGGGAATAAAAAAGGTATTGGATGCACAAAATTACAAACGACAGTACGGGCAAAATATCGTTGAATATTTTTACGAAAAAATTTCGCGATGTAATAATGCTCGAATGGGAAATCGAGAGATAATAGAGTGGGTTGTCGACGGACTTGACAACACTCAATATCGCTCATACTTAGGACCACTGTCGCGATATAGGGAACCTACAGACTTGTTGCCGGACCTGAAGAGTGGAGACGCATTTATCAAAGGTCAAAAACGAACAGAATGGAAACCGGCATTTTGGAAACGAGACGATCAGTACTTTGGTGAACGAATAAAAGAAAAGAATCAATTTCTTAGGAATCCAGGACAAGAAACATTAAGCGAATCACGAGTTCAGAAACCAAGAGACGTATCGAAAATAACGTGCTTTAAATGTGGTAATTTGGGACATTATGCTCGAAATTGTGCTGAAAAAATGAACGATGGAGATAAGAAAAATAATAATAACGAGAACATACTACACGTAAACGGAAATTCTCACTCGAAATTTTTCAAAAATGCGAAAATAAATGATAACGAAATTCGCTGTTATATTGATTTGGGAAGTGCAGTAACGACAGTGAGAGAAGACTTTGCGAAGAATTTGAAATTGAGTTATTTTGAAAGTAAATTGACACCGTTCACTGGTTATGGTGGAGGACAAGTGACGCCGATTGGTGTGATGACGGTGGAGATCGTCATCGAAAATGTGAAGGCGAAATGTGACGTTTTTGTCGTACCAATCGAGGCCCAAGTTGTTCCGTTGCTAATCGGACATTCGTTTACGGAACAGCAGAATGTGCACATTTTGAATACACAAGGGGCATTGGAAATTGCCAACGATCTGGAGGAATTATTGAAAATTGAGGTTGGGAAACCACACAAGACGAAATTCATAGCCAAAGACGAAATTGTTATTTCGCGAAATTATTTAGGACATATTAATGTCATTGGAAACATACCAGAACACGATTTTCATGTCGAAGGCGGTGTACGGGAGTCAGGAAAAATAATTCCGCGATGTGTGATCACTACGAATGAAAACGGTGAGTCTATCGTACCTATAATGAATTTGAGTAGCGAAGACATCGTAATTGAAAAGGGTAAAACCATTACTCGTGGAGAAGTTTGTACGGAAGAAGAAGCGACGCGAGAAATAAATACCGATGAAATATTGGAACACGAGATCGATTCAGACTTATCAGAACATGAGCACGCGCAATTGGTGAGTGTAATAAATCAGTATCGGGGGATTATTGCGAAAAATATTCAACAAATGGGGAAAACGAACACGGCCGAAATTGCGATTCGTTTATCTACGGAGAAACCAGTGTGTTATCGACCGTATCGACTCTCTTATCATGAAAAAGAACAAGTAAAGGATATGATTACAGATTTAAAGAAAGCTGATGTGATCGAAGAAAGTTCGTCCGAATACGCAAGTCCAATTATCTTGGTGAGAAAGAAGTCCGGAGAGATACGAATGTGCGTTGACTATCGAGCATTAAATAGGATAACGGTTCCAGTGGCACGAGATTCGAGAGATAAAACGGCATTCGTCACACCGAACGGACATTACCAATTTAAGAGGATGCCTTTTGGACTTTGTAATGCACCAGCCGTGTTTCAGAGGATGATCAATGTCGTCTTAGGAACGTTGGACGGGGACATTGCGATGGCCTATCTCGATGATATCATCACGGCGAGTTCAACTTTTGAAGAAGGAATCGCGAAAGTGGAAAAGGTCTTCAAGGTTTTACAAACAGCGGGATTGACTCTCAATTTGAAGAAATGCCATTTTTTCAAGAAAAAAGTCGAATACCTGGGATTCGAAATTTCGCAGTACGGAATCGAGCCAGGAACAGGAAAAATTAATTGTGTGAAATCCTTTCCAACACCGACGAATGTTAAAGCCATTAGGAGTTTTGTGGGATTAGCCAGTTATTTCAGAAGATTTGTGAAAGGTTTTGCGTCAATCGTTAAGCCAATGACGGATTTGTTGAAAAATAAAGCGGTTTTCGTGTGGAGCACTGATCAACAAAAAGCGTTCGATGAAATTAAATTAAGACTGTCGTCAAGGCCTATACTCGCGATATTTAACCTGAAAGCGAAGCCAGAAGTTCATACTGATGCCAGTCAATGTGGATTGGGTGCGGTACTACTACAAGAGCAAGAAGGAGACAAATTTCGGAAATCTATGCATCCAGTGAGTTATTACAGTCGAAAAACGACGAGCGATGAATCTAAATATCATTCGTACGAGTTGGAGGCATTGGCGATTGTTTGCGCTTTGGAGAAATTTCGCGTTTATCTCATTGGGATACATTTTACAATTAAAACGGATTGCAACAGCTTGAAACTTTTGGAAAGCAAAAGGGATCGGAATCCTCGCATCGGCAGATGGTTCGTGAGATTGTCGGAATTTAATTATGAAATTGAGTATCAAAAAGGCGAACAGAATTCTATTGCCGATGGATTGAGCCGATTCCCGGTCGAACCGGCTGAAGAAACGCCGATAATTGGATTGCCGATTATGGGAATTAGTGTAAACACCGATTGGATAGCGGCAATGCAACGGGCTAGTTCAGAGATCCTTGCGGTACGAGAAAAACTGGAAAATGGAGATGAAGAAACTCATAAGAAATTCACTATGTGCAATGCAAGAGTGTACAGAGTAACGAAGGGGAAATGGAGGTTGTACGTACCTAACGAATTGAGGTATGAAGTGGTCGCGACAGCTCATAAAAGCCTTGCACATTTAGGTATTGACAAGACTTTATCAAAGTTAAAGGAGACTTATTATTTTCCGGGGATGCGGGAATACGTTACGTCGTACGTTAGTCGCTGTATCAATTGCATTTATTACAAGGCTCAATCGGGAAAAAAGGGTGGATTTCTTCATCCGATTGACAAAGGATCTATTCCGTTTGATACGATTCACGTTGATCACTTGGGACCTTTTCTTAAAACAATACGGGAAAATAAATACGTATTGGGCGCAATCTGTGCTTACAGTAAGTATGTAATTCTAGAAGCTGTAAAGGGAACGGGATCAGAAGAAACGATTGCCGTTATAAAAAAACTTATATGCCATTTTGGGAAGCCGAGACGTATTATCAGCGATCAAGGAGCAGCATATGTGTCGGAAAAGTTTAACAACTTTCGTTTTGAAAATGGAATAAACCACGTGTTAATTTCTGCTGGTATCCCGAGAGCAAATGGACAAATCGAGAGGGTGAATAGCGTGATCCTAAATTGTTTACCGACCATCACCAACGATCTCGAGCATAGTGATTGGGACGAGAAGATATATGACGTACAATGGGCCATAAATAATAGCACACATCGTATAACCAAACAAACACCGGCGGAGCTTATTTTTAATTACAAATTAATTGGAAGAGAAGATTCGCCTTTGATACGAGAAATAAAAGACTTGAATAATCAATTTGGCGTCGAAATTGAGAGTGAGAACGTTTCTCAATTACTGGAGAAGAATAAGGAAGCACTTTGTAAACAATTCAACAAGAAACGGAAAGAAGCACAGAAATTAATGCCAGGACAATTGGTAATGATTCGCTACCAAGCGCCAGCGACTGGAGAAAGTCGAAAACTTGCTGGAAAATATCGGGGACCGTATGAAGTGGTCAAAGAAATCGGAAATGATCGGTACCTCATTCAGGACATACAGGGAGAAAAACAGAGTCAGCGATTGTACAAGGGCATTATTGCGTTGGACAGACTTAAATTGATTCCATCCGAGTTTTAATTTGCGGATTTTCATCGATGAGGACATCGATAATTGTCAGGACAGCCGAATTATGGAAATACTTTACCGTGGGGCATTGGCCATATGATACCATACGTTATATGCCATGGAATAATCTTTTGTTTTGTTGCTAAGGCTTGTTATAAAAATAAAAATAGAGAGCAGTGGTGAAGTGACGTTTGACGAAGACGGGCGCGTTCGGTTCGTGGATAATAAACGTTGCATTATTTATAATCTGGTGTATAGTCATTGAGTAGGAATAATCCTGACAACGTCGTAGCACGGAGTGCGACATTTAAACAAATATTTAAGGGAAAGAAGGGATAAATGCAGAGAAAGAAAAGTTCTGGCAGAAAAGTTAGTTTAGAAAGAAAACGCATGACAGCTGACCTATGGTTGTGGTCTGACCTGATTAGTGAATATATTGAGTACGGCGTCTGAGTACCCAGCTTACCGATGTCCTGCAGCAAGACCTCCCTGGCACCGGCACCGAGGGGGCAATCCCAAAAAATATGATGAATATCCTGACGAGCCAACCCGCACTCGCACATGTCGGAGTCGGACATGTTGAATTTATAAAAATACGATTTCGTTTTGCAATGAAACGATCTTATTCTCGCAACAGAGCAAATGAGCCTACGGCTTTCTTTGCAATTAATCCACCAGGGTTTACCGTTCCAGTCATCCAGAGAACCAAAGTAACTATTAGCACTATTAGAGGTGACCAGAGAATGAAGAGAATCCAAAACAGCGGCGTGATCGATCGAGCAGTGTAAAGAGATCAGATCAGACACCGGGAATAGTAAGTCAAGGGGAAGGGGGCCTACAGTCACGAGCGGACCACCCGTCGCCAACGCATCCGCAAAGGAGTTACCCGCTATATCACGGTGAGCTGGTATCCAGACGAGATCTACGAGTCCACCTTCCGTTAAAAGAAGATGGATGTGCAGTCTAATTTATAGAATTATATAATTCCGAGAGGGCGATAGGCCTGGTCTGGCAATATCTGATAGTACCGAGAGACAGTCCGAGAATATGGTTATTTTCCAGATGCTGTTCCTTCGGCAGTGAGTAATGGCGCGCCAGATAGCAACGGCTTCCGCAGAAAAGGCTGACATATCTGGGTGAAGAGAAAACGAGTAGGAGATGCGCAAATTACGAAAAATGCGGAGAAAAGCGGAGCCGCAATGATTTCCGTTTTTTGAACCGTCTGTATAAATTAGGTGCGAATCCGACCATCTGGATGATATGGCGTTTTGTAAGAGAGATTCCGGGTCGTCAGACAACTGTAAACTTCGACCTAGAGTGAAATCCGGGGAGATCTTACGTAGTTGTGCCTCCAAGGGAAACTGGAAACAAACCGGGTCTTCAGATCTGTATACATTAACCAGGCGAGGAGATAATAAACGGAAACACCTCAGGAAGTCTGAAGTGTATCTGTCGCTCGAAAGGTTTGAGCGTGCCATGATACGATCGAGTAATTTTAATTTACTTATAAGCGGATGATTCTCCTGAGCGAGTACTCTACAAAGAAATCTCTTAATAAGACAGGCTCTTCTGAACTTCAGAGGATGTAGTCCTGCCTCAGCTAAAATCACGTTCCGAGAGGTAGAATTGAATAAATTCAAGCACACGCGGATCGACTCGTACTGCACCCGTTCAAGTTTATTTAAAAGATCTTTACTGGCATTGCCGTAAAACCAGCAACCCCAGTCGATAATAGCCCGAACGTAACCTTTGTAAAAGGTGAGAAGTCTGGATGGAGAGGCTCCCCATGAACGCGAGGAAAGGACCTTGAGAATATTTAGAGCTTGCCTAGCTCGGTGTACAGTGTGGTTTATATGCACACCCCAGTTCAGTTTATAGTCCAACTTAACTCCTAACAAAGTGGAAAAGCGGGAGAATGGTATAGCAAGGCCATTGTGGTTTAACGAGTGAGCCTCGGGAAAGAACTGTCTCCTGGAAAAAATGGTAAACTGGGTTTTCGGAATGGAGAGCGAAAGGCCTAAACTTTCGAACCATCGGGAAACCTGTTCAAGTGCAAGATTTAGATTAACTTTAACCGACTCTATGCTGCTGGAGGAAGAATAAATAACACAATCGTCCGCATATTGGAGGAACTTAGTATCCGCCGGAAGGTAATGCTGAACTGAACGGACATAAATGTTGAATAAAATGGGGCTTAGAACGGAGCCCTGTGGAAGACCGATGTTAGTATGTCTAGTATCAATTAATTGCCCACGAGCCCTGAAATTTGACTTTCGACAGACAATCAGACTGTACAAAATATTGCAGACGCGCGACGACATACCTTGAGCGCTGAGACTAGATATGAGTATCTGCGGCAGATAACGCCGCAGAATTGTTTTCTTGCGAAAGATAGATAAATATCTGTGTTTAAGATGGATAAGTTATCTGTACAAGATTTACCTTTTCTGAAGCCAAATTGGCATTTTGGAATGTAACGGTCATTCTCAATCCACCATTCTAGCCGATTCTTAATGAGACTTTCAAAAACTTTCATAAGGTCATTGGGGGCCGACCAGTCTTTGGGGGTCCAATTTAAAGAATACATTTGATTTAATAATCGGAGTAGAAAGTTGACTGCCGGTGGAGGGAGTTTAGATAAAATAAGATTGCTTATAGTATCTGGCCCGGGAGAAGAGCGTAGTTTCAGATGGGATAAAACAAACGATAGTTCTGACAAACGAAAGGGTGCGTCAAGAAAATTAATTCGCTTATATGGAATCGGGTCCAGTGCCGGGACGGCAAAAGGTGGGCAGAGGGTGTCTAGGGAGGCTGAAATGACCGGGTCTTCGGGGTCAATCTCGGACTCTTCAGAACCCGCGGAATTCCTAGCCTTGAAGCCCTTGACAATGTCCCATGCATTTTTATAGGCATTGAGCTATTAATGGAATTACAGAAGGATTTGTATGATTCCCTTTTCGCCTTTCGAAGAGTACGCCGGGTTAGAGCAGAAACTCTTTGCAGCTCTTCAAAGTTAGGGGCTGATTTGTCCTCTTTAAACTTGGACAAAGCTGCAACTCTGTCGCTGACAGCCTTGGAGCATGTATCGTTCCACCAATAACATTTAGGCGCCGTACGCGCATTCGGACTAGACACCACTACACCCCCGGCCGAGACACAAGCTTTGATAATTCCTTGGACAAATTCAAGATAGACGACGGCCAGATCCGAGCCTTGACTAAACTTTAAAACGTGAACCAGCTGAGAAGTGAGGGAGCTAAAAAGCTCCCAATCAACATTAGAAGTGTTGAGCTTAGACTGGGAGCTTATCGAATGCACCATTGAAGAGCCCAGCTCAATGAATACGGGAAAGTGATCGCTGCCTAGACTGTCCTCTCCCACAGACCAATGACAGTCCAAGGAGACGTCTTGACTGGAGAGAGAGACATTTGGCGATGATGAACGAGAGGCAGGGCGGCCGACCATAGTCGGTGTGGAGTCGTTCAAAATCATTAATCTGGAATTTAAAAGATTATTAAATAAATGCGAACCGTGGATGTTGCTTAAACCTGACCAGCTATGGTGGTGGGCATTAAGGTCACCGCAGATTAAGACGTTTGTAAAGTTTTCGAAATATTGAAAAACTAGAGACCATGAGGCTGCAGATAAATAAGTTAACGGATCCTTGTATACAGAAAAGACATTTATTAGCCTGTTACTCGAAATGCGAATCGACGATCCAAGACATTCGAGCCCCAGGTTGCGCAAGTAGAGTGTACCTAAAGTCCTGAGAGGAAAATTGTCTTTTATGCATATAGCAACACCGCCACCGAGCCGATTGTGAGGTCTATCGTTTCTGACTGTCTTGAAACCATTAACATGGAAATTATGGATGTCTCTAAGCCAGGTTTCACTAAGGCATATAATATCCGCCGCTTCAGTGAGTCTGGGGATTTCCTCTCGTTTATTAACGATGCTACGCGCATTCCATTGAACAATTCTAATTTTCTTATTCACGGCCATTAGTTATGTGAGTGCACTTTAAAAACGGGAAATGGAAAATCGTGAGGAGTGGGAAAACCCCATTGAAAGAGAAAAATTGAGTAGATGGAACTAATTATTAAGAAGGAGGAGAGTCCTTCGGGTCGCTTTGCAGAACAAGTTTTTTTAGGTCCACCATGATGGACGATGACTAAGCACATAAGGCCGGAAACCGGTGCAAGCACTTAAGTTGCCACTTGTTGCGTGTTGGATAGACTCACTACGTGAGTTTACGGACCATCTCACTAGTGACTCAGGCCACCGCCGGACTCACAGCGACAACCCGGTCCACGAGGTGCTGCCACCTCGCGGCCCAAGCCGCCACCGCGACCCCGACTGCAGTCCCACTCATAGCGAGACGAAACAGAATAAATTATTAAAAGTCGATATTCAAGTCGAAAAAATCAAGATATCGGATTTTTCATAAGAATAATTTATTTTTAATTGATTTTCTAGAAAAAAAAACTAAAATTCCCATTTTTCAAGTTTGTCAAAATATTCATAGTTTTCAAAAATTAATAATTAAAAATAAAATATAAGCAAAAAAGGTCCCACTCTAAATTTATATGGAATATTGATTTTTTCAAGCACAGAATACATGAAAAAAATTCATCGATTTAAAAAATATCGCTCTGCCTTTTTCACCCATGTTCAGGTTGGAGGAAATGCAAGGACCATGTCCAAATAAAATAAATCGATATTCAAGCCGAAAAAAACAAGATATCGAATTTTTCACAAGAATGATTTATTTTTTATTGATTTTAAAAGAAAAAACCGAAATTATTATTTTTAATGTTTATCGGAATTTTTCTAGTTTCGGAAAATAAAAATTTAAAAATCAAATATAAACAAAAAAGATCCCATTATGAATTTATATAGAAACTCAATTTTTTCGAGCTCAGAATACATGAAAAAAAATTCATCGATTTTAAACATATCGCTCAGCCTGATTTCTCTTATTTTTCATTCTTGTAATTTTTCTAAGGGGAGGGGGCGGTGGGAAAATTTCCAAAAAAATCGAGAGATGTTTTTGGGTTACCCCAAACTGAATAAAAAATTACCAACCATTTCTGAAGGGGTGAGGGTTTTGACCCATTCGAATTGAGCCGGCTTTCCTCATTTATATATTAGACTAGTCCTTAGCTAAGGTCATGTTTGAATAAAAATAGAAAGGCCCCCTAAAAAGTTTAAAAATAATTTTTTAACCCTCAGTCCGTAAACCAGGGTCGTTTTCGTCCTGTCGATAATCAAATGTTGTTGTAACTTCTCGAAAAGGCAAGAGAGGTCGCTACTAGGCTTCTGTAAAAAAACTTAGGCACCCCAAGGACCTGTCCACCAAGTTTCAGCCCGGTAGTCCTCTTGTGGCTTTCATGTCAGGTAGTCGAAGTTTGCTCCGGACGGAAACGACCCTGGTTTATACGGAGTACGTTGACTGAAACTGTAAGTAATTTTTTTTCTATTTTCCGTTTTAAAGTGGTCATTGTGACCGTAAAAGTGCCAAAAAAAATTGGGACCACGAAAAAAAAAATAGAAAAAATTTTTTGTCTAGTTTTGTGACAAAATGGCGCAGCGGTCCAGTGAAGAAGTCTCCCGGATATTGCGTCCTCGTGAGAAGGTGGATTATTTCGGCGGTGAGGATAGTGAGGAAGAAATTGATGCTGTAGAAGAACATGACAGTGATGGTTCTGTACTTAGTGTCTCTGATTTGGAGTCAGATGAGAGTGACAACGATGAAGAGGGACAAATAGAAGAACAACAACCAGGGAGCAGGCATCGAAAATTTGCTTACGGTAAAGATAAACACAAGTGGTGTCTTCAGGCTCCGGAAACTCGAGGTCGTAGGTCAAGTTTGACTGTAATCTTACCCCAAGTTATTGGTAATGCTGCCACCTCGCGTACACCTATTGAATCCTGGAGCGCTTTATTTTCGAACGATATTTTAGAAACGATTGTGAAGTACACGAACGCGGAAATTGAAAGATTCACGGAAAATGAGCAGGACATCGCAACTCTCCGACCTGTTACAATGAATGAATTGAAAGCGTATCTTGGGCTCTTATACTATTTAGGTGTAAACAAAAGCAACCGTGTCAATGTAAAGGAATTGTGGAAACACGATTTCGGATCAATGTTATGCAAAGTAACGATGAGCCAACGTCGATTTGAATTTATCAGCTGTCGAATTAGATTTGATGATAAAAGTACAAGGGCTGAAAGACGTGCCACGGATGTTCTCGCACCCGTTCGTGAAATTTGGGACACTTTTATAAGAAATTGCCAAGAAAATTATTCGCCAAGTGAATTTTTGACCATCGATGAGCAATTGTTAGGGTTTCGAGGCCGTTTTAGTGCTCGTGTCTATATCAAATCGAAGCCAGCACGTTACGGGCTAAAAGTTGTGAGTATGAATGACGCGAAAACTTATTACATGTTGAATGCGATCCCATACACTGGTCAAGTAACAACAGAGCGAGGCGAAAGTGTACCAGCATACTATGTGCGTGAGTTGAGCGAGCCAATTTATAATACTTCTCGCAATATTACCTGTGACAACTGGTTCTCTTCGATAGAAATTTTCAATAAGATGAAGAAAGAGCACAAGTTAACTATGATCGGAACTCTGAGAAAAAACAAGCGTCAGATTCCAGAATATTTCAAAAAAACAGCTTCAATGGGCACGACAAGATACGGTTATGACGGAGACAATATCCTACTTTCATTCTGTCCGAAGAGAAATAAGGTCGTTCTACTACTATCCTCCAAGCACAAGACTGGAAAAAAGTGCGAAGACAACGACAAACCAGAGATGATTGATTTCTACAATAAAACAAAATGCGGAACTGATGTGTTCGACTAACTTTGCGGCAGCTACACATGTGTTCGACGAAGCAATCGGTGGACGATGCGTTTTTTCTTGGGAATGCTTGATCAGGCGGGCGTGAACTCATGCATATTGTACAATTTTCTGCCTGAAAATGAGAATCGAAGCAGGCGAGAATTCTTGAAAGATCTCGCCTTATCTCTAATCAAACCCCAACTCGAAGAGCGTGCGAAACAGCCGGGAATACATAGAGGTTTAGCACTCAACATTCATGAGGTGCTTTATGGAGAAGAGCCTCAAAATCCTACTGTTGATGTCGGTGAGCATAAAATGAGTAAAAGGAAGCGATGCTCTTTCTGCGCGTATGAAAAAGATCGCAAAACTAACTATTGTTGCGTGAAATGCAAAAAACCAGCTTGCGATGAACACCGCATTTCATGCTGCGCATCGTGCTTTTTGTGAAATTATTGAAAGCCATAAGTGTCTAATGTATTTTTTCACTTTGTCGTAATAAAAGACACATCAAAAAAAAATTATTGTTGATTTCATTCGTAATTTTTAAGGAATTAGATATTTTTCATTGTTATTTCTACAAAATAAGAGGTTGATTTTTTACCAATTTTGACATTGCAAAATTAAGCATTTTTTTTTAGAATAATTAAATGGCATCTTTTTTTCATGAAAGCTACACTATTCCCCTTTAATATCCATTTTGGAACATTTCGATATCTTCATTTTTCAAAAAGTTATGATTTTTTAAATAAACTAATGATTTTGTCCTAGGTTGCCTCATATTTTGTATAAAAAATATATTTAAAAAATTAATTTTTTATAATTTTATGATTGGGACTTTTAATTGGAAGCTTGAAGAACCTTCGTGAATTTTTCTAGATTTTTTGCAGCCGTTTAAATGTTTAAAAAAAAGGCAGGACGAAAACGACCCTGGTTTACGGATTGAAGGTGCCAAAAAAACGTTTACGGACTAAGGGTTAAAAATATTCGCGAAGTCCCCCCTTCCTATCTCAATATTAACCCGTGCCTAAGTAATTTTATATTTTTTGCCATTTAATAATACTATGCATATTGGATTAATTTATTGTGTAAACGCCAGTGCGCAGGCGCGCGAGTGCGGGCGCCGGAAGTGACCGAAGTGACTAGAACCTCCGAGAATGTTCTCGAACATTCTCGGCGGCGAAGAATCGAGCGTGCGCGGCGGAGCGAGAACAGTATGCGAGTAGCGAGCGAAGCGAACGGACGTGGAATCGAAAGACCACGATATCGAGTATCGACCACGCGGGTCGAATATCGCGGGAGGTCGTTGCGGGTGCAACGCGAGGCGTGGGAGACGAAAGCGAGTCGTCGACCACCACTATCGAGTTCTTTATATATCGTATCGAGACGTAACGCGGGCGAAAGCCAACTTCGAATTTAACGTACGCCGTCTATCACCGAGACGGTTACCGCGACGAAACGCGCTTAGTCGCACTAGTCAAACTCCATCGAGTCGTGGCGCACCACGTGTCCACGACACCTTTACATTTAATACTACCTTCTTTAAATACATATATATTCATTAGCGGCAACGCCGTAATATTATTCAAACCTCACGTCATGTAACAATTTATTCTACCCCACCTCCCCTCCTTTCCGCGAAAAGCAACGAGAAGGCAGGTGAGTGGTCCGGCGTGGCCTTACGAGAATCCTGACATAAATCAAATTAACTCTAGACAGTTAACAATTGCAGCTAAAATATGGACAGAATAAAAATTTGCCCGATATGCTTTTTTCATCAGAACGATGTGGCCTTTTTAGAAAAAAAATTTTTATCACTAAAAACAAAATGGCTGAACTCATTGGTGGCCTAGGAATTGAAAATCATTGAGATTACGCTGAAAATTGGTTTTTCACTTTGCTGGGGTCAAGGGATGGGAATTTGGGACTCGAAATTCGATAGACACTTAAGCGCCACTCATACGACGACGTACCATACAAAAAAAAAATATTCACTCGAACAATTTTTATCTATGGTTTTTTGTGTTCAATTCTCGTTGTAGGCTTTCGATTTATAAAAATTAGGGGGAAATCAGTGGAAAATGAGGAAAAATGAGAAAACCAATTAGTTCAGATATTATTTTCATTATATATTATTATTATTATATTGTAACAAAAAATTTGTTTACTTTCCCCACTTTTCGTTACGTTCCATCGACCCGAAGTCCATCGCCACCAAAACCGCGAAATACGGTGGCGATGTAGGAATAAGTATGCGAGGCGACTCATGCGAGCTCTACCCCCCCTCCCTATTTCCTTTCCTGTACCCCCTCACCCGGACCGAAGAGCGTCAAGCCCAAGACAGCGGAAACGAGTCCGGGTGGCGAGGTTCGCTATCCGTCGCACGAGGCCCCCACCATCTAGTCCCGGTGGGGCCAACGAATTCACGTCACCGTCGCAAAAACGGAGCACGGTGGTGCTGAGACGCCGACGTACGGCGATGCGCGCGGCTCGCGATCACGCGAGGCCCCCTCCCCACCCCAACGAAGACCCAACGACCCGGCAGAAGCCGGCAATTTCACCACGTCGGGTCAGTGCTGCCAGATTCAGGGGAAGCGAAGATTTCGAGAGGCCCCCACCACACGGTTTTGTTGAATGGCGTGCGAGGAGAGGCAACTCGCGCGCGTGTGCAATAGCGTCGCTGCCGTCGGCATCACTCTGATGCTCCGCCTTCATCACGGTGCTAAATTTGAATTGTGTATATAGCTTAGGAGACCCGTCAATCCGATTTCACGAGGAAACATTTAATACACATTACTATCAATCCCGAATATTTTTTTTGGCGTTTATTTGCTCAAGTGGGACTCGCAAATAGACGGATTCCGTAAACCCAGTGTTAATAATTGGATGTTCAACTATAAAAATATATTAATGGATAAATAAAGCGAAAAAAAATTAATGGATAATAACGAAAATAAGAAAAATACTGTCACAATCGACGGTGAATATACAAGTAATCGAATAAAATATGATTGCAGCCGTTTGCAAATAAACGATGTATATTTTTCTACGGAAATTATACCGATATTGGTAATAGTAAATCGTCATGCATCGTTTATTTCCCAGGTCTCACCACGTGGAGTCGCTGCAGGGAGACCCGCCCGGGAGGCCGTTCCTCCCTCCATCCGTACCGAGTCGGTAACCGACTACGGACACAGGAATGACCTCCCTCCCACCCTCCAGAAATAAATGATAACGATAAGCAAAATAAAATAAAACGAAATAAAACAAAAACAATCTTGATAGCGACGACATTTCCAATCGCTAAAAACGAGTAAAATAATAAACTAAAAAGTACTATTGTGATTGAAAAATGAAACGAAAAGCAAAACGTAACGAACAAAAATCATAGAATATGAAAATATGAAATGAAAAATACTGTGATTGACGAAACTCAATTTATAAAAAATGCAACGAACTGAAAAAAAAAATAACGTTGACATCTTTGACGAGGATATTTTTCAATCGCCAAAAATCAGTCAAATAATAAAATATAAAATGAAAAGATACTATGATTTGATAGTATTGAAAAAAAAATTGAACAAAGAAAAAAAGAACGAAAAAAATCATTGCCGTTTCTGGCGACGACACTTTTTAATCGCCAAAACGGGTAAAATAATAAAATAAAAGATTACAATTAAGTTCCGACTAATGGAATATCACAGATTTCTTAAGACGATCTTTTTTATCATCGAAAATAAATAAATAATTTATTCCTTAATCTTAGGTTAATAAATAAATAAATATTTTTTCTTAAAATTAATAAAACACGATTTTAACAATCTAGAACACTTCCGGTTTTATTTTAGTTCCGTTTTTACTTGACGATTGTGTTCTTTTATTTTGTTTATTGCTTCTTGTTAACGCGGCCATATCGATTAATTAATGATTTTGATTATCGCGCACATAACGTTAATTATTTAAATAATATTTTAACCACCGATTGAATGGCGCTTTTTTTAATTCCGTGGCCTTGATTTTTATTCTTACTTTAACCGGTTTCATTTAAAAGCTTTGATCGTTGTTCCGGATTCAATACGCAATATTGCACGATCCAAACTTGTTTACGGCGGGTCCGACTGGCTTTCGGGGTAGATAAGAGGTTTTCACTACAATGCAGCTGGAAGTGGCGAGCAGTGACGTTAAATGTGCTACACTTAATATTTTTATTTTTAAATGATAATCGTATCTGACACATGGCGTTGAGGCATTTGTGTCCTATAGTACTTCGTTTTTTCGATTTTATATCCGTAACGATAGAAAATATACGTTCGGCCTCGGCATTGGAATGGGGAAGGGATAAACCGATTGTCACTACTTCTTTCAAAATGGGGAACATTTTTTCGTCCGTAAGGGTCTTCTGTTCAAAAACTTTTTTCCAAAATGAATCGACTTCGAGAGTTGAAAGCATCTGCTTGTGGTTCTCATCGAAGACCGCGCCCATCTGAATCCATTCGCGCGCTAATTTTACGAGGTTAAACTTTCCGAAACGTTGATCGACGTTACATAAATCTATAAGATTATTCTGATTCCTTGAATCAAGAGCGACGCTCGGGGCCAAAATTCGCAAATTCTCCAAAAAGGAAGGTTTTAGGGGAAGTCGACGCGCCATTTCGTTCGTAGCCGTAGCGTAAAACCGTAAACATGTTTGCCGTATTTCGATCGCATCGGACTCCGATAATCTGGTCAAAGCTGTTGGTGCAGTCCGGACCAAGATTAACTCGCTCGAGAGGGACGAAGTTCCGCGGATAAACGATGTTCAAGTTGCCCATCGCAAGATCGGGCAAAACCTCGCGGTGCAAAAAATGTTCTCCAATCTGTCCGATGAGGAGCATACTGCTTTCTGTCAGTTTGTGAACTAAAACTACTCTCGATTGGAAAACGATATTGAATTGACTGCAAAAATGTAGCGAATATTTGAGGAACAAAAGGTATACTTTAATCCTTTCGTCGCAAATGAAATCCAACATTTTTTGTGCTGATTTTAATCGGTCTTCTGTAACGGAGAGGATAAAAAACGATTTCAACGCATCCCAGTTCTCAAGTAACCGGACAACGCATCTTTCTCTCGAAAGCCATCTCGTGTCCGATAACTTGAGAATCTTGTGCGTTTCCAAATCCAAAAGTTCTTGGGACTCTCGAAGCGTTGCATTGCGTTTCGAACTGCTGGACACGTACGACGCGATGAGTCTAATTAAATCCTCGCAGGAGCGAGGCAAAATAGCGCACGCCTTACTGGCTATTAATGCGGCTGAATGGCAAATGCAGTTTAATAGGACGAGACCCGGCGCGTCCGACTCCAAGCGAGTCATAAATGAATTATGAATTCCCGTCATAATCGATGCATTGTCGGATACCATGCCGACAATGTTAGTTATGGGGATCCCTTTCGACTCGAAGCAAGATTTGAAGCTTGCGTAAGCAGATTCAGCCGAACAATCTCCACCGTCTATCAATATTAATTCCAGAAGGGCTGTTGTTACTTTTTTGGTATCAGGAGATACAAATTGAACGGCAACGCAGAATGATTTATCATCAGTTATGTCGCTGCTCTCATCGACGAGCACCGAGAACTTTTGAACCTTAAGAATTTTAATAAGCTCCTCTAATTCATATTTTCCGATGCAATTGGTGATGAGATTCGTGCACTTTGTCCGGCCGAGCGTAACGTCCCGCAAAATCGAAGAGTCGAAGATTATGTTCTTGAGCAGTGGCATTAAATGATCGACCGTCTGGATTGCCACATTGTGCTCTGCGAAAAACGCTGACAAAGCAATTTCTGCTGATTTTACATTGATTTTATGTTGGTTGGCATCAGCAGCAGACTCGTCATGGGCAGATATCGCAAGGGCGGCTTTTTGTTTATACGAAGAACTCGCTCAATGTTTCCGACAATCTGACTTGCATGTGAAAATTAATTCTTTCTGACACAATGTACAAAACCCTTTATTGGGATTACCTGCGACTGTCTGCAGCCAGCCGGAAAACTCAGGCAGCCGCAACCACGAATCGTTTATCAATCTAATCCTTTGACGTTTTGGATGCCGGGCTCCTTGAACATGGTCTCGATGATGTGAGACAGCACTCTGATTCGTCGGATACATCGTCCCTTTCACCGCGAGTCACTAATTGATCAATAATATTGGATACAACCCGGTTGACAACGATCAAAGCTCCACGTGTTACGTGTTTCCCGCGCGAACCAAAATTACCGAAGAACAACAAGGCACTGCGCGTCCGCCGCCGTCCACGCTTCACCTTGTGAAATTCAAATTCATACGTTTGACGCAAGTTCGTTACGTATAGAGACACACGAACGCATAACAAAGGAAGGAACGCCGTACGGACGCGAGAGACAATGTATCTTCGCAACGGACTATCATCGTTATCATTGTTATTTGTTGCTTCCATTCGAACCGATGATCCATCAAAAGGAAAAATTCATTAATTCCCCCCCAAGATCAATTAATGTAATAAAAAAATCTTAAATAATTATTGCCATTTTTTGACATTTTTATATCAAGTTTTTATTTTTTTATTCATTTCATGGAAACTTACGGAGAATACAATTCAAAGAATACATATTTCCTATAAAATTTTCTCAGAAATCTGAAATAATTGTTGACATTTTTTTACATTTTTACATCAAGTTTTTATTTTTTTATTTATTTCATAGAAACGTAAGAAGAATACAATTCGAAGAATCCACATTTCCTATAAAGTTTTCTCAGAGATCTGAAATAATTATTGACATTTTTTTACATTTTTACATCAAGTTTTTTTTTTTTATTCATTTTATCGAAACGTACGAAGAATACGATTCGAAGAATACATATTCCCTATGAAATTTTCTCAGCTTCCCGATAAAAATATTTTCGAAAACTAACCCATCAAACGCAAACTCGCAACCAAACAGGCCGCGCAGACGAAATAAGCGGACAACGGTGAGTCGATTGGCGGATAGTCCGAATAACGCTATTGGCTGCGCCTATCTGTAGCGGCTGCAAGCCGCGTGAGGTCGCGTCGGTAGCGACGGATTTGGTCTGTGGACGGGGCATCAGAATCCGGACGTGGACGGAAAAATCCGTCCAATCTGGCAGTACTGACTTCGGGTCCGATTGTCTTAGAGTAAGGAACGATATAGTGAGCGAGCGAGCGAATTCCGCTCCGAGGCCACGTAGGCCGAATTTTTGTAATGACCGAGTACCCGATATTTTTACTCGATCCCTTCATCCCAAAGTTCGCAATTTTTCCCCGTTTATTCTTGTTCCCCGTTACAATTTTTCCCCGTTTATTCTTTTTCTCCGTCCACCCGAATTCCCGTCCGTCCCGTGTTCCATGTTTCTCCCGCTGTGTCGAGGTACTTCGGTTCTTTTTTTTTGCACTGTACTCAGAACCTCGTATCGAGGCAGCGATCTATTCTGCACACTCTTTTATTATTTGTTTTCTTTTTCGCATTAATAAATTGCGCCTATTTCGTTATTTCAAACCCCTGATTAATTTTTTTTTTGATTTTCTTCATTTTTCCCTGTTCACCTTCCCTTGCCCCGAAAGTTGCAGATCACAAAATGGGTGGGGGCCCGCATTTTGAATGGAATAAATGTAGAACGGCCGATATTTTGAAAAAAAATAACCGAAACATGAAACACCAAAAGGATCGTTATTTTAAATTTTCTTTTTCGACACACGATGCCGTCGAATCTTCTTTATACCGAAGTATCTTTATTTGAGTGGACCTTCATTCGAAATTATTTCGTTAGAGGATTTATATTTGGAAAGAATATAATATAGATTTGACGAATTAAAAAAGTGATATTTTTGAGCTAAATAATTGTGAAAAGCTAATATTTCGAATACCCAACATGCCAAAAAAGAATTTTGCGAGAATTGAAACTTCGACGGGGCAAAATGTCGAACATAAAAATGTCGAACATCAAAATGTCAAACATTGAGATGACTAATCGAAGAATGAAACCAGAGCTAAACGTTACATTTGAATAGTCTTTCTCGTCGCCAATTTTTTTGTTAAAATAATTATACTTTGAATTTGAATACAGTTACATTTTTTAACAATTGTCACCAATACGTTCTAAGTTTAATTGATCTTGGAAAATACTAACGGAAATATATACAGCAAAGCGTATAAAATATATAGACGAATATATAGCGTTCGACATTTCGGCCGTTCGACTTTCTTGCCTCTCGCTACTTTGATCACTCGTTGAGTTAGTCTGTCGCTATATCAAGTTCGAACTTATGAACGGCCTTAATATTTACTAATTTATCCATGAAAACTCGACCGAAACGTGTTCGATATTCAAGTTTATTCGAAATATCGCCTCTCGCAATTGTGCACACTCGAATTTTTTTTTTTTCGATATAAATTTTGCTTCGAAATTTTGATGTTCGTGATTCACATTTTCGACTTTAAAGACGATCAAATAAATGGCTCTTCTTCATTCGGATGTTCGACTATTTCCGTTTCGAAATACCGGCCGTTCTACATTTATTCCACCCAAAATTTTGACCCCCACCCCACAAAATATTGTAACAAATAATTTTGTTCAATTTCCCCACTTTTCATTACATTTCATCGACCCGAAGTCCGTCGCCACCGAAACCGCGAAACACGGTGGCGATGTAGGAATAAGTAGCGTTTCGACTCGTGCCAGCTCTCCCCCCCCCCCCCCCCCCCTTCCCCTCCTTTACCCCCTCACTTGGACCGAAGAGCGTCAAAACCAAGACAGCGGGAACGAGTCCCGACGGCAAGGTTCGCTATCTGTCACACGAGGCCCCCACCATTCAGTCACGGTGGGGCCAACGAATTCACGTCACCGTCGCAAAAACGGAGCACGGTGGTGTTGAGACGCCGACGTACGGCGATGCGCGCGGCTCGCGATCACGCGAGGCCTTCTCCCCGCTCCAACGAAGACCGGAGTACCCGGAAGAAGACGACAATCTGATGACTTCGGGTCCGATCGCATTGTAGTAGGGAACAACAATCAGAGCGAGCGAGCGGATTTATTTTCGAGACCACGCGGGCGGATAATTTAGGTTCCGTCCCGAGACGCAGGAAATAGTATCCGACTTTGTACCGAGTGGATACCCGATAAGTTTGATATCCCTACCGTTCCCCGTTCACTCCTTTTCGTTATTTCTACCCGACCCCTTATCTCAAATTTCACACTCCCCGTTGAACTATTGCGAGACGCCACGTTCGACGCCCCACGAATATTCCCCGAAATTCATTGCACACCTGAGTGGTGTATCTCAATTACCACTAGTCCGTTGTCAAAGTCATTCTATTCATTCTCTTTTTCCTGTTCATCGCAGTTCCCGTCCATCCCGTGTTCGATTATTGCCGTGTCGAGGTACTGTCGTGTAAAAGCCGTTAGCACGATTTTCTTCCCCACTCCCTGACATTGTCCTATGTTCATCGACGAGCCGCTGAGCTATTCTTAATTTTATTTTTATGAATTTTTGGCACCCATTACTTAAGGGGGGGGGGGGGGGGGGGGGGGGTAACGTTAATTCAGGCAAAAAAAGGCACATTTTTGTGAATTTTTTTTGACGACGCGGTTAAAATCTATTTACTAAAACCAATGATCCATGAGAGTATACTATTCGAAGAATATTATGTACAATTTTTATAAAGAAATATTGAAAAATACGGCAATTACAGCAATTATTTGGAAGCGTTTCGGAAAAAAGAAGAATTGTGGTGCCCCTCAGAACTCGGTGCTGGATCATCTGAAATAAAAAAACCAAAGTTTTTTTGTTAGATAATCGTTTTCCCCAGGTAACATCGTGAGGGTTTTTTTGAAATTTCAATTTTTCACTTTTTGGGAACACTTTGAAGTGAAAAACGCGATTTTTACGAAAAAAATCGGCTAATTTGTTATTGTAAAATAAAAAATATTAACAAATTAAAAAAAAACTCCACGATGTTACCTTGTAAATTATGTACAGAGATAGTGTTTAAAATTTCAAACGGGTCGGTGCAGTAGTTTTGAAGTTATGAGGGGCACCGACTTTGAAAACGTGAGTTGTGGGAAAAACGCTTTAAAGTTTTGAACACTATAACATTTGAATTAAAACGTTCATAAGCGAGTTTGATCGGCTTACCTCACACTGAATCATCGGTGCCAGGTCCATAAGCGACGATGCTATTATCGTTGATGTCTAAAGCATCTTTTTGTTCCTGTCGACGACGAATCTAACTCAACACTTAACGAAAACGGAGCTACAATGATACGAAAATCGAAGCGCGCGTGTAAGTCTCCTCGATATAACGTTTACTGCTACTCTAAATTATATATTCTACACTGACTAAATATACAGTACAGGTACGTTTGTACTCGTGTTGACATTTCTATAAAGAAAGGTGAGGGCAAAGGTTAGAGATTATATAGAGAGCGAAACAGCCAGATAACAAGAGCGCGATCGAGCTGGTCAGTTGATTTCTGATGCGCTGTCATGGATGAAGCGCGGTTGCTTAGACCGCTGTATCTTCGTTAGTTTTGCTCTGATTCATCTGAAATTTCCACACAATATTCTTGAAAGGTTCTCCATTCAGAAAGTGAAATAAACAAAAAATGCAAAAAAAAAATTTAAAAACGTTACCCCCCCCCCTTAAGTGGGTTGAAAATCGAGTTACGGTGTCGTTTCCGTTCAAACGACTGGCGCCCATTATACAAGAGTTACTTTTTTTGCGTTTTGTTCAGAAAATGTCTCGGATCGAGACAGCTATCTATTCTGCACACCCTCTATTTCTTTTTGCATTATTAAATAAATTGCGCCCTATTTTGTTATTTAAAACTCCTCTTTTATTTTTCCTTGTTTTGTTAATTTTTCCCGTGCACCTTCCCTTGTCCCCAAAAGTTGCAGATCATAATATATAATAATATACATATAATTGAAATAATATCTGAACTGATTGGATTCCTCATTTTTCCTGATTTTTCACTGATTCTCCTCTAATTTTCATAAATCGAAAGCTTACACGAAAATTAAACACAAAAAACCATGGATAAAAATTGCTGGAGTAAATATTTTTTTTTCCGTACGTTACGTCGTCGTATGAGTTGCACTTAAGTGTCTATTATATTTTGAGTCCCAAATTCCCATTCCATGATTCCAGCAAAGTTAAAAACCAATTCTTAGCGTAATTTTAATGATTTTCAATTTTCAGGCCACCATATTAGTTCAGTCATTTTGTTTTTGGGGATAAACATTTTCTTCCTAAAAAAGCCGCATCTTTCTGATGAAAAAAGTATATTGGACGAATTTTTATTCTGTTGATATTTTAGCTGCAATAAATTAATCCAATATGATGCATGTTATTAAATGACAACAAAAAAAATTACTGAGGCACGCGTTAATATTGAGATCGGGAGGAGGGACTTCGCAAATATATTTTTTATTTGGAACCTATGTGGGGGGCGTTTCTGTTATTAGTCGAAAATGGCCCTTGCTAAGGACCAGTCTAATATACAGGGTGAGGCACTAACTGTTGCCACCTTAAATATCTCTGTAATTATCGACTTCACGAAAAAATTTTCCAAACAAGAAATGTACAATGCAAAAGGGGTCATCAAATGCGATAATTTTTTTTTATCTCAGTGGAGGCGCTGACGCACAGTAAAGGTCACCTCCACTTTTTTCAATGGTACGGTACATTTTTTATTCAACCATCTTGTAGAGCATCGCAAACTACATAAAAAACATGAGGGGGTCATCGTTCAAGGTCATTTAAGATCAAAAAGTGACATTAAGTTTACTTTTATGTATGAACTTTATTTACGGACGGTGTTCAAAGTGATTGCCATTGGAATCAATGCAGTATTGCAATCCCTTATCACGGATTGTGTAAAATTTCTTATCACTTCGGCACTTATCGAATCACATGCTCGAACAATTCTCTCTCGCATATCATCAGGCGCAGTTGGACGTTCTTTATAAACAAGATCTTTAAGGTGGCAACAATTAGTGCCTCACCCTGTATACAGGGTGGTCCACGCAACGTGTGCACCGTTATAGCTTCCAAAGTATGCGTTGCACGAAAAAATGTTATGTACAAAAGTTACATGGTTTAAAAGGGTGCACTACGTAGTGCATCAATTTTTCTTATAGGTCGAGGCGTTTCGAAGATTTGGAGGACAACTTTGTTTTTTTAAACAGATCACTATATTTTTTATAGCAAAATATGGTAGAGAAAAATAATAACCTAATAGCTAACGAGTAATTTTACTTTACTATTTGAAAATTTTCTACAAAAAATTTGTAATTTGTATTGGAAAATTTGTTTTTTTTTCTTGTCAGTTGCGATGAGCCATGAGTCGCTCACTGCCACGTAAACGTCGCTGTCCTGCGGAAATCTGCGATAAGGTTGAATCTCCAACTTGATATTATGTGAAGAAAATTCGCAAGTAATAAAATAAAATTCTTTCGATTTATCCGGTGTCCAAATTCAATCAATTTATCCGGTGTGTCAGAACGTTCACAATGTAAAATCGTTATATCTCGAAAACACATTTTATGGACTTATTCGGTTTTTCCAACTTGCCACAGATATATATATCGACATGACGACAGTTCGTCGCACGATTCCCGGTGATTCGAGAGCCTCGGCTCGCGCTTCGCGTTCGTCACCAGGGCCGAATGGCAATTGGGGGATTGCGTGGGATCCTGCTACTCTACTCGAAGTTGTTCATTTTATTCATTTTTCGTATACCCACTGAATTATCTTGCAAATATTATGAGCTCTAGCCTACTTATAACATACAACCAACAACAAAAGTGTTGAATAATTAATTATTAATTGAATGAGAAACTTTTCAAGAGGCAATGGAAATTTTTCGAATTATTATTTATTGATTCCTTATTAAATAGAATTCGATTGTGAGAAAAAAATGAGAATAATTGAATCCAAGAAAGGAAGAAGCGCATGTAGCTAGAAGGATATTGTATTTGATATACAAATTTTCGATTTTTCCGAACTGATACATTTTGTATTTTGGATAAATATTTTCTAAATCTGAACTTCTTCAAAGTACCCTCCTTTGGCTCTTTTCACAGCATCACAAATTCGTGGCATCCTCTCCGTTAGCTTCACCATGGTTTCCTCGCCGATGCTCTTCCACACGGTTTGAAGATTTTCCCACAACTCCGTGATATTTTTTGGCTGCAAAACTCTCACACGCCTATTGAATTCGTCCCACGGTTTCTCGATAGGGTTGAAGTCGGGGGACTGTGGTGGGTGGTCAATGTGTTCGAGAACACCAGCTTCTACTTTTTTTTAAATACAACTTTTGCAAAGCTTAGACGTATGTTTTGGGCCATTGTCCTATTGGAAAATTTTTTTTTTCCAATCAGGCGCTGACCGCAAGGTACGGCGTGTTTGCATAAAATTTGATGGTATCCTTCTTTATTCAGAATATTATCCACTTTTTTCAGGGTCCCAGTTCTACCGTTGCCGAAACAACCCTCACACCATAATCGACCCTCCACCGTGTTTTGCGGTGGGTACAAGATACTGTGTATCCATTCGTTCCCCGACTTTTCTTCGAACGTAAACTCTTCTCCCACCAAAAAGCTCAAACTTTGATTCGTCAGAGAACAGAACTTTACTCCGCATCTCCTGCGTCCATGAGGAGTATTTTTTAGCCTAATTGAGGCGTTTTTTTAATTGATGGGTCGTAAAAGGGGTTTTTTGGCCGCGATTCTCCCACAAAGTCCGTTCTTAACACGGCGTTCTTTTATCAACGACACCGACACTCCGCGGATGTTAGGACGACTTCCGTTGAATTCCGCGCGAATAGCGGATGCGGTTGTTGTGTGGTCACGATTACTGATTAAAACAATCAGTTTGTCTTCGTGATGGTTCGTGTTACGTTTCCGTGATCGACCGATTCGATAAGACGTATGACCTAGCTCTTTATATCGATCTAGCGTCCATTTAACGCCAGTTTTTGAAATGGAAAGTTGTTCTGCTATTTCTTTCTCAGAAAATCCTTCTTTATTTAACGTGATTATTTTTTTACGAGTGTGCTGGCAAATTTCCCTTCGAGGAGCCATTGCTCTTCGGCTCGTGGTTACTGGTAAATAACAACGGAATCTCTTCATGCGGGCTACAATGGCAACGGCTTCTTTTGTTTATTGATTTTTCCGTTTTAAGAATCGCGCTTTCGTAGCTAGGTTTCTGTTTTCTCATAACACATACATATATTCGTGAAAAAGCACTGTTAAATATCACATTATTTTTGCAATAAGTTATTTCAGACATTCGCTTTCTCATTCAAAAAATAGCAATGAGAAAAAAAAATCAATCGACATAATTAAATGTGGTATGAAATTAATTGGAATGTTGACAAATTTTTATTTGTGTGAAATAAAAAAAAATTCAAATCTTTTTTTCGTAAAGCTGAGAAAATTCCATAGAACCTATGTAGTTTTCAAGTTAGGATCTCCGTAAGTTTCCTTCGAGTTGATAGAAAAGTAGCAATACAAAAAAAGTAGTGAAGTAGCGTGTTGGGCACGCACATGATAGGGTTCCGTAGCCGGATAACAGTTATTACTTAATTTTTCGTAAACTATTTTTGCTACAGTGTTCGTTATAATTTTGATTGAATGTACTAATTAAAAGCTTCGTTTTAGAATTTTTTCAGCCTTTTTGCATCGATAGTTTAAAAGTTAAAGGGGGACGGGGACACTCTGATAACGACGTTGAAAGCAAATATCTCATGTCTCAAGGGTTAAAATGGAAAGGTCTCAGGACATTATTCGTTGCATTTGAGAAGACCTATCCAAAGATACCTCACTCAATGGGGTGAGCAAAAAAAAATGTCGAGTGCACTGTTTAATCTGCGGGAGGGGGGTCAAAAAAATTTTTTTTTTTTTTATGTTGTCATTTCTATTTTGAGGTCACCGATCTACGGCTGTGTACTAAATTTGATCTCAATCGGTCCATAACTGAGAGAACGGGAGGCCCGTGACAAACAGATGGACGGACGGACGGACTTGCCGAAAACATAAGGGCTCCTAGATTTTTACGGAACCCTAAAAATAATGAAATTTAAGCCAAAGAAAAGTTATGGAGATCTCAACTCGGAAAATACATTTCTCTTATACAATTTTCTCAGCTTTCCAAAATAAAAATTAAACATTATTTCAAATTTTCGGCAACGGATTTAACGATTGGGAACTTTTATTTTTATTTAATTTTTATTTTTATTTATTTAATTTATATCTTATTTTTATTTGTTTAATTTCTATTCAATTATTATTTTTCAATCGGGAAAACGAATTTATAATTTTTTTTATAAGCGTATGTGAAAAGAATACTTAAAAAAAACGAAAAAAAATGACAAAACCAAAATAATGGTCAAAAAAATCTGAAAAAAATTGGGAATTTGTTTTTTAACATGCACTTCAGGCTGTAGAAATTCTATGAAGACCCTACATAGCAAAGCCCAAAATGTCACGATAATTGGCGTTTTGGCTCATATATATATGTATGGGGCATTCCATGGCATTCCGGGTAGTCGCGTACCCTTGACTCAAAATTTTTGCCCCACGATTTTTTCCATTAATCTACATCGAAAATGAAGAGATACGTGTTTCGGGGTTTGCCGTTTTCAGCGCCCGCTAATGAGATGCAGTAGATTGAAGGTTTCCAATTATTGACGATATTTCGAATTTCAAATCGATATATCTCGACAACCGCCAATAATAATTAAAAAAACCAAGGGAGCTTTTTCTTTTGTCTTTACACGGTCTATGCAATGAAAATAAGTACAATTATGTTGCACTGTTTGAACTGTTATTAATTAACAATTAATCGATTAAACATTGAATATCTCAAAGAAACACCTATTTGATTTTTCTTATTTTTTTTTCCTAAATTCTATGAATAAAAACGAAACGATTGAGACCAGTCTCTATTTGGCTATGGACTTAGTTTAGAAGTTACAGATTTTTTTGTGATAAAAAACACGTTTAATTCGGTTCATTTCTCAGCGATAATTCATATTGCACCGGGAACTATTGGCCGCTCGTTGTAACGAAAATGGTAACATATATACGCATAGATAAGCATATATTAGTATACAGATATGAGTATATGGGGGATTCCACGGTGAAACCGGAAGCTGCATACCGTCGAATCAACATTTTTGACCCACGATTTTTTATGTTGATATACGTCGAAAATGAAGAGACAAGTGTTTCGGGGTTTGACGTTTTTAGAGCCCGTTATTGAGATGCAATGGAATTAAGTTTTTCAATTATTGACAATATTCGTTATTATATATGTATATATGAGAGATTCCACGTGAAACCGGCCACTTCTGACCCGACCGGTGTTCGATTTGGATCAAATTTTTTTTCCTCAAAGTACATGCTGACGACAACATTTGACAATTTTTTTAGATTTTTGCCGGCATTATTTATTTAGTAATGAATTCTTGAAAATGTCGTCAGCCGATTTTTCAACTGCAAATATCTCCAAGGCAAGATATCCAAATTTAATGGCTCGCACGTCAAAATATGCGGAATAAGGTCATCTTTTAGAAAAAAATATTAAAAAAATTTTTTACTGTTATATATATTACTTTTTTTACATCTAAATTACTAAAATCGACTTTCTGAAAAAACACCATCGTTTTTTTTTTCGAAATTTTTTATCCAGATTCCTTGTCCGATTGTCGAAATTTTGAGCCCTGAGTGAGAGTGGCAAATTCATATTTACTATTTTTTCACGAATTTCAAAGTTTATTGAAATTGGAAAACTACAAACTTCAATGAATATTCCACGAGTGTAGATAACAATTGAAGTCAAAATCATTCATTTTCGAGTCAAGCGATTCGATTAATCAATTGATTCAGGTTTAAATGATCGTAAAAGATTTCGATTCGGCAGAAGATGAATATTTAGTTGTTTGCGATTTCGCGGAAAATGACGCGTTTGTCGTCCAAGATACCGCACCAGGATTTCACTGGAATAATAACTAAGCAACGATATTTCCGGTCGTGATTTACTCGAGACGGAATGCTCAATCACCGCAGCTTGGTGTTATTATCGGACTGCAACCACCATAATAAAATAGCTGTCCACGTATACTGTAAAATTATTAGAAACTTTGCTAAGACACTATCGACGCCGACTAGAGTTTATTATTTTTCGGATGGTGCACCGCAGCAATTTGAAAATTATACTGACTTCGTCAACTTATATCACCATGAAGAAGATTTCAGGATTCAAACGGAGTGGCATTTTTTCACGACCACTCAAGGTAAAGGGCCGTTCAAGGGCCCGAGCAAGTTTGCAATTACCATCGAATCAACAAATACCTACCCCGCACGAGTTCTTCGAATGGGCTTCAAGATCAATCACAGTGCCAAATATAGAGGTCAAATTTTCACCTCAAGCGGATTATGAAGCAGCTGGCAAACAACTCAAATCACATTCTAGAGCGGCCAAACGGATACCAGAAACACAGAGAATACATCACATAATTCCAGAACCGAACAAAAGAGTTCACGTAAAAAATTATTCATCTTCTGCCGAATCGAAATCTTTTACGATAATTTAAACCTGAATCAATTGATTAATCGAATTGCTTGACTCGAAAATGAATGATTTTGACTTTAATTTTTATCTACACTCGTGGAATATTCATTGAAGTTTGTAGTTTTCCAATTTCGATAAACTTTGAAATTCGTGAAAAAATAGTAAATATGAATTTGCCACTCTCACTCAGGGCTCAAAATTTCGACAATCGGACAAGGAATCTGGATAAAAAATTTCGAAAAAAAAAACGATGGTGTTTTTTCAGAAAGTCGATTTTAGCAATTTAGATGTAAAAAAAGTAATATATATAACAGTAAAAAAAATTTTTAATATTTTTTTCTAAAACATGACCTTATTCCGCATATTTTGACGTGCGAGCGATTAAATCTGGATATTTTGCCTTGGAGATATTTGCAGTTGAAAAATCGGCTGACGACTTTTTAAAAAATTCATAACTAAATAAATAATGCCGGCAAAAATTTAAAAAAATTGTCGAATGTTGTCGTCATCATGTACTTTGAGGAAAAAAAATTTCAGCCAAATCGAACACCGGTCGGGTCAGAAGTGGCCGGTTTCACGTGGAATCCCTCATATATAACAGTAAAAAAAATTTTTAATATTTTTTTCTAAAACATGACCTTATTCCGCATATTTTGACGTGCGAGCGATTAAATCTGGATATTTTGCCTTGGAGATATTTGCAGTTGAAAAATCGGTTGACGACTTTTAAAAAAATTCATAACTAAATAAATAATGCCGGCAAAAATTTAAAAAAATTGTCGAATGTTGTCGTCATCATGTACTTTGAGGAAAAAAAATTTCAGCCAAATCGAACACCGGTCGGGTCAGAAGTGGCCGGTTTCACGTGGAATCCCTCATATATAATTAACGGTAGTAATGATTAAACGTGTTTTTCATGACGAAAAAAGCTGTAACTCCTCAATGAAGCCAACGGAAAAATTGAGCGGGGTCTTTTTGTTTTTATTCAAGAAGTAAAACAGAGGAAAATAAAATGGCTGTTTTTCGAGATATTCAATATTTAGACGATTAATTGTTACTTAATAATAGTCCAAACGGTGTCACATAATTGTACATATCTTTATCGCAAAGACCGTGTGAAGACAAAAAAAAGCTTACCTGGTTTTTTAATTTATCATTGGCCGTTGTTGAGATATATCGATTTGAAATACCGAATATCGTCAATAATTGAAAAACTTAATTCGATTGCATCTCAATAACGGGCTCTAAAAACGTCAAACCCCGAAACACTTGTCTCTTCATTTTCGACGTATATCAACATAAAAAATCGTGGGTCAAAAATGTTGATTCGACGGTATGCAGCTTCCGGTTTCACCGTGGAATCCCCCATATACTTATATCTGTATACTAATATATGCTTATCTATGCGTATATATGTTACCATTTTCGTTACAACGAGCGGCCAATAGTTCCCGGTAGTAGTATAATAGGGACAGTTCTGGACCACTTACCGCGGTGACCTGCCTTGAGGCGGTCGGTAAGGTAGATTTCTCTTTTGCCAACGGTGGGTTTGTGTCTGATCCCTCTTGTACCGACGGTTGAGCTCTCTCTTACCGACTGTGCAGGTTATTTAGGTTATCGATAGTGCCGGTTATTTAGGTTATTTAGGGCTATCGAAGATTGATCGTAAGGATGGTGGGTTTGAGGTTATGTTTTTAGAGAGGCGGGTTCTGGCCCACTTGCCACGGTGACCTGCCTTGAGCCGGTCGGTAAGGTAGATTTCTCTTTGGCGTTATCTGCCAATCCGGTAGATGGCGTTGTCAATCGATTTACCCGCTGCTCGATCCCGCTCAATTGAGTGTTCTACCTTGCCGACGGCAGTCTCAGATGGCGTTATCTACCAATCCGGTAGATGGCGTTGTCAATCGATTTATCCACTGCTCGATCCTGCTCAATATTTACCGACAGCAGCCTCAGATGGCGTTGCCAAGTCTCGCTGCCAATCCGGTAGATGGCGTTGTCAATCGATTTACCCGCTGCTCGATCCCGCTCAATATTTACCGACAGCAGCCTCAGATAGCGTTATCTGCCAATCCGGTAGATGGCGTTGTCTGCTATAGTCAATCTACCTCTTACCCCACCATCTGTTGATCGAACGTTGGACGATGAGCGTTCTACTTTACCGATCGAACGATGGACGATGCGCGTTCTACTTTATTGCTCGAACGATGAGCGTTATACTTTACCGACAGCAGCCTCTTGCCCCGCCATCTGTTATCAAAAATCGAACCCTGAACATTCCTCTTACCTATAGCTGATCACCGACATCTTACGACGCTTTCTCGAACCTTGTATTACGAGTCGATAACGAATAATCTGCTGTTGCTCCATTTTCAAATGATAATGAATCAGTTGATTGCGAACTATCACGAGTAACGCACAATGCGAGATATTGAAATTATTTTGGATGTGCAAGGGTTCAAAGCACCCAACAGTGAGTTTGTGGCGAAGCAGGTTGCTGTGTTAAAAATGTATTCTGATGGTTCATGGGATTGCACAGAGTTTAGGTGTAAACTAGTCAAACCGTCATACGACTGGGATAGTTTATCAACCAAATATAAAAATGACAACTTGTGGATCGTGAATCATTATGAGGGTATTCCATGGAACGTTTGCAATGTGTTATACGGTGAACTCAAGCGATTGTTCGATGATATTGCGGAAGATGCTCGTGTGATTTACGTCAAGGGGGTGGAGAAGAAGCAATTGATTCGAACGATTATTGGAAACTCGAAACCAATTATCGACTTGGAAGATTTCGGTTGCCCAGCATTGCTGAAAACATCAGTGTCGGAATGCTCGAATTCTCCACATCACGAGGGAGTATTGAATTGCAATTGTGCTTTCGAAAATGTGCTACGTATGAAGATATGGTACTTTGAAAATTATTTCTTCGCACCACCATCTTTCGAAAGATCAATGAAAATTCTTCGAGCTGTGGGAAACATTTGCAACATGAAAACAGAAGATATCGCTAGCTTGACCAAAGATTTTATTCTCATGTATGCATACAACGATATCGAAGATGCCTGGGATCGTCTACCCAACATCATGCAAATGGATGAGGATATTATGAAATATCGTCGTTGTCGGAAACATTATGGGAAAATGATTGATGCCGATGATTTCGATGGACCTCCCCCTTTGATAAAAAACTGTCTCAAATGTATACAATGTATTGAATAAAACCATTATTTCATTTTAATATTTCTTTTTCCTGCAAAACTCTCACAAGTTCGAACAAGTCTCGTTGTTGAAATATTTAAGAAAAATCGTTATTATCCTGAGAACGACACGATGTGGTGCATTCATGGTTGGGATTCGGGGGTTGGATACATAAAAATGATTTGTAAACAATAAATTATTTGAAGAGAACATTGTATTTACATAGAGCATGATATTCGTTAAGCCAAATCTTCAGCGATTTTACATTTTCAGTAGCACAATTAAATTTGGGGATATTTGAACGAAGAGGAAATCGGGTGAAAGATGAAATTGTTGGTAGTTTCCGCAGTGAAGAGCACTCGAGCGTTTCCATGTCAACGATGGAGGATGATTCATCCATAATTCTGGTCAACCATATTTTTTTCTCCAATCCTTTCACGTAAATAGTTCGGGCAGGTTGCAACATGGCTTTAATCATCTTATCAGTTGTTCCATAGGGTAACTCGCCCGACGTCCAAGAAAATCCAAGGAAATCTAGCTGGAGTCCTGAATTCATAACTCGATATTTCACTGGTAATCCCATCCGTGCGCATGGCGGTGCAAAGAGGAACGTTGTGGGCTGAGCTGTTTTGTCATCGTTGACTGCTATTACAGCAAATTCTTCCAGCGCAAAATCATTAGTAGCCTGCTTCAACCCTTGAATATCCACAATCAAGTCCATCTCGAACGGGCAACTGACTCGAGTCATAAGGCCACTCTTCTTCCCCCACCACTGACTGGATTCACAAGTCCGATTTATTGATCCAGGAATTATGAGAATTATCGAAACCTAGCCACTTTACAAACAGTCTGTTTGATTGTTTTTTCAAAACTTTTTCAATTAAATAAATATCAGAATGTTTTACTCTAAGGAGCTCTTGTTCGTAGAAACCACCAGCAATCGATTCATCCTGATAATCTTTCAATTTATATGTGACAGGATTAGTTTTCGCTACTTCAGTGATTGTGAATATTTCAGTTGTCCAATTGGGGGTATACCCTTTAGCAAATTGATTCTTATACTTGCTAATCCGAACTTTATCACCTACATTGAACTTTCTCTTCGTTGTACGAATAATTTCCGGTTGTTTGTATACTCGATGCAGTAAACTTTTAGCATTCTCGATTGAAACATCTTTTGGTTTCATGCTTATTGTGCGATGGATCGTGTTGTTATAAGATAGCACTAAATCATCCAAAATGTCCGTCCACTTATAAGTTCCGCGTAAGCTAAACTGTTTCCACATTTTGTTTTTCAATGTACGATTGAATCGTTCGCAAATTGATGCTTTTAAATTGCTGAATGTTGAGTACATATGAATATTGTATTTCTTCATGAGAGACAGGAAATGTTTATTGTAAAATTCCTTGCCATTATCAACGTGTAATTTCGATGGTACACGTCCTTGAGTAAGTATAGACTTAATTGCAGCGGTAGTTTCACCTCCGGTCTTATTCTTTATTGGCACGACCCATGCAAATTTTGAGAATATATCGATAATTGTCAAAAGATACTTGTATTTGTTGTTTTGACGGTCGTAAGCTGACATATCAACGAGATCAGCTTGCCAAGTCTCATCGAATCCCTGAATGTTAACACAACGTCGAGGATAGTTTCGGCGAGCAGGCTTATGCAGCTCGTTCACCAATGCTTTTTTGTGCTCGCTCATTTTCGATTGCGAGTAATCGAGCATCAGCGTTGTAAATGGCGTGAGAATTACGAATGGCTAAATCTTTTATGGTTTCAAGCTCAACATTCAAATTTTTTATAATATTATGTACTATTGTCTCGAGACCCTGAGCCAACAATTCATTACTATCATTCATTTCTTTTCGCAGAGATTTAACAGTGCCGTGCAACTTCTTTTGTAATATATGCAGCGTGGCTGCATCACTCGGTTGTTCAGGATCGGTCACATTACATAGTTTTCTGTTTTGCATGTCATACTGATCATTCTCCGTTAATTTAAATCCAATGCTCAAATTACCGGGAAATCCGCGGTTTTTAACAATCGCACTCTTATCCAACTGGCGTCCGAACACATCGACGCTCATCCTACAAATGATCATCTTGTAAATGCATCATGGTTTAATAAATGATTCCAGCTTCGCGTAATTCCTCGATAATCGACATGATTTCATTCGAGTGAGATGAATTGCCTGCTGTTTGAGATGCCAGGAGCAGACGGAGACGGTCTACCAACTCATTCGGATCATCCCAATAAACATAATCAAAATTTGCATCTTTTTTCGCTACTTTGTATTGAGGCATGCCCCCACCGACGCGTGATTGGTCATCAATTATTTTTGCGATATATTGTTCAAATTTTGAACCGTTACTCCCTCGAATCACCCCATCAGATCGATAATACTTTTTATGAGCATTCGTTCTGATAACAATAGCTTTATAATTCTCTAAATCTTGCGAGTTGATGAGCAAACGATTGGGCTCGTTTTTAAACAAGAGTTCGATAAGTCCAACAGTTTTATCATACTTTGTATCACCGACATAAAAAAAGGAATCTGGTTGAAAATTTATGGATGCATTACCAATCATTAACCTATCTCCGGTTAGGTTTCGCACACATACGAACAATCTAGGAGAGTCTTTTGCCCCGATCGTAATAACGTGAGATATCTATTTATCATTTCATTTGCTTCAACGGTTGGCGCAGCAATCTTTTCATTCACTTCAACGGTTGGCGCAGCAATCTTTTCATTTACTTCAACGACTGGCGCAGCAATCTTTTCATGATCATTAATTTCATCCTCATCGTCGGTGAAGAACTCCTCATCATATACTGATTTAAAGGATTCATTTCGAGACGAATTTCCCTGTTCGCTATAACTCCCGTTATCCAGATTTTCATGTTTCATTCGATCTACTAACTCATTTTTGATATCACTTCCTCCTTCGTCCTCTTCCTTTTTCACTCGGGTTTTATTGCGATCATTAGCCGCATATGACACATTAACCAATTTTTCCAGTGGATCAACGATTGGTTTGAATGCTTCGTGTATCGCATGTTCATGAGCCTCTCGCCCGATCTTCAATGCTCGATGCTTTTTACGAATTGCATCACTGGCTTTCACAATTTGACGTAAAACATCGCTTTCTCTACGAATATTTTCGCTCTTCATGTTGCACGAACGAAGTCGGAGGTGCTACTGCTTTGGAATCTTCTCGTTGCCGTATACTTATTCGATACGGACGAAACAGTCGAATCCTTTTCGATATCTACCCTTATCAAGATCACAATCCTTGTCGATCATGAGAAACCCATACTTATCGATCCAGCAAGATGAACATAAAGTCTTAAATTCAGCATAGGACATATCGGTATTCACATGATCATTATATACATGCTTGAGATTCATATCATCCTGTTTGAATAATATCAATAAATTTGCATTATCCCGCACGAGATGTTTAGGGATACGAGCGTACGTTTGACAAAGATAAAAACAGTCGACGTTTTCGTGTCTACCCATAGAAAAATAAGCTCGGATATTATCCTGCTTCTCACATGCTACATCATCGAAAACAAAAATGGAGTTCGGTTTCGCATCGTTCGGTGACACAACGTTTTCGTGCTCATTAAAGGGAAAAAATTCAACACCATCGATGGGTTGTAGTAATTTTTCCAGTAGCCTATATTTCGGTTGTTTCAACGATTTCGAATAAATGTAAACGTTTTCAAAACACAATCCATTTGGATGAGTTATGAGGGTTAGTAGGGCGTTCGTTTTTCCACAATTCGATGGGCCACAAAACACTGCGCGAACGCTATTCGGTAATAAATGACCATGTTTTTTTCGTTCATCTTGTTGCCCCATGAACCGATCAAAATTCATGACGGGCAGATCAACCGATTGTTTCTCGAACCTCATGATGTTCACGACTGACGTGAAATTGTATAATAACGGACTTATAAGATAAAAATGATCAGTAGTCAATCAACCTTCGTGTGATTATGATCGTGAATGGTTGCATGAAAGAGAGAAAAAAGCGTGGCAAGGGTTTGGTAAACAGATTGATAAATAAACTTCCCATTGAATTGCATTTGCCGGGCTATCAATACTGTGGACCCGGTACGAAGCTAGCGGAACGTCTAGCTCGAGGTGATTTGGGTATCAATCCACTGGACAACGCTTGCAAGGAACACGATATCGCATACTCGAAAAATCGCGAAAACATCGCAGCTCGACACGCGGCTGACAAGGTTTTAGCTGAGAAAGCTTGGAAACGGGTATCGGCCAGCGACGCAAGTTTCGGTGAAAAAGCTGCAGCGTGGGGCGTCACAAAAATTATGAAGACTAAAAGGAAATTAGGTATGGGAGTGAAGAAACCCGATAGCAGCGTTGAACTGAAAAAAATAATTGGAGCAGCTAAAAAAACAATGACTCAAAGCAATAATTCACGTGTACTCATCGAATCAGCTTTGAAGGGTGCACGAGCAGCGATTAAAAAAGCCGGTGGTAGAAGTAAATTGCGTACACCACGTATTCTACCCGTGCCAAAGAAAGTAGGAGGATTTCTGCCATTTCTCGTACCTATTTTCGCGGGTCTCAGCGCTGCTGGAGCTCTGTCCGGTGGTGCAGCAAGCATAGCTAAAGCTGTAAACGCTGCTCAGGCAGCTAAGCGCGATTTAGAGGAAAACAAGAGGCATAATAAAACAATGGAAGCTATAGCATTGGGTAAAGGATTACATTTGAAACCATATAAAAAAGGATTTGGTCTTTATGTGCAATCAAAAAACGTGAAGTAACGCTACCACGTCGCCCCCTAACCGATTCCGATCTATCAAAGTATGCTAGAATTATGAAGATTCCACACTTCCGAGGAGTTTTCATGCGAGATGAATTACCGAAAAGCGGACCATTCAAAGATGAATCGGCAATTATTAATCTCGATGATAATAATGGACCGGGAACGCACTGGGTGGCATACAAAAAAACTAATAACCAAGTAATTTACTTTGATAGTTTCGGGGATCTTCGACCGCCAATGGAATTTATCGGTTATGCGGGCGTTGGTAGCGTTAACTACAACTATAATCAGTATCAAGACTATGATGCGGTAGAATGTGGACATTTGTGCTTAAAATTTCTTTGTAATCAACTAAATCGTAAAAACAAATATTCTCTATATAAACCTATATCATGATGGTTCAAATTTAGTTGTCAATCAGTCCCTCATCATGAATGATACTTTGACTTTGACTATATCCGGAACATCATCCGTTCTCCAGGCACAATATTTTCCACCTATCGAACTTTCTCCATATAAAAACTATACTCTAGGGCTTGTGGAATTATTAACGTTCAACTCCATTCCCAACATAGACGTTGGTAACAATAAAATTCACATTGGTACGGAGGTTATAAGTGTGCCTACCGGTAGCTATGAATTGGAGGATATTGAGAATTATGTGAAGCAAGTGTTGGCCGATAAAAAAGCTGTTATCGAAATCAAACCAAATAATAATACTTTGCGCAGCCAAATTACGTGTAATCGTGACATAGATTTTACACCCGATGACTCCGTTGGAAGGTTACTAGGATTCACCCGACGTATTTTGAAAGCTAATAAAAACCACGAGTCTGATCTTCCTGTAGCCATTCTGAAAGTGAACGCTTTACGAGTCGAATGTAATCTCACGACCGGAGCATACATCAACGAGCGCAAAGTACATACGATCCATGAATTCTTTCCATCAGTACCACCTGGATATAAAATCATTGAAGTCCCATCACACGTAATTTATTTACCAATTATTGGCAAGACAATTGATCACATTCAATTGCGAATAGTGGATCAAGATGGTGATTTAGTTAATTTCCGCGGAGAAGTTATAACAGTACGACTACACATAAAATCAGCTTGATCAGAATGGGTATCGTTTTTAATGCCAAACGCATTAATTATAATAAGCCACAATGCGTGAACCAAATCAGTCGACGACCTACTCTCAAGGTGTTAACACATCAGAACACTCAGTTTCTGAAAAACCTAGGATTAAAAATCAAACTAGGAGGAAAAAAATTGTAAACCGACTTGAAATACTTTGTATCTTCTGCTGCATACAATGGAAGAGGAAGCGATAAATATTCATACGCCCATTGTTTTTGATGAATCTATAGTACACTATGAAATTCATGCTCATCAGCCTTATGCATCATCAACTTTCAATAACAGTGATGAAATAAGAATAGCTGTGCAGCATCAAGATCTCAGCGTATTACCTAGCAAGAGCTCGCTGCACATAAGAGGAAGAATCGTGAAAGCCGCAGAAGATGTTGCCACTGCTGCAACGAGTCTTGTCAACAATGCTATTTGTCATATGTTCGAAGAAGTGCGATATGAACTTAACGGTATAGAAATCGATCGAAACAAAAATGTTGGTCTAACGAGTTTAATGAAAGGTTATGTATCTCGAAATCCCAGTGAAAAATCATTGATGGAAAATACAGGATGGCTAGACGTTGAAGAAAGTATAAAGTTGACTAGCGATGGTTACTTTGACGTATGCATACCTCTCAGCTTAATGTTTGGATTTGCCGAAGATTATCAGAAGATTGTCATCAATGCTAAACATGAGTTAATTTTGTCTCGATCGAAAAGTGATGTGAATGCAATCATACAGACAGCTGCTGAAGAATTCAAAATTATCATACATAAGGTGGAATGGCTTTTGCCATATGTAACAATTTCAGATCAAAGGAAAATCGAGCTACTGAATTTTATTGCTAAAGATGTTGCAATTCCAATAAGTTTTCGAACTTGGGAATTATACGAGTATCCGCTACTCCCGAATACCACGAGACACGTGTGGACAGTCAAGACGTCTTCGCAGCTAGAAAAACCTCGATTTGTAATTCTGGGATTTCAAACGGCCAGAAAAAACAAGATGGAAAAGAATGCAAGCCATTTTGATCATTGTAAAATTAGTGATGTGAAACTGTACTTGAATTCACAAAGCTATCCCTATGGTAGCCTGAATCTCAATATCGATCAAAATCAGTATGCTTTGCTCTATGAGATGTATGCGAATTTTCAATCTGCTTATTACAATAAGAAAACTGAACCATTATTGAACAAGAGAGATTTCTTGCAATATGCCCCGTTAATTGTAATTGACTGCTCAAGGCAAAATGATTCATTGAAAACTGGCCCAGTCGATGTTCGTGTAGAATTTGAATCAAAGAATAATTTCCCGGCTGAAACATCCGCATACTGTTTGATTTTGCATGATCGAATAGTAGAATATAATCCAATCAGTGGTGGGGTAAGAAGAGTGGTATAAGAGTCAGCTTTATAAAATGACTCGCGTCAGTTGCCCGTTCGACATGGACTTGATTGTGGATATTCAGGGGTTTAAGCAGCCGATTGATGCGTTTGTGCTGAAAGAAATTGCTGTAATACCAGCCAGCGACGAGAAAGCGGCTCAGCCCACGACGTTCTTCTTCGCACCACCGTGCGCATGGACAGGATTACCAGTGGAATATCAAAAAATAAATTCATGGCTCGAGCGAAATTTCCCCGGATGGTCTTGGGAGTCGGGAGAATTACCCTACGGAGCAGCTACAAATATAATCAAAGCCATCTTGAAACCTACTCGAACCATTTACGTAAAAGGCTTGGAGAAAAAAACATGGTTGACCAGCATCATGGATGAATCATCAGCATCGTCCATCGTTGACTTGGAAACGCTCGAGTGTCCTTCACTACGAAAACTACCAACAATTTCATCTTTTACCCCATGTCCTTATCATCCCGATATCTCTGAATTTCATTGTGCTACGAGAAATGTACAATCGTTGAAAAATTGGCTTAGAGGGTATCATGCTGTGAATACAACGTTCTTTTGAAATAAATAACATGTTACTGGTAAAAATGATTTTTTATTTGAAAATCTCCTCCTCCTCCTCCGCACAAAATATAATAATATTTTCACAAAATCGATAGCGAATACGATAGTCACTGATGTTACTACAGTTCGTTACATCACGATATCGATGTGTGTCCAAGATCAAACGGCTTGGAATTCGAGACTGTTGTATTTTCCACCATGGAAAACCAATGACAGATGACCGTCTTTGGCGGTTTTCACTGTCCTCTTCAGTAGATTTTCATCAGCCTCGAAAACACGGAAGATCCTCTCTGGCAGGAAAACGACGTATTCATTGGCTATTTCGACGAGAATCCTCTCACCATATTTAGTTCGAACGGTCTTGAGATTGCTGACAAGATGTTGTTTCTCCGGTTCCATATCTCGCAGCTTCCTCGTTGGAAGAAATTGCTTGACATTGCTCGCCTCGTTGAGGGATGATAGATCCATTGTCTTGCAATTGAAGATTCACGAAATTTTCTTGCACAAATCGTATGTCCGATCTCGTTCTTATGAGGTTTTTCACTTCGTCGATGTTTCGCAAAAGCAATTCAATTCGTTCTTTAAGCTCGATGCGTCTATCTGGCATCCCGATTTTAGTTCGTGTGATTCAAATCAAGCCGGTTATATCATGGTACCAAGCTGGCTCCTCCCCCCCAACTATAAGCTCAGTCTTGAAAGAGAGGAAAGAAATAGGAGAGGGGAGAGCAGCGTAACCGAAAATCGTTGCACGTGCAAACTCTTTCAAAGGGATACCGCATTTTCCTGAGAAGTTAATTTCCAAGAATTGTGACTCATCGTGCAAACTCTACAGAGAAAGATTCAACGGGTCCCCCCGGATGTTTGAGGTCCGTGAAACGTGATCTCACCGCCGATTCATCTTGCTTCCTCATCATCGATGACGTGACACATGAACGCGTTCAGCCGAACGTATTTATCTCACCGCCACGAAAAATTAATTATAAGATTAGTTTCTGAGAAGTTAATTCCAAGAATTGTCACTTATAATGCAAACTCTACAGAAAGAGATTCAACGGGTTCACCCGGATGTTTGAGGTCCGTGAAACGTGATCTTGCCGCCGATTGATCTTTCTTCCTTATCATCGATGACGTCACACATGAACGCGTTCGGCCGAACGCATTCATCTAGCCGCTACCAAAATTTAATTATAAGATCAGAGTACCGCGACAATTCTCAAATCCATGATTTTTCAAACGCCGAAGCACTGTTAGGCAGGAGGGCGTCAGATGGTGGGCTGTAAAATTGCTCTGCCAGGTTCAAGAGAGCGCCGCAAGATGTCAGTGATCAGCTGTCTGAAACGTTCCTCGTTCGATTTTTGAAAATTATTCGTTATCGACTCGTAATACAAGGTTCGAGAAAGCGTCGCTCCATCGATGTTCGTAACAGATATTTCTTCCACGAAGAACGATGTTTATGCTATTTTTTAGGCTTAAAACCATAGCTTATGAAACCATATCGTTGAGGATTAACTTTTCCGTAATAAGGTGTACTTCCGCTGATCTGATTATTCGTATGAGAAGGAGGGGGAAAATTTCGATGCTGTTCTTCCGCGAATTTTTTCAAACTTTGAGATATCGGATTTTTTTCCATAATTCACTCAGCGGGATCGAGCAGTGGGTAAATAGATTGACTATAGCAGACAACGCCATCTACCGGATTGGCAGCGAGACTTGGCAACGCCATCTGAGGCTGCTGTCGGTAAATATTGAGCAGGATCGAGCAGTGGATAAATCGATTGACAACGCCATCTACCGGATTGGTAGATAACGCCATCTGAGACTGCCGTCGGCAAGGTAGAACACTCAATTGAGCGGGATCGAGCAGCGGGTAAATCGATTGACAACGCCATCTACCGGACTGGCAGATAACGCCAAAGAGAAATCTACCTTACCGACCGGCTCAAGACAGGTCACCGTGGCAAGTGGGCCAGAACCCGCCTCTCTAAAAACATAACCTCAAACCCACCATCCTTACGATCAATCTTCGAGACCCCTAAATAACCTAAATAACCGGCACTATCGATAACCTAAATAACCTGCACAGTCGGTAAGAGAGAGCTCAACCGTCGGTACAAGAGGGATCAGACACAAACCCCCCGTTGGCAAAAGAGAAATCTACCTTACCGACCGCCTCAAGGCAGGTCACCGCGGTAAGTGGTCCAGAACTGTCCCTATTATACTACTCCCGGTGCAATATGAATTATCGCTGAGAAATGAACCGAATTAAACGTGTTTTTTATTACGAAAAAATCTGTAACTTCTAAACTAAGTCCATAGCCAAATAGAGACTGGTCTCAATCGTTTCGTTTTTATCGTTTTTATTCATAGAATTTAGGAAAAAAAAATAAGAAAAATCAAATAGGTGTTTCTTGACGTATTCAATGTTTAATCGATTAATTGTTAATTAATAACAGGTCAAACAGTGCAACATAATCGTACTTATTTTTATTGCATAGACCGTGTAAAGACAAAAGAAAAAGCTCCCTTGGTTTTTTTAATTATTATTGGCGGTTGTCGAGATATATCGATTTGAAATCCGAAATATCGTCAATAATTGGAAACCTTCAATCTACTGCATCTCATTAGCGGGCGCTGAAAACGGCAAACCCCGAAATACGTGTCTCTTCATTTTCGATGTAGATTAATGGAAAAAATCGTGGGGCAAAAATTTTGAGTCAAGGGTACGCGACTACCCGGAATGCCATGGAATGCCCCGTATATAATATATATAAATGAGAAAATATTGTTCCTGGTGTTTGAATTGAATTCCGGCAGTGTAAATACGAAGTGAAGCAATAAACGGGAAATCCTTCATAATGAATATAAAATTATGTGGTGTAAAAATAATTAATCAATTGTTCAATTGACTATTTTCATTTGTTTATTGCTTGGATTCAATCATTCTGATTTTCTTCTAACAATCGATCTCTATTTGATGAGAAATCAATAAATAATAATTCGAAAAATTTCCATTGCCTCTTGAAAAGTTTCTCATTCAATTAATCATTAATTATTCAACACTTTTGTTGTTAATTATATGTGTAGTGTAACGGGCGTCGATAGTATCCGTCGTGAGTTAGGCCTGGGCTAAGACTAGCAATGATTGGTCACGGCAATCTCGCGACGTGCAGCTAATCACCGCCACCGGATAAGCATGGTAGGGCATCGGGAGCACACCCCCCATCGGGCGAGCCCTTAGGAAGCCTCGAGTAGTGGGCGCTCGGAAACCCCTCTCGAGCCGAGCCTGGCCGAGCGCTAGCGCTGATTGGCGGCAGCCGTCGGGGAAGCGGCGGCCAATCAGGCACCGTCACGCCTTGCATCGCCGCCGCCGGACGGGTATAAAGAGAGCACCGCAGAGGAACAGATGATCATTCCATGCCGATAACTCGTGCGAAGTGGAAGGAAAAGAACTCAGAGTAGGTAACCGGCCGTGGGGCCGGTGGTTACTGATGATGGTTGCCAACCCCCGATCTGGTCCCTACCAGTATTGGGGCATTGGCCAACCGTTAAGTCATATTCCATCCACGAATTAGGAATACAATCTATCCATTGACATTCTGTTCCATCGCTGATGAACTGAACCAGATTATATGATTGCAGAGCCACTCCGTAAACTAGTACAGGGGTTACATGGTTATGAAATAGCCTCGTCAATGATTATAGAGAACAATTAATACGAGAAAAATGTATGACCTAAATGAATACCCTTCGATTTATTATATTCCCTGGTGGTCGACTTAGCACCTGGAGTACGAGCGATAGAACCGATTTTGAGATTGACGCGTTTTGGCGCGTTAAATCGGGTTTGAGTTATTTTTAAGCCTGCTTTCGCGGGTCTCTCGCTGAGGATCTTTGCCTGAAGATCTGCTTTAAATTGCTTTCAAATCTTTGAGTTTAAGTTACGCAACAACACAACAATTTTTGACAATTTTTTTCTGAGCCTTTTTTTAAATGACAAACGAGTGTTTCACCCGTTGCGCGTGGAGTCGAGTTCCTGCGCGAATTTCGTGCATGGTCGCTCCCGTACACATATAAGCGACAATAGCCGATCACCAAAATTTATCGATATAAGGCGCACCCACACAGAAAAAATCATACGAGGATGTGTCTACATTTTTTCCTTTTTTTCACGTGTCAGGAATAGTTGGGATGGGTCGTGCGCGTTCGATAATTACTGAAACAGTTCGTCTTCAGGTTTACGATGTTACAAGTTTTATTTTTTCTAGGTTTTCGTCGAATGCGGCAAATTTTATTCTTGAAAATATAATGACTGCAACGGATTTTGTTCCATTCAGATGTTTCACGACTGCGACAATTATTATTCTTTCCAGGTATATTACAACTGTGACAACATTTATTCTTTCCACATTTATAACGACTGCGACAAATATTATTCTTTCTGATATTATAACGACTGCGACAAATTTTATCTTTTTTGGTTTTATAATGACTGCAACAAATTTTATTCGTTCTGGTTTCATAACGACTGCGATAAATTTTATTATTCTTTGTTTTATAACGACTGCGCTCATTCGATTCTGTTTGGTTTTATAACGAACGCGACAAATTTGGCCGCAGATGCGTTTTCATTGGCCCTAGGAGACTTTCGAAAGGAAAAGTGGAAATTTCGCTCAGCGTGCAGTTTATATTTGTTACGTCATCCGCAATTTCAATCAAGTTGTGCGCGTTCAAAATTTGAGATTCTCGACCATAAAAACGGGCGTTGATTCAAAAAAAACTTTTTTTTTAATATTTTCGCGTGCTTATTGTACGTGAACGCCAAGTCATCACTAAACAAAATTCTACATGCAGAAGGAAGCAATAAGAAATGTTTGAATCAAGTATTCTTCGCAAAACGGTCGGACCGCAGTACAATAAAAAGAACCGGAATTCGGTTGCTTCCTAGATCGCAATACGATTGATGCATCGCGATTTCCATTGAATTCCCTGGGGAATACACTGCCTGAGATTATTTAATCTTCGAAAGTCCTTTTCGCTGTTGCACTCCAAGCTTGGTTTTTCTGTAAACTGGTTCTTGCTTCTTGCCGAAGATCTAATACTTACCTAGTTTTTTCATGATGCCAATGAAGCACAGGTGCATCGACTTCAATAGGAACTGCGAGACGAGATAGAACGGCTGTTTAATTTCTAATAACAGCGGACGACCATTGCGGTGTTCTTTTTAAGTTTGATGTCGAAAGGATTGGTTCGTTCTTTCCTGGCAATTAACTTGCGGATATATTGTACGATTTTGACACGCTCGCCACGAGTTTTGTACCTTTCACACGCCCAATATCCGCCGTGGCCTGTAATACATTTCAGAAAAGTACGGGCTGGCATTTCACAGATAAAGCAATGAATTTTTTTACACTATTAATTCCCATCGATCACGATTCCCTCGGCGAGCAATTGATTCAGTTCGCACATGAAATCACTTGAGGCCAGAAATCGTAATTACAACTGAGAGGAACCTCCCAATTTCATCGAAATCGGTCATTGACTTTTTGAGCTACAACACGAGCAGTTTTTGAAAATGTAGTTTCGAGTTAATCGCGTTTAAAGTTTCAACATGTGAAAACTATTAATTGTAGTCTTACCGGCATTCTTTTTCTTTTTGGGATATTGCCAGGGGTCTTCTTTGTTCTCGGGTCAATGTGGGTCTTGTCTTCGTCCTTTTCTTTTTCCATGGAAGATGTGCTCGCTTACCCCCGTGTATCTTTTGCCTGTTCCTTGTTCCAGGCAGCGTCCTTGCCCCGCTTCGGAAAGCACCCTTCAGGAGTTTGTAACGCTCCTCTCTTTTCGTTTTTTGGGGTACTTGGGTTTCCCCGGGAGGCTGCTCTCGATCTTTGCCTACGAACTGTAATCGGTAGCAGGACGTCTGCCAACTCTTTCTCGAAGCTCTCTTTTGCCGCTTTTAGGGACGGTACTACATATACTATCTATGTGTACTTCGGTTTTTGCCATATTGTCCTTGACTGGCGTTGGCGCGTTCCTTGGTAGAGCGTTGCAGGCGAGAAGGAAGGCTTTTTGTAGCTCTTCCATATTAGCTTGTTGCTCTTGAAGCAGCGTCAAGACGTTGCTCCAACTGCTCCATCCAGAAACGTGGAACCCTTTCTCAGTTCGTGGCCGCCTCTTTGACCTGGTCGTCCACCTTTGTTATTTCGCAGTCATGGGATGACGATCTAGCACTGCCTGCTTTAACACAGCTGACCTGGACCGGTACTAAGGTATCTCTCCTCCCCACCGTAAACTTCGTTCCTTCATTGACGTTGCTCATGATCGGTTTGTTGAGGGGGGTTTCTTTCCCCTGGATTTTAGTCGCCTCCTACGACAGGCATACCTTACCTCTGGAATATTCTAACCCCTATCCCGCGGGGGTGTTTTTTTTTTTTATGTTTAATTAACTTTTATTGCTTAATAACTAGTTTATAAATTTTTGCTTAATTTTTAGTAATTAATTATTGCTTTATAACTTATGTTTTGTATTTGGCATTTGCCGATGGTCCCGTAGCACTTCCAGGGAAAACTATTGCTCGATCGAGTCAATTCTCATCACACCAATACTCGTCGCCACCATTCGGCGCGATCTCCTTATCCGTTTTTTTTTGTTTGTCGGACAGCCGTACGGGTGGTTTTTTTTGGCTCTTCGAGCACGCCTTATTCTTCTTTTAACAAATCACTATGTACTTCACGATTGGAAGTAGATAAAACTTTTTTCACTGATGCTCTTTTTTATGAGATTTGCTTCCATTGCCGTTCTTCTTTTTTTTTCTTTTTTTAAGGCTAGTTTGGCTCGTCCAACGCCGGAGACCTATGCGACTATCCTCGCGCCGGCCTTCTTGACAACGAATCCGGCCTTCGCCATTCCTTGCCCTCTTTGTTTTGCATAATTGTGATCTTGGAACACACTGTTTCGCCATGACCACGCTTCCAGAGATGAATATCATTATCATTTTTTTTTTTTTTTTTTTTTTTTTTTTGTCGCACAAAGCGACCGGAGGAAGAAAGGCGAATCTTTTATAGACGTTGTGCCGGACTCTTCCAGGACGGGCCTGGACATACCGACTAAACCTATAACCCCCGTTTCCCGGGCCCATTGTTCTGTTCACGGTACTTCCCTTACGTGCTATTGAACTTCGTGAACAGGGGCCCCGTTTATAGTTATGTTGCTGACACTTCAGTCATCCTTGTTTTTGTCGTATCTTCGTCATTGGTGTTCTACCCGCTGTCCCCGATTCTTCGGTTCTCACGAATCTTTTTTTTAGCGTCTTGTCGATATATTCATTAATGCTCCTCCAGTTGTCGATGGATTTCAACATGAGGGCGACTATGTTTTCGGGGCTGACCTCAGTCCCTATTTTGGCGGTCATTTCGTGTCGCCGATTTTGCCACTTTGGGCACGCGAAGAGTGTATGCTCTGCATCGTCCGTGGAATTATCCCAGAAATCACGCTCTCGACTGTCTCATTCTAAATCGTTTAAGGTATTCGTTAAAAACTGCCATGTCCAGTCGGTGCTTGCGTGAGGTAGAAGCCTACTTCGTCATGCTTCCGTTCTATCCACGGGCTGAGTTGCGGGATCAGCCTCTTGTCCACCTTCCCGTCGTTGCTTCTTGCCAGCGTTCCTGCCACTTGTTTATGAGCCTAGTTCTGGCTTCTTTCTTAATTTCGGCTTTAACTCGCCTGTTCTCCTGTTCGTTTATGAGTTGCCCCATGTTTTTGCCTTCTCTGAAGACTTCCTGCCTCTCTATTGCTAGAAGATCTATTGGCGGTACGCTGGCTACAACCAGCATGATGTTCCATATGACGGGGCCTACCCTCGATCCCTGCGGTGCACCTCGCATCATCTCTTCCTTTATCGTCCACGACTCTCCTTCGTAAATTGCCCATCTGTTGGTGAGGTAGTTGTCCAAAATACGAAGTAAGTATGCCGGAACCTTCTTTTTCTCCAGTGCGTCGATACAGTTGCTCCATCTGGCAGTGTTGAAGACGTTCCGGATGTCAAGTGAGACGAGGGCACAGAACCCCTTTTTCTTCAATCTTCCCGTCCTGTTTTTGGCCTCCGTTGCTTTATCGACCACTGCCTGTATGGCGTCGACCGTCGAGCGTCCCTTGCAGAAGCCATATTGCTTTTGGGACAGGCTATGTTCTCCAGTCATGTGGTTGTCTATCTTTTCGAGGATCAGTCCCTCCGAAAGTTTCCCCATCGAGTCGAGAAGGCATATCGGCCTGTACGACGATGCCTCCGTTAGCGGCTTGTCCCCTTTTCTAAGAATCACTATTTTCTGCCTCTTCCAGTCGTTAATCAGCGATTCCAGGCGTGTACAGCAGCTTCAATCAAACCTCAGACCTTTGCCGTACTGTAAAATACTTCTCACTGCTTCAATAAATGGATCGTGTCAAATCTATCAGCCAAGACACTACGAAACAGGAGATCGAAGTACCGAGATACCAATTTTGGTAACTTTTTTATTTGTAAGCCAACGTTCATACAACATTTATGTTTAAACTGTAAAAGTTTAGTAATAACGAAGCAGCGATTGCGGTGTACTTAATACCGCGTTGTGATAGTCAATATAACGAATAATAATATATAACGCCTGTATAACGAATAAAAATTGGAACGACAGAGAGAGCGAGCATATCTTCGCAAACATCGTTGATTAGAAATTGAATAAGCGTAATAATAAATAATTGAAGTTAAAATGTTGTAAACATTGTTCTTTATTATCATTATTAAAAATTAATGATTCAAAATACATTGGCTGTTTCCTCAATGAGCCTCGTCACTCCAACCGATGTTAACTTGAGCCAATCGACGCCTGACTAGTATGAAATATTGTTGAGCCGTCATGCATTAAATATTTGCCGCGATACATTAGAGATTCGACCATAATTCCGCTCGAACCGGTTCCATCACCTGTTGGACCTGTTGCTCAAACGAGGATGACTCAAAGATGACTGAAATTACAACTCATATTAATTTACAATTTCTCCAACTACTCGAGTATGACTAAAGTGCCAACGCTCCCTTAGCAGGGCTTGAGAGAGGATCGAGAGAAAAAAATCTATGCGTTTGCTGACGAAGATGCATTGCAGCAAGTTGAGGAATCAACAATTGGGAAATGCGAGGAGCAATTGAAGATTGAAAAGCAATTGTTCGTATTTGAAAAGCTTGCGAAGTTGCAGTTTATCAGGAGCGAGGAAATTGCGTGCGGGTTGGAACCGACCGTCATTGAGGAAAATATCGCTGCAGCCAAAGTCGAGTATAAAAAGACACAGTTCGTAATCCATGGATAGACGCGGTGGAAGAGCTTTGGGATAAATTTGCACAGTCTATTTCCAAGTCTAATAAATGAAAAACTTCGATTATTTAGGTTATTTCCGAGTTTATTGATAAATATTCTGCGTAGATACATTTGCACAGTTTATTTACAAGTTTAATAAACAATGAACTTTGATTATTACAAATCCTAGCCAAACGAAATATGATTATCTCTTCAAGCCTGGCCCCCAACTTAAAAATTTGTTTATTTTTGTTTCAATATTTAAAGATTTTAATTTGTAGTTATTTGCAGGAACATTCTTTTTGTTATTAGTAAAACCAAAAAAAAAATTATGACTAAAAAAATCTATCTGCCAACTTTGGCGAAATTAAGTAATAAGAAATGAAATGTAACCGTAGATATTGCGTCACAGTAATTAAATCCGGGCCAAGAGTACGCAAGAAAATTCGTGACACGAGAATTAGGTAAAATCGTTTTTATTTCGCCGCCGTGTGTATACGATTTGGGTTTTATCGCTTCGCCTACATGCACCTGTCGCTTCGCTCTTTAAATTGTGGGGGACGTGGGGTGGGACGGGCGTTGTTCTTCTCGACGCGACTTTTCTCTTCACTCTTCGGGGCCACGAAGCTTGCGCGCTGGAGTTCGCAACGGCGATAGGGGCGGCTCCCCTTCTGCTGTTAGATGCTCGATCGATGGTCCATACCTCGGCGCTCGCGGTACCCCCTCCGTACGGCCTGGCTACGGCTGATCGGGCTCGCGCGGTGCTGTGGTTGCCGATACGTCAGTATCGATCCGTGAGCGGAACCCGTTAGAAGTGGAGGTGCGCTTCTCGCTCGGTCGGCGATGGATCAATGATTTATGCCTTTGCTCGCGCTTCCAATGCGCCTCCACGGGATTTTGTCCCATAACAGATTAGCAGAAAAGGAGGGAACTTGGAATCTTTACGATTTCCAACATAAATTGATGCCTCGGGTGGCTTTCTTCCTCCTTTAGTCTCGCGGCTTTCTCCGTCTCTTTTCGGCTGCTTTCTCGAACTCCACCCTTGTCCTTGCCGTTTCCGTGGCGGTTCTCTGCGGCTGGTTCGATGATGGCTGGAGGTCCGTGGTTACTGTAACAGAGAAAATAACTGTCTTCCTGGTTCTTGGGTGGCTCCTTTTATACGAATTTGGGTGCCTTCGACTGTCCGATTTCGTCCTTTGATTGGTCGGAGTCCCCTTTTTCGCCGGTGTCCTGTCCGTTGCCACGCGCCGGGGTTTCGGACCGTTGGCCCTCCAAGGCCGCTAGGGTGTTGTTGATTATACCGGTAACGTTTCGCATGTTTTACACTGGAAATAATTCCGAATTATTATATTATAACTTCGGAATTATTTGGAGCGTTGGCCCAACGTATTATTTGTCACATTCCTTCGTTCCCGTTATTCTCTTCTATTTATCGATATTTTTCGATCATTGCGGAGCTGACCGCGGTGGCCATAAGGCCGTTGGAGCGGCAACGATCTGTCGCGCTATACGTTACAGAAAATAAATAATGAAAATGGAACTGGAATAATGATAATAATTGAATAATATTATTCATCACTAATAGCCTCAAAATTGTTTGGAGTAACGTTATATTCGTTTGAAAAAATTACTTACCTCCACTTAGTGGGTCGCACCGCAGTGTGGCTTGGGTCGGTGTTCGATACGAAAAAAAAAAAATTATATTGTAAAATCGATAAAAAGAACACGGTTTCGGCAAAAACTCGATGTCAAATATCAATACTGCCAAAACGTGGTCGTGCTGGTTTGCTTGAAAATCGCTATTCAACTTTTTCAAATACGCTAAAGCCAGATAAACTAGCTAAGGTCTAAACATCGTTAAATATGGCTGACGTCGGTGACAATTTCGCCAACATCGTTGGAAGAAATACACTCCTATCTTTTTTTTCTTCTTTATTTGGCAGCACTTGACCAATGCTTATTACACGCGACGTGGGGTGAGTCGCGTCGATCGCGAATGAAGTCTTTTTGTAGGTCGAGCATTCGGAATTCCGACTGCAGCACGAGCAGCGATGTTGATGATGCAATACTTTCGCAGTTTCGATGGTCGCTCGTCCGCTGATGCTCTCTTTTGGGCAAATATAGCACTATCGAAGTGCGATAGTTGCGCGCGAAAATTTAAAATACATAGTCCCGTAAAGCGGTGGCTACAATACATTTACTGTATTACACATTACTTGGACAAACAAACAAATTTTTTATTCCGATGAAATTTTTCAGAAACAATAAACAAATAAATTTGACAAATTTTTAATTCCAATAAAAATGTTCTGTTGCAGCAATGACATTTCACATTTTTCATGAAAAAAACCTTCTTTAAAAATATGAATCGATTTTTGGACGATTATGACATTTTGAAAAAATTTGAAATATTTTTTTTTTGGATTCCTCGAACTTTTTCCAAAAGGAATACGTCTCTTTCCATATGCAGAAATTTAATCTAAAGGCTCAGCAAAGAAAAAAAAATAAAAAAAAAAAATCTATGCAAAATTTGTAATAAAAATGTTATATAATGCGAGTATATTTCTCAATATTTATTCATAAACCATTCGCACCTTTAAGCGAGATAAAAAGTCGTGTAAGATTCAGATATTTTAAATCAGAAATTTCTTCTGATTTTTTCTATGGTCGAATGTCTTGTTCGAGGCTGTCTTGAGCGACAGAAAATTGAGACTGTGTAGACGGCCCAAAATGAAACGAGTTTAAAGGGATAAAACGTTGGGTCTCGAATTCCCATTCGAAGGTTCTACCACTCATGTTATCAAAAACAGGCTGCAAGTTGAAATTTACAATCTGTTTTTTCCGAAGGATGGGTAGTGAACGAAACTGTCTTCCGAGAAAATCCAAGATTGAAAAAGAATGCCCCCCCCCCCCCCCCCCCCATGAAAAGATTTCGTGCACTACCTACGATGCAAGGAAAGCACAACGCAAGTTTTATTGCAGCTTTGTTTCATAATGCCGTCATCAAACAATTTGTCACCCAAGTGAACAATCCATATCAGACTTTAAAATTTTCGTTTTCAAGTCTTCGCGTCATGTTGAATTTTTTATAATTATTTTTATTTTGTATTTGAATGATTCTATTTCGCAATTTTTGTTATAAAATAGATGTATCATGGGCTCATAAAAATGTTTTAAAATCATTCTCATAGAGATGATCGCATAATGATTTTATAATTTGGAGTGGGGATCCCGCTTATTGCCAACCCACCACGGCGGGCGGCGCGGGACGAGCGGGCGCCAAGCGCGCCGGCCAAACTTGAGGATGAGTGAGAATCGAGAAATCCTATTTCGCCGGATTCGTTCATGACCATACCGAACGCGAAATATAGATAGAGCCGGATGAGTCTGTGTGTGTGTGTGTCTGTGTGTGTGTGTGTGTTTGTGTCTGTGACAACAATCAAATGTAAACACGGCCTGTTCTCCGTTCGGATGGGACCATTGTTGTTGTTTTCGTTGCGTCTTGGGACTCGCTCCCTCTTCCTTTTTTCTTATGTGTGTGTGCGTGCGTGCGTGTGCGTGTGTGTGTGTGTGTGTGTGTGTGTGTGTGTGTGTGTGTGTGTGTGTGTGTGTGTGTGTGTGTGTGTGTGTTGATCGTTTCACCTTTGTTTTCGGAGATGACTTTCGTGAACTGGTCTGTATGATAAAACCACGACAGCCTATAGATTACCGAGTAGCGTCACCGGTAAATTTTATAAATTCCAAATTGATGTTTTTAAAAAATATGAACTCAATCCTCAAGCTGCAAGAGCTTTTTCTCTATTTCTGGTAATTTTTTGTTTTCGTAATTGAAAGGAAGAAATTTCCGCATTATCGAAGAAGGGTTATTCCGAGTCTTTCGTTTGTATTAATGCAAAATGATTTGATTGTTGAGAACTTCGAAAAAGAAGATTGGAAGGTGGAAAAAAATTATTTGATTTGTTACAAAAACCGAAACGATCGAGGAAGGCTCTCTCGGGCGCTAGTGATGGTCATGTGGTGCGAAAGCTATGTAAACATAGCTAGAATGTAAATAAAACGCGCCGTTACGTGTTGACAAGCTATATCTAGTGTCAATCGACTACATACGTAATATGCCGGTTCGTTTGGAATCTGCAGACCGGCCGTCACGACGAGTTGTAGTTTTGCATTTCGCCACACCACGACCGAAGCGTATTTACGTGCATGCGAGCAGTATCCATTACCGACCGACGGAATTCGTAATTCGCCGGTTCGTTTGGAATCTGCAGATCGGCTTTGACCACTATTCTGTGGTTTCCCCCACTTCGTCAAAGCATGACCACGGTGTTTGGCCACGCCCATTTGCGTGCGCCCGCGCGCACTTTGACCGCCGCGAGCCTCCGAATTTCGCCGCTACGTGTCAGCGCTACTATATTTCAGGACCCCGAAAAAGCCAGCGTTCCACATCTCCCTACTCATCTCTGGCTCCGTACCTTGGCGAGATTCACTTTCTTCGGTTGTCCCGCATCGTATTTGGACTCTTCCGCTCGTTCAGATAGTTCACGGCGTGCATCAATTATAGTTCTCATTATCCATGGGCGTACATTGATCATATTCTTTTGAGAAAAAGATATCAATTCGCTCTTCATTATCATGTACGCCCAAACGAGGATATGAGCACTACAATCTGCTCCGACGTCCGCGCCGATAATTTGTGATGGTGTGTCGGAAGGGCAATACAGCGTCCATTGTGCCCAATCGGAATGGCGTCCTTCCCGTCGAGTGTGGACTTTTTCTATGTAAACGCAAAGTCGTTGCACTTGTTCCTCCGATGGTTGTCCATGTAGTGAGTCGATGTAAATTATTGCCTTGTGCGGAAAAACTATAACAAATAAAACCCAATGCTTTTGCCTCCCAAAAGGCATTATCCAGATATTATAGTTCTGGGCCGTCTGTTTTATTGGCCAGTTCAAAAATTCCACTCGGTTATCTTCCATTCGTAAAATGTTTTGAAAGATAACCACGTCGAAAATAAGCGGTCTGTTATCACCATCACGACCGCTCCCTACATCCCTTAAGAAAACCATTTATGATGTTATCGTCGATGTACGCTCCCGGCAGGAGAGTTTTCAGCGAATCTTTATTCATATGAAGACCAAGAATATGAAAATCGAAAATCTCCCAATCCAGCATGCGCCGCTGTCATGGAATCCATGTTCTCTACCGTTTCCGAATCATTCGGTCCAGTCCATGCTGCTGTGATTTTCGATGTATTCTTTCGACAGCTTCCTCTGTTTCTCCAGAATAATTCACTGGCTGAACTTTCTTCGGGAGGTTGGTGAAGTACCCTCTTCGAGGATGCGACTTCGAACCATCGAACCACGTTTCTTCAGCTAAATCCGAAGTTTCATACAGATTGCAAGGGTCCAAAGGTCGCTGCCGGGAAGTTCGCTCAGAATACTTCCGGTCTTTAAGCCGACCGTACATAACGACTTGCATCTGTATGAAGCGAGGGATTCGCTGATTTTCTTTTTTTTAAACAATATTTTTTATAATTCTATTCCAAGTTTCGGCTGTTGCATTAGGCCGGCTCGTTGTATAATTATACCGGACCTCAGCGAATAATAAGGCAACATTTGATTAAGTAAATATCGGATGAAGAGCGGGGCATAGATATCGTGCGTCTCCACTGTTACATCTTCAGCAATCTTAGCCAATATTTTTCCATAAATACCGTCAAAATATACCCAAAATGGTGATTGTTTGTGCTGTACTTTACCAAATGAAGAGCCTTCCTCATCGACGTCGGCATAATCGGGGTCGCTGTCGTCACTTCCATCTGAATTCTTCCCATCCAGGACGGCCTCGACGATGTTCAAGATTCCCCTTGCAGCATCATCAGTCTCGATAGACGAGCGGTATTTTTCCCAACGTGTCGTTTTCTTTGGGGATCCAAAAAGTACTACACACATCTTGAAAACACGAACTGCCTCCTCCAATGACGTCGTGTGTAGGAGGATCGCCACACAGGATCCCAAAATCCTTCGAAGTTTCGGTTGATCTGTAAAAACTTAAATCCGTTTGATCGCAGCATGGATCGAATGCGATGAACATACATGGACGATAGTTAATGGCCGAAACGACTTCTCAGGTTTATGTATTTCTTCCCAGAGACGCTCTAAATACGACAAAATCTTTTGATCATTAAAGGATTTCAATACCGATTGTAAAAGGGCTAAGCTAAAATCTGTTTCTATTTTGAAAATGATTGGGACAAACGGGGCGGAATACATTTTAATTGCTGTCGCGAACAAAGAAAGACACATCGTGATGCACGTGACGTTGTGGGAACAAGTAATAAATTCTAAAAATGGAAAAGGAGATGTGTCTTTATCTCGTTGAGATGTTAACGCGTAATAATATGGCCTCGTCGTATTTACTGGCGGGTATTCCACTATGGAGCCAGTAGCGTCCAAGTGAAGCAATACATGACCCTTCTTCGAAATATCAATTAGATATAAAATTTGTCTCTCGGTAAATAAATCAGTGTAAAATAGGAAATCGCAATAAGCTTGGATAAATCCCGAGACAAACTTACCTTTCCACTGTTCCTTGTCTCACATGACAAACTTATTCATAAGTTGTATGGCTTTTCTTGTATTTTCTTCTTAATCAATTGGAACGGCCGCAATCAATTTTCCGAAAACCTACTTCGTCTTTCTATCTACTGTTAACTTTAACAGTAGAACTTTAACGTTAATCAGACCTCCGTAAATTCGAAAAAAATGCTTACATTCCGGGATAGTGATGTGGTACGATCGCGGTGACTCGTTCGTTGTTTAAATTGTTGCTTTTCGACCGTCGATTTCCGGTCGATAGCGATTTTTCGTTTATATCGGTATTCAAATCGCTCAACGAATTTCCGCCACCGGTGTGATCTAAAGTACGAAGATAATTGCCAACCGACGTATCGTCCGAGTTCTTTGCTTTTTCTTGTCCCCCACGTGTTTTTTTATTCTTTTCGTAAAGAAAATCGTAGTTCGATAAAAATATCGCTTTGATCGGGTGTCATCAATCGAAACCACCTTTGAATCCGAGGCATCATGATTTTTATGAAATGATTCCGAAGACTTTGTGCGTACCTATGATGCATGGTCCGCCGCTAAAAAAACATAAAATCAGTATTATTCATTATATATTATCGATATTAATTATCCATAATTAAGAGGAAATTATAAGTATAGTTATAGTATAATTATAATATAATATAAGAGGAAATTATCTATATTAACTTTGGTTTCCTCATAGAGGAAGATTCTCACAATATCTTCAATTCTGGGGGAGCAGCTTGCAAATTTAAACATCTAGCTTTCTTGAATTCCGAGAAAGCAAATTGCAAGTTCCAACTTGCAGCTTGTTTTGGTACATTAATTATGAACAGTGTGTAAAGTTTTTGACATTTTCGCGTACACGTAAAGCGACTTATACACCATTATGTTCATACTTGATTTTTATCCTATCTCTGTTGGTTTTTAGCCAAATATGTTTATATTAATTTCGTTCAATTCGCAAGAACTAATGATTATTTCATTTTGACGAGTCGTAAACGATATCACTCAAAAATATCATTAAAACCATTCAACAAGTTACCCATTAAACAAAACATATTTGTTGTCGAGATGCACCACGGAGCAAATTGCAAGTTCCAACTTGCAGCTTGTTCATTCTTTCCGTAACGAAAATCGCATTGCGATGAAATGATCCCGCTGATCCGGGTCCATTAAACGGAACCACTTTTGTATTTGAGGCATCATAATTTTGATAAAATGGTTTCGAAGGCTTTGCGCGGACCTGTGATGCATGGTCTGCCACTAAAAAAAGATAAAATCAGTATTATTCATTATATATATATTAATTGTGTTATATTCAATTTGCGTCTTACCCCGCTTGACCCGTCTTGCCCCGCTAAAAAACGACTTACGTAGATTGTTCGAAAACTCCCACACCTTGTAGCCTCCCGGCGCGAGGGGACGAACATCATCGAATTGCAGGAGGAAATCCATTATTTGTACCCTGTAAATAATTACAAAAATATGTATGTTACGAATTTGCGTGAGAAGTGTATTTACGATTAGGGGTTGGATCGATTGCTCACCTTTCGGTGCTACAACATCCGTATATGAATCTTGACTCCCAACACTCCGACCCATAGAGCACTGGGGACAATCTGCAATTAAAATGACACAATTGCGTGTAAAATGGTTTAAATGGCGAATCATAATGTTTAGTTGGTGTTTATAAATAATGGAACTCACCGAAATTCTGATAGAGGGGTGATCCTCCCCTCTAAGATGCAGTCGAGTATGAAGTCAATAGCATACAAGGACGCATTCCCGATGTTCCGGATGTTGGACCCCCTCTTAACGAACTTGACCGGTAGATCGTGGGGCCCAACTTCCCCGCCGTGATCCTTGAATCGACCAAAATATAAATATAAATATCCTACTTGTCGAAAACTATTCGAAAACTTGTCGATTCACGGAATTGCTCGTCGAATGAGCTGGTCCGAAAATGGATGGACTGCATCGTGGAGCATCCACGGACCCAACGGGCGTTCTGTAAATAATTACAGAAATGAGAATATTACGGACTTGCGTGGAAAGTGTATTTAAAATAAAAGATCGATCGCTCACCTATGCACACTCCGATAACCATTGATGAACCGGGATACCCACTGCTCATCAGTGGAGCCAACGGGTGACAATCTGCAATTAAAATTCCACAATTACTTATGAAATGGATGAAATAAGGAATTGTGATGTTAAGTTTGTCTTTACGGATGACAGAACAAACCTGTACTCGCTGATGGGAATCAGCCTTTGCTCTGCGACACATCGGATGATCCAGCCGATGCTATAAATTAAAAGACCCGGTTCGAGGACGGCGTTCCGATAACGAGGCAAATCCATGAATTTTATCGGTGAATGATTGGCTCCGACTTCGCCGCCATGTTTCTTCTAACGAACAAAATATAAATATAAATATCCTACTTGTCGAAAACTCTTCGAAAACTTGTCGATTCACGGAATTGCTCGTCGAATGAGCTGGTCCGAAAACGGATGGACTGCATCGTCGAGCATCCACGGACCGAACTGCCTCACCTCACACGCCATTCAACGGAAACCGTGTGGTGGGGGCCTCTAAATATTTGCTTCCCCTCAATCTGGCAGCACTGCCTTTAGTCTCCCTGACATAAACTATATTAATGTCCGCCTCGTGGCCCAGTGCCACCTCGTGCAGGAACGAAAAAATAACGATAATAATAATAATAATATCGACGGACCGTGTCGAATAAAAATTCGACAGTTCTTTTTTTTTTATTTATTATTCGTCTTTTAATTTTTCAAATTCTTCGCGTTGCCCAGCCGACATGTATGAAAACTAATTATGTATTTCGGGTTGCATCTATTTTGTGAAGTGACTGTGAAGACTTTGGGGCGACCTATAAGACAGCAACTGAAACGAATAAAGGATAAAATCAGTAATTAAAATATACTACTAATATACATTTAGTAGAAAAATCATTTTTACAAATGACAATCGGTAAATTTTCCTAGCAAAAACGACTTACTCCACCGGCGTGCAGTTGCTCCCATAACTTGAGCCCTTTAGGGCAATGCCTTAAGATACTGTCGAACCTGACAAGAGCCGTAATTATCTGGACTTGTTCGTCGGCGTCGTACTGTCGGCCCCTGCAATTAATTAATAAAAATTATTATCGTCGCTCTATACGGTCACAAGAGTGAACTCAGGTCACAAGAGCGACTCACCTCCCCACACGTCTCACCGGATTAATAAGTGGAGGCTCGTCCCACTCGAGGCGGCGATTCCCAGCGGGATAACTGAAATTCAAAAAAATGAAAAATTGCGTGAGCAAATTATACAATGAGCAAATGAGCTCCGTAAATTCGAAAAAATGCTTACATTTCAACCAACCCACGCCGAAGTCTGCCATGTGTCTCGGCGCTATTGGAGCGCCGAGATGGATGTTCGTGTCTCACGCGTTGCCTCGGCGTGTGTTGCGCAATCGGCTCCCCTTCAACCCTGTCCGCCCTCTCCGAGACGCATTTCGCTCTCGGCACGGAGACCGATCGACGCCCGCGAGGTGTAAATGATTCAGAAACGGGCATCGTCTCGCCCCCCCTTGCCGAGGTGGAATGTAAACTCGGGACGGCGAGCAGGGCAATGTGAGGGTCTCTCGGTCGGGCACCGGGGCAACGCGTGACCCTTCTCGGACCGCTTGCCGAATGAGCCGGTCCGAAAACGGATGGACTGCATCGTGGAGCATCCACGGACCCAACGGGCGTTCTGTAAATAATTACAGAAATGAGAATATTACGGACTTGCGTGGGAAGTGTATTTAAAATAAAAGATCGATCGCTCACCTATGCACACTCCGATAACCATTGATGAACCGGGATACCCACTGCTCATCAGTGGAGCCAACGGGTGACAATCTGCAATTAAAATTCCACAATTACTTATGAAATGGATGAAATAAGGAATTGTGATGTTAAGTTTGTCTTTACGGATGACAGAACAAACCTGTACTCGCTGATGGGAATCAGCCTTTGCTCTGCGACACATCGGATGATCCAGCCGATGCTATAAATTAAAAGACCCGGTTCGAGGACGGCGTTCCGATAACGAGGCAAATCCATGAATTTTATCGGTGAATGATGGGCTCCGACTTCGCCGCCATGTTTCTTCTAACGAACAAAATATAAATATAAATATCCTACTTGTCGAAAACTCTTCGAAAACTTGTCGATTCACGGAATTGCTCGTCGAATGAGCTGGTCCGAAAACGGATGGACTGCATCGTCGAGCATCCACGGACCCAACTGCCTCTCCTCACACGCCATTCAACGGAAACCGTGTGGTGGGGGCCTCTAAATATTTGCTTCCCCTCAATCTGGCAGCACTGCCTTTAGTCTCCCTGACATAAACTATATTAATGTCCGCCTCGTGGCCCAGTGCCACCTCGTGCGGAAACGAAAAAATAACGATAATAATAATAATAATATCGACGGACCGTGTCGAATAAAAATTCGACAGTTCTTTTTTTTTTTATTTATTATTCGTCTCTTAATTTTTCAAATTCTTCGCGTTGCCCAGCTGACATGTATGAAAACTAATTATGTATTTTGGGTTGCATCTATTTTGTGAAGTGACTGTGAAGACTTTGGGGCGACCTATAAGACAGCAACTGAAACGAATAAAGGATAAAATCAGTAATTAAAATCAGTTCATTAAAATATACTACTAATATACATTTAGTAGAAAAATCATTTTTACAAATGACAATCGGTAAATTTTCCTAGCAAAAACGACTTACTCCACCGGCGTGCAGTTGCTCCCATAACTTGAGCCCTTTAGGGCAATGCCTTAAGATACTGTCGAACCTGACAAGAGCCGTAATTATCTGGACTTGTTCGTCGGCGTCGTGATGTCGGCCCCTGCAATTAATTAATAAAAATTATTATCGTCGCTCTATACGGTCACAAGAGTGAACTCAGGTCACAAGAGCGACTCACCTCCCCACACGTCTCACCGGATTAATAAGTGGAGGCTCGTCCCACTCGAGGCGGCGATTCCCAGCGGGATAACTGAAATTCAAAAAAATGAAAAATTGCGTGAGCAAATTATACAATGAGCAAATGAGCTCCGTAAATTCGAAAAAATGCTTACATTTCAACCAACCCACGCCGAAGTCTGCCATGTGTCTCGGCGCTATTGGAGCGCCGAGATGGATGTTCGTGTCTCACGCGTTGCCTCGGCGTGTGTTGCGCAATCGGCTCCCCTTCAACCCTGTCCGCCCTCTCCGAGACGCATTTCGCTCTCGGCACGGAGACCGATCGACGCCCGCGAGGTGTAAATGATTCAGAAACGGGCATCGTCTCGCCCCCCCTTGCCGAGGTGGAATGTAAACTCGGGACGGCGAGCAGGGCAATGTGAGGGTCTCTCGGTCGGGCACCGGGGCAACGCGTGACCCTTCTCGGACCGCTTGCCGAATGAGCCGGTCCGAAAACGGATGGACTGCATCGTGGAGCATCCACGGACCCAACGGGCGTTCTGTAAATAATTACAGAAATGAGAATATTACGGACTTGCGTGGGAAGTGTATTTAAAATAAAAGATCGATCGCTCACCTATGCACACTCCGATAACCATTGATGAACCGGGATACCCACTGCTCATCAGTGGAGCCAACGGGTGACAATCTGCAATTAAAATTCCACAATTACTTATGAAATGGATGAAATAAGGAATTGTGATGTTAAGTTTGTCTTTACGGATGACAGAACAAACCTGTACTCGCTGATGGGAATCAGCCTTTGCTCTGCGACACATCGGATGATCCAGCCGATGCTATAAATTAAAAGACCCGGTTCGAGGACGGCGTTCCGATAACGAGGCAAATCCATGAATTTGATCGGTGAATGATGGGCTCCGACTTCGCCGCCATGTTTCTTCTAACGAACAAAATATAAATATAAATATCCTACTTGTCGAAAACTCTTCGAAAACTTGTCGATTCACGGAATTGCTCGTCGAATGAGCTGGTCCGAAAACGGATGGACTGCATCGTCGAGCATCCACGGACCCAACTGCCTCTCCTCACACGCCATTCAACGGAAACCGTGTGGTGGGGGCCTCTAAATATTTGCTTCCCCTCAATCTGGCAGCACTGCCTTTAGTCTCCCTGACATAAACTATATTAATGTCCGCCTCGTGGCCCAGTGCCACCTCGTGCGGAAACGAAAAAATAACGATAATAATAATAATAATATCGACGGACCGTGTCGAATAAAAATTCGACAGTTCTTTTTTTTTTTATTTATTATTCGTCTCTTAATTTTTCAAATTCTTCGCGTTGCCCAGCTGACATGTATGAAAACTAATTATGTATTTTGGGTTGCATCTATTTTGTGAAGTGACTGTGAAGACTTTGGGGCGACCTATAAGACAGCAACTGAAACGAATAAAGGATAAAATCAGTAATTAAAATCAGTTCATTAAAATATACTACTAATATACATTTAGTAGAAAAATCATTTTTACAAATGACAATCGGTAAATTTTCCTAGCAAAAACGACTTACTCCACCGGCGTGCAGTTGCTCCCATAACTTGAGCCCTTTAGGGCAATGCCTTAAGATACTGTCGAACCTGACAAGAGCCGTAATTATCTGGACTTGTTCGTCGGCGTCGTGATGTCGGCCCCTGCAATTAATTAATAAAAATTATTATCGTCGCTCTATACGGTCACAAGAGTGAACTCAGGTCACAAGAGCGACTCACCTCCCCACACGTCTCACCGGATTAATAAGTGGGGGCTCGTCCCACTCGAGGCGGCGATTCCCAGCGGGATAACTGAAATTCAAAAAAATGAAAAATTGCGTGAGCAAATTATACAATGAGCAAATGAGCTCCGTAAATTCGAAAAAATGCTTACATTTCAACCAACCCACGCCGAAGTCTGCCATGTGTCTCGGCGCTATTGGAGCGCCGAGATGGATGTTCGTGTCTCACGCGTTGCCTCGGCGTGTGTTGCGCAATCGGCTCCCCTTCAACCCTGTCCGCCCTCTCCGAGACGCATTTCGCTCTCGGCACGGAGACCGATCGACGCCCGCGAGGTGTAAATGATTCAGAAACGGGCATCGTCTCGCCCCCCCTTGCCGAGGTGGAATGTAAACTCGGGACGGCGAGCAGGGCAATGTGAGGGTCTCTCGGTCGGGCACCGGGGCAACGCGTGACCCTTCTCGGACCGCTTGCCGAATGAGCCGGTCCGAAAACGGATGGACTGCATCGTGGAGCATCCACGGACCCAACGGGCGTTCTGTAAATAATTACAGAAATGAGAATATTACGGACTTGCGTGGGAAGTGTATTTAAAATAAAAGATCGATCGCTCACCTATGCACACTCCGATAACCATTGATGAACCGGGATACCCACTGCTCATCAGTGGAGCCAACGGGTGACAATCTGCAATTAAAATTCCACAATTACTTATGAAATGGATGAAATAAGGAATTGTGATGTTAAGTTTGTCTTTACGTATGACAGAACAAACCTGTACTCGCTGATGGGAATCAGCCTTTGCTCTGCGACACATCGGATGATCCAGCCGATGCTATAAATTAAAAGACCCGGTTCGAGGACGGCGTTCCGATAACGAGGCAAATCCATGAATTTGATCGGTGAATGATGGGCTCCGACTTCGCCGCCATGTTTCTTCTAACGAACAAAATATAAATATAAATATCCTACTTGTCGAAAACTCTTCGAAAACTTGTCGATTCACGGAATTGCTCGTCGAATGAGCTGGTCCGAAAACGGATGGACTGCATCGTCGAGCATCCACGGACCCAACTGCCTCTCCTCACACGCCATTCAACGGAAACCGTGTGGTGGGGGCCTCTAAATATTTGCTTCCCCTCAATCTGGCAGCACTGCCTTTAGTCTCCCTGACATAAACTATATTAATGTCCGCCTCGTGGCCCAGTGCCACCTCGTGCGGAAACGAAAAAATAACGATAATAATAATAATAATATCGACGGACCGTGTCGAATAAAAATTCGACAGTTCTTTTTTTTTTTATTTATTATTCGTCTCTTAATTTTTCAAATTCTTCGCGTTGCCCAGCTGACATGTATGAAAACTAATTATGTATTTTGGGTTGCATCTATTTTGTGAAGTGACTGTGAAGACTTTGGGGCGACCTATAAGACAGCAACTGAAACGAATAAAGGATAAAATCAGTAATTAAAATCAGTTCATTAAAATATACTACTAATATACATTTAGTAGAAAAATCATTTTTACAAATGACAATCGGTAAATTTTCCTAGCAAAAACGACTTACTCCACCGGCGTGCAGTTGCTCCCATAACTTGAGCCCTTTAGGGCAATGCCTTAAGATACTGTCGAACCTGACAAGAGCCGTAATTATCTGGACTTGTTCGTCGGCGTCGTGATGTCGGCCCCTGCAATTAATTAATAAAAATTATTATCGTCGCTCTATACGGTCACAAGAGTGAACTCAGGTCACAAGAGCGACTCACCTCCCCACACGTCTCACCGGATTAATAAGTGGAGGCTCGTCCCACTCGAGGCGGCGATTCCCAGCGGGATAACTGAAATTCAAAAAAATGAAAAATTGCGTGAGCAAATTATACAATGAGCAAATGAGCTCCGTAAATTCGAAAAAATGCTTACATTTCAACCAACCCACGCCGAAGTCTGCCATGTGTCTCGGCGCTATTGGAGCGCCGAGATGGATGTTCGTGTCTCACGCGTTGCCTCGGCGTGTGTTGCGCAATCGGCTCCCCTTCAACCCTGTCCGCCCTCTCCGAGACGCATTTCGCTCTCGGCACGGAGACCGATCGACGCCCGCGAGGTGTAAATGATTCAGAAACGGGCATCGTCTCGCCCCCCCCTTGCCGAGGTGGAATGTAAACTCGGGACGGCGAGCAGGGCAATGTGAGGGTCTCTCGGTCGGGCACCGGGGCAACGCGTGACCCTTCTCGGACCGCTTGCCGAATGAGCCGGTCCGAAAACGGATGGACTGCATCGTGGAGCATCCACGGACCCAACGGGCGTTCTGTAAATAATTACAGAAATGAGAATATTACGGACTTGCGTGGGAAGTGTATTTAAAATAAAAGATCGATCGCTCACCTATGCACACTCCGATAACCATTGATGAACCGGGATACCCACTGCTCATCAGTGGAGCCAACGGGTGACAATCTGCAATTAAAATTCCACAATTACTTATGAAATGGATGAAATAAGGAATTGTGATGTTAAGTTTGTCTTTACGGATGACAGAACAAACCTGTACTCGCTGATGGGAATCAGCCTTTGCTCTGCGACACATCGGATGATCCAGCCGATGCTATAAATTAAAAGACCCGGTTCGAGGACGGCGTTCCGATAACGAGGCAAATCCATGAATTTGATCGGTGAATGATGGGCTCCGACTTCGCCGCCATGTTTCTTCTAACGAACAAAATATAAATATAAATATCCTACTTGTCGAAAACTCTTCGAAAACTTGTCGATTCACGGAATTGCTCGTCGAATGAGCTGGTCCGAAAACGGATGGACTGCATCGTCGAGCATCCACGGACCCAACTGCCTCTCCTCACACGCCATTCAACGGAAACCGTGTGGTGGGGGCCTCTAAATATTTGCTTCCCCTCAATCTGGCAGCACTGCCTTTAGTCTCCCTGACATAAACTATATTAATGTCCGCCTCGTGGCCCAGTGCCACCTCGTGCGGAAACGAAAAAATAACGATAATAATAATAATAATATCGACGGACCGTGTCGAATAAAAATTCGACAGTTCTTTTTTTTTTTATTTATTATTCGTCTCTTAATTTTTCAAATTCTTCGCGTTGCCCAGCTGACATGTATGAAAACTAATTATGTATTTTGGGTTGCATCTATTTTGTGAAGTGACTGTGAAGACTTTGGGGCGACCTATAAGACAGCAACTGAAACGAATAAAGGATAAAATCAGTAATTAAAATCAGTTCATTAAAATATACTACTAATATACATTTAGTAGAAAAATCATTTTTACAAATGACAATCGGTAAATTTTCCTAGCAAAAACGACTTACTCCACCGGCGTGCAGTTGCTCCCATAACTTGAGCCCTTTAGGGCAATGCCTTAAGATACTGTCGAACCTGACAAGAGCCGTAATTATCTGGACTTGTTCGTCGGCGTCGTGATGTCGGCCCCTGCAATTAATTAATAAAAATTATTATCGTCGCTCTATACGGTCACAAGAGTGAACTCAGGTCACAAGAGCGACTCACCTCCCCACACGTCTCACCGGATTAATAAGTGGAGGCTCGTCCCACTCGAGGCGGCGATTCCCAGCGGGATAACTGAAATTCAAAAAAATGAAAAATTGCGTGAGCAAATTATACAATGAGCAAATGGGCTCCGTAAATTCGAAAAAATGCTTACATTTCAACCAACCCACGCCGAAGTCTGCCATGTGTCTCGGCGCTATTGGAGCGCCGAGATGGATGTTCGTGTCTCACGCGTTGCCTCGGCGTGTGTTGCGCAATCGGCTCCCCTTCAACCCTGTCCGCCCTCTCCGAGACGCATTTCGCTCTCGGCACGGAGACCGATCGACGCCCGCGAGGTGTAAATGATTCAGAAACGGGCATCGTCTCGCCCCCCCTTGCCGAGGTGGAATGTAAACTCGGGACGGCGAGCAGGGCAATGTGAGGGTCTCTCGGTCGGGCACCGGGGCAACGCGTGACCCTTCTCGGACCGCTTGCCGAATGAGCCGGTCCGAAAACGGATGGACTGCATCGTGGAGCATCCACGGACCCAACGGGCGTTCTGTAAATAATTACAGAAATGAGAATATTACGGACTTGCGTGGGAAGTGTATTTAAAATAAAAGATCGATCGCTCACCTATGCACACTCCGATAACCATTGATGAACCGGGATACCCACTGCTCATCAGTGGAGCCAACGGGTGACAATCTGCAATTAAAATTCCACAATTACTTATGAAATGGATGAAATAAGAAATTGTGATGTTAAGTTTGTCTTTACGTATGACAGAACAAACCTGTACTCGCTGATGGGAATCAGCCTTTGCTCTGCGACACATCGGATGATCCAGCCGATGCTATAAATTAAAAGACCCGGTTCGAGGACGGCGTTCCGATAACGAGGCAAATCCATGAATTTGATCGGTGAATGATGGGCTCCGACTTCGCCGCCATGTTTCTTCTAACGAACAAAATATAAATATAAATATCCTACTTGTCGAAAACTCTTCGAAAACTTGTCGATTCACGGAATTGCTCGTCGAATGAGCTGGTCCGAAAACGGATGGACTGCATCGTCGAGCATCCACGGACCCAACTGCCTCTCCTCACACGCCATTCAACGGAAACCGTGTGGTGGGGGCCTCTAAATATTTGCTTCCCCTCAATCTGGCAGCACTGCCTTTAGTCTCCCTGACATAAACTATATTAATGTCCGCCTCGTGGCCCAGTGCCACCTCGTGCGGAAACGAAAAAATAACGATAATAATAATAATAATATCGACGGACCGTGTCGAATAAAAATTCGACAGTTCTTTTTTTTTTTATTTATTATTCGTCTCTTAATTTTTCAAATTCTTCGCGTTGCCCAGCTGACATGTATGAAAACTAATTATGTATTTTGGGTTGCATCTATTTTGTGAAGTGACTGTGAAGACTTTGGGGCGACCTATAAGACAGCAACTGAAACGAATAAAGGATAAAATCAGTAATTAAAATCAGTTCATTAAAATATACTACTAATATACATTTAGTAGAAAAATCATTTTTACAAATGACAATCGGTAAATTTTCCTAGCAAAAACGACTTACTCCACCGGCGTGCAGTTGCTCCCATAACTTGAGCCCTTTAGGGCAATGCCTTAAGATACTGTCGAACCTGACAAGAGCCGTAATTATCTGGACTTGTTCGTCGGCGTCGTGATGTCGGCCCCTGCAATTAATTAATAAAAATTATTATCGTCGCTCTATACGGTCACAAGAGTGAACTCAGGTCACAAGAGCGACTCACCTCCCCACACGTCTCACCGGATTAATAAGTGGAGGCTCGTCCCACTCGAGGCGGCGATTCCCAGCGGGATAACTGAAATTCAAAAAAATGAAAAATTGCGTGAGCAAATTATACAATGAGCAAATGAGCTCCGTAAATTCGAAAAAATGCTTACATTTCAACCAACCCACGCCGAAGTCTGCCATGTGTCTCGGCGCTATTGGAGCGCCGAGATGGATGTTCGTGTCTCACGCGTTGCCTCGGCGTGTGTTGCGCAATCGGCTCCCCTTCAACCCTGTCCGCCCTCTCCGAGACGCATTTCGCTCTCGGCACGGAGACCGATCGACGCCCGCGAGGTGTAAATGATTCAGAAACGGGCATCGTCTCGCCCCCCCCTTGCCGAGGTGGAATGTAAACTCGGGACGGCGAGCAGGGCAATGTGAGGGTCTCTCGGTCGGGCACCGGGGCAACGCGTGACCCTTCTCGGACCGCTTGCCGAATGAGCCGGTCCGAAAACGGATGGACTGCATCGTGGAGCATCCACGGACCCAACGGGCGTTCTGTAAATAATTACAGAAATGAGAATATTACGGACTTGCGTGGGAAGTGTATTTAAAATAAAAGATCGATCGCTCACCTATGCACACTCCGATAACCATTGATGAACCGGGATACCCACTGCTCATCAGTGGAGCCAACGGGTGACAATCTGCAATTAAAATTCCACAATTACTTATGAAATGGATGAAATAAGGAATTGTGATGTTAAGTTTGTCTTTACGGATGACAGAACAAACCTGTACTCGCTGATGGGAATCAGCCTTTGCTCTGCGACACATCGGATGATCCAGCCGATGCTATAAATTAAAAGACCCGGTTCGAGGACGGCGTTCCGATAACGAGGCAAATCCATGAATTTTATCGGTGAATGATGGGCTCCGACTTCGCCGCCATGTTTCTTCTAACGAACAAAATATAAATATAAATATCCTACTTGTCGAAAACTCTTCGAAAACTTGTCGATTCACGGAATTGCTCGTCGAATGAGCTGGTCCGAAAACGGATGGACTGCATCGTCGAGCATCCACGGACCCAACTGCCTCTCCTCACACGCCATTCAACGGAAACCGTGTGGTGGGGGCCTCTAAATATTTGCTTCCCCTCAATCTGGCAGCACTGCCTTTAGTCTCCCTGACATAAACTATATTAATGTCCGCCTCGTGGCCCAGTGCCACCTCGTGCGGAAACGAAAAAATAACGATAATAATAATAATAATATCGACGGACCGTGTCGAATAAAAATTCGACAGTTCTTTTTTTTTTTATTTATTATTCGTCTCTTAATTTTTCAAATTCTTCGCGTTGCCCAGCTGACATGTATGAAAACTAATTATGTATTTTGGGTTGCATCTATTTTGTGAAGTGACTGTGAAGACTTTGGGGCGACCTATAAGACAGCAACTGAAACGAATAAAGGATAAAATCAGTAATTAAAATCAGTTCATTAAAATATACTACTAATATACATTTAGTAGAAAAATCATTTTTACAAATGACAATCGGTAAATTTTCCTAGCAAAAACGACTTACTCCACCGGCGTGCAGTTGCTCCCATAACTTGAGCCCTTTAGGGCAATGCCTTAAGATACTGTCGAACCTGACAAGAGCCGTAATTATCTGGACTTGTTCGTCGGCGTCGTGATGTCGGCCCCTGCAATTAATTAATAAAAATTATTATCGTCGCTCTATACGGTCACAAGAGTGAACTCAGGTCACAAGAGCGACTCACCTCCCCACACGTCTCACCGGATTAATAAGTGGAGGCTCGTCCCACTCGAGGCGGCGATTCCCAGCGGGATAACTGAAATTCAAAAAAATGAAAAATTGCGTGAGCAAATTATACAATGAGCAAATGAGCTCCGTAAATTCGAAAAAATGCTTACATTTCAACCAACCCACGCCGAAGTCTGCCATGTGTCTCGGCGCTATTGGAGCGCCGAGATGGATGTTCGTGTCTCACGCGTTGCCTCGGCGTGTGTTGCGCAATCGGCTCCCCTTCAACCCTGTCCGCCCTCTCCGAGACGCATTTCGCTCTCGGCACGGAGACCGATCGACGCCCGCGAGGTGTAAATGATTCAGAAACGGGCATCGTCTCGCCCCCCCTTGCCGAGGTGGAATGTAAACTCGGGACGGCGAGCAGGGCAATGTGAGGGTCTCTCGGTCGGGCACCGGGGCAACGCGTGACCCTTCTCGGACCGCTTGCCGAATGGTCATTCGACGAGCAATTCCATGAATTGCTCGTCGAATGAGCCGGTCCGAAAACGGATGGACTGCATCGTGGAGCATCCACGGACCCAACGGGCGTTCTGTAAATAATTACAGAAATGAGAATATTACGGACTTGCGTGGGAAGTGTATTTAAAATAAAAGATCGATCGCTCACCTATGCACACTCCGATAACCATTGATGAACCGGGATACCCACTGCTCATCAGTGGAGCCAACGGGTGACAATCTGCAATTAAAATTCCACAATTACTTATGAAATGGATGAAATAAGGAATTGTGATGTTAAGTTTGTCTTTACGGATGACAGAACAAACCTGTACTCGCTGATGGGAATCAGCCTTTGCTCTGCGACACATCGGATGATCCAGCCGATGCTATAAATTAAAAGACCCGGTTCGAGGACGGCGTTCCGATAACGAGGCAAATCCATGAATTTTATCGGTGAATGATGGGCTCCGACTTCGCCGCCATGTTTCTTCTAACGAACAAAATATAAATATAAATATCCTACTTGTCGAAAACTCTTCGAAAACTTGTCGATTCACGGAATTGCTCGTCGAATGAGCTGGTCCGAAAACGGATGGACTGCATCGTCGAGCATCCACGGACCCAACTGCCTCTCCTCACACGCCATTCAACGGAAACCGTGTGGTGGGGGCCTCTAAATATTTGCTTCCCCTCAATCTGGCAGCACTGCCTTTAGTCTCCCTGACATAAACTATATTAATGTCCGCCTCGTGGCCCAGTGCCACCTCGTGCGGAAACGAAAAAATAACGATAATAATAATAATAATATCGACGGACCGTGTCGAATAAAAATTCGACAGTTCTTTTTTTTTTTATTTATTATTCGTCTCTTAATTTTTCAAATTCTTCGCGTTGCCCAGCTGACATGTATGAAAACTAATTATGTATTTTGGGTTGCATCTATTTTGTGAAGTGACTGTGAAGACTTTGGGGCGACCTATAAGACAGCAACTGAAACGAATAAAGGATAAAATCAGTAATTAAAATCAGTTCATTAAAATATACTACTAATATACATTTAGTAGAAAAATCATTTTTACAAATGACAATCGGTAAATTTTCCTAGCAAAAACGACTTACTCCACCGGCGTGCAGTTGCTCCCATAACTTGAGCCCTTTAGGGCAATGCCTTAAGATACTGTCGAACCTGACAAGAGCCGTAATTATCTGGACTTGTTCGTCGGCGTCGTGATGTCGGCCCCTGCAATTAATTAATAAAAATTATTATCGTCGCTCTATACGGTCACAAGAGTGAACTCAGGTCACAAGAGCGACTCACCTCCCCACACGTCTCACCGGATTAATAAGTGGGGGCTCGTCCCACTCGAGGCGGCGATTCCCAGCGGGATAACTGAAATTCAAAAAAATGAAAAATTGCGTGAGCAAATTATACAATGAGCAAATGAGCTCCGTAAATTCGAAAAAATGCTTACATTTCAACCAACCCACGCCGAAGTCTGCCATGTGTCTCGGCGCTATTGGAGCGCCGAGATGGATGTTCGTGTCTCACGCGTTGCCTCGGCGTGTGTTGCGCAATCGGCTCCCCTTCAACCCTGTCCGCCCTCTCCGAGACGCATTTCGCTCTCGGCACGGAGACCGATCGACGCCCGCGAGGTGTAAATGATTCAGAAACGGGCATCGTCTCGCCCCCCCTTGCCGAGGTGGAATGTAAACTCGGGACGGCGAGCAGGGCAATGTGAGGGTCTCTCGGTCGGGCACCGGGGCAACGCGTGACCCTTCTCGGACCGCTTGCCGAATGGTCATTCGACGAGCAATTCCATGAATTGCTCGTCGAATGAGCCGGTCCGAAAACGGATGGACTGCATCGTGGAGCATCCACGGACCCAACGGGCGTTCTGTAAATAATTACAGAAATGAGAATATTACGGACTTGCGTGGGAAGTGTATTTAAAATAAAAGATCGATCGCTCACCTATGCACACTCCGATAACCATTGATGAACCGGGATACCCACTGCTCATCAGTGGAGCCAACGGGTGACAATCTGCAATTAAAATTCCACAATTACTTATGAAATGGATGAAATAAGGAATTGTGATGTTAAGTTTGTCTTTACGGATGACAGAACAAACCTGTACTCGCTGATGGGAATCAGCCTTTGCTCTGCGACACATCGGATGATCCAGCCGATGCTATAAATTAAAAGACCCGGTTCGAGGACGGCGTTCCGATAACGAGGCAAATCCATGAATTTTATCGGTGAATGATGGGCTCCGACTTCGCCGCCATGTTTCTTCTAACGAACAAAATATAAATATAAATATCCTACTTGTCGAAAACTCTTCGAAAACTTGTCGATTCACGGAATTGCTCGTCGAATGAGCTGGTCCGAAAACGGATGGACTGCATCGTCGAGCATCCACGGACCCAACTGCCTCTCCTCACACGCCATTCAACGGAAACCGTGTGGTGGGGGCCTCTAAATATTTGCTTCCCCTCAATCTGGCAGCACTGCCTTTAGTCTCCCTGACATAAACTATATTAATGTCCGCCTCGTGGCCCAGTGCCACCTCGTGCGGAAACGAAAAAATAACGATAATAATAATAATAATATCGACGGACCGTGTCGAATAAAAATTCGACAGTTCTTTTTTTTTTATTTATTATTCGTCTCTTAATTTTTCAAATTCTTCGCGTTGCCCAGCTGACATGTATGAAAACTAATTATGTATTTTGGGTTGCATCTATTTTGTGAAGTGACTGTGAAGACTTTGGGGCGACCTATAAGACAGCAACTGAAACGAATAAAGGATAAAATCAGTAATTAAAATCAGTTCATTAAAATATACTACTAATATACATTTAGTAGAAAAATCATTTTTACAAATGACAATCGGTAAATTTTCCTAGCAAAAACGACTTACTCCACCGGCGTGCAGTTGCTCCCATAACTTGAGCCCTTTAGGGCAATGCCTTAAGATACTGTCGAACCTGACAAGAGCCGTAATTATCTGGACTTGTTCGTCGGCGTCGTGATGTCGGCCCCTGCAATTAATTAATAAAAATTATTATCGTCGCTCTATACGGTCACAAGAGTGAACTCAGGTCACAAGAGCGACTCACCTCCCCACACGTCTCACCGGATTAATAAGTGGAGGCTCGTCCCACTCGAGGCGGCGATTCCCAGCGGGATAACTGAAATTCAAAAAAATGAAAAATTGCGTGAGCAAATTATACAATGAGCAAATGAGCTCCGTAAATTCGAAAAAATGCTTACATTTCAACCAACCCACGCCGAAGTCTGCCATGTGTCTCGGCGCTATTGGAGCGCCGAGATGGATGTTCGTGTCTCACGCGTTGCCTCGGCGTGTGTTGCGCAATCGGCTCCCCTTCAACCCTGTCCGCCCTCTCCGAGACGCATTTCGCTCTCGGCACGGAGACCGATCGACGCCCGCGAGGTGTAAATGATTCAGAAACGGGCATCGTCTCGCCCCCCCTTGCCGAGGTGGAATGTAAACTCGGGACGGCGAGCAGGGCAATGTGAGGGTCTCTCGGTCGGGCACCGGGGCAACGCGTGACCCTTCTCGGACCGCTTGCCGAATGAGCCGGTCCGAAAACGGATGGACTGCATCGTGGAGCATCCACGGACCCAACGGGCGTTCTGTAAATAATTACAGAAATGAGAATATTACGGACTTGCGTGGGAAGTGTATTTAAAATAAAAGATCGATCGCTCACCTATGCACACTCCGATAACCATTGATGAACCGGGATACCCACTGCTCATCAGTGGAGCCAACGGGTGACAATCTGCAATTAAAATTCCACAATTACTTATGAAATGGATGAAATAAGAAATTGTGATGTTAAGTTTGTCTTTACGTATGACAGAACAAACCTGTACTCGCTGATGGGAATCAGCCTTTGCTCTGCGACACATCGGATGATCCAGCCGATGCTATAAATTAAAAGACCCGGTTCGAGGACGGCGTTCCGATAACGAGGCAAATCCATGAATTTGATCGGTGAATGATGGGCTCCGACTTCGCCGCCATGTTTCTTCTAACGAACAAAATATAAATATAAATATCCTACTTGTCGAAAACTCTTCGAAAACTTGTCGATTCACGGAATTGCTCGTCGAATGAGCTGGTCCGAAAACGGATGGACTGCATCGTCGAGCATCCACGGACCCAACTGCCTCTCCTCACACGCCATTCAACGGAAACCGTGTGGTGGGGGCCTCTAAATATTTGCTTCCCCTCAATCTGGCAGCACTGCCTTTAGTCTCCCTGACATAAACTATATTAATGTCCGCCTCGTGGCCCAGTGCCACCTCGTGCGGAAACGAAAAAATAACGATAATAATAATAATAATATCGACGGACCGTGTCGAATAAAAATTCGACAGTTCTTTTTTTTTTTATTTATTATTCGTCTCTTAATTTTTCAAATTCTTCGCGTTGCCCAGCTGACATGTATGAAAACTAATTATGTATTTTGGGTTGCATCTATTTTGTGAAGTGACTGTGAAGACTTTGGGGCGACCTATAAGACAGCAACTGAAACGAATAAAGGATAAAATCAGTAATTAAAATCAGTTCATTAAAATATACTACTAATATACATTTAGTAGAAAAATCATTTTTACAAATGACAATCGGTAAATTTTCCTAGCAAAAACGACTTACTCCACCGGCGTGCAGTTGCTCCCATAACTTGAGCCCTTTAGGGCAATGCCTTAAGATACTGTCGAACCTGACAAGAGCCGTAATTATCTGGACTTGTTCGTCGGCGTCGTGATGTCGGCCCCTGCAATTAATTAATAAAAATTATTATCGTCGCTCTATACGGTCACAAGAGTGAACTCAGGTCACAAGAGCGACTCACCTCCCCACACGTCTCACCGGATTAATAAGTGGAGGCTCGTCCCACTCGAGGCGGCGATTCCCAGCGGGATAACTGAAATTCAAAAAAATGAAAAATTGCGTGAGCAAATTATACAATGAGCAAATGAGCTCCGTAAATTCGAAAAAATGCTTACATTTCAACCAACCCACGCCGAAGTCTGCCATGTGTCTCGGCGCTATTGGAGCGCCGAGATGGATGTTCGTGTCTCACGCGTTGCCTCGGCGTGTGTTGCGCAATCGGCTCCCCTTCAACCCTGTCCGCCCTCTCCGAGACGCATTTCGCTCTCGGCACGGAGACCGATCGACGCCCGCGAGGTGTAAATGATTCAGAAACGGGCATCGTCTCGCCCCCCCCTTGCCGAGGTGGAATGTAAACTCGGGACGGCGAGCAGGGCAATGTGAGGGTCTCTCGGTCGGGCACCGGGGCAACGCGTGACCCTTCTCGGACCGCTTGCCGAATGAGCCGGTCCGAAAACGGATGGACTGCATCGTGGAGCATCCACGGACCCAACGGGCGTTCTGTAAATAATTACAGAAATGAGAATATTACGGACTTGCGTGGGAAGTGTATTTAAAATAAAAGATCGATCGCTCACCTATGCACACTCCGATAACCATTGATGAACCGGGATACCCACTGCTCATCAGTGGAGCCAACGGGTGACAATCTGCAATTAAAATTCCACAATTACTTATGAAATGGATGAAATAAGGAATTGTGATGTTAAGTTTGTCTTTACGGATGACAGAACAAACCTGTACTCGCTGATGGGAATCAGCCTTTGCTCTGCGACACATCGGATGATCCAGCCGATGCTATAAATTAAAAGACCCGGTTCGAGGACGGCGTTCCGATAACGAGGCAAATCCATGAATTTTATCGGTGAATGATGGGCTCCGACTTCGCCGCCATGTTTCTTCTAACGAACAAAATATAAATATAAATATCCTACTTGTCGAAAACTCTTCGAAAACTTGTCGATTCACGGAATTGCTCGTCGAATGAGCTGGTCCGAAAACGGATGGACTGCATCGTCGAGCATCCACGGACCCAACTGCCTCTCCTCACACGCCATTCAACGGAAACCGTGTGGTGGGGGCCTCTAAATATTTGCTTCCCCTCAATCTGGCAGCACTGCCTTTAGTCTCCCTGACATAAACTATATTAATGTCCGCCTCGTGGCCCAGTGCCACCTCGTGCGGAAACGAAAAAATAACGATAATAATAATAATAATATCGACGGACCGTGTCGAATAAAAATTCGACAGTTCTTTTTTTTTTTATTTATTATTCGTCTCTTAATTTTTCAAATTCTTCGCGTTGCCCAGCTGACATGTATGAAAACTAATTATGTATTTTGGGTTGCATCTATTTTGTGAAGTGACTGTGAAGACTTTGGGGCGACCTATAAGACAGCAACTGAAACGAATAAAGGATAAAATCAGTAATTAAAATCAGTTCATTAAAATATACTACTAATATACATTTAGTAGAAAAATCATTTTTACAAATGACAATCGGTAAATTTTCCTAGCAAAAACGACTTACTCCACCGGCGTGCAGTTGCTCCCATAACTTGAGCCCTTTAGGGCAATGCCTTAAGATACTGTCGAACCTGACAAGAGCCGTAATTATCTGGACTTGTTCGTCGGCGTCGTGATGTCGGCCCCTGCAATTAATTAATAAAAATTATTATCGTCGCTCTATACGGTCACAAGAGTGAACTCAGGTCACAAGAGCGACTCACCTCCCCACACGTCTCACCGGATTAATAAGTGGAGGCTCGTCCCACTCGAGGCGGCGATTCCCAGCGGGATAACTGAAATTCAAAAAAATGAAAAATTGCGTGAGCAAATTATACAATGAGCAAATGAGCTCCGTAAATTCGAAAAAATGCTTACATTTCAACCAACCCACGCCGAAGTCTGCCATGTGTCTCGGCGCTATTGGAGCGCCGAGATGGATGTTCGTGTCTCACGCGTTGCCTCGGCGTGTGTTGCGCAATCGGCTCCCCTTCAACCCTGTCCGCCCTCTCCGAGACGCATTTCGCTCTCGGCACGGAGACCGATCGACGCCCGCGAGGTGTAAATGATTCAGAAACGGGCATCGTCTCGCCCCCCCTTGCCGAGGTGGAATGTAAACTCGGGACGGCGAGCAGGGCAATGTGAGGGTCTCTCGGTCGGGCACCGGGGCAACGCGTGACCCTTCTCGGACCGCTTGCCGAATGAGCCGGTCCGAAAACGGATGGACTGCATCGTGGAGCATCCACGGACCCAACGGGCGTTCTGTAAATAATTACAGAAATGAGAATATTACGGACTTGCGTGGGAAGTGTATTTAAAATAAAAGATCGATCGCTCACCTATGCACACTCCGATAACCATTGATGAACCGGGATACCCACTGCTCATCAGTGGAGCCAACGGGTGACAATCTGCAATTAAAATTCCACAATTACTTATGAAATGGATGAAATAAGGAATTGTGATGTTAAGTTTGTCTTTACGGATGACAGAACAAACCTGTACTCGCTGATGGGAATCAGCCTTTGCTCTGCGACACATCGGATGATCCAGCCGATGCTATAAATTAAAAGACCCGGTTCGAGGACGGCGTTCCGATAACGAGGCAAATCCATGAATTTGATCGGTGAATGATGGGCTCCGACTTCGCCGCCATGTTTCTTCTAACGAACAAAATATAAATATAAATATCCTACTTGTCGAAAACTCTTTGAAAACTTGTCGATTCACGGAATCGCTCGTCGAATGAGCTGGTCCGAAAACGGATGGACTGCATCGTCGAGCATCCACGGACCCAACTGCCTCTCCTCACACGCCATTCAACGGAAACCGTGTGGTGGGGGCCTCTAAATATTTGCTTCCCCTCAATCTGGCAGCACTGCCTTTAGTCTCCCTGACATAAACTATATTAATGTCCGCCTCGTGGCCCAGTGCCACCTCGTGCGGAAACGAAAAAATAACGATAATAATAATAATAATATCGACGGACCGTGTCGAATAAAAATTCGACAGTTCTTTTTTTTTTTATTTATTATTCGTCTCTCAATTTTTCAAATTCTTCGCGTTGCCCAGCTGACATGTATGAAAACTAATTGTGTATTTTGGGTTGCATCTATTTTGTGAAGTGACTGTGAAGACTTTGGGGCGACCTATAAGACAGCAACTGAAACGAATAAAGGATAAAATCAGTAATTAAAATCAGTTCATTAAAATATACTACTAATATACATTTAGTAGAAAAATCATTTTTACAAATGACAATCGGTAAATTTTCCTAGCAAAAACGACTTACTCCACCGGCGTGCAGTTGCTCCCATAACTTGAGCCCTTTAGGGCAATGCCTTAAGATACTGTCGAACCTGACAAGAGCCGTAATTATCTGGACTTGTTCGTCGGCGTCGTGATGTCGGCCCCTGCAATTAATTAATAAAAATTATTATCGTCGCTCTATACGGTCACAAGAGTGAACTCAGGTCACAAGAGCGACTCACCTCCCCACACGTCTCACCGGATTAATAAGTGGAGGCTCGTCCCACTCGAGGCGGCGATTCCCAGCGGGATAACTGAAATTCAAAAAAATGAAAAATTGCGTGAGCAAATTATACAATGAGCAAATGAGCTCCGTAAATTCGAAAAAATGCTTACATTTCAACCAACCCACGCCGAAGTCTGCCATGTGTCTCGGCGCTATTGGAGCGCCGAGATGGATGTTCGTGTCTCACGCGTTGCCTCGGCGTGTGTTGCGCAATCGGCTCCCCTTCAACCCTGTCCGCCCTCTCCGAGACGCATTTCGCTCTCGGCACGGAGACCGATCGACGCCCGCGAGGTGTAAATGATTCAGAAACGGGCATCGTCTCGCCCCCCCTTGCCGAGGTGGAATGTAAACTCGGGACGGCGAGCAGGGCAATGTGAGGGTCTCTCGGTCGGGCACCGGGGCAACGCGTGACCCTTCTCGGACCGCTTGCCGAATGGTCATTCGACGAGCAATTCCATGAATTGCTCGTCGAATGAGCCGGTCCGAAAACGGATGGACTGCATCGTGGAGCATCCACGGACCCAACGGGCGTTCTGTAAATAATTACAGAAATGAGAATATTACGGACTTGCGTGGGAAGTGTATTTAAAATAAAAGATCGATCGCTCACCTATGCACACTCCGATAACCATTGATGAACCGGGATACCCACTGCTCATCAGTGGAGCCAACGGGTGACAATCTGCAATTAAAATTCCACAATTACTTATGAAATGGATGAAATAAGGAATTGTGATGTTAAGTTTGTCTTTACGGATGACAGAACAAACCTGTACTCGCTGATGGGAATCAGCCTTTGCTCTGCGACACATCGGATGATCCAGCCGATGCTATAAATTAAAAGACCCGGTTCGAGGACGGCGTTCCGATAACGAGGCAAATCCATGAATTTTATCGGTGAATGATGGGCTCCGACTTCGCCGCCATGTTTCTTCTAACGAACAAAATATAAATATAAATATCCTACTTGTCGAAAACTCTTCGAAAACTTGTCGATTCACGGAATTGCTCGTCGAATGAGCTGGTCCGAAAACGGATGGACTGCATCGTCGAGCATCCACGGACCCAACTGCCTCTCCTCACACGCCATTCAACGGAAACCGTGTGGTGGGGGCCTCTAAATATTTGCTTCCCCTCAATCTGGCAGCACTGCCTTTAGTCTCCCTGACATAAACTATATTAATGTCCGCCTCGTGGCCCAGTGCCACCTCGTGCGGAAACGAAAAAATAACGATAATAATAATAATAATATCGACGGACCGTGTCGAATAAAAATTCGACAGTTCTTTTTTTTTTTATTTATTATTCGTCTCTTAATTTTTCAAATTCTTCGCGTTGCCCAGCTGACATGTATGAAAACTAATTATGTATTTTGGGTTGCATCTATTTTGTGAAGTGACTGTGAAGACTTTGGGGCGACCTATAAGACAGCAACTGAAACGAATAAAGGATAAAATCAGTAATTAAAATCAGTTCATTAAAATATACTACTAATATACATTTAGTAGAAAAATCATTTTTACAAATGACAATCGGTAAATTTTCCTAGCAAAAACGACTTACTCCACCGGCGTGCAGTTGCTCCCATAACTTGAGCCCTTTAGGGCAATGCCTTAAGATACTGTCGAACCTGACAAGAGCCGTAATTATCTGGACTTGTTCGTCGGCGTCGTGATGTCGGCCCCTGCAATTAATTAATAAAAATTATTATCGTCGCTCTATACGGTCACAAGAGTGAACTCAGGTCACAAGAGCGACTCACCTCCCCACACGTCTCACCGGATTAATAAGTGGAGGCTCGTCCCACTCGAGGCGGCGATTCCCAGCGGGATAACTGAAATTCAAAAAAATGAAAAATTGCGTGAGCAAATTATACAATGAGCAAATGAGCTCCGTAAATTCGAAAAAATGCTTACATTTCAACCAACCCACGCCGAAGTCTGCCATGTGTCTCGGCGCTATTGGAGCGCCGAGATGGATGTTCGTGTCTCACGCGTTGCCTCGGCGTGTGTTGCGCAATCGGCTCCCCTTCAACCCTGTCCGCCCTCTCCGAGACGCATTTCGCTCTCGGCACGGAGACCGATCGACGCCCGCGAGGTGTAAATGATTCAGAAACGGGCATCGTCTCGCCCCCCCTTGCCGAGGTGGAATGTAAACTCGGGACGGCGAGCAGGGCAATGTGAGGGTCTCTCGGTCGGGCACCGGGGCAACGCGTGACCCTTCTCGGACCGCTTGCCGAATGGTCATTCGACGAGCAATTCCATGAATTGCTCGTCGAATGAGCCGGTCCGAAAACGGATGGACTGCATCGTGGAGCATCCACGGACCCAACGGGCGTTCTGTAAATAATTACAGAAATGAGAATATTACGGACTTGCGTGGGAAGTGTATTTAAAATAAAAGATCGATCGCTCACCTATGCACACTCCGATAACCATTGATGAACCGGGATACCCACTGCTCATCAGTGGAGCCAACGGGTGACAATCTGCAATTAAAATTCCACAATTACTTATGAAATGGATGAAATAAGAAATTGTGATGTTAAGTTTGTCTTTACGTATGACAGAACAAACCTGTACTCGCTGATGGGAATCAGCCTTTGCTCTGCGACACATCGGATGATCCAGCCGATGCTATAAATTAAAAGACCCGGTTCGAGGACGGCGTTCCGATAACGAGGCAAATCCATGAATTTGATCGGTGAATGATGGGCTCCGACTTCGCCGCCATGTTTCTTCTAACGAACAAAATATAAATATAAATATCCTACTTGTCGAAAACTCTTCGAAAACTTGTCGATTCACGGAATTGCTCGTCGAATGAGCTGGTCCGAAAACGGATGGACTGCATCGTCGAGCATCCACGGACCCAACTGCCTCTCCTCACACGCCATTCAACGGAAACCGTGTGGTGGGGGCCTCTAAATATTTGCTTCCCCTCAATCTGGCAGCACTGCCTTTAGTCTCCCTGACATAAACTATATTAATGTCCGCCTCGTGGCCCAGTGCCACCTCGTGCGGAAACGAAAAAATAACGATAATAATAATAATAATATCGACGGACCGTGTCGAATAAAAATTCGACAGTTCTTTTTTTTTTTATTTATTATTCGTCTCTTAATTTTTCAAATTCTTCGCGTTGCCCAGCTGACATGTATGAAAACTAATTATGTATTTTGGGTTGCATCTATTTTGTGAAGTGACTGTGAAGACTTTGGGGCGACCTATAAGACAGCAACTGAAACGAATAAAGGATAAAATCAGTAATTAAAATCAGTTCATTAAAATATACTACTAATATACATTTAGTAGAAAAATCATTTTTACAAATGACAATCGGTAAATTTTCCTAGCAAAAACGACTTACTCCACCGGCGTGCAGTTGCTCCCATAACTTGAGCCCTTTAGGGCAATGCCTTAAGATACTGTCGAACCTGACAAGAGCCGTAATTATCTGGACTTGTTCGTCGGCGTCGTGATGTCGGCCCCTGCAATTAATTAATAAAAATTATTATCGTCGCTCTATACGGTCACAAGAGTGAACTCAGGTCACAAGAGCGACTCACCTCCCCGCACGTCTCACCGGATTAATAAGTGGAGGCTCGTCCCACTCGAGGCGGCGATTCCCAGCGGGATAACTGAAATTCAAAAAAATGAAAAATTGCGTGAGCAAATTATACAATGAGCAAATGAGCTCCGTAAATTCGAAAAAATGCTTACATTTCAACCAACCCACGCCGAAGTCTGCCATGTGTCTCGGCGCTATTGAAGCGCCGAGATGGATGTTCGTGTCTCACGCGTTGCCTCGGCGTGTGTTGCGCAATCGGCTCCCCTTCAACCCTGTCCGCCCTCTCCGAGACGCATTTCGCTCTCGGCACGGAGACCGATCGACGCCCGCGAGGTGTAAATGATTCAGAAACGGGCATCGTCTCGCCCCCCCCTTGCCGAGGTGGAATGTAAACTCGGGACGGCGAGCAGGGCAATGTGAGGGTCTCTCGGTCGGGCACCGGGGCAACGCGTGACCCTTCTCGGACCGCTTGCCGAATGAGCCGGTCCGAAAACGGATGGACTGCATCGTGGAGCATCCACGGACCCAACGGGCGTTCTGTAAATAATTACAGAAATGAGAATATTACGGACTTGCGTGGGAAGTGTATTTAAAATAAAAGATCGATCGCTCACCTATGCACACTCCGATAACCATTGATGAACCGGGATACCCACTGCTCATCAGTGGAGCCAACGGGTGACAATCTGCAATTAAAATTCCACAATTACTTATGAAATGGATGAAATAAGGAATTGTGATGTTAAGTTTGTCTTTACGGATGACAGAACAAACCTGTACTCGCTGATGGGAATCAGCCTTTGCTCTGCGACACATCGGATGATCCAGCCGATGCTATAAATTAAAAGACCCGGTTCGAGGACGGCGTTCCGATAACGAGGCAAATCCATGAATTTTATCGGTGAATGATGGGCTCCGACTTCGCCGCCATGTTTCTTCTAACGAACAAAATATAAATATAAATATCCTACTTGTCGAAAACTCTTCGAAAACTTGTCGATTCACGGAATTGCTCGTCGAATGAGCTGGTCCGAAAACGGATGGACTGCATCGTCGAGCATCCACGGACCCAACTGCCTCTCCTCACACGCCATTCAACGGAAACCGTGTGGTGGGGGCCTCTAAATATTTGCTTCCCCTCAATCTGGCAGCACTGCCTTTAGTCTCCCTGACATAAACTATATTAATGTCCGCCTCGTGGCCCAGTGCCACCTCGTGCGGAAACGAAAAAATAACGATAATAATAATAATAATATCGACGGACCGTGTCGAATAAAAATTCGACAGTTCTTTTTTTTTTTATTTATTATTCGTCTCTTAATTTTTCAAATTCTTCGCGTTGCCCAGCTGACATGTATGAAAACTAATTATGTATTTTGGGTTGCATCTATTTTGTGAAGTGACTGTGAAGACTTTGGGGCGACCTATAAGACAGCAACTGAAACGAATAAAGGATAAAATCAGTAATTAAAATCAGTTCATTAAAATATACTACTAATATACATTTAGTAGAAAAATCATTTTTACAAATGACAATCGGTAAATTTTCCTAGCAAAAACGACTTACTCCACCGGCGTGCAGTTGCTCCCATAACTTGAGCCCTTTAGGGCAATGCCTTAAGATACTGTCGAACCTGACAAGAGCCGTAATTATCTGGACTTGTTCGTCGGCGTCGTGATGTCGGCCCCTGCAATTAATTAATAAAAATTATTATCGTCGCTCTATACGGTCACAAGAGTGAACTCAGGTCACAAGAGCGACTCACCTCCCCACACGTCTCACCGGATTAATAAGTGGAGGCTCGTCCCACTCGAGGCGGCGATTCCCAGCGGGATAACTGAAATTCAAAAAAATGAAAAATTGCGTGAGCAAATTATACAATGAGCAAATGAGCTCCGTAAATTCGAAAAAATGCTTACATTTCAACCAACCCACGCCGAAGTCTGCCATGTGTCTCGGCGCTATTGGAGCGCCGAGATGGATGTTCGTGTCTCACGCGTTGCCTCGGCGTGTGTTGCGCAATCGGCTCCCCTTCAACCCTGTCCGCCCTCTCCGAGACGCATTTCGCTCTCGGCACGGAGACCGATCGACGCCCGCGAGGTGTAAATGATTCAGAAACGGGCATCGTCTCGCCCCCCCTTGCCGAGGTGGAATGTAAACTCGGGACGGCGAGCAGGGCAATGTGAGGGTCTCTCGGTCGGGCACCGGGGCAACGCGTGACCCTTCTCGGACCGCTTGCCGAATGAGCCGGTCCGAAAACGGATGGACTGCATCGTGGAGCATCCACGGACCCAACGGGCGTTCTGTAAATAATTACAGAAATGAGAATATTACGGACTTGCGTGGGAAGTGTATTTAAAATAAAAGATCGATCGCTCACCTATGCACACTCCGATAACCATTGATGAACCGGGATACCCACTGCTCATCAGTGGAGCCAACGGGTGACAATCTGCAATTAAAATTCCACAATTACTTATGAAATGGATGAAATAAGAAATTGTGATGTTAAGTTTGTCTTTACGTATGACAGAACAAACCTGTACTCGCTGATGGGAATCAGCCTTTGCTCTGCGACACATCGGATGATCCAGCCGATGCTATAAATTAAAAGACCCGGTTCGAGGACGGCGTTCCGATAACGAGGCAAATCCATGAATTTGATCGGTGAATGATGGGCTCCGACTTCGCCGCCATGTTTCTTCTAACGAACAAAATATAAATATAAATATCCTACTTGTCGAAAACTCTTCGAAAACTTGTCGATTCACGGAATTGCTCGTCGAATGAGCTGGTCCGAAAACGGATGGACTGCATCGTCGAGCATCCACGGACCCAACTGCCTCTCCTCACACGCCATTCAACGGAAACCGTGTGGTGGGGGCCTCTAAATATTTGCTTCCCCTCAATCTGGCAGCACTGCCTTTAGTCTCCCTGACATAAACTATATTAATGTCCGCCTCGTGGCCCAGTGCCACCTCGTGCGGAAACGAAAAAATAACGATAATAATAATAATAATATCGACGGACCGTGTCGAATAAAAATTCGACAGTTCTTTTTTTTTTAATTTATTATTCGTCTCTTAATTTTTCAAATTCTTCGCGTTGCCCAGCTGACATGTATGAAAACTAATTATGTATTTTGGGTTGCATCTATTTTGTGAAGTGACTGTGAAGACTTTGGGGCGACCTATAAGACAGCAACTGAAACGAATAAAGGATAAAATCAGTAATTAAAATCAGTTCATTAAAATATACTACTAATATACATTTAGTAGAAAAATCATTTTTACAAATGACAATCGGTAAATTTTCCTAGCAAAAACGACTTACTCCACCGGCGTGCAGTTGCTCCCATAACTTGAGCCCTTTAGGGCAATGCCTTAAGATACTGTCGAACCTGACAAGAGCCGTAATTATCTGGACTTGTTCGTCGGCGTCGTGATGTCGGCCCCTGCAATTAATTAATAAAAATTATTATCGTCGCTCTATACGGTCACAAGAGTGAACTCAGGTCACAAGAGCGACTCACCTCCCCACACGTCTCACCGGATTAATAAGTGGAGGCTCGTCCCACTCGAGGCGGCGATTCCCAGCGGGATAACTGAAATTCAAAAAAATGAAAAATTGCGTGAGCAAATTATACAATGAGCAAATGAGCTCCGTAAATTCGAAAAAATGCTTACATTTCAACCAACCCACGCCGAAGTCTGCCATGTGTCTCGGCGCTATTGGAGCGCCGAGATGGATGTTCGTGTCTCACGCGTTGCCTCGGCGTGTGTTGCGCAATCGGCTCCCCTTCAACCCTGTCCGCCCTCTCCGAGACGCATTTCGCTCTCGGCACGGAGACCGATCGACGCCCGCGAGGTGTAAATGATTCAGAAACGGGCATCGTCTCGCCCCCCCCTTGCCGAGGTGGAATGTAAACTCGGGACGGCGAGCAGGGCAATGTGAGGGTCTCTCGGTCGGGCACCGGGGCAACGCGTGACCCTTCTCGGACCGCTTGCCGAATGAGCCGGTCCGAAAACGGATGGACTGCATCGTGGAGCATCCACGGACCCAACGGGCGTTCTGTAAATAATTACAGAAATGAGAATATTACGGACTTGCGTGGGAAGTGTATTTAAAATAAAAGATCGATCGCTCACCTATGCACACTCCGATAACCATTGATGAACCGGGATACCCACTGCTCATCAGTGGAGCCAACGGGTGACAATCTGCAATTAAAATTCCACAATTACTTATGAAATGGATGAAATAAGGAATTGTGATGTTAAGTTTGTCTTTACGGATGACAGAACAAACCTGTACTCGCTGATGGGAATCAGCCTTTGCTCTGCGACACATCGGATGATCCAGCCGATGCTATAAATTAAAAGACCCGGTTCGAGGACGGCGTTCCGATAACGAGGCAAATCCATGAATTTTATCGGTGAATGATGGGCTCCGACTTCGCCGCCATGTTTCTTCTAACGAACAAAATATAAATATAAATATCCTACTTGTCGAAAACTCTTCGAAAACTTGTCGATTCACGGAATTGCTCGTCGAATGAGCTGGTCCGAAAACGGATGGACTGCATCGTCGAGCATCCACGGACCCAACTGCCTCTCCTCACACGCCATTCAACGGAAACCGTGTGGTGGGGGCCTCTAAATATTTGCTTCCCCTCAATCTGGCAGCACTGCCTTTAGTCTCCCTGACATAAACTATATTAATGTCCGCCTCGTGGCCCAGTGCCACCTCGTGCGGGAACGAAAAAATAACGATAATAATAATAATATCGACGGACCGTGTCGAATAAAAATTCGACAGTTCTTTTTTTTATTTATTTATTATTCGTCTCTTAATTTTTCAAATTCTTCGCGTTGCCCAGCTGACATGTATGGAAACTAATTATGTATTTTGGGTTGCATCTATTTTGTGAAGTGACTGTGAAGACTTTGGGGCGACCTATAAGACAGCAACTGAAACGAATAAAGGATAAAATCAGTAATTAAAATCAGTTCATTAAAATATACTACTAATATACATTTAGTAGAAAAATCATTTTTACAAATGACAATCGGTAAATTTTCCTAGCAAAAACGACTTACTCCACCGGCGTGCAGTTGCTCCCATAACTTGAGCCCTTTAGGGCAATGCCTTAAGATACTGTCGAACCTGACAAGAGCCGTAATTATCTGGACTTGTTCGTCGGCGTCGTGATGTCGGCCCCTGCAATTAATTAATAAAAATTATTATCGTCGCTCTATACGGTCACAAGAGTGAACTCAGGTCACAAGAGCGACTCACCTCCCCACACGTCTCACCGGATTAATAAGTGGAGGCTCGTCCCACTCGAGGCGGCGATTCCCAGCGGGATAACTGAAATTCAAAAAAATGAAAAATTGCGTGAGCAAATTATACAATGAGCAAATGAGCTCCGTAAATTCGAAAAAATGCTTACATTTCAACCAACCCACGCCGAAGTCTGCCATGTGTCTCGGCGCTATTGGAGCGCCGAGATGGATGTTCGTGTCTCACGCGTTGCCTCGGCGTGTGTTGCGCAATCGGCTCCCCTTCAACCCTGTCCGCCCTCTCCGAGACGCATTTCGCTCTCGGCACGGAGACCGATCGACGCCCGCGAGGTGTAAATGATTCAGAAACGGGCATCGTCTCGCCCCCCCCTTGCCGAGGTGGAATGTAAACTCGGGACGGCGAGCAGGGCAATGGGAGGGTCTCTCGGTCGGGCACCGGGGCAACGCGTGACCCTTCTCGGACCGCTTGCCGAATGGTCATTCGACGAGCAATTCCATGAATTGCTCGTCGAATGAGCCGGTCCGAAAACGGATGGACTGCATCGTGGAGCATCCACGGACCCAACGGGCGTTCTGTAAATAATTACAGAAATGAGAATATTACGGACTTGCGTGGGAAGTGTATTTAAAATAAAAGATCGATCGCTCACCTATGCACACTCCGATAACCATTGATGAACCGGGATACCCACTGCTCATCAGTGGAGCCAACGGGTGACAATCTGCAATTAAAATTCCACAATTACTTATGAAATCGATGAAATAAGGAATTGTGATGTTAAGTTTGTCTTTACGGATGACAGAACAAACCTGTACTCGCTGATGGGAATCAGCCTTTGCTCTGCGACACATCGGATGATCCAGCCGATGCTATAAATTAAAAGACCCGGTTCGAGGACGGCGTTCCGATAACGAGGCAAATCCATGAATTTTATCGGTGAATGATGGGCTCCGACTTCGCCGCCATGTTTCTTCTAACGAACAAAATATAAATATAAATATCCTACTTGTCGAAAACTCTTCGAAAACTTGTCGATTCACGGAATTGCTCGTCGAATGAGCTGGTCCGAAAACGGATGGACTGCATCGTCGAGCATCCACGGACCCAACTGCCTCTCCTCACACGCCATTCAACGGAAACCGTGTGGTGGGGGCCTCTAAATATTTGCTTCCCCTCAATCTGGCAGCACTGCCTTTAGTCTCCCTGACATAAACTATATTAATGTCCGCCTCGTGGCCCAGTGCCACCTCGTGCGGGAACGAAAAAATAACGATAATAATAATAATATCGACGGACCGTGTCGAATAAAAATTCGACAGTTCTTTTTTTTATTTATTTATTATTCGTCTCTTAATTTTTCAAATTCTTCGCGTTGCCCAGCTGACATGTATGGAAACTAATTATGTATTTTGGGTTGCATCTATTTTGTGAAGTGACTGTGAAGACTTTGGGGCGACCTATAAGACAGCAACTGAAACGAATAAAGGATAAAATCAGTAATTAAAATCAGTTCATTAAAATATACTACTAATATACATTTAGTAGAAAAATCATTTTTACAAATGACAATCGGTAAATTTTCCTAGCAAAAACGACTTACTCCACCGGCGTGCAGTTGCTCCCATAACTTGAGCCCTTTAGGGCAATGCCTTAAGATACTGTCGAACCTGACAAGAGCCGTAATTATCTGGACTTGTTCGTCGGCGTCGTGATGTCGGCCCCTGCAATTAATTAATAAAAATTATTATCGTCGCTCTATACGGTCACAAGAGTGAACTCAGGTCACAAGAGCGACTCACCTCCCCACACGTCTCACCGGATTAATAAGTGGAGGCTCGTCCCACTCGAGGCGGCGATTCCCAGCGGGATAACTGAAATTCAAAAAAATGAAAAATTGCGTGAGCAAATTATACAATGAGCAAATGAGCTCCGTAAATTCGAAAAAATGCTTACATTTCAACCAACCCACGCCGAAGTCTGCCATGTGTCTCGGCGCTATTGGAGCGCCGAGATGGATGTTCGTGTCTCACGCGTTGCCTCGGCGTGTGTTGCGCAATCGGCTCCCCTTCAACCCTGTCCGCCCTCTCCGAGACGCATTTCGCTCTCGGCACGGAGACCGATCGACGCCCGCGAGGTGTAAATGATTCAGAAACGGGCATCGTCTCGCCCCCCCCTTGCCGAGGTGGAATGTAAACTCGGGACGGCGAGCAGGGCAATGGGAGGGTCTCTCGGTCGGGCACCGGGGCAACGCGTGACCCTTCTCGGACCGCTTGCCGAATGGTCATTCGACGAGCAATTCCATGAATTGCTCGTCGAATGAGCCGGTCCGAAAACGGATGGACTGCATCGTGGAGCATCCACGGACCCAACGGGCGTTCTGTAAATAATTACAGAAATGAGAATATTACGGACTTGCGTGGGAAGTGTATTTAAAATAAAAGATCGATCGCTCACCTATGCACACTCCGATAACCATTGATGAACCGGGATACCCACTGCTCATCAGTGGAGCCAACGGGTGACAATCTGCAATTAAAATTCCACAATTACTTATGAAATGGATGAAATAAGGAATTGTGATGTTAAGTTTGTCTTTACGGATGACAGAACAAACCTGTACTCGCTGATGGGAATCAGCCTTTGCTCTGCGACACATCGGATGATCCAGCCGATGCTATAAATTAAAAGACCCGGTTCGAGGACGGCGTTCCGATAACGAGGCAAATCCATGAATTTTATCGGTGAATGATGGGCTCCGACTTCGCCGCCATGTTTCTTCTAACGAACAAAATATAAATATAAATATCCTACTTGTCGAAAACTCTTCGAAAACTTGTCGATTCACGGAATTGCTCGTCGAATGAGCTGGTCCGAAAACGGATGGACTGCATCGTCGAGCATCCACGGACCGAACTGCCTCACCTCACACGCCATTCAACGGAAACCGTGTGGTGGGGGCCTCTAAATATTTGCTTCCCCTCAATCTGGCAGCACTGCCTTTAGTCTCCCTGACATAAACTATATTAATGTCCGCCTCGTGGCCCAGTGCCACCTCGTGCAGGAACGAAAAAATAACGATAATAATAATAATAATATCGACGGACCGTGTCGAATAAAAATTCGACAGTTCTTTTTTTTTTATTTATTATTCGTCTTTTAATTTTTCAAATTCTTCGCGTTGCCCAGCCGACATGTATGAAAACTAATTATGTATTTCGGGTTGCATCTATTTTGTGAAGTGACTGTGAAGACTTTGGGGCGACCTATAAGACAGCAACTGAAACGAATAAAGGATAAAATCAGTAATTAAAATCAGTTCATTTAAATATACTACTAATATACATTTAGTAGAAAAATCATTTTTACAAATGACAATCGGTAAATTTTCCTAGCAAAAACGACTTACTCCACCGGCGTGCAGTTGCTCCCATAACTTGAGCCCTTTAGGGCAATGCCTTAAGATACTGTCGAACCTGACAAGAGCCGTAATTATCTGGACTTGTTCGTCGGCGTCGTACTGTCGGCCCCTGCAATTAATTAATAAAAATTATTATCGTCGCTCTATACGGTCACAAGAGTGAACTCAGGTCACAAGAGCGACTCACCTCCCCACACGTCTCACCGAATTAATAAGTGGAGGCTCGTCCCACTCGAGGCGGCGATTCCCAGCGGGATAACTGAAATTCAAAAAAATGAAAAATTGCGTGAGCAAATTATACAATGAGCAAATGAGCTCCGTAAATTCGAAAAAATGCTTACATTTCAACCAACCCACGCCGAAGTCTGCCATGTGTCTCGGCGCTATTGGAGCGCCGAGATGGATGTTCGTGTCTCACGCGTTGCCTCGGCGTGTGTTGCGCAATCGGCTCCCCTTCAACCCTGTCCGCCCTCTCCGAGACGCATTTCGCTCTCGGCACGGAGACCGATCGACGCCCGCGAGGTGTAAATGATTCAGAAACGGGCATCGTCTCGCCCCCCTTGCCGAGGTGGAATGTAAACTCGGGACGGCGAGCAGGGCAATGTGAGGGTCTCTCGGTCGGGCACCGGGGCAACGCGTGACCCTTCTCGGACCGCTTGCCGAATGGTCATTCGACGAGCAATTCCATGAATTGCTCGTCGAATGAGCCGGTCCGAAAACGGATGGACTGCATCGTGGAGCATCCACGGACCCAACGGGCGTTCTGTAAATAATTACAGAAATGAGAATATTACGGACTTGCGTGGGAAGTGTATTTAAAATAAAAGATCGATCGCTCACCTATGCACACTCCGATAACCATTGATGAACCGGGATACCCACTGCTCATCAGTGGAGCCAACGGGTGACAATCTGCAATTAAAATTCCACAATTACTTATGAAATGGATGAAATAAGGAATTGTGATGTTAAGTTTGTCTTTACGGATGACAGAACAAACCTGTACTCGCTGATGGGAATCAGCCTTTGCTCTGCGACACATCGGATGATCCAGCCGATGCTATAAATTAAAAGACCCGGTTCGAGGACGGCGTTCCGATAACGAGGCAAATCCATGAATTTTATCGGTGAATGATGGGCTCCGACTTCGCCGCCATGTTTCTTCTAACGAACAAAATATAAATATAAATATCCTACTTGTCGAAAACTCTTCGAAAACTTGTCGATTCACGGAATTGCTCGTCGAATGAGCTGGTCCGAAAACGGATGGACTGCATCGTCGAGCATCCACGGACCCAACTGCCTCTCCTCACACGCCATTCAACGGAAACCGTGTGGTGGGGGCCTCTAAATATTTGCTTCCCCTCAATCTGGCAGCACTGCCTTTAGTCTCCCTGACATAAACTATATTAATGTCCGCCTCGTGGCCCAGTGCCACCTCGTGCGGAAACGAAAAAATAACGATAATAATAATAATAATATCGACGGACCGTGTCGAATAAAAATTCGACAGTTCTTTTTTTTTTTATTTATTATTCGTCTCTTAATTTTTCAAATTCTTCGCGTTGCCCAGCTGACATGTATGAAAACTAATTATGTATTTTGGGTTGCATCTATTTTGTGAAGTGACTGTGAAGACTTTGGGGCGACCTATAAGACAGCAACTGAAACGAATAAAGGATAAAATCAGTAATTAAAATCAGTTCATTAAAATATACTACTAATATACATTTAGTAGAAAAATCATTTTTACAAATGACAATCGGTAAATTTTCCTAGCAAAAACGACTTACTCCACCGGCGTGCAGTTGCTCCCATAACTTGAGCCCTTTAGGGCAATGCCTTAAGATACTGTCGAACCTGACAAGAGCCGTAATTATCTGGACTTGTTCGTCGGCGTCGTGATGTCGGCCCCTGCAATTAATTAATAAAAATTATTATCGTCGCTCTATACGGTCACAAGAGTGAACTCAGGTCACAAGAGCGACTCACCTCCCCACACGTCTCACCGGATTAATAAGTGGAGGCTCGTCCCACTCGAGGCGGCGATTCCCAGCGGGATAACTGAAATTCAAAAAAATGAAAAATTGCGTGAGCAAATTATACAATGAGCAAATGAGCTCCGTAAATTCGAAAAAATGCTTACATTTCAACCAACCCACGCCGAAGTCTGCCATGTGTCTCGGCGCTATTGGAGCGCCGAGATGGATGTTCGTGTCTCACGCGTTGCCTCGGCGTGTGTTGCGCAATCGGCTCCCCTTCAACCCTGTCCGCCCTCTCCGAGACGCATTTCGCTCTCGGCACGGAGACCGATCGACGCCCGCGAGGTGTAAATGATTCAGAAACGGGCATCGTCTCGCCCCCCCTTGCCGAGGTGGAATGTAAACTCGGGACGGCGAGCAGGGCAATGTGAGGGTCTCTCGGTCGGGCACCGGGGCAAAGCGTGACCCTTCTCGGACCGCTTGCCGAATGGTCATTCGACGAGCAATTCCATGAATTGCTCGTCGAATGAGCCGGTCCGAAAACGGATGGACTGCATCGTGGAGCATCCACGGACCCAACGGGCGTTCTGTAAATAATTACAGAAATGAGAATATTACGGACTTGCGTGGGAAGTGTATTTAAAATAAAAGATCGATCGCTCACCTATGCACACTCCGATAACCATTGATGAACCGGGATACCCACTGCTCATCAGTGGAGCCAACGGGTGACAATCTGCAATTAAAATTCCACAATTACTTATGAAATGGATGAAATAAGAAATTGTGATGTTAAGTTTGTCTTTACGTATGACAGAACAAACCTGTACTCGCTGATGGGAATCAGCCTTTGCTCTGCGACACATCGGATGATCCAGCCGATGCTATAAATTAAAAGACCCGGTTCGAGGACGGCGTTCCGATAACGAGGCAAATCCATGAATTTGATCGGTGAATGATGGGCTCCGACTTCGCCGCCATGTTTCTTCTAACGAACAAAATATAAATATAAATATCCTACTTGTCGAAAACTCTTCGAAAACTTGTCGATTCACGGAATTGCTCGTCGAATGAGCTGGTCCGAAAACGGATGGACTGCATCGTCGAGCATCCACGGACCCAACTGCCTCTCCTCACACGCCATTCAACGGAAACCGTGTGGTGGGGGCCTCTAAATATTTGCTTCCCCTCAATCTGGCAGCACTGCCTTTAGTCTCCCTGACATAAACTATATTAATGTCCGCCTCGTGGCCCAGTGCCACCTCGTGCGGAAACGAAAAAATAACGATAATAATAATAATAATATCGACGGACCGTGTCGAATAAAAATTCGACAGTTCTTTTTTTTTTTATTTATTATTCGTCTCTTAATTTTTCAAATTCTTCGCGTTGCCCAGCTGACATGTATGAAAACTAATTATGTATTTTGGGTTGCATCTATTTTGTGAAGTGACTGTGAAGACTTTGGGGCGACCTATAAGACAGCAACTGAAACGAATAAAGGATAAAATCAGTAATTAAAATCAGTTCATTAAAATATACTACTAATATACATTTAGTAGAAAAATCATTTTTACAAATGACAATCGGTAAATTTTCCTAGCAAAAACGACTTACTCCACCGGCGTGCAGTTGCTCCCATAACTTGAGCCCTTTAGGGCAATGCCTTAAGATACTGTCGAACCTGACAAGAGCCGTAATTATCTGGACTTGTTCGTCGGCGTCGTGATGTCGGCCCCTGCAATTAATTAATAAAAATTATTATCGTCGCTCTATACGGTCACAAGAGTGAACTCAGGTCACAAGAGCGACTCACCTCCCCACACGTCTCACCGGATTAATAAGTGGAGGCTCGTCCCACTCGAGGCGGCGATTCCCAGCGGGATAACTGAAATTCAAAAAAATGAAAAATTGCGTGAGCAAATTATACAATGAGCAAATGAGCTCCGTAAATTCGAAAAAATGCTTACATTTCAACCAACCCACGCCGAAGTCTGCCATGTGTCTCGGCGCTATTGGAGCGCCGAGATGGATGTTCGTGTCTCACGCGTTGCCTCGGCGTGTGTTGCGCAATCGGCTCCCCTTCAACCCTGTCCGCCCTCTCCGAGACGCATTTCGCTCTCGGCACGGAGACCGATCGACGCCCGCGAGGTGTAAATGATTCAGAAACGGGCATCGTCTCGCCCCCCCCTTGCCGAGGTGGAATGTAAACTCGGGACGGCGAGCAGGGCAATGTGAGGGTCTCTCGGTCGGGCACCGGGGCAACGCGTGACCCTTCTCGGACCGCTTGCCGAATGAGCCGGTCCGAAAACGGATGGACTGCATCGTGGAGCATCCACGGACCCAACGGGCGTTCTGTAAATAATTACAGAAATGAGAATATTACGGACTTGCGTGGGAAGTGTATTTAAAATAAAAGATCGATCGCTCACCTATGCACACTCCGATAACCATTGATGAACCGGGATACCCACTGCTCATCAGTGGAGCCAACGGGTGACAATCTGCAATTAAAATTCCACAATTACTTATGAAATGGATGAAATAAGGAATTGTGATGTTAAGTTTGTCTTTACGGATGACAGAACAAACCTGTACTCGCTGATGGGAATCAGCCTTTGCTCTGCGACACATCGGATGATCCAGCCGATGCTATAAATTAAAAGACCCGGTTCGAGGACGGCGTTCCGATAACGAGGCAAATCCATGAATTTTATCGGTGAATGATGGGCTCCGACTTCGCCGCCATGTTTCTTCTAACGAACAAAATATAAATATAAATATCCTACTTGTCGAAAACTCTTCGAAAACTTGTCGATTCACGGAATTGCTCGTCGAATGAGCTGGTCCGAAAACGGATGGACTGCATCGTCGAGCATCCACGGACCCAACTGCCTCTCCTCACACGCCATTCAACGGAAACCGTGTGGTGGGGGCCTCTAAATATTTGCTTCCCCTCAATCTGGCAGCACTGCCTTTAGTCTCCCTGACATAAACTATATTAATGTCCGCCTCGTGGCCCAGTGCCACCTCGTGCGGAAACGAAAAAATAACGATAATAATAATAATAATATCGACGGACCGTGTCGAATAAAAATTCGACAGTTCTTTTTTTTTTTATTTATTATTCGTCTCTTAATTTTTCAAATTCTTCGCGTTGCCCAGCTGACATGTATGAAAACTAATTATGTATTTTGGGTTGCATCTATTTTGTGAAGTGACTGTGAAGACTTTGGGGCGACCTATAAGACAGCAACTGAAACGAATAAAGGATAAAATCAGTAATTAAAATCAGTTCATTAAAATATACTACTAATATACATTTAGTAGAAAAATCATTTTTACAAATGACAATCGGTAAATTTTCCTAGCAAAAACGACTTACTCCACCGGCGTGCAGTTGCTCCCATAACTTGAGCCCTTTAGGGCAATGCCTTAAGATACTGTCGAACCTGACAAGAGCCGTAATTATCTGGACTTGTTCGTCGGCGTCGTGATGTCGGCCCCTGCAATTAATTAATAAAAATTATTATCGTCGCTCTATACGGTCACAAGAGTGAACTCAGGTCACAAGAGCGACTCACCTCCCCACACGTCTCACCGGATTAATAAGTGGAGGCTCGTCCCACTCGAGGCGGCGATTCCCAGCGGGATAACTGAAATTCAAAAAAATGAAAAATTGCGTGAGCAAATTATACAATGAGCAAATGAGCTCCGTAAATTCGAAAAAATGCTTACATTTCAACCAACCCACGCCGAAGTCTGCCATGTGTCTCGGCGCTATTGGAGCGCCGAGATGGATGTTCGTGTCTCACGCGTTGCCTCGGCGTGTGTTGCGCAATCGGCTCCCCTTCAACCCTGTCCGCCCTCTCCGAGACGCATTTCGCTCTCGGCACGGAGACCGATCGACGCCCGCGAGGTGTAAATGATTCAGAAACGGGCATCGTCTCGCCCCCCCTTGCCGAGGTGGAATGTAAACTCGGGACGGCGAGCAGGGCAATGTGAGGGTCTCTCGGTCGGGCACCGGGGCAACGCGTGACCCTTCTCGGACCGCTTGCCGAATGAGCCGGTCCGAAAACGGATGGACTGCATCGTGGAGCATCCACGGACCCAACGGGCGTTCTGTAAATAATTACAGAAATGAGAATATTACGGACTTGCGTGGGAAGTGTATTTAAAATAAAAGATCGATCGCTCACCTATGCACACTCCGATAACCATTGATGAACCGGGATACCCACTGCTCATCAGTGGAGCCAACGGGTGACAATCTGCAATTAAAATTCCACAATTACTTATGAAATGGATGAAATAAGGAATTGTGATGTTAAGTTTGTCTTTACGGATGACAGAACAAACCTGTACTCGCTGATGGGAATCAGCCTTTGCTCTGCGACACATCGGATGATCCAGCCGATGCTATAAATTAAAAGACCCGGTTCGAGGACGGCGTTCCGATAACGAGGCAAATCCATGAATTTGATCGGTGAATGATGGGCTCCGACTTCGCCGCCATGTTTCTTCTAACGAACAAAATATAAATATAAATATCCTACTTGTCGAAAACTCTTCGAAAACTTGTCGATTCACGGAATTGCTCGTCGAATGAGCTGGTCCGAAAACGGATGGACTGCATCGTCGAGCATCCACGGACCCAACTGCCTCTCCTCACACGCCATTCAACGGAAACCGTGTGGTGGGGGCCTCTAAATATTTGCTTCCCCTCAATCTGGCAGCACTGCCTTTAGTCTCCCTGACATAAACTATATTAATGTCCGCCTCGTGGCCCAGTGCCACCTCGTGCGGAAACGAAAAAATAACGATAATAATAATAATAATATCGACGGACCGTGTCGAATAAAAATTCGACAGTTCTTTTTTTTTTTATTTATTATTCGTCTCTCAATTTTTCAAATTCTTCGCGTTGCCCAGCTGACATGTATGAAAACTAATTGTGTATTTTGGGTTGCATCTATTTTGTGAAGTGACTGTGAAGACTTTGGGGCGACCTATAAGACAGCAACTGAAACGAATAAAGGATAAAATCAGTAATTAAAATCAGTTCATTAAAATATACTACTAATATACATTTAGTAGAAAAATCATTTTTACAAATGACAATCGGTAAATTTTCCTAGCAAAAACGACTTACTCCACCGGCGTGCAGTTGCTCCCATAACTTGAGCCCTTTAGGGCAATGCCTTAAGATACTGTCGAACCTGACAAGAGCCGTAATTATCTGGACTTGTTCGTCGGCGTCGTGATGTCGGCCCCTGCAATTAATTAATAAAAATTATTATCGTCGCTCTATACGGTCACAAGAGTGAACTCAGGTCACAAGAGCGACTCACCTCCCCACACGTCTCACCGGATTAATAAGTGGAGGCTCGTCCCACTCGAGGCGGCGATTCCCAGCGGGATAACTGAAATTCAAAAAAATGAAAAATTGCGTGAGCAAATTATACAATGAGCAAATGAGCTCCGTAAATTCGAAAAAATGCTTACATTTCAACCAACCCACGCCGAAGTCTGCCATGTGTCTCGGCGCTATTGGAGCGCCGAGATGGATGTTCGTGTCTCACGCGTTGCCTCGGCGTGTGTTGCGCAATCGGCTCCCCTTCAACCCTGTCCGCCCTCTCCGAGACGCATTTCGCTCTCGGCACGGAGACCGATCGACGCCCGCGAGGTGTAAATGATTCAGAAACGGGCATCGTCTCGCCCCCCCTTGCCGAGGTGGAATGTAAACTCGGGACGGCGAGCAGGGCAATGTGAGGGTCTCTCGGTCGGGCACCGGGGCAAAGCGTGACCCTTCTCGGACCGCTTGCCGAATGGTCATTCGACGAGCAATTCCATGAATTGCTCGTCGAATGAGCCGGTCCGAAAACGGATGGACTGCATCGTGGAGCATCCACGGACCCAACGGGCGTTCTGTAAATAATTACAGAAATGAGAATATTACGGACTTGCGTGGGAAGTGTATTTAAAATAAAAGATCGATCGCTCACCTATGCACACTCCGATAACCATTGATGAACCGGGATACCCACTGCTCATCAGTGGAGCCAACGGGTGACAATCTGCAATTAAAATTCCACAATTACTTATGAAATGGATGAAATAAGAAATTGTGATGTTAAGTTTGTCTTTACGTATGACAGAACAAACCTGTACTCGCTGATGGGAATCAGCCTTTGCTCTGCGACACATCGGATGATCCAGCCGATGCTATAAATTAAAAGACCCGGTTCGAGGACGGCGTTCCGATAACGAGGCAAATCCATGAATTTGATCGGTGAATGATGGGCTCCGACTTCGCCGCCATGTTTCTTCTAACGAACAAAATATAAATATAAATATCCTACTTGTCGAAAACTCTTCGAAAACTTGTCGATTCACGGAATTGCTCGTCGAATGAGCTGGTCCGAAAACGGATGGACTGCATCGTCGAGCATCCACGGACCCAACTGCCTCTCCTCACACGCCATTCAACGGAAACCGTGTGGTGGGGGCCTCTAAATATTTGCTTCCCCTCAATCTGGCAGCACTGCCTTTAGTCTCCCTGACATAAACTATATTAATGTCCGCCTCGTGGCCCAGTGCCACCTCGTGCGGAAACGAAAAAATAACGATAATAATAATAATAATATCGACGGACCGTGTCGAATAAAAATTCGACAGTTCTTTTTTTTTTTATTTATTATTCGTCTCTTAATTTTTCAAATTCTTCGCGTTGCCCAGCTGACATGTATGAAAACTAATTATGTATTTTGGGTTGCATCTATTTTGTGAAGTGACTGTGAAGACTTTGGGGCGACCTATAAGACAGCAACTGAAACGAATAAAGGATAAAATCAGTAATTAAAATCAGTTCATTAAAATATACTACTAATATACATTTAGTAGAAAAATCATTTTTACAAATGACAATCGGTAAATTTTCCTAGCAAAAACGACTTACTCCACCGGCGTGCAGTTGCTCCCATAACTTGAGCCCTTTAGGGCAATGCCTTAAGATACTGTCGAACCTGACAAGAGCCGTAATTATCTGGACTTGTTCGTCGGCGTCGTGATGTCGGCCCCTGCAATTAATTAATAAAAATTATTATCGTCGCTCTATACGGTCACAAGAGTGAACTCAGGTCACAAGAGCGACTCACCTCCCCACACGTCTCACCGGATTAATAAGTGGAGGCTCGTCCCACTCGAGGCGGCGATTCCCAGCGGGATAACTGAAATTCAAAAAAATGAAAAATTGCGTGAGCAAATTATACAATGAGCAAATGAGCTCCGTAAATTCGAAAAAATGCTTACATTTCAACCAACCCACGCCGAAGTCTGCCATGTGTCTCGGCGCTATTGGAGCGCCGAGATGGATGTTCGTGTCTCACGCGTTGCCTCGGCGTGTGTTGCGCAATCGGCTCCCCTTCAACCCTGTCCGCCCTCTCCGAGACGCATTTCGCTCTCGGCACGGAGACCGATCGACGCCCGCGAGGTGTAAATGATTCAGAAACGGGCATCGTCTCGCCCCCCCCTTGCCGAGGTGGAATGTAAACTCGGGACGGCGAGCAGGGCAATGTGAGGGTCTCTCGGTCGGGCACCGGGGCAACGCGTGACCCTTCTCGGACCGCTTGCCGAATGAGCCGGTCCGAAAACGGATGGACTGCATCGTGGAGCATCCACGGACCCAACGGGCGTTCTGTAAATAATTACAGAAATGAGAATATTACGGACTTGCGTGGGAAGTGTATTTAAAATAAAAGATCGATCGCTCACCTATGCACACTCCGATAACCATTGATGAACCGGGATACCCACTGCTCATCAGTGGAGCCAACGGGTGACAATCTGCAATTAAAATTCCACAATTACTTATGAAATGGATGAAATAAGGAATTGTGATGTTAAGTTTGTCTTTACGGATGACAGAACAAACCTGTACTCGCTGATGGGAATCAGCCTTTGCTCTGCGACACATCGGATGATCCAGCCGATGCTATAAATTAAAAGACCCGGTTCGAGGACGGCGTTCCGATAACGAGGCAAATCCATGAATTTTATCGGTGAATGATGGGCTCCGACTTCGCCGCCATGTTTCTTCTAACGAACAAAATATAAATATAAATATCCTACTTGTCGAAAACTCTTCGAAAACTTGTCGATTCACGGAATTGCTCGTCGAATGAGCTGGTCCGAAAACGGATGGACTGCATCGTCGAGCATCCACGGACCCAACTGCCTCTCCTCACACGCCATTCAACGGAAACCGTGTGGTGGGGGCCTCTAAATATTTGCTTCCCCTCAATCTGGCAGCACTGCCTTTAGTCTCCCTGACATAAACTATATTAATGTCCGCCTCGTGGCCCAGTGCCACCTCGTGCGGAAACGAAAAAATAACGATAATAATAATAATAATATCGACGGACCGTGTCGAATAAAAATTCGACAGTTCTTTTTTTTTTTATTTATTATTCGTCTCTTAATTTTTCAAATTCTTCGCGTTGCCCAGCTGACATGTATGAAAACTAATTATGTATTTTGGGTTGCATCTATTTTGTGAAGTGACTGTGAAGACTTTGGGGCGACCTATAAGACAGCAACTGAAACGAATAAAGGATAAAATCAGTAATTAAAATCAGTTCATTAAAATATACTACTAATATACATTTAGTAGAAAAATCATTTTTACAAATGACAATCGGTAAATTTTCCTAGCAAAAACGACTTACTCCACCGGCGTGCAGTTGCTCCCATAACTTGAGCCCTTTAGGGCAATGCCTTAAGATACTGTCGAACCTGACAAGAGCCGTAATTATCTGGACTTGTTCGTCGGCGTCGTGATGTCGGCCCCTGCAATTAATTAATAAAAATTATTATCGTCGCTCTATACGGTCACAAGAGTGAACTCAGGTCACAAGAGCGACTCACCTCCCCACACGTCTCACCGGATTAATAAGTGGAGGCTCGTCCCACTCGAGGCGGCGATTCCCAGCGGGATAACTGAAATTCAAAAAAATGAAAAATTGCGTGAGCAAATTATACAATGAGCAAATGAGCTCCGTAAATTCGAAAAAATGCTTACATTTCAACCAACCCACGCCGAAGTCTGCCATGTGTCTCGGCGCTATTGGAGCGCCGAGATGGATGTTCGTGTCTCACGCGTTGCCTCGGCGTGTGTTGCGCAATCGGCTCCCCTTCAACCCTGTCCGCCCTCTCCGAGACGCATTTCGCTCTCGGCACGGAGACCGATCGACGCCCGCGAGGTGTAAATGATTCAGAAACGGGCATCGTCTCGCCCCCCCTTGCCGAGGTGGAATGTAAACTCGGGACGGCGAGCAGGGCAATGTGAGGGTCTCTCGGTCGGGCACCGGGGCAACGCGTGACCCTTCTCGGACCGCTTGCCGAATGAGCCGGTCCGAAAACGGATGGACTGCATCGTGGAGCATCCACGGACCCAACGGGCGTTCTGTAAATAATTACAGAAATGAGAATATTACGGACTTGCGTGGGAAGTGTATTTAAAATAAAAGATCGATCGCTCACCTATGCACACTCCGATAACCATTGATGAACCGGGATACCCACTGCTCATCAGTGGAGCCAACGGGTGACAATCTGCAATTAAAATTCCACAATTACTTATGAAATGGATGAAATAAGGAATTGTGATGTTAAGTTTGTCTTTACGGATGACAGAACAAACCTGTACTCGCTGATGGGAATCAGCCTTTGCTCTGCGACACATCGGATGATCCAGCCGATGCTATAAATTAAAAGACCCGGTTCGAGGACGGCGTTCCGATAACGAGGCAAATCCATGAATTTGATCGGTGAATGATGGGCTCCGACTTCGCCGCCATGTTTCTTCTAACGAACAAAATATAAATATAAATATCCTACTTGTCGAAAACTCTTCGAAAACTTGTCGATTCACGGAATTGCTCGTCGAATGAGCTGGTCCGAAAACGGATGGACTGCATCGTCGAGCATCCACGGACCCAACTGCCTCTCCTCACACGCCATTCAACGGAAACCGTGTGGTGGGGGCCTCTAAATATTTGCTTCCCCTCAATCTGGCAGCACTGCCTTTAGTCTCCCTGACATAAACTATATTAATGTCCGCCTCGTGGCCCAGTGCCACCTCGTGCGGAAACGAAAAAATAACGATAATAATAATAATAATATCGACGGACCGTGTCGAATAAAAATTCGACAGTTCTTTTTTTTTTTATTTATTATTCGTCTCTCAATTTTTCAAATTCTTCGCGTTGCCCAGCTGACATGTATGAAAACTAATTGTGTATTTTGGGTTGCATCTATTTTGTGAAGTGACTGTGAAGACTTTGGGGCGACCTATAAGACAGCAACTGAAACGAATAAAGGATAAAATCAGTAATTAAAATCAGTTCATTAAAATATACTACTAATATACATTTAGTAGAAAAATCATTTTTACAAATGACAATCGGTAAATTTTCCTAGCAAAAACGACTTACTCCACCGGCGTGCAGTTGCTCCCATAACTTGAGCCCTTTAGGGCAATGCCTTAAGATACTGTCGAACCTGACAAGAGCCGTAATTATCTGGACTTGTTCGTCGGCGTCGTGATGTCGGCCCCTGCAATTAATTAATAAAAATTATTATCGTCGCTCTATACGGTCACAAGAGTGAACTCAGGTCACAAGAGCGACTCACCTCCCCACACGTCTCACCGGATTAATAAGTGGAGGCTCGTCCCACTCGAGGCGGCGATTCCCAGCGGGATAACTGAAATTCAAAAAAATGAAAAATTGCGTGAGCAAATTATACAATGAGCAAATGAGCTCCGTAAATTCGAAAAAATGCTTACATTTCAACCAACCCACGCCGAAGTCTGCCATGTGTCTCGGCGCTATTGGAGCGCCGAGATGGATGTTCGTGTCTCACGCGTTGCCTCGGCGTGTGTTGCGCAATCGGCTCCCCTTCAACCCTGTCCGCCCTCTCCGAGACGCATTTCGCTCTCGGCACGGAGACCGATCGACGCCCGCGAGGTGTAAATGATTCAGAAACGGGCATCGTCTCGCCCCCCCTTGCCGAGGTGGAATGTAAACTCGGGACGGCGAGCAGGGCAATGTGAGGGTCTCTCGGTCGGGCACCGGGGCAACGCGTGACCCTTCTCGGACCGCTTGCCGAATGGTCATTCGACGAGCAATTCCATGAATTGCTCGTCGAATGAGCCGGTCCGAAAACGGATGGACTGCATCGTGGAGCATCCACGGACCCAACGGGCGTTCTGTAAATAATTACAGAAATGAGAATATTACGGACTTGCGTGGGAAGTGTATTTAAAATAAAAGATCGATCGCTCACCTATGCACACTCCGATAACCATTGATGAACCGGGATACCCACTGCTCATCAGTGGAGCCAACGGGTGACAATCTGCAATTAAAATTCCACAATTACTTATGAAATGGATGAAATAAGAAATTGTGATGTTAAGTTTGTCTTTACGTATGACAGAACAAACCTGTACTCGCTGATGGGAATCAGCCTTTGCTCTGCGACACATCGGATGATCCAGCCGATGCTATAAATTAAAAGACCCGGTTCGAGGACGGCGTTCCGATAACGAGGCAAATCCATGAATTTTATCGGTGAATGATGGGCTCCGACTTCGCCGCCATGTTTCTTCTAACGAACAAAATATAAATATAAATATCCTACTTGTCGAAAACTCTTCGAAAACTTGTCGATTCACGGAATTGCTCGTCGAATGAGCTGGTCCGAAAACGGATGGACTGCATCGTCGAGCATCCACGGACCCAACTGCCTCTCCTCACACGCCATTCAACGGAAACCGTGTGGTGGGGGCCTCTAAATATTTGCTTCCCCTCAATCTGGCAGCACTGCCTTTAGTCTCCCTGACATAAACTATATTAATGTCCGCCTCGTGGCCCAGTGCCACCTCGTGCGGAAACGAAAAAATAACGATAATAATAATAATAATATCGACGGACCGTGTCGAATAAAAATTCGACAGTTCTTTTTTTTTTTATTTATTATTCGTCTCTTAATTTTTCAAATTCTTCGCGTTGCCCAGCTGACATGTATGAAAACTAATTATGTATTTTGGGTTGCATCTATTTTGTGAAGTGACTGTGAAGACTTTGGGGCGACCTATAAGACAGCAACTGAAACGAATAAAGGATAAAATCAGTAATTAAAATCAGTTCATTAAAATATACTACTAATATACATTTAGTAGAAAAATCATTTTTACAAATGACAATCGGTAAATTTTCCTAGCAAAAACGACTTACTCCACCGGCGTGCAGTTGCTCCCATAACTTGAGCCCTTTAGGGCAATGCCTTAAGATACTGTCGAACCTGACAAGAGCCGTAATTATCTGGACTTGTTCGTCGGCGTCGTGATGTCGGCCCCTGCAATTAATTAATAAAAATTATTATCGTCGCTCTATACGGTCACAAGAGTGAACTCAGGTCACAAGAGCGACTCACCTCCCCACACGTCTCACCGGATTAATAAGTGGAGGCTCGTCCCACTCGAGGCGGCGATTCCCAGCGGGATAACTGAAATTCAAAAAAATGAAAAATTGCGTGAGCAAATTATACAATGAGCAAATGAGCTCCGTAAATTCGAAAAAATGCTTACATTTCAACCAACCCACGCCGAAGTCTGCCATGTGTCTCGGCGCTATTGGAGCGCCGAGATGGATGTTCGTGTCTCACGCGTTGCCTCGGCGTGTGTTGCGCAATCGGCTCCCCTTCAACCCTGTCCGCCCTCTCCGAGACGCATTTCGCTCTCGGCACGGAGACCGATCGACGCCCGCGAGGTGTAAATGATTCAGAAACGGGCATCGTCTCGCCCCCCCTTGCCGAGGTGGAATGTAAACTCGGGACGGCGAGCAGGGCAATGTGAGGGTCTCTCGGTCGGGCACCGGGGCAACGCGTGACCCTTCTCGGACCGCTTGCCGAATGGTCATTCGACGAGCAATTCCATGAATTGCTCGTCGAATGAGCCGGTCCGAAAACGGATGGACTGCATCGTGGAGCATCCACGGACCCAACGGGCGTTCTGTAAATAATTACAGAAATGAGAATATTACGGACTTGCGTGGGAAGTGTATTTAAAATAAAAGATCGATCGCTCACCTATGCACACTCCGATAACCATTGATGAACCGGGATACCCACTGCTCATCAGTGGAGCCAACGGGTGACAATCTGCAATTAAAATTCCACAATTACTTATGAAATGGATGAAATAAGGAATTGTGATGTTAAGTTTGTCTTTACGGATGACAGAACAAACCTGTACTCGCTGATGGGAATCAGCCTTTGCTCTGCGACACATCGGATGATCCAGCCGATGCTATAAATTAAAAGACCCGGTTCGAGGACGGCGTTCCGATAACGAGGCAAATCCATGAATTTTATCGGTGAATGATGGGCTCCGACTTCGCCGCCATGTTTCTTCTAACGAACAAAATATAAATATAAATATCCTACTTGTCGAAAACTCTTCGAAAACTTGTCGATTCACGGAATTGCTCGTCGAATGAGCTGGTCCGAAAACGGATGGACTGCATCGTCGAGCATCCACGGACCCAACTGCCTCTCCTCACACGCCATTCAACGGAAACCGTGTGGTGGGGGCCTCTAAATATTTGCTTCCCCTCAATCTGGCAGCACTGCCTTTAGTCTCCCTGACATAAACTATATTAATGTCCGCCTCGTGGCCCAGTGCCACCTCGTGCGGAAACGAAAAAATAACGATAATAATAATAATAATATCGACGGACCGTGTCGAATAAAAATTCGACAGTTCTTTTTTTTTTTATTTATTATTCGTCTCTTAATTTTTCAAATTCTTCGCGTTGCCCAGCTGACATGTATGAAAACTAATTATGTATTTTGGGTTGCATCTATTTTGTGAAGTGACTGTGAAGACTTTGGGGCGACCTATAAGACAGCAACTGAAACGAATAAAGGATAAAATCAGTAATTAAAATCAGTTCATTAAAATATACTACTAATATACATTTAGTAGAAAAATCATTTTTACAAATGACAATCGGTAAATTTTCCTAGCAAAAACGACTTACTCCACCGGCGTGCAGTTGCTCCCATAACTTGAGCCCTTTAGGGCAATGCCTTAAGATACTGTCGAACCTGACAAGAGCCGTAATTATCTGGACTTGTTCGTCGGCGTCGTGATGTCGGCCCCTGCAATTAATTAATAAAAATTATTATCGTCGCTCTATACGGTCACAAGAGTGAACTCAGGTCACAAGAGCGACTCACCTCCCCACACGTCTCACCGGATTAATAAGTGGAGGCTCGTCCCACTCGAGGCGGCGATTCCCAGCGGGATAACTGAAATTCAAAAAAATGAAAAATTGCGTGAGCAAATTATACAATGAGCAAATGAGCTCCGTAAATTCGAAAAAATGCTTACATTTCAACCAACCCACGCCGAAGTCTGCCATGTGTCTCGGCGCTATTGGAGCGCCGAGATGGATGTTCGTGTCTCACGCGTTGCCTCGGCGTGTGTTGCGCAATCGGCTCCCCTTCAACCCTGTCCGCCCTCTCCGAGACGCATTTCGCTCTCGGCACGGAGACCGATCGACGCCCGCGAGGTGTAAATGATTCAGAAACGGGCATCGTCTCGCCCCCCCTTGCCGAGGTGGAATGTAAACTCGGGACGGCGAGCAGGGCAATGTGAGGGTCTCTCGGTCGGGCACCGGGGCAACGCGTGACCCTTCTCGGACCGCTTGCCGAATGAGCCGGTCCGAAAACGGATGGACTGCATCGTGGAGCATCCACGGACCCAACGGGCGTTCTGTAAATAATTACAGAAATGAGAATATTACGGACTTGCGTGGGAAGTGTATTTAAAATAAAAGATCGATCGCTCACCTATGCACACTCCGATAACCATTGATGAACCGGGATACCCACTGCTCATCAGTGGAGCCAACGGGTGACAATCTGCAATTAAAATTCCACAATTACTTATGAAATGGATGAAATAAGGAATTGTGATGTTAAGTTTGTCTTTACGGATGACAGAACAAACCTGTACTCGCTGATGGGAATCAGCCTTTGCTCTGCGACACATCGGATGATCCAGCCGATGCTATAAATTAAAAGACCCGGTTCGAGGACGGCGTTCCGATAACGAGGCAAATCCATGAATTTGATCGGTGAATGATGGGCTCCGACTTCGCCGCCATGTTTCTTCTAACGAACAAAATATAAATATAAATATCCTACTTGTCGAAAACTCTTCGAAAACTTGTCGATTCACGGAATTGCTCGTCGAATGAGCTGGTCCGAAAACGGATGGACTGCATCGTCGAGCATCCACGGACCCAACTGCCTCTCCTCACACGCCATTCAACGGAAACCGTGTGGTGGGGGCCTCTAAATATTTGCTTCCCCTCAATCTGGCAGCACTGCCTTTAGTCTCCCTGACATAAACTATATTAATGTCCGCCTCGTGGCCCAGTGCCACCTCGTGCGGAAACGAAAAAATAACGATAATAATAATAATAATATCGACGGACCGTGTCGAATAAAAATTCGACAGTTCTTTTTTTTTTTATTTATTATTCGTCTCTCAATTTTTCAAATTCTTCGCGTTGCCCAGCTGACATGTATGAAAACTAATTGTGTATTTTGGGTTGCATCTATTTTGTGAAGTGACTGTGAAGACTTTGGGGCGACCTATAAGACAGCAACTGAAACGAATAAAGGATAAAATCAGTAATTAAAATCAGTTCATTAAAATATACTACTAATATACATTTAGTAGAAAAATCATTTTTACAAATGACAATCGGTAAATTTTCCTAGCAAAAACGACTTACTCCACCGGCGTGCAGTTGCTCCCATAACTTGAGCCCTTTAGGGCAATGCCTTAAGATACTGTCGAACCTGACAAGAGCCGTAATTATCTGGACTTGTTCGTCGGCGTCGTGATGTCGGCCCCTGCAATTAATTAATAAAAATTATTATCGTCGCTCTATACGGTCACAAGAGTGAACTCAGGTCACAAGAGCGACTCACCTCCCCACACGTCTCACCGGATTAATAAGTGGAGGCTCGTCCCACTCGAGGCGGCGATTCCCAGCGGGATAACTGAAATTCAAAAAAATGAAAAATTGCGTGAGCAAATTATACAATGAGCAAATGAGCTCCGTAAATTCGAAAAAATGCTTACATTTCAACCAACCCACGCCGAAGTCTGCCATGTGTCTCGGCGCTATTGGAGCGCCGAGATGGATGTTCGTGTCTCACGCGTTGCCTCGGCGTGTGTTGCGCAATCGGCTCCCCTTCAACCCTGTCCGCCCTCTCCGAGACGCATTTCGCTCTCGGCACGGAGACCGATCGACGCCCGCGAGGTGTAAATGATTCAGAAACGGGCATCGTCTCGCCCCCCCTTGCCGAGGTGGAATGTAAACTCGGGACGGCGAGCAGGGCAATGTGAGGGTCTCTCGGTCGGGCACCGGGGCAACGCGTGACCCTTCTCGGACCGCTTGCCGAATGGTCATTCGACGAGCAATTCCATGAATTGCTCGTCGAATGAGCCGGTCCGAAAACGGATGGACTGCATCGTGGAGCATCCACGGACCCAACGGGCGTTCTGTAAATAATTACAGAAATGAGAATATTACGGACTTGCGTGGGAAGTGTATTTAAAATAAAAGATCGATCGCTCACCTATGCACACTCCGATAACCATTGATGAACCGGGATACCCACTGCTCATCAGTGGAGCCAACGGGTGACAATCTGCAATTAAAATTCCACAATTACTTATGAAATGGATGAAATAAGAAATTGTGATGTTAAGTTTGTCTTTACGTATGACAGAACAAACCTGTACTCGCTGATGGGAATCAGCCTTTGCTCTGCGACACATCGGATGATCCAGCCGATGCTATAAATTAAAAGACCCGGTTCGAGGACGGCGTTCCGATAACGAGGCAAATCCATGAATTTGATCGGTGAATGATGGGCTCCGACTTCGCCGCCATGTTTCTTCTAACGAACAAAATATAAATATAAATATCCTACTTGTCGAAAACTCTTCGAAAACTTGTCGATTCACGGAATTGCTCGTCGAATGAGCTGGTCCGAAAACGGATGGACTGCATCGTCGAGCATCCACGGACCCAACTGCCTCTCCTCACACGCCATTCAACGGAAACCGTGTGGTGGGGGCCTCTAAATATTTGCTTCCCCTCAATCTGGCAGCACTGCCTTTAGTCTCCCTGACATAAACTATATTAATGTCCGCCTCGTGGCCCAGTGCCACCTCGTGCGGAAACGAAAAAATAACGATAATAATAATAATAATATCGACGGACCGTGTCGAATAAAAATTCGACAGTTCTTTTTTTTTTTATTTATTATTCGTCTCTTAATTTTTCAAATTCTTCGCGTTGCCCAGCTGACATGTATGAAAACTAATTATGTATTTTGGGTTGCATCTATTTTGTGAAGTGACTGTGAAGACTTTGGGGCGACCTATAAGACAGCAACTGAAACGAATAAAGGATAAAATCAGTAATTAAAATCAGTTCATTAAAATATACTACTAATATACATTTAGTAGAAAAATCATTTTTACAAATGACAATCGGTAAATTTTCCTAGCAAAAACGACTTACTCCACCGGCGTGCAGTTGCTCCCATAACTTGAGCCCTTTAGGGCAATGCCTTAAGATACTGTCGAACCTGACAAGAGCCGTAATTATCTGGACTTGTTCGTCGGCGTCGTGATGTCGGCCCCTGCAATTAATTAATAAAAATTATTATCGTCGCTCTATACGGTCACAAGAGTGAACTCAGGTCACAAGAGCGACTCACCTCCCCACACGTCTCACCGGATTAATAAGTGGGGGCTCGTCCCACTCGAGGCGGCGATTCCCAGCGGGATAACTGAAATTCAAAAAAATGAAAAATTGCGTGAGCAAATTATACAATGAGCAAATGAGCTCCGTAAATTCGAAAAAATGCTTACATTTCAACCAACCCACGCCGAAGTCTGCCATGTGTCTCGGCGCTATTGGAGCGCCGAGATGGATGTTCGTGTCTCACGCGTTGCCTCGGCGTGTGTTGCGCAATCGGCTCCCCTTCAACCCTGTCCGCCCTCTCCGAGACGCATTTCGCTCTCGGCACGGAGACCGATCGACGCCCGCGAGGTGTAAATGATTCAGAAACGGGCATCGTCTCGCCCCCCCTTGCCGAGGTGGAATGTAAACTCGGGACGGCGAGCAGGGCAATGTGAGGGTCTCTCGGTCGGGCACCGGGGCAACGCGTGACCCTTCTCGGACCGCTTGCCGAATGGTCATTCGACGAGCAATTCCATGAATTGCTCGTCGAATGAGCCGGTCCGAAAACGGATGGACTGCATCGTGGAGCATCCACGGACCCAACGGGCGTTCTGTAAATAATTACAGAAATGAGAATATTACGGACTTGCGTGGGAAGTGTATTTAAAATAAAAGATCGATCGCTCACCTATGCACACTCCGATAACCATTGATGAACCGGGATACCCACTGCTCATCAGTGGAGCCAACGGGTGACAATCTGCAATTAAAATTCCACAATTACTTATGAAATGGATGAAATAAGGAATTGTGATGTTAAGTTTGTCTTTACGGATGACAGAACAAACCTGTACTCGCTGATGGGAATCAGCCTTTGCTCTGCGACACATCGGATGATCCAGCCGATGCTATAAATTAAAAGACCCGGTTCGAGGACGGCGTTCCGATAACGAGGCAAATCCATGAATTTTATCGGTGAATGATGGGCTCCGACTTCGCCGCCATGTTTCTTCTAACGAACAAAATATAAATATAAATATCCTACTTGTCGAAAACTCTTCGAAAACTTGTCGATTCACGGAATTGCTCGTCGAATGAGCTGGTCCGAAAACGGATGGACTGCATCGTCGAGCATCCACGGACCCAACTGCCTCTCCTCACACGCCATTCAACGGAAACCGTGTGGTGGGGGCCTCTAAATATTTGCTTCCCCTCAATCTGGCAGCACTCCCGAGTAAAAATATGCCCACTGGCTTGGGTATGGCTAGAGTCTCGCTACTGTCTGGCTCAGGTGTATGGGGGATGCATGGGAAGACACTGGCGTGGGTCTGGCGCAGGGGTATGGCAAGGGTTGCCCTCAGCGGACGATCCCATACAGCAGCCAGATAGCTGGCTGCTGTATGGGAAGGGTCTGGCTAGTGGTCTGGCCCGTGCTTGGGAAAGGTATGGCGAGGGTCTGGCGGGCCGAAACAGCAGCGAAGTTCAAAGTTGCGATACTTTGTGTTATTGTTCTCGTTATGGTTATTATTTGTCAGAGAATAACAAACACATTCATATAAGAGAAAAGTAAAATAAATTTAAAAATAATTAAAAAAAAAAAATTCCCCCGGCAGGGATTGAACAGGGGACCCTCCGATTACTAGTCTGGCTCGTTACCCGCTGAGCTACGCGGTTGGTTGGAAATTATATCTTTTTTTGTCGTCATGAGCTGCTCGGAATATTTCAAAGTCGATTTTCTCGTAAACATCTGCTTATCTGGACCAACGGCTTTAGGGAATTGTTAGGGGGTTATTCGAGAGCTGACCTTTCAGTACGATAAGTATCATGAATTACAAAAATGCCAATGACATTGTGGCTGGTTGGAAGACAATTTCACGTGGGAAAATGAATTTTCAATATATTTCTTAACAGCGTGAGCATGTGAAAAAAATACTTGAAAAGACAAAAAACGAAATAAATGGAAAGGACCTTAATTGACAGTTGCCAGTGTTCACTAGTAACGTCAACGACAGCTGATACTATAATTTCGTATGTCAAACCGTTTATATTACTATACTCTGTATGCCTCGTTATATGTTCCCAAATTACACCGTCAATTTTTTTTGCAGCCGCTGTCTATTTATCTCGATAGTATTGTAATATCTAGATATGATGTTATAGAGCATTGAACAAAACTATTGTTCTTCCCTCGCATTTTTGTCGAGAGTGTTTCTATTTTTGTATGAGTTCGGTTATAGCTCTGCCATACACCAGCCACACGCCAGCCATACACCGTACGCGCCTCTCTGGCTCTGCCATACACCAGCCACACACCAGCCATACACCATACGCGCCTGCCTGGCTCTGCCATACACCAGCCACACACCAGCCATACACCTTACGCGCCTCTCTGACTCTGCCATACACCAGCCACACACCAGCCATACACCGTACGCGCCTCTCTGGCTCTGCCATACACCAGCCACACACCAGCCATTCACCATACGCGCTTGCCTGGCTCTGCCGTACACCAGCCACACACCAGCCATACACCGTACGCGCCTCTCTGGCTCTGCCATACACCAGCCACACACCAGCCATACACCATGCGCCTCTCTGGCTCTGCCATACACTAGCCATACACCATAAGCGCTCACGGGTGCAAGCGAATCTGTACCGTCTGGCACTGCCATACACTTGCCAGACACACGACGCGGCTCCTAAGTGTTGCTGTAAAATACAGCGCGTAGCCACACAGCTCCCAAACCCTGCCCAAACCCCGCGGAAGCGGGCAACGAGATGCCAGATGCTAGCCATACCTTAGCCAGTGGAATATTTTTACTCGGGCTGCCTTTAGTCTCCCTGACATAAACGATATTAATGTCCGCCTCGTGGCCCAGTGCCACCTCGTGCGGGAACGAAAAAATAACGATAATAATAATAATATCGACGGACCGTGTCGAATAAAAATTCGACAGTTCTTTTTTTTATTTATTTATTATTCGTCTCTTAATTTTTCAAATTCTTCGCGTTGCCCAGCTGACATGTATGGAAACTAATTATGTATTTTGGGTTGCATCTATTTTGTGAAGTGACTGTGAAGACTTTGGGGCGACCTATAAGACAGCAACTGAAACGAATAAAGGATAAAATCAGTAATTAAAATCAGTTCATTAAAATATACTACTAATATACATTTAGTAGAAAAATCATTTTTACAAATGACAATCGGTAAATTTTCCTAGCAAAAACGACTTACTCCACCGGCGTGCAGTTGCTCCCATAACTTGAGCCCTTTAGGGCAATGCCTTAAGATACTGTCGAACCTGACAAGAGCCGTAATTATCTGGACTTGTTCGTCGGCGTCGTGATGTCGGCCCCTGCAATTAATTAATAAAAATTATTATCGTCGCTCTATACGGTCACAAGAGTGAACTCAGGTCACAAGAGCGACTCACCTCCCCACACGTCTCACCGGATTAATAAGTGGAGGCTCGTCCCACTCGAGGCGGCGATTCCCAGCGGGATAACTGAAATTCAAAAAAATGAAAAATTGCGTGAGCAAATTATACAATGAGCAAATGAGCTCCGTAAATTCGAAAAAATGCTTACATTTCAACCAACCCACGCCGAAGTCTGCCATGTGTCTCGGCGCTATTGGAGCGCCGAGATGGATGTTCGTGTCTCACGCGTTGCCTCGGCGTGTGTTGCGCAATCGGCTCCCCTTCAACCCTGTCCGCCCTCTCCGAGACGCATTTCGCTCTCGGCACGGAGACCGATCGACGCCCGCGAGGTGTAAATGATTCAGAAACGGGCATCGTCTCGCCCCCCCTTGCCGAGGTGGAATGTAAACTCGGGACGGCGAGCAGGGCAATGGGAGGGTCTCTCGGTCGGGCACCGGGGCAACGCGTGACCCTTCTCGGACCGCTTGCCGAATGGTCATTCGACGAGCAATTCATGGAATTGCTCGTCGAATGAGCCGGTCCGAAAACGGATGGACTGCATCGTGGAGCATCCACGGACCCAACGGGCGTTCTGTAAATAATTACAGAAATGAGAATATTACGGACTTGCGTGGGAAGTGTATTTAAAATAAAAGATCGATCGCTCACCTATGCACACTCCGATAACCATTGATGAACCGGGATACCCACTGCTCATCAGTGGAGCCAACGGGTGACAATCTGCAATTAAAATTCCACAATTACTTATGAAATGGATAAAATAAGGAATTGTGATGTTAAGTTTGTCTTTACGGATGACAGAACAAACCTGTACTCGCTGATGGGAATCAGCCTTTGCTCTGCGACACATCGGATGATCCAGCCGATGCTATAAATTAAAAGACCCGGTTTGAGGACGGCGTTCCGATAACGAGGCAAATCCATGAATTTTATCGGTGAATGATGGGCTCCGACTTCGCCGCCATGTTTCTTCTAACGAACAAAATATAAATATAAATATCCTACTTGTCGAAAACTCTTCGAAAACTTGTCGATTCACGGAATTGCTCGTCGAATGAGCTGGTCCGAAAACGGATGGACTGCATCGTCGAGCATCCACGGACCGAACTGCCTCACCTCACACGCCATTCAACGGAAACCGTGTGGTGGGGGCCTCTAAATATTTGCTTCCCCTCAATCTGGCAGCACTGCCTTTAGTCTCCCTGACATAAACTATATTAATGTCCGCCTCGTGGCCCAGTGCCACCTCGTGCAGGAACGAAAAAATAACGATAATAATAATAATAATATCGACGGACCGTGTCGAATAAAAATTCGACAGTTCTTTTTTTTTTATTTATTATTCGTCTTTTAATTTTTCAAATTCTTCGCGTTGCCCAGCCGACATGTATGAAAACTAATTATGTATTTCGGGTTGCATCTATTTTGTGAAGTGACTGTGAAGACTTTGGGGCGACCTATAAGACAGCAACTGAAACGAATAAAGGATAAAATCAGTAATTAAAATCAGTTCATTAAAATATACTACTAATATACATTTAGTAGAAAAATCATTTTTACAAATGACAATCGGTAAATTTTCCTAGCAAAAACGACTTACTCCACCGGCGTGCAGTTGCTCCCATAACTTGAGCCCTTTAGGGCAATGCCTTAAGATACTGTCGAACCTGACAAGAGCCGTAATTATCTGGACTTGTTCGTCGGCGTCGTACTGTCGGCCCCTGCAATTAATTAATAAAAATTATTATCGTCGCTCTATACGGTCACAAGAGTGAACTCAGGTCACAAGAGCGACTCACCTCCCCACACGTCTCACCGAATTAATAAGTGGAGGCTCGTCCCACTCGAGGCGGCGATTCCCAGCGGGATAACTGAAATTCAAAAAAATGAAAAATTGCGTGAGCAAATTATACAATGAGCAAATGAGCTCCGTAAATTCGAAAAAATGCTTACATTTCAACCAACCCACGCCGAAGTCTGCCATGTGTCTCGGCGCTATTGGAGCGCCGAGATGGATGTTCGTGTCTCACGCGTTGCCTCGGCGTGTGTTGCGCAATCGGCTCCCCTTCAACCCTGTCCGCCCTCTCCGAGACGCATTTCGCTCTCGGCACGGAGACCGATCGACGCCCGCGAGGTGTAAATGATTCAGAAACGGGCATCGTCTCGCCCCCCCTTGCCGAGGTGGAATGTAAACTCGGGACGGCGAGCAGGGCAATGTGAGGGTCTCTCGGTCGGGCACCGGGGCAACGCGTGACCCTTCTCGGACCGCTTGCCGAATGGTCATTCGACGAGCAATTCCATGAATTGCTCGTCGAATGAGCCGGTCCGAAAACGGATGGACTGCATCGTGGAGCATCCACGGACCCAACGGGCGTTCTGTAAATAATTACAGAAATGAGAATATTACGGACTTGCGTGGGAAGTGTATTTAAAATAAAAGATCGATCGCTCACCTATGCACACTCCGATAACCATTGATGAACCGGGATACCCACTGCTCATCAGTGGAGCCAACGGGTGACAATCTGCAATTAAAATTCCACAATTACTTATGAAATGGATGAAATAAGGAATTGTGATGTTAAGTTTGTCTTTACGGATGACAGAACAAACCTGTACTCGCTGATGGGAATCAGCCTTTGCTCTGCGACACATCGGATGATCCAGCCGATGCTATAAATTAAAAGACCCGGTTCGAGGACGGCGTTCCGATAACGAGGCAAATCCATGAATTTTATCGGTGAATGATGGGCTCCGACTTCGCCGCCATGTTTCTTCTAACGAACAAAATATAAATATAAATATCCTACTTGTCGAAAACTCTTCGAAAACTTGTCGATTCACGGAATTGCTCGTCGAATGAGCTGGTCCGAAAACGGATGGACTGCATCGTCGAGCATCCACGGACCCAACTGCCTCTCCTCACACGCCATTCAACGGAAACCGTGTGGTGGGGGCCTCTAAATATTTGCTTCCCCTCAATCTGGCAGCACTGCCTTTAGTCTCCCTGACATAAACTATATTAATGTCCGCCTCGTGGCCCAGTGCCACCTCGTGCGGAAACGAAAAAATAACGATAATAATAATAATAATATCGACGGACCGTGTCGAATAAAAATTCGACAGTTCTTTTTTTTTTTATTTATTATTCGTCTCTTAATTTTTCAAATTCTTCGCGTTGCCCAGCTGACATGTATGAAAACTAATTATGTATTTTGGGTTGCATCTATTTTGTGAAGTGACTGTGAAGACTTTGGGGCGACCTATAAGACAGCAACTGAAACGAATAAAGGATAAAATCAGTAATTAAAATCAGTTCATTAAAATATACTACTAATATACATTTAGTAGAAAAATCATTTTTACAAATGACAATCGGTAAATTTTCCTAGCAAAAACGACTTACTCCACCGGCGTGCAGTTGCTCCCATAACTTGAGCCCTTTAGGGCAATGCCTTAAGATACTGTCGAACCTGACAAGAGCCGTAATTATCTGGACTTGTTCGTCGGCGTCGTGATGTCGGCCCCTGCAATTAATTAATAAAAATTATTATCGTCGCTCTATACGGTCACAAGAGTGAACTCAGGTCACAAGAGCGACTCACCTCCCCACACGTCTCACCGGATTAATAAGTGGAGGCTCGTCCCACTCGAGGCGGCGATTCCCAGCGGGATAACTGAAATTCAAAAAAATGAAAAATTGCGTGAGCAAATTATACAATGAGCAAATGAGCTCCGTAAATTCGAAAAAATGCTTACATTTCAACCAACCCACGCCGAAGTCTGCCATGTGTCTCGGCGCTATTGGAGCGCCGAGATGGATGTTCGTGTCTCACGCGTTGCCTCGGCGTGTGTTGCGCAATCGGCTCCCCTTCAACCCTGTCCGCCCTCTCCGAGACGCATTTCGCTCTCGGCACGGAGACCGATCGACGCCCGCGAGGTGTAAATGATTCAGAAACGGGCATCGTCTCGCCCCCCCTTGCCGAGGTGGAATGTAAACTCGGGACGGCGAGCAGGGCAATGTGAGGGTCTCTCGGTCGGGCACCGGGGCAACGCGTGACCCTTCTCGGACCGCTTGCCGAATGGTCATTCGACGAGCAATTCCATGAATTGCTCGTCGAATGAGCCGGTCCGAAAACGGATGGACTGCATCGTGGAGCATCCACGGACCCAACGGGCGTTCTGTAAATAATTACAGAAATGAGAATATTACGGACTTTCGTGGGAAGTGTATTTAAAATAAAAGATCGATCGCTCACCTATGCACACTCCGATAACCATTGATGAACCGGGATACCCACTGCTCATCAGTGGAGCCAACGGGTGACAATCTGCAATTAAAATTCCACAATTACTTATGAAATGGATGAAATAAGGAATTGTGATGTTAAGTTTGTCTTTACGGATGACAGAACAAACCTGTACTCGCTGATGGGAATCAGCCTTTGCTCTGCGACACATCGGATGATCCAGCCGATGCTATAAATTAAAAGACCCGGTTCGAGGACGGCGTTCCGATAACGAGGCAAATCCATGAATTTTATCGGTGAATGATGGGCTCCGACTTCGCCGCCATGTTTCTTCTAACGAACAAAATATAAATATAAATATCCTACTTGTCGAAAACTCTTCGAAAACTTGTCGATTCACGGAATTGCTCGTCGAATGAGCTGGTCCGAAAACGGATGGACTGCATCGTCGAGCATCCACGGACCGAACTGCCTCACCTCACACGCCATTCAACGGAAACCGTGTGGTGGGGGCCTCTAAATATTTGCTTCCCCTCAATCTGGCAGCACTGCCTTTAGTCTCCCTGACATAAACTATATTAATGTCCGCCTCGTGGCCCAGTGCCACCTCGTGCAGGAACGAAAAAATAACGATAATAATAATAATAATATCGACGGACCGTGTCGAATAAAAATTCGACAGTTCTTTTTTTTTTATTTATTATTCGTCTTTTAATTTTTCAAATTCTTCGCGTTGCCCAGCCGACATGTATGAAAACTAATTATGTATTTCGGGTTGCATCTATTTTGTGAAGTGACTGTGAAGACTTTGGGGCGACCTATAAGACAGCAACTGAAACGAATAAAGGATAAAATCAGTAATTAAAATCAGTTCATTAAAATATACTACTAATATACATTTAGTAGAAAAATCATTTTTACAAATGACAATCGGTAAATTTTCCTAGCAAAAACGACTTACTCCACCGGCGTGCAGTTGCTCCCATAACTTGAGCCCTTTAGGGCAATGCCTTAAGATACTGTCGAACCTGACAAGAGCCGTAATTATCTGGACTTGTTCGTCGGCGTCGTACTGTCGGCCCCTGCAATTAATTAATAAAAATTATTATCGTCGCTCTATACGGTCACAAGAGTGAACTCAGGTCACAAGAGCGACTCACCTCCCCACACGTCTCACCGAATTAATAAGTGGAGGCTCGTCCCACTCGAGGCGGCGATTCCCAGCGGGATAACTGAAATTCAAAAAAATGAAAAATTGCGTGAGCAAATTATACAATGAGCAAATGAGCTCCGTAAATTCGAAAAAATGCTTACATTTCAACCAACCCACGCCGAAGTCTGCCATGTGTCTCGGCGCTATTGGAGCGCCGAGATGGATGTTCGTGTCTCACGCGTTGCCTCGGCGTGTGTTGCGCAATCGGCTCCCCTTCAACCCTGTCCGCCCTCTCCGAGACGCATTTCGCTCTCGGCACGGAGACCGATCGACGCCCGCGAGGTGTAAATGATTCAGAAACGGGCATCGTCTCGCCCCCCCTTGCCGAGGTGGAATGTAAACTCGGGACGGCGAGCAGGGCAATGTGAGGGTCTCTCGGTCGGGCACCGGGGCAACGCGTGACCCTTCTCGGACCGCTTGCCGAATGGTCATTCGACGAGCAATTCCATGAATTGCTCGTCGAATGAGCCGGTCCGAAAACGGATGGACTGCATCGTGGAGCATCCACGGACCCAACGGGCGTTCTGTAAATAATTACAGAAATGAGAATATTACGGACTTGCGTGGGAAGTGTATTTAAAATAAAAGATCGATCGCTCACCTATGCACACTCCGATAACCATTGATGAACCGGGATACCCACTGCTCATCAGTGGAGCCAACGGGTGACAATCTGCAATTAAAATTCCACAATTACTTATGAAATGGATGAAATAAGAAATTGTGATGTTAAGTTTGTCTTTACGTATGACAGAACAAACCTGTACTCGCTGATGGGAATCAGCCTTTGCTCTGCGACACATCGGATGATCCAGCCGATGCTATAAATTAAAAGACCCGGTTCGAGGACGGCGTTCCGATAACGAGGCAAATCCATGAATTTGATCGGTGAATGATGGGCTCCGACTTCGCCGCCATGTTTCTTCTAACGAACAAAATATAAATATAAATATCCTACTTGTCGAAAACTCTTCGAAAACTTGTCGATTCACGGAATTGCTCGTCGAATGAGCTGGTCCGAAAACGGATGGACTGCATCGTCGAGCATCCACGGACCCAACTGCCTCTCCTCACACGCCATTCAACGGAAACCGTGTGGTGGGGGCCTCTAAATATTTGCTTCCCCTCAATCTGGCAGCACTGCCTTTAGTCTCCCTGACATAAACTATATTAATGTCCGCCTCGTGGCCCAGTGCCACCTCGTGCGGAAACGAAAAAATAACGATAATAATAATAATAATATCGACGGACCGTGTCGAATAAAAATTCGACAGTTCTTTTTTTTTTTATTTATTATTCGTCTCTTAATTTTTCAAATTCTTCGCGTTGCCCAGCTGACATGTATGAAAACTAATTATGTATTTTGGGTTGCATCTATTTTGTGAAGTGACTGTGAAGACTTTGGGGCGACCTATAAGACAGCAACTGAAACGAATAAAGGATAAAATCAGTAATTAAAATCAGTTCATTAAAATATACTACTAATATACATTTAGTAGAAAAATCATTTTTACAAATGACAATCGGTAAATTTTCCTAGCAAAAACGACTTACTCCACCGGCGTGCAGTTGATCCCATAACTTGAGCCCTTTAGGGCAATGCCTTAAGATACTGTCGAACCTGACAAGAGCCGTAATTATCTGGACTTGTTCGTCGGCGTCGTGATGTCGGCCCCTGCAATTAATTAATAAAAATTATTATCGTCGCTCTATACGGTCACAAGAGTGAACTCAGGTCACAAGAGCGACTCACCTCCCCGCACGTCTCACCGGATTAATAAGTGGAGGCTCGTCCCACTCGAGGCGGCGATTCCCAGCGGGATAACTGAAATTCAAAAAAATGAAAAATTGCGTGAGCAAATTATACAATGAGCAAATGAGCTCCGTAAATTCGAAAAAATGCTTACATTTCAACCAACCCACGCCGAAGTCTGCCATGTGTCTCGGCGCTATTGAAGCGCCGAGATGGATGTTCGTGTCTCACGCGTTGCCTCGGCGTGTGTTGCGCAATCGGCTCCCCTTCAACCCTGTCCGCCCTCTCCGAGACGCATTTCGCTCTCGGCACGGAGACCGATCGACGCCCGCGAGGTGTAAATGATTCAGAAACGGGCATCGTCTCGCCCCCCCCTTGCCGAGGTGGAATGTAAACTCGGGACGGCGAGCAGGGCAATGTGAGGGTCTCTCGGTCGGGCACCGGGGCAACGCGTGACCCTTCTCGGACCGCTTGCCGAATGAGCCGGTCCGAAAACGGATGGACTGCATCGTGGAGCATCCACGGACCCAACGGGCGTTCTGTAAATAATTACAGAAATGAGAATATTACGGACTTGCGTGGGAAGTGTATTTAAAATAAAAGATCGATCGCTCACCTATGCACACTCCGATAACCATTGATGAACCGGGATACCCACTGCTCATCAGTGGAGCCAACGGGTGACAATCTGCAATTAAAATTCCACAATTACTTATGAAATGGATGAAATAAGGAATTGTGATGTTAAGTTTGTCTTTACGGATGACAGAACAAACCTGTACTCGCTGATGGGAATCAGCCTTTGCTCTGCGACACATCGGATGATCCAGCCGATGCTATAAATTAAAAGACCCGGTTCGAGGACGGCGTTCCGATAACGAGGCAAATCCATGAATTTTATCGGTGAATGATGGGCTCCGACTTCGCCGCCATGTTTCTTCTAACGAACAAAATATAAATATAAATATCCTACTTGTCGAAAACTCTTCGAAAACTTGTCGATTCACGGAATTGCTCGTCGAATGAGCTGGTCCGAAAACGGATGGACTGCATCGTCGAGCATCCACGGACCCAACTGCCTCTCCTCACACGCCATTCAACGGAAACCGTGTGGTGGGGGCCTCTAAATATTTGCTTCCCCTCAATCTGGCAGCACTGCCTTTAGTCTCCCTGACATAAACTATATTAATGTCCGCCTCGTGGCCCAGTGCCACCTCGTGCGGAAACGAAAAAATAACGATAATAATAATAATAATATCGACGGACCGTGTCGAATAAAAATTCGACAGTTCTTTTTTTTTTTATTTATTATTCGTCTCTTAATTTTTCAAATTCTTCGCGTTGCCCAGCTGACATGTATGAAAACTAATTATGTATTTTGGGTTGCATCTATTTTGTGAAGTGACTGTGAAGACTTTGGGGCGACCTATAAGACAGCAACTGAAACGAATAAAGGATAAAATCAGTAATTAAAATCAGTTCATTAAAATATACTACTAATATACATTTAGTAGAAAAATCATTTTTACAAATGACAATCGGTAAATTTTCCTAGCAAAAACGACTTACTCCACCGGCGTGCAGTTGCTCCCATAACTTGAGCCCTTTAGGGCAATGCCTTAAGATACTGTCGAACCTGACAAGAGCCGTAATTATCTGGACTTGTTCGTCGGCGTCGTGATGTCGGCCCCTGCAATTAATTAATAAAAATTATTATCGTCGCTCTATACGGTCACAAGAGTGAACTCAGGTCACAAGAGCGACTCACCTCCCCACACGTCTCACCGGATTAATAAGTGGAGGCTCGTCCCACTCGAGGCGGCGATTCCCAGCGGGATAACTGAAATTCAAAAAAATGAAAAATTGCGTGAGCAAATTATACAATGAGCAAATGAGCTCCGTAAATTCGAAAAAATGCTTACATTTCAACCAACCCACGCCGAAGTCTGCCATGTGTCTCGGCGCTATTGGAGCGCCGAGATGGATGTTCGTGTCTCACGCGTTGCCTCGGCGTGTGTTGCGCAATCGGCTCCCCTTCAACCCTGTCCGCCCTCTCCGAGACGCATTTCGCTCTCGGCACGGAGACCGATCGACGCCCGCGAGGTGTAAATGATTCAGAAACGGGCATCGTCTCGCCCCCCCTTGCCGAGGTGGAATGTAAACTCGGGACGGCGAGCAGGGCAATGTGAGGGTCTCTCGGTCGGGCACCGGGGCAACGCGTGACCCTTCTCGGACCGCTTGCCGAATGAGCCGGTCCGAAAACGGATGGACTGCATCGTGGAGCATCCACGGACCCAACGGGCGTTCTGTAAATAATTACAGAAATGAGAATATTACGGACTTGCGTGGGAAGTGTATTTAAAATAAAAGATCGATCGCTCACCTATGCACACTCCGATAACCATTGATGAACCGGGATACCCACTGCTCATCAGTGGAGCCAACGGGTGACAATCTGCAATTAAAATTCCACAATTACTTATGAAATGGATGAAATAAGAAATTGTGATGTTAAGTTTGTCTTTACGTATGACAGAACAAACCTGTACTCGCTGATGGGAATCAGCCTTTGCTCTGCGACACATCGGATGATCCAGCCGATGCTATAAATTAAAAGACCCGGTTCGAGGACGGCGTTCCGATAACGAGGCAAATCCATGAATTTGATCGGTGAATGATGGGCTCCGACTTCGCCGCCATGTTTCTTCTAACGAACAAAATATAAATATAAATATCCTACTTGTCGAAAACTCTTCGAAAACTTGTCGATTCACGGAATTGCTCGTCGAATGAGCTGGTCCGAAAACGGATGGACTGCATCGTCGAGCATCCACGGACCCAACTGCCTCTCCTCACACGCCATTCAACGGAAACCGTGTGGTGGGGGCCTCTAAATATTTGCTTCCCCTCAATCTGGCAGCACTGCCTTTAGTCTCCCTGACATAAACTATATTAATGTCCGCCTCGTGGCCCAGTGCCACCTCGTGCGGAAACGAAAAAATAACGATAATAATAATAATAATATCGACGGACCGTGTCGAATAAAAATTCGACAGTTCTTTTTTTTTTTATTTATTATTCGTCTCTTAATTTTTCAAATTCTTCGCGTTGCCCAGCTGACATGTATGAAAACTAATTATGTATTTTGGGTTGCATCTATTTTGTGAAGTGACTGTGAAGACTTTGGGGCGACCTATAAGACAGCAACTGAAACGAATAAAGGATAAAATCAGTAATTAAAATCAGTTCATTAAAATATACTACTAATATACATTTAGTAGAAAAATCATTTTTACAAATGACAATCGGTAAATTTTCCTAGCAAAAACGACTTACTCCACCGGCGTGCAGTTGATCCCATAACTTGAGCCCTTTAGGGCAATGCCTTAAGATACTGTCGAACCTGACAAGAGCCGTAATTATCTGGACTTGTTCGTCGGCGTCGTGATGTCGGCCCCTGCAATTAATTAATAAAAATTATTATCGTCGCTCTATACGGTCACAAGAGTGAACTCAGGTCACAAGAGCGACTCACCTCCCCGCACGTCTCACCGGATTAATAAGTGGAGGCTCGTCCCACTCGAGGCGGCGATTCCCAGCGGGATAACTGAAATTCAAAAAAATGAAAAATTGCGTGAGCAAATTATACAATGAGCAAATGAGCTCCGTAAATTCGAAAAAATGCTTACATTTCAACCAACCCACGCCGAAGTCTGCCATGTGTCTCGGCGCTATTGAAGCGCCGAGATGGATGTTCGTGTCTCACGCGTTGCCTCGGCGTGTGTTGCGCAATCGGCTCCCCTTCAACCCTGTCCGCCCTCTCCGAGACGCATTTCGCTCTCGGCACGGAGACCGATCGACGCCCGCGAGGTGTAAATGATTCAGAAACGGGCATCGTCTCGCCCCCCCCTTGCCGAGGTGGAATGTAAACTCGGGACGGCGAGCAGGGCAATGTGAGGGTCTCTCGGTCGGGCACCGGGGCAACGCGTGACCCTTCTCGGACCGCTTGCCGAATGAGCCGGTCCGAAAACGGATGGACTGCATCGTGGAGCATCCACGGACCCAACGGGCGTTCTGTAAATAATTACAGAAATGAGAATATTACGGACTTGCGTGGGAAGTGTATTTAAAATAAAAGATCGATCGCTCACCTATGCACACTCCGATAACCATTGATGAACCGGGATACCCACTGCTCATCAGTGGAGCCAACGGGTGACAATCTGCAATTAAAATTCCACAATTACTTATGAAATGGATGAAATAAGGAATTGTGATGTTAAGTTTGTCTTTACGGATGACAGAACAAACCTGTACTCGCTGATGGGAATCAGCCTTTGCTCTGCGACACATCGGATGATCCAGCCGATGCTATAAATTAAAAGACCCGGTTCGAGGACGGCGTTCCGATAACGAGGCAAATCCATGAATTTTATCGGTGAATGATGGGCTCCGACTTCGCCGCCATGTTTCTTCTAACGAACAAAATATAAATATAAATATCCTACTTGTCGAAAACTCTTCGAAAACTTGTCGATTCACGGAATTGCTCGTCGAATGAGCTGGTCCGAAAACGGATGGACTGCATCGTCGAGCATCCACGGACCCAACTGCCTCTCCTCACACGCCATTCAACGGAAACCGTGTGGTGGGGGCCTCTAAATATTTGCTTCCCCTCAATCTGGCAGCACTGCCTTTAGTCTCCCTGACATAAACTATATTAATGTCCGCCTCGTGGCCCAGTGCCACCTCGTGCGGAAACGAAAAAATAACGATAATAATAATAATAATATCGACGGACCGTGTCGAATAAAAATTCGACAGTTCTTTTTTTTTTTATTTATTATTCGTCTCTTAATTTTTCAAATTCTTCGCGTTGCCCAGCTGACATGTATGAAAACTAATTATGTATTTTGGGTTGCATCTATTTTGTGAAGTGACTGTGAAGACTTTGGGGCGACCTATAAGACAGCAACTGAAACGAATAAAGGATAAAATCAGTAATTAAAATCAGTTCATTAAAATATACTACTAATATACATTTAGTAGAAAAATCATTTTTACAAATGACAATCGGTAAATTTTCCTAGCAAAAACGACTTACTCCACCGGCGTGCAGTTGCTCCCATAACTTGAGCCCTTTAGGGCAATGCCTTAAGATACTGTCGAACCTGACAAGAGCCGTAATTATCTGGACTTGTTCGTCGGCGTCGTGATGTCGGCCCCTGCAATTAATTAATAAAAATTATTATCGTCGCTCTATACGGTCACAAGAGTGAACTCAGGTCACAAGAGCGACTCACCTCCCCACACGTCTCACCGGATTAATAAGTGGAGGCTCGTCCCACTCGAGGCGGCGATTCCCAGCGGGATAACTGAAATTCAAAAAAATGAAAAATTGCGTGAGCAAATTATACAATGAGCAAATGAGCTCCGTAAATTCGAAAAAATGCTTACATTTCAACCAACCCACGCCGAAGTCTGCCATGTGTCTCGGCGCTATTGGAGCGCCGAGATGGATGTTCGTGTCTCACGCGTTGCCTCGGCGTGTGTTGCGCAATCGGCTCCCCTTCAACCCTGTCCGCCCTCTCCGAGACGCATTTCGCTCTCGGCACGGAGACCGATCGACGCCCGCGAGGTGTAAATGATTCAGAAACGGGCATCGTCTCGCCCCCCCTTGCCGAGGTGGAATGTAAACTCGGGACGGCGAGCAGGGCAATGTGAGGGTCTCTCGGTCGGGCACCGGGGCAACGCGTGACCCTTCTCGGACCGCTTGCCGAATGAGCCGGTCCGAAAACGGATGGACTGCATCGTGGAGCATCCACGGACCCAACGGGCGTTCTGTAAATAATTACAGAAATGAGAATATTACGGACTTGCGTGGGAAGTGTATTTAAAATAAAAGATCGATCGCTCACCTATGCACACTCCGATAACCATTGATGAACCGGGATACCCACTGCTCATCAGTGGAGCCAACGGGTGACAATCTGCAATTAAAATTCCACAATTACTTATGAAATGGATGAAATAAGAAATTGTGATGTTAAGTTTGTCTTTACGTATGACAGAACAAACCTGTACTCGCTGATGGGAATCAGCCTTTGCTCTGCGACACATCGGATGATCCAGCCGATGCTATAAATTAAAAGACCCGGTTCGAGGACGGCGTTCCGATAACGAGGCAAATCCATGAATTTGATCGGTGAATGATGGGCTCCGACTTCGCCGCCATGTTTCTTCTAACGAACAAAATATAAATATAAATATCCTACTTGTCGAAAACTCTTCGAAAACTTGTCGATTCACGGAATTGCTCGTCGAATGAGCTGGTCCGAAAACGGATGGACTGCATCGTCGAGCATCCACGGACCCAACTGCCTCTCCTCACACGCCATTCAACGGAAACCGTGTGGTGGGGGCCTCTAAATATTTGCTTCCCCTCAATCTGGCAGCACTGCCTTTAGTCTCCCTGACATAAACTATATTAATGTCCGCCTCGTGGCCCAGTGCCACCTCGTGCGGAAACGAAAAAATAACGATAATAATAATAATAATATCGACGGACCGTGTCGAATAAAAATTCGACAGTTCTTTTTTTTTTTATTTATTATTCGTCTCTTAATTTTTCAAATTCTTCGCGTTGCCCAGCTGACATGTATGAAAACTAATTATGTATTTTGGGTTGCATCTATTTTGTGAAGTGACTGTGAAGACTTTGGGGCGACCTATAAGACAGCAACTGAAACGAATAAAGGATAAAATCAGTAATTAAAATCAGTTCATTAAAATATACTACTAATATACATTTAGTAGAAAAATCATTTTTACAAATGACAATCGGTAAATTTTCCTAGCAAAAACGACTTACTCCACCGGCGTGCAGTTGCTCCCATAACTTGAGCCCTTTAGGGCAATGCCTTAAGATACTGTCGAACCTGACAAGAGCCGTAATTATCTGGACTTGTTCGTCGGCGTCGTGATGTCGGCCCCTGCAATTAATTAATAAAAATTATTATCGTCGCTCTATACGGTCACAAGAGTGAACTCAGGTCACAAGAGCGACTCACCTCCCCACACGTCTCACCGGATTAATAAGTGGAGGCTCGTCCCACTCGAGGCGGCGATTCCCAGCGGGATAACTGAAATTCAAAAAAATGAAAAATTGCGTGAGCAAATTATACAATGAGCAAATGAGCTCCGTAAATTCGAAAAAATGCTTACATTTCAACCAACCCACGCCGAAGTCTGCCATGTGTCTCGGCGCTATTGGAGCGCCGAGATGGATGTTCGTGTCTCACGCGTTGCCTCGGCGTGTGTTGCGCAATCGGCTCCCCTTCAACCCTGTCCGCCCTCTCCGAGACGCATTTCGCTCTCGGCACGGAGACCGATCGACGCCCGCGAGGTGTAAATGATTCAGAAACGGGCATCGTCTCGCCCCCCCCTTGCCGAGGTGGAATGTAAACTCGGGACGGCGAGCAGGGCAATGTGAGGGTCTCTCGGTCGGGCACCGGGGCAACGCGTGACCCTTCTCGGACCGCTTGCCGAATGAGCCGGTCCGAAAACGGATGGACTGCATCGTGGAGCATCCACGGACCCAACGGGCGTTCTGTAAATAATTACAGAAATGAGAATATTACGGACTTGCGTGGGAAGTGTATTTAAAATAAAAGATCGATCGCTCACCTATGCACACTCCGATAACCATTGATGAACCGGGATACCCACTGCTCATCAGTGGAGCCAACGGGTGACAATCTGCAATTAAAATTCCACAATTACTTATGAAATGGATGAAATAAGAAATTGTGATGTTAAGTTTGTCTTTACGTATGACAGAACAAACCTGTACTCGCTGATGGGAATCAGCCTTTGCTCTGCGACACATCGGATGATCCAGCCGATGCTATAAATTAAAAGACCCGGTTCGAGGACGGCGTTCCGATAACGAGGCAAATCCATGAATTTGATCGGTGAATGATGGGCTCCGACTTCGCCGCCATGTTTCTTCTAACGAACAAAATATAAATATAAATATCCTACTTGTCGAAAACTCTTCGAAAACTTGTCGATTCACGGAATTGCTCGTCGAATGAGCTGGTCCGAAAACGGATGGACTGCATCGTCGAGCATCCACGGACCCAACTGCCTCTCCTCACACGCCATTCAACGGAAACCGTGTGGTGGGGGCCTCTAAATATTTGCTTCCCCTCAATCTGGCAGCACTGCCTTTAGTCTCCCTGACATAAACTATATTAATGTCCGCCTCGTGGCCCAGTGCCACCTCGTGCGGAAACGAAAAAATAACGATAATAATAATAATAATATCGACGGACCGTGTCGAATAAAAATTCGACAGTTCTTTTTTTTTTTATTTATTATTCGTCTCTTAATTTTTCAAATTCTTCGCGTTGCCCAGCTGACATGTATGAAAACTAATTATGTATTTTGGGTTGCATCTATTTTGTGAAGTGACTGTGAAGACTTTGGGGCGACCTATAAGACAGCAACTGAAACGAATAAAGGATAAAATCAGTAATTAAAATCAGTTCATTAAAATATACTACTAATATACATTTAGTAGAAAAATCATTTTTACAAATGACAATCGGTAAATTTTCCTAGCAAAAACGACTTACTCCACCGGCGTGCAGTTGCTCCCATAACTTGAGCCCTTTAGGGCAATGCCTTAAGATACTGTCGAACCTGACAAGAGCCGTAATTATCTGGACTTGTTCGTCGGCGTCGTGATGTCGGCCCCTGCAATTAATTAATAAAAATTATTATCGTCGCTCTATACGGTCACAAGAGTGAACTCAGGTCACAAGAGCGACTCACCTCCCCACACGTCTCACCGGATTAATAAGTGGAGGCTCGTCCCACTCGAGGCGGCGATTCCCAGCGGGATAACTGAAATTCAAAAAAATGAAAAATTGCGTGAGCAAATTATACAATGAGCAAATGAGCTCCGTAAATTCGAAAAAATGCTTACATTTCAACCAACCCACGCCGAAGTCTGCCATGTGTCTCGGCGCTATTGGAGCGCCGAGATGGATGTTCGTGTCTCACGCGTTGCCTCGGCGTGTGTTGCGCAATCGGCTCCCCTTCAACCCTGTCCGCCCTCTCCGAGACGCATTTCGCTCTCGGCACGGAGACCGATCGACGCCCGCGAGGTGTAAATGATTCAGAAACGGGCATCGTCTCGCCCCCCCCTTGCCGAGGTGGAATGTAAACTCGGGACGGCGAGCAGGGCAATGTGAGGGTCTCTCGGTCGGGCACCGGGGCAACGCGTGACCCTTCTCGGACCGCTTGCCGAATGAGCCGGTCCGAAAACGGATGGACTGCATCGTGGAGCATCCACGGACCCAACGGGCGTTCTGTAAATAATTACAGAAATGAGAATATTACGGACTTGCGTGGGAAGTGTATTTAAAATAAAAGATCGATCGCTCACCTATGCACACTCCGATAACCATTGATGAACCGGGATACCCACTGCTCATCAGTGGAGCCAACGGGTGACAATCTGCAATTAAAATTCCACAATTACTTATGAAATGGATGAAATAAGGAATTGTGATGTTAAGTTTGTCTTTACGGATGACAGAACAAACCTGTACTCGCTGATGGGAATCAGCCTTTGCTCTGCGACACATCGGATGATCCAGCCGATGCTATAAATTAAAAGACCCGGTTCGAGGACGGCGTTCCGATAACGAGGCAAATCCATGAATTTTATCGGTGAATGATGGGCTCCGACTTCGCCGCCATGTTTCTTCTAACGAACAAAATATAAATATAAATATCCTACTTGTCGAAAACTCTTCGAAAACTTGTCGATTCACGGAATTGCTCGTCGAATGAGCTGGTCCGAAAACGGATGGACTGCATCGTCGAGCATCCACGGACCCAACTGCCTCTCCTCACACGCCATTCAACGGAAACCGTGTGGTGGGGGCCTCTAAATATTTGCTTCCCCTCAATCTGGCAGCACTGCCTTTAGTCTCCCTGACATAAACTATATTAATGTCCGCCTCGTGGCCCAGTGCCACCTCGTGCGGGAACGAAAAAATAACGATAATAATAATAATATCGACGGACCGTGTCGAATAAAAATTCGACAGTTCTTTTTTTTATTTATTTATTATTCGTCTCTTAATTTTTCAAATTCTTCGCGTTGCCCAGCTGACATGTATGGAAACTAATTATGTATTTTGGGTTGCATCTATTTTGTGAAGTGACTGTGAAGACTTTGGGGCGACCTATAAGACAGCAACTGAAACGAATAAAGGATAAAATCAGTAATTAAAATCAGTTCATTAAAATATACTACTAATATACATTTAGTAGAAAAATCATTTTTACAAATGACAATCGGTAAATTTTCCTAGCAAAAACGACTTACTCCACCGGCGTGCAGTTGCTCCCATAACTTGAGCCCTTTAGGGCAATGCCTTAAGATACTGTCGAACCTGACAAGAGCCGTAATTATCTGGACTTGTTCGTCGGCGTCGTAATGTCGGCCCCTGCAATTAATTAATAAAAATTATTATCGTCGCTCTATACGGTCACAAGAGTGAACTCAGGTCACAAGAGCGACTCACCTCCCCACACGTCTCACCGGATTAATAAGTGGAGGCTCGTCCCACTCGAGGCGGCGATTCCCAGCGGGATAACTGAAATTCAAAAAAATGAAAAATTGCGTGAGCAAATTATACAATGAGCAAATGAGCTCCGTAAATTCGAAAAAATGCTTACATTTCAACCAACCCACGCCGAAGTCTGCCATGTGTCTCGGCGCTATTGGAGCGCCGAGATGGATGTTCGTGTCTCACGCGTTGCCTCGGCGTGTGTTGCGCAATCGGCTCCCCTTCAACCCTGTCCGCCCTCTCCGAGACGCATTTCGCTCTCGGCACGGAGACCGATCGACGCCCGCGAGGTGTAAATGATTCAGAAACGGGCATCGTCTCGCCCCCCCCTTGCCGAGGTGGAATGTAAACTCGGGACGGCGAGCAGGGCAATGGGAGGGTCTCTCGGTCGGGCACCGGGGCAACGCGTGACCCTTCTCGGACCGCTTGCCGAATGGTCATTCGACGAGCAATTCCATGAATTGCTCGTCGAATGAGCCGGTCCGAAAACGGATGGACTGCATCGTGGAGCATCCACGGACCCAACGGGCGTTCTGTAAATAATTACAGAAATGAGAATATTACGGACTTGCGTGGGAAGTGTATTTAAAATAAAAGATCGATCGCTCACCTATGCACACTCCGATAACCATTGATGAACCGGGATACCCACTGCTCATCAGTGGAGCCAACGGGTGACAATCTGCAATTAAAATTCCACAATTACTTATGAAATGGATGAAATAAGGAATTGTGATGTTAAGTTTGTCTTTACGGATGACAGAACAAACCTGTACTCGCTGATGGGAATCAGCCTTTGCTCTGCGACACATCGGATGATCCAGCCGATGCTATAAATTAAAAGACCCGGTTCGAGGACGGCGTTCCGATAACGAGGCAAATCCATGAATTTTATCGGTGAATGATGGGCTCCGACTTCGCCGCCATGTTTCTTCTAACGAACAAAATATAAATATAAATATCCTACTTGTCGAAAACTCTTCGAAAACTTGTCGATTCACGGAATTGCTCGTCGAATGAGCTGGTCCGAAAACGGATGGACTGCATCGTCGAGCATCCACGGACCCAACTGCCTCTCCTCACACGCCATTCAACGGAAACCGTGTGGTGGGGGCCTCTAAATATTTGCTTCCCCTCAATCTGGCAGCACTGCCTTTAGTCTCCCTGACATAAACTATATTAATGTCCGCCTCGTGGCCCAGTGCCACCTCGTGCGGGAACGAAAAAATAACGATAATAATAATAATATCGACGGACCGTGTCGAATAAAAATTCGACAGTTCTTTTTTTTATTTATTTATTATTCGTCTCTTAATTTTTCAAATTCTTCGCGTTGCCCAGCTGACATGTATGGAAACTAATTATGTATTTTGGGTTGCATCTATTTTGTGAAGTGACTGTGAAGACTTTGGGGCGACCTATAAGACAGCAACTGAAACGAATAAAGGATAAAATCAGTAATTAAAATCAGTTCATTAAAATATACTACTAATATACATTTAGTAGAAAAATCATTTTTACAAATGACAATCGGTAAATTTTCCTAGCAAAAACGACTTACTCCACCGGCGTGCAGTTGCTCCCATAACTTGAGCCCTTTAGGGCAATGCCTTAAGATACTGTCGAACCTGACAAGAGCCGTAATTATCTGGACTTGTTCGTCGGCGTCGTGATGTCGGCCCCTGCAATTAATTAATAAAAATTATTATCGTCGCTCTATACGGTCACAAGAGTGAACTCAGGTCACAAGAGCGACTCACCTCCCCACACGTCTCACCGGATTAATAAGTGGAGGCTCGTCCCACTCGAGGCGGCGATTCCCAGCGGGATAACTGAAATTCAAAAAAATGAAAAATTGCGTGAGCAAATTATACAATGAGCAAATGAGCTCCGTAAATTCGAAAAAATGCTTACATTTCAACCAACCCACGCCGAAGTCTGCCATGTGTCTCGGCGCTATTGGAGCGCCGAGATGGATGTTCGTGTCTCACGCGTTGCCTCGGCGTGTGTTGCGCAATCGGCTCCCCTTCAACCCTGTCCGCCCTCTCCGAGACGCATTTCGCTCTCGGCACGGAGACCGATCGACGCCCGCGAGGTGTAAATGATTCAGAAACGGGCATCGTCTCGCCCCCCCCTTGCCGAGGTGGAATGTAAACTCGGGACGGCGAGCAGGGCAATGGGAGGGTCTCTCGGTCGGGCACCGGGGCAACGCGTGACCCTTCTCGGACCGCTTGCCGAATGGTCATTCGACGAGCAATTCCATGAATTGCTCGTCGAATGAGCCGGTCCGAAAACGGATGGACTGCATCGTGGAGCATCCACGGACCCAACGGGCGTTCTGTAAATAATTACAGAAATGAGAATATTACGGACTTGCGTGGGAAGTGTATTTAAAATAAAAGATCGATCGCTCACCTATGCACACTCCGATAACCATTGATGAACCGGGATACCCACTGCTCATCAGTGGAGCCAACGGGTGACAATCTGCAATTAAAATTCCACAATTACTTATGAAATGGATGAAATAAGGAATTGTGATGTTAAGTTTGTCTTTACGGATGACAGAACAAACCTGTACTCGCTGATGGGAATCAGCCTTTGCTCTGCGACACATCGGATGATCCAGCCGATGCTATAAATTAAAAGACCCGGTTCGAGGACGGCGTTCCGATAACGAGGCAAATCCATGAATTTTATCGGTGAATGATGGGCTCCGACTTCGCCGCCATGTTTCTTCTAACGAACAAAATATAAATATAAATATCCTACTTGTCGAAAACTCTTCGAAAACTTGTCGATTCACGGAATTGCTCGTCGAATGAGCTGGTCCGAAAACGGATGGACTGCATCGTCGAGCATCCACGGACCGAACTGCCTCACCTCACACGCCATTCAACGGAAACCGTGTGGTGGGGGCCTCTAAATATTTGCTTCCCCTCAATCTGGCAGCACTGCCTTTAGTCTCCCTGACATAAACTATATTAATGTCCGCCTCGTGGCCCAGTGCCACCTCGTGCAGGAACGAAAAAATAACGATAATAATAATAATAATATCGACGGACCGTGTCGAATAAAAATTCGACAGTTCTTTTTTTTTTATTTATTATTCGTCTTTTAATTTTTCAAATTCTTCGCGTTGCCCAGCCGACATGTATGAAAACTAATTATGTATTTCGGGTTGCATCTATTTTGTGAAGTGACTGTGAAGACTTTGGGGCGACCTATAAGACAGCAACTGAAACGAATAAAGGATAAAATCAGTAATTAAAATCAGTTCATTAAAATATACTACTAATATACATTTAGTAGAAAAATCATTTTTACAAATGACAATCGGTAAATTTTCCTAGCAAAAACGACTTACTCCACCGGCGTGCAGTTGCTCCCATAACTTGAGCCCTTTAGGGCAATGCCTTAAGATACTGTCGAACCTGACAAGAGCCGTAATTATCTGGACTTGTTCGTCGGCGTCGTACTGTCGGCCCCTGCAATTAATTAATAAAAATTATTATCGTCGCTCTATACGGTCACAAGAGTGAACTCAGGTCACAAGAGCGACTCACCTCCCCACACGTCTCACCGAATTAATAAGTGGAGGCTCGTCCCACTCGAGGCGGCGATTCCCAGCGGGATAACTGAAATTCAAAAAAATGAAAAATTGCGTGAGCAAATTATACAATGAGCAAATGAGCTCCGTAAATTCGAAAAAATGCTTACATTTCAACCAACCCACGCCGAAGTCTGCCATGTGTCTCGGCGCTATTGGAGCGCCGAGATGGATGTTCGTGTCTCACGCGTTGCCTCGGCGTGTGTTGCGCAATCGGCTCCCCTTCAACCCTGTCCGCCCTCTCCGAGACGCATTTCGCTCTCGGCACGGAGACCGATCGACGCCCGCGAGGTGTAAATGATTCAGAAACGGGCATCGTCTCGCCCCCCTTGCCGAGGTGGAATGTAAACTCGGGACGGCGAGCAGGGCAATGTGAGGGTCTCTCGGTCGGGCACCGGGGCAACGCGTGACCCTTCTCGGACCGCTTGCCGAATGGTCATTCGACGAGCAATTCCATGAATTGCTCGTCGAATGAGCCGGTCCGAAAACGGATGGACTGCATCGTGGAGCATCCACGGACCCAACGGGCGTTCTGTAAATAATTACAGAAATGAGAATATTACGGACTTGCGTGGGAAGTGTATTTAAAATAAAAGATCGATCGCTCACCTATGCACACTCCGATAACCATTGATGAACCGGGATACCCACTGCTCATCAGTGGAGCCAACGGGTGACAATCTGCAATTAAAATTCCACAATTACTTATGAAATGGATGAAATAAGGAATTGTGATGTTAAGTTTGTCTTTACGGATGACAGAACAAACCTGTACTCGCTGATGGGAATCAGCCTTTGCTCTGCGACACATCGGATGATCCAGCCGATGCTATAAATTAAAAGACCCGGTTCGAGGACGGCGTTCCGATAACGAGGCAAATCCATGAATTTTATCGGTGAATGATGGGCTCCGACTTCGCCGCCATGTTTCTTCTAACGAACAAAATATAAATATAAATATCCTACTTGTCGAAAACTCTTCGAAAACTTGTCGATTCACGGAATTGCTCGTCGAATGAGCTGGTCCGAAAACGGATGGACTGCATCGTCGAGCATCCACGGACCCAACTGCCTCTCCTCACACGCCATTCAACGGAAACCGTGTGGTGGGGGCCTCTAAATATTTGCTTCCCCTCAATCTGGCAGCACTGCCTTTAGTCTCCCTGACATAAACTATATTAATGTCCGCCTCGTGGCCCAGTGCCACCTCGTGCGGGAACGAAAAAATAACGATAATAATAATAATATCGACGGACCGTGTCGAATAAAAATTCGACAGTTCTTTTTTTTATTTATTTATTATTCGTCTCTTAATTTTTCAAATTCTTCGCGTTGCCCAGCTGACATGTATGGAAACTAATTATGTATTTTGGGTTGCATCTATTTTGTGAAGTGACTGTGAAGACTTTGGGGCGACCTATAAGACAGCAACTGAAACGAATAAAGGATAAAATCAGTAATTAAAATCAGTTCATTAAAATATACTACTAATATACATTTAGTAGAAAAATCATTTTTACAAATGACAATCGGTAAATTTTCCTAGCAAAAACGACTTACTCCACCGGCGTGCAGTTGCTCCCATAACTTGAGCCCTTTAGGGCAATGCCTTAAGATACTGTCGAACCTGACAAGAGCCGTAATTATCTGGACTTGTTCGTCGGCGTCGTGATGTCGGCCCCTGCAATTAATTAATAAAAATTATTATCGTCGCTCTATACGGTCACAAGAGTGAACTCAGGTCACAAGAGCGACTCACCTCCCCACACGTCTCACCGGATTAATAAGTGGAGGCTCGTCCCACTCGAGGCGGCGATTCCCAGCGGGATAACTGAAATTCAAAAAAATGAAAAATTGCGTGAGCAAATTATACAATGAGCAAATGAGCTCCGTAAATTCGAAAAAATGCTTACATTTCAACCAACCCACGCCGAAGTCTGCCATGTGTCTCGGCGCTATTGGAGCGCCGAGATGGATGTTCGTGTCTCACGCGTTGCCTCGGCGTGTGTTGCGCAATCGGCTCCCCTTCAACCCTGTCCGCCCTCTCCGAGACGCATTTCGCTCTCGGCACGGAGACCGATCGACGCCCGCGAGGTGTAAATGATTCAGAAACGGGCATCGTCTCGCCCCCCCTTGCCGAGGTGGAATGTAAACTCGGGACGGCGAGCAGGGCAATGTGAGGGTCTCTCGGTCGGGCACCGGGGCAACGCGTGACCCTTCTCGGACCGCTTGCCGAATGGTCATTCGACGAGCAATTCCATGAATTGCTCGTCGAATGAGCCGGTCCGAAAACGGATGGACTGCATCGTGGAGCATCCACGGACCCAACGGGCGTTCTGTAAATAATTACAGAAATGAGAATATTACGGACTTGCGTGGGAAGTGTATTTAAAATAAAAGATCGATCGCTCACCTATGCACACTCCGATAACCATTGATGAACCGGGATACCCACTGCTCATCAGTGGAGCCAACGGGTGACAATCTGCAATTAAAATTCCACAATTACTTATGAAATGGATGAAATAAGAAATTGTGATGTTAAGTTTGTCTTTACGTATGACAGAACAAACCTGTACTCGCTGATGGGAATCAGCCTTTGCTCTGCGACACATCGGATGATCCAGCCGATGCTATAAATTAAAAGACCCGGTTCGAGGACGGCGTTCCGATAACGAGGCAAATCCATGAATTTTATCGGTGAATGATGGGCTCCGACTTCGCCGCCATGTTTCTTCTAACGAACAAAATATAAATATAAATATCCTACTTGTCGAAAACTCTTCGAAAACTTGTCGATTCACGGAATTGCTCGTCGAATGAGCTGGTCCGAAAACGGATGGACTGCATCGTCGAGCATCCACGGACCCAACTGCCTCTCCTCACACGCCATTCAACGGAAACCGTGTGGTGGGGGCCTCTAAATATTTGCTTCCCCTCAATCTGGCAGCACTGCCTTTAGTCTCCCTGACATAAACTATATTAATGTCCGCCTCGTGGCCCAGTGCCACCTCGTGCGGAAACGAAAAAATAACGATAATAATAATAATAATATCGACGGACCGTGTCGAATAAAAATTCGACAGTTCTTTTTTTTTTTATTTATTATTCGTCTCTTAATTTTTCAAATTCTTCGCGTTGCCCAGCTGACATGTATGAAAACTAATTATGTATTTTGGGTTGCATCTATTTTGTGAAGTGACTGTGAAGACTTTGGGGCGACCTATAAGACAGCAACTGAAACGAATAAAGGATAAAATCAGTAATTAAAATCAGTTCATTAAAATATACTACTAATATACATTTAGTAGAAAAATCATTTTTACAAATGACAATCGGTAAATTTTCCTAGCAAAAACGACTTACTCCACCGGCGTGCAGTTGCTCCCATAACTTGAGCCCTTTAGGGCAATGCCTTAAGATACTGTCGAACCTGACAAGAGCCGTAATTATCTGGACTTGTTCGTCGGCGTCGTGATGTCGGCCCCTGCAATTAATTAATAAAAATTATTATCGTCGCTCTATACGGTCACAAGAGTGAACTCAGGTCACAAGAGCGACTCACCTCCCCACACGTCTCACCGGATTAATAAGTGGAGGCTCGTCCCACTCGAGGCGGCGATTCCCAGCGGGATAACTGAAATTCAAAAAAATGAAAAATTGCGTGAGCAAATTATACAATGAGCAAATGAGCTCCGTAAATTCGAAAAAATGCTTACATTTCAACCAACCCACGCCGAAGTCTGCCATGTGTCTCGGCGCTATTGGAGCGCCGAGATGGATGTTCGTGTCTCACGCGTTGCCTCGGCGTGTGTTGCGCAATCGGCTCCCCTTCAACCCTGTCCGCCCTCTCCGAGACGCATTTCGCTCTCGGCACGGAGACCGATCGACGCCCGCGAGGTGTAAATGATTCAGAAACGGGCATCGTCTCGCCCCCCCTTGCCGAGGTGGAATGTAAACTCGGGACGGCGAGCAGGGCAATGTGAGGGTCTCTCGGTCGGGCACCGGGGCAACGCGTGACCCTTCTCGGACCGCTTGCCGAATGGTCATTCGACGAGCAATTCCATGAATTGCTCGTCGAATGAGCCGGTCCGAAAACGGATGGACTGCATCGTGGAGCATCCACGGACCCAACGGGCGTTCTGTAAATAATTACAGAAATGAGAATATTACGGACTTGCGTGGGAAGTGTATTTAAAATAAAAGATCGATCGCTCACCTATGCACACTCCGATAACCATTGATGAACCGGGATACCCACTGCTCATCAGTGGAGCCAACGGGTGACAATCTGCAATTAAAATTCCACAATTACTTATGAAATGGATGAAATAAGAAATTGTGATGTTAAGTTTGTCTTTACGTATGACAGAACAAACCTGTACTCGCTGATGGGAATCAGCCTTTGCTCTGCGACACATCGGATGATCCAGCCGATGCTATAAATTAAAAGACCCGGTTCGAGGACGGCGTTCCGATAACGAGGCAAATCCATGAATTTGATCGGTGAATGATGGGCTCCGACTTCGCCGCCATGTTTCTTCTAACGAACAAAATATAAATATAAATATCCTACTTGTCGAAAACTCTTCGAAAACTTGTCGATTCACGGAATTGCTCGTCGAATGAGCTGGTCCGAAAACGGATGGACTGCATCGTCGAGCATCCACGGACCCAACTGCCTCTCCTCACACGCCATTCAACGGAAACCGTGTGGTGGGGGCCTCTAAATATTTGCTTCCCCTCAATCTGGCAGCACTGCCTTTAGTCTCCCTGACATAAACTATATTAATGTCCGCCTCGTGGCCCAGTGCCACCTCGTGCGGAAACGAAAAAATAACGATAATAATAATAATAATATCGACGGACCGTGTCGAATAAAAATTCGACAGTTCTTTTTTTTTTTATTTATTATTCGTCTCTTAATTTTTCAAATTCTTCGCGTTGCCCAGCTGACATGTATGAAAACTAATTATGTATTTTGGGTTGCATCTATTTTGTGAAGTGACTGTGAAGACTTTGGGGCGACCTATAAGACAGCAACTGAAACGAATAAAGGATAAAATCAGTAATTAAAATCAGTTCATTAAAATATACTACTAATATACATTTAGTAGAAAAATCATTTTTACAAATGACAATCGGTAAATTTTCCTAGCAAAAACGACTTACTCCACCGGCGTGCAGTTGCTCCCATAACTTGAGCCCTTTAGGGCAATGCCTTAAGATACTGTCGAACCTGACAAGAGCCGTAATTATCTGGACTTGTTCGTCGGCGTCGTGATGTCGGCCCCTGCAATTAATTAATAAAAATTATTATCGTCGCTCTATACGGTCACAAGAGTGAACTCAGGTCACAAGAGCGACTCACCTCCCCACACGTCTCACCGGATTAATAAGTGGGGGCTCGTCCCACTCGAGGCGGCGATTCCCAGCGGGATAACTGAAATTCAAAAAAATGAAAAATTGCGTGAGCAAATTATACAATGAGCAAATGAGCTCCGTAAATTCGAAAAAATGCTTACATTTCAACCAACCCACGCCGAAGTCTGCCATGTGTCTCGGCGCTATTGGAGCGCCGAGATGGATGTTCGTGTCTCACGCGTTGCCTCGGCGTGTGTTGCGCAATCGGCTCCCCTTCAACCCTGTCCGCCCTCTCCGAGACGCATTTCGCTCTCGGCACGGAGACCGATCGACGCCCGCGAGGTGTAAATGATTCAGAAACGGGCATCGTCTCGCCCCCCCCTTGCCGAGGTGGAATGTAAACTCGGGACGGCGAGCAGGGCAATGTGAGGGTCTCTCGGTCGGGCACCGGGGCAACGCGTGACCCTTCTCGGACCGCTTGCCGAATGGTCATTCGACGAGCAATTCCATGAATTGCTCGTCGAATGAGCCGGTCCGAAAACGGATGGACTGCATCGTGGAGCATCCACGGACCCAACGGGCGTTCTGTAAATAATTACAGAAATGAGAATATTACGGACTTGCGTGGGAAGTGTATTTAAAATAAAAGATCGATCGCTCACCTATGCACACTCCGATAACCATTGATGAACCGGGATACCCACTGCTCATCAGTGGAGCCAACGGGTGACAATCTGCAATTAAAATTCCACAATTACTTATGAAATGGATGAAATAAGGAATTGTGATGTTAAGTTTGTCTTTACGGATGACAGAACAAACCTGTACTCGCTGATGGGAATCAGCCTTTGCTCTGCGACACATCGGATGATCCAGCCGATGCTATAAATTAAAAGACCCGGTTCGAGGACGGCGTTCCGATAACGAGGCAAATCCATGAATTTTATCGGTGAATGATGGGCTCCGACTTCGCCGCCATGTTTCTTCTAACGAACAAAATATAAATATAAATATCCTACTTGTCGAAAACTCTTCGAAAACTTGTCGATTCACGGAATTGCTCGTCGAATGAGCTGGTCCGAAAACGGATGGACTGCATCGTCGAGCATCCACGGACCCAACTGCCTCTCCTCACACGCCATTCAACGGAAACCGTGTGGTGGGGGCCTCTAAATATTTGCTTCCCCTCAATCTGGCAGCACTGCCTTTAGTCTCCCTGACATAAACTATATTAATGTCCGCCTCGTGGCCCAGTGCCACCTCGTGCGGAAACGAAAAAATAACGATAATAATAATAATAATATCGACGGACCGTGTCGAATAAAAATTCGACAGTTCTTTTTTTTTTTATTTATTATTCGTCTCTTAATTTTTCAAATTCTTCGCGTTGCCCAGCTGACATGTATGAAAACTAATTATGTATTTTGGGTTGCATCTATTTTGTGAAGTGACTGTGAAGACTTTGGGGCGACCTATAAGACAGCAACTGAAACGAATAAAGGATAAAATCAGTAATTAAAATCAGTTCATTAAAATATACTACTAATATACATTTAGTAGAAAAATCATTTTTACAAATGACAATCGGTAAATTTTCCTAGCAAAAACGACTTACTCCACCGGCGTGCAGTTGCTCCCATAACTTGAGCCCTTTAGGGCAATGCCTTAAGATACTGTCGAACCTGACAAGAGCCGTAATTATCTGGACTTGTTCGTCGGCGTCGTGATGTCGGCCCCTGCAATTAATTAATAAAAATTATTATCGTCGCTCTATACGGTCACAAGAGTGAACTCAGGTCACAAGAGCGACTCACCTCCCCACACGTCTCACCGGATTAATAAGTGGAGGCTCGTCCCACTCGAGGCGGCGATTCCCAGCGGGATAACTGAAATTCAAAAAAATGAAAAATTGCGTGAGCAAATTATACAATGAGCAAATGAGCTCCGTAAATTCGAAAAAATGCTTACATTTCAACCAACCCACGCCGAAGTCTGCCATGTGTCTCGGCGCTATTGGAGCGCCGAGATGGATGTTCGTGTCTCACGCGTTGCCTCGGCGTGTGTTGCGCAATCGGCTCCCCTTCAACCCTGTCCGCCCTCTCCGAGACGCATTTCGCTCTCGGCACGGAGACCGATCGACGCCCGCGAGGTGTAAATGATTCAGAAACGGGCATCGTCTCGCCCCCCCTTGCCGAGGTGGAATGTAAACTCGGGACGGCGAGCAGGGCAATGTGAGGGTCTCTCGGTCGGGCACCGGGGCAACGCGTGACCCTTCTCGGACCGCTTGCCGAATGAGCCGGTCCGAAAACGGATGGACTGCATCGTGGAGCATCCACGGACCCAACGGGCGTTCTGTAAATAATTACAGAAATGAGAATATTACGGACTTGCGTGGGAAGTGTATTTAAAATAAAAGATCGATCGCTCACCTATGCACACTCCGATAACCATTGATGAACCGGGATACCCACTGCTCATCAGTGGAGCCAACGGGTGACAATCTGCAATTAAAATTCCACAATTACTTATGAAATGGATGAAATAAGGAATTGTGATGTTAAGTTTGTCTTTACGGATGACAGAACAAACCTGTACTCGCTGATGGGAATCAGCCTTTGCTCTGCGACACATCGGATGATCCAGCCGATGCTATAAATTAAAAGACCCGGTTCGAGGACGGCGTTCCGATAACGAGGCAAATCCATGAATTTGATCGGTGAATGATGGGCTCCGACTTCGCCGCCATGTTTCTTCTAACGAACAAAATATAAATATAAATATCCTACTTGTCGAAAACTCTTCGAAAACTTGTCGATTCACGGAATTGCTCGTCGAATGAGCTGGTCCGAAAACGGATGGACTGCATCGTCGAGCATCCACGGACCCAACTGCCTCTCCTCACACGCCATTCAACGGAAACCGTGTGGTGGGGGCCTCTAAATATTTGCTTCCCCTCAATCTGGCAGCACTGCCTTTAGTCTCCCTGACATAAACTATATTAATGTCCGCCTCGTGGCCCAGTGCCACCTCGTGCGGAAACGAAAAAATAACGATAATAATAATAATAATATCGACGGACCGTGTCGAATAAAAATTCGACAGTTCTTTTTTTTTTTATTTATTATTCGTCTCTTAATTTTTCAAATTCTTCGCGTTGCCCAGCTGACATGTATGAAAACTAATTATGTATTTTGGGTTGCATCTATTTTGTGAAGTGACTGTGAAGACTTTGGGGCGACCTATAAGACAGCAACTGAAACGAATAAAGGATAAAATCAGTAATTAAAATCAGTTCATTAAAATATACTACTAATATACATTTAGTAGAAAAATCATTTTTACAAATGACAATCGGTAAATTTTCCTAGCAAAAACGACTTACTCCACCGGCGTGCAGTTGCTCCCATAACTTGAGCCCTTTAGGGCAATGCCTTAAGATACTGTCGAACCTGACAAGAGCCGTAATTATCTGGACTTGTTCGTCGGCGTCGTGATGTCGGCCCCTGCAATTAATTAATAAAAATTATTATCGTCGCTCTATACGGTCACAAGAGTGAACTCAGGTCACAAGAGCAACTCACCTCCCCACACGTCTCACCGGATTAATAAGTGGAGGCTCGTCCCACTCGAGGCGGCGATTCCCAGCGGGATAACTGAAATTCAAAAAAATGAAAAATTGCGTGAGCAAATTATACAATGAGCAAATGAGCTCCGTAAATTCGAAAAAATGCTTACATTTCAACCAACCCACGCCGAAGTCTGCCATGTGTCTCGGCGCTATTGGAGCGCCGAGATGGATGTTCGTGTCTCACGCGTTGCCTCGGCGTGTGTTGCGCAATCGGCTCCCCTTCAACCCTGTCCGCCCTCTCCGAGACGCATTTCGCTCTCGGCACGGAGACCGATCGACGCCCGCGAGGTGTAAATGATTCAGAAACGGGCATCGTCTCGCCCCCCCTTGCCGAGGTGGAATGTAAACTCGGGACGGCGAGCAGGGCAATGTGAGGGTCTCTCGGTCGGGCACCGGGGCAACGCGTGACCCTTCTCGGACCGCTTGCCGAATGGTCATTCGACGAGCAATTCCATGAATTGCTCGTCGAATGAGCCGGTCCGAAAACGGATGGACTGCATCGTGGAGCATCCACGGACCCAACGGGCGTTCTGTAAATAATTACAGAAATGAGAATATTACGGACTTGCGTGGGAAGTGTATTTAAAATAAAAGATCGATCGCTCACCTATGCACACTCCGATAACCATTGATGAACCGGGATACCCACTGCTCATCAGTGGAGCCAACGGGTGACAATCTGCAATTAAAATTCCACAATTACTTATGAAATGGATGAAATAAGGAATTGTGATGTTAAGTTTGTCTTTACGGATGACAGAACAAACCTGTACTCGCTGATGGGAATCAGCCTTTGCTCTGCGACACATCGGATGATCCAGCCGATGCTATAAATTAAAAGACCCGGTTCGAGGACGGCGTTCCGATAACGAGGCAAATCCATGAATTTTATCGGTGAATGATGGGCTCCGACTTCGCCGCCATGTTTCTTCTAACGAACAAAATATAAATATAAATATCCTACTTGTCGAAAACTCTTCGAAAACTTGTCGATTCACGGAATTGCTCGTCGAATGAGCTGGTCCGAAAACGGATGGACTGCATCGTCGAGCATCCACGGACCCAACTGCCTCTCCTCACACGCCATTCAACGGAAACCGTGTGGTGGGGGCCTCTAAATATTTGCTTCCCCTCAATCTGGCAGCACTGCCTTTAGTCTCCCTGACATAAACTATATTAATGTCCGCCTCGTGGCCCAGTGCCACCTCGTGCGGAAACGAAAAAATAACGATAATAATAATAATAATATCGACGGACCGTGTCGAATAAAAATTCGACAGTTCTTTTTTTTTTTATTTATTATTCGTCTCTTAATTTTTCAAATTCTTCGCGTTGCCCAGCTGACATGTATGAAAACTAATTATGTATTTTGGGTTGCATCTATTTTGTGAAGTGACTGTGAAGACTTTGGGGCGACCTATAAGACAGCAACTGAAACGAATAAAGGATAAAATCAGTAATTAAAATCAGTTCATTAAAATATACTACTAATATACATTTAGTAGAAAAATCATTTTTACAAATGACAATCGGTAAATTTTCCTAGCAAAAACGACTTACTCCACCGGCGTGCAGTTGCTCCCATAACTTGAGCCCTTTAGGGCAATGCCTTAAGATACTGTCGAACCTGACAAGAGCCGTAATTATCTGGACTTGTTCGTCGGCGTCGTGATGTCGGCCCCTGCAATTAATTAATAAAAATTATTATCGTCGCTCTATACGGTCACAAGAGTGAACTCAGGTCACAAGAGCGACTCACCTCCCCACACGTCTCACCGGATTAATAAGTGGAGGCTCGTCCCACTCGAGGCGGCGATTCCCAGCGGGATAACTGAAATTCAAAAAAATGAAAAATTGCGTGAGCAAATTATACAATGAGCAAATGAGCTCCGTAAATTCGAAAAAATGCTTACATTTCAACCAACCCACGCCGAAGTCTGCCATGTGTCTCGGCGCTATTGGAGCGCCGAGATGGATGTTCGTGTCTCACGCGTTGCCTCGGCGTGTGTTGCGCAATCGGCTCCCCTTCAACCCTGTCCGCCCTCTCCGAGACGCATTTCGCTCTCGGCACGGAGACCGATCGACGCCCGCGAGGTGTAAATGATTCAGAAACGGGCATCGTCTCGCCCCCCCTTGCCGAGGTGGAATGTAAACTCGGGACGGCGAGCAGGGCAATGTGAGGGTCTCTCGGTCGGGCACCGGGGCAACGCGTGACCCTTCTCGGACCGCTTGCCGAATGAGCCGGTCCGAAAACGGATGGACTGCATCGTGGAGCATCCACGGACCCAACGGGCGTTCTGTAAATAATTACAGAAATGAGAATATTACGGACTTGCGTGGGAAGTGTATTTAAAATAAAAGATCGATCGCTCACCTATGCACACTCCGATAACCATTGATGAACCGGGATACCCACTGCTCATCAGTGGAGCCAACGGGTGACAATCTGCAATTAAAATTCCACAATTACTTATGAAATGGATGAAATAAGAAATTGTGATGTTAAGTTTGTCTTTACGTATGACAGAACAAACCTGTACTCGCTGATGGGAATCAGCCTTTGCTCTGCGACACATCGGATGATCCAGCCGATGCTATAAATTAAAAGACCCGGTTCGAGGACGGCGTTCCGATAACGAGGCAAATCCATGAATTTGATCGGTGAATGATGGGCTCCGACTTCGCCGCCATGTTTCTTCTAACGAACAAAATATAAATATAAATATCCTACTTGTCGAAAACTCTTCGAAAACTTGTCGATTCACGGAATTGCTCGTCGAATGAGCTGGTCCGAAAACGGATGGACTGCATCGTCGAGCATCCACGGACCCAACTGCCTCTCCTCACACGCCATTCAACGGAAACCGTGTGGTGGGGGCCTCTAAATATTTGCTTCCCCTCAATCTGGCAGCACTGCCTTTAGTCTCCCTGACATAAACTATATTAATGTCCGCCTCGTGGCCCAGTGCCACCTCGTGCGGAAACGAAAAAATAACGATAATAATAATAATAATATCGACGGACCGTGTCGAATAAAAATTCGACAGTTCTTTTTTTTTTTATTTATTATTCGTCTCTTAATTTTTCAAATTCTTCGCGTTGCCCAGCTGACATGTATGAAAACTAATTATGTATTTTGGGTTGCATCTATTTTGTGAAGTGACTGTGAAGACTTTGGGGCGACCTATAAGACAGCAACTGAAACGAATAAAGGATAAAATCAGTAATTAAAATCAGTTCATTAAAATATACTACTAATATACATTTAGTAGAAAAATCATTTTTACAAATGACAATCGGTAAATTTTCCTAGCAAAAACGACTTACTCCACCGGCGTGCAGTTGCTCCCATAACTTGAGCCCTTTAGGGCAATGCCTTAAGATACTGTCGAACCTGACAAGAGCCGTAATTATCTGGACTTGTTCGTCGGCGTCGTGATGTCGGCCCCTGCAATTAATTAATAAAAATTATTATCGTCGCTCTATACGGTCACAAGAGTGAACTCAGGTCACAAGAGCGACTCACCTCCCCACACGTCTCACCGGATTAATAAGTGGAGGCTCGTCCCACTCGAGGCGGCGATTCCCAGCGGGATAACTGAAATTCAAAAAAATGAAAAATTGCGTGAGCAAATTATACAATGAGCAAATGAGCTCCGTAAATTCGAAAAAATGCTTACATTTCAACCAACCCACGCCGAAGTCTGCCATGTGTCTCGGCGCTATTGGAGCGCCGAGATGGATGTTCGTGTCTCACGCGTTGCCTCGGCGTGTGTTGCGCAATCGGCTCCCCTTCAACCCTGTCCGCCCTCTCCGAGACGCATTTCGCTCTCGGCACGGAGACCGATCGACGCCCGCGAGGTGTAAATGATTCAGAAACGGGCATCGTCTCGCCCCCCCTTGCCGAGGTGGAATGTAAACTCGGGACGGCGAGCAGGGCAATGTGAGGGTCTCTCGGTCGGGCACCGGGGCAACGCGTGACCCTTCTCGGACCGCTTGCCGAATGAGCCGGTCCGAAAACGGATGGACTGCATCGTGGAGCATCCACGGACCCAACGGGCGTTCTGTAAATAATTACAGAAATGAGAATATTACGGACTTGCGTGGGAAGTGTATTTAAAATAAAAGATCGATCGCTCACCTATGCACACTCCGATAACCATTGATGAACCGGGATACCCACTGCTCATCAGTGGAGCCAACGGGTGACAATCTGCAATTAAAATTCCACAATTACTTATGAAATGGATGAAATAAGAAATTGTGATGTTAAGTTTGTCTTTACGTATGACAGAACAAACCTGTACTCGCTGATGGGAATCAGCCTTTGCTCTGCGACACATCGGATGATCCAGCCGATGCTATAAATTAAAAGACCCGGTTCGAGGACGGCGTTCCGATAACGAGGCAAATCCATGAATTTGATCGGTGAATGATGGGCTCCGACTTCGCCGCCATGTTTCTTCTAACGAACAAAATATAAATATAAATATCCTACTTGTCGAAAACTCTTCGAAAACTTGTCGATTCACGGAATTGCTCGTCGAATGAGCTGGTCCGAAAACGGATGGACTGCATCGTCGAGCATCCACGGACCCAACTGCCTCTCCTCACACGCCATTCAACGGAAACCGTGTGGTGGGGGCCTCTAAATATTTGCTTCCCCTCAATCTGGCAGCACTGCCTTTAGTCTCCCTGACATAAACTATATTAATGTCCGCCTCGTGGCCCAGTGCCACCTCGTGCGGAAACGAAAAAATAACGATAATAATAATAATAATATCGACGGACCGTGTCGAATAAAAATTCGACAGTTCTTTTTTTTTTTATTTATTATTCGTCTCTTAATTTTTCAAATTCTTCGCGTTGCCCAGCTGACATGTATGAAAACTAATTATGTATTTTGGGTTGCATCTATTTTGTGAAGTGACTGTGAAGACTTTGGGGCGACCTATAAGACAGCAACTGAAACGAATAAAGGATAAAATCAGTAATTAAAATCAGTTCATTAAAATATACTACTAATATACATTTAGTAGAAAAATCATTTTTACAAATGACAATCGGTAAATTTTCCTAGCAAAAACGACTTACTCCACCGGCGTGCAGTTGCTCCCATAACTTGAGCCCTTTAGGGCAATGCCTTAAGATACTGTCGACCCTGACAAGAGCCGTAATTATCTGGACTTGTTCGTCGGCGTCGTGATGTCGGCCCCTGCAATTAATTAATAAAAATTATTATCGTCGCTCTATACGGTCACAAGAGTGAACTCAGGTCACAAGAGCGACTCACCTCCCCACACGTCTCACCGGATTAATAAGTGGGGGCTCGTCCCACTCGAGGCGGCGATTCCCAGCGGGATAACTGAAATTCAAAAAAATGAAAAATTGCGTGAGCAAATTATACAATGAGCAAATGAGCTCCGTAAATTCGAAAAAATGCTTACATTTCAACCAACCCACGCCGAAGTCTGCCATGTGTCTCGGCGCTATTGGAGCGCCGAGATGGATGTTCGTGTCTCACGCGTTGCCTCGGCGTGTGTTGCGCAATCGGCTCCCCTTCAACCCTGTCCGCCCTCTCCGAGACGCATTTCGCTCTCGGCACGGAGACCGATCGACGCCCGCGAGGTGTAAATGATTCAGAAACGGGCATCGTCTCGCCCCCCCTTGCCGAGGTGGAATGTAAACTCGGGACGGCGAGCAGGGCAATGTGAGGGTCTCTCGGTCGGGCACCGGGGCAACGCGTGACCCTTCTCGGACCGCTTGCCGAATGGTCATTCGACGAGCAATTCCATGAATTGCTCGTCGAATGAGCCGGTCCGAAAACGGATGGACTGCATCGTGGAGCATCCACGGACCCAACGGGCGTTCTGTAAATAATTACAGAAATGAGAATATTACGGACTTGCGTGGGAAGTGTATTTAAAATAAAAGATCGATCGCTCACCTATGCACACTCCGATAACCATTGATGAACCGGGATACCCACTGCTCATCAGTGGAGCCAACGGGTGACAATCTGCAATTAAAATTCCACAATTACTTATGAAATGGATGAAATAAGGAATTGTGATGTTAAGTTTGTCTTTACGGATGACAGAACAAACCTGTACTCGCTGATGGGAATCAGCCTTTGCTCTGCGACACATCGGATGATCCAGCCGATGCTATAAATTAAAAGACCCGGTTCGAGGACGGCGTTCCGATAACGAGGCAAATCCATGAATTTTATCGGTGAATGATGGGCTCCGACTTCGCCGCCATGTTTCTTCTAACGAACAAAATATAAATATAAATATCCTACTTGTCGAAAACTCTTCGAAAACTTGTCGATTCACGGAATTGCTCGTCGAATGAGCTGGTCCGAAAACGGATGGACTGCATCGTCGAGCATCCACGGACCCAACTGCCTCTCCTCACACGCCATTCAACGGAAACCGTGTGGTGGGGGCCTCTAAATATTTGCTTCCCCTCAATCTGGCAGCACTCCCGAGTAAAAATATGCCCACTGGCTTGGGTATGGCTAGAGTCTCGCTACTGTCTGGCTCAGGTGTATGGGGGATGCATGGGAAGACACTGGCGTGGGTCTGGCGCAGGGGTATGGCAAGGGTTGCCCTCAGCGGACGATCCCATACAGCAGCCAGATAGCTGGCTGCTGTATGGGAAGGGTCTGGCTAGTGGTCTGGCCCGTGCTTGGGAAAGGTATGGCGAGGGTCTGGCGGGCCGAAACAGCAGCGAAGTTCAAAGTTGCGATACTTTGTGTTATTGTTCTCGTTATGGTTATTATTTGTCAGAGAATAACAAACACATTCATATAAGAGAAAAGTAAAATAAATTTAAAAAAAATTAAAAAAAAAAAATTCCCCCGGCAGGGATTGAACAGGGGACCCTCCGATTACTAGTCTGGCTCGTTACCCGCTGAGCTACGCGGTTGGTTGGAAATTATATCTTTTTTTGTCGTCATGAGCTGCTCGGAATATTTCAAAGTCGATTTTCTCGTAAACATCTGCTTATCTGGACCAACGGCTTTAGGGAATTGTTAGGGGGTTATTCGAGAGCTGACCTTTCAGTACGATAAGTATCATGAATTACAAAAATGCCAATGACATTGTGGCTGGTTGGAAGACAATTTCACGTGGGAAAATGAATTTTCAATATATTTCTTAACAGCGTGAGCATGTGAAAAAAATACTTGAAAAGACAAAAAACGAAATAAATGGAAAGGACCTTAATTGACAGTTGCCAGTGTTCACTAGTAACGTCAACGACAGCTGATACTATTATTTCGTATGTCAAACCGTTTATATTACTATACTCTGTATGCCTCGTTATATGTTCCCAAATTACACCGTCAATTTTTTTTGCAGCCGCTGTCTATTTATCTCGATAGTATTGTAATATCTAGATATGATGTTATAGAGCATTGAACAAAACTATTGTTCTTCCCTCGCATTTTTGTCGAGAGTGTTTCTATTTTTGTATGAGTTCGGTTATAGCTCTGCCATACACCAGCCACACGCCAGCCATACACCGTACGCGCCTCTCTGGCTCTGCCATACACCAGCCACACACCAGCCATACACCATACGCGCCTGCCTGGCTCTGCCATACACCAGCCACACACCAGCCATACACCTTACGCGCCTCTCTGACTCTGCCATACACCAGCCACACACCAGCCATACACCGTACGCGCCTCTCTGGCTCTGCCATACACCAGCCACACACCAGCCATTCACCATACGCGCTTGCCTGGCTCTGCCGTACACCAGCCACACACCAGCCATACACCGTACGCGCCTCTCTGGCTCTGCCATACACCAGCCACACACCAGCCATACACCATGCGCCTCTCTGGCTCTGCCATACACTAGCCATACACCATAAGCGCTCACGGGTGCAAGCGAATCTGTACCGTCTGGCACTGCCATACACTTGCCAGACACACGACGCGGCTCCTAAGTGTTGCTGTAAAATACAGCGCGTAGCCACACAGCTCCCAAACCCTGCCCAAACCCCGCGGAAGCGGGCAACGAGATGCCAGATGCTAGCCATACCTTAGCCAGTGGAATATTTTTACTCGGGCTGCCTTTAGTCTCCCTGACATAAACGATATTAATGTCCGCCTCGTGGCCCAGTGCCACCTCGTGCGGGAACGAAAAAATAACGATAATAATAATAATATCGACGGACCGTGTCGAATAAAAATTCGACAGTTCTTTTTTTTATTTATTTATTATTCGTCTCTTAATTTTTCAAATTCTTCGCGTTGCCCAGCTGACATGTATGGAAACTAATTATGTATTTTGGGTTGCATCTATTTTGTGAAGTGACTGTGAAGACTTTGGGGCGACCTATAAGACAGCAACTGAAACGAATAAAGGATAAAATCAGTAATTAAAATCAGTTCATTAAAATATACTACTAATATACATTTAGTAGAAAAATCATTTTTACAAATGACAATCGGTAAATTTTCCTAGCAAAAACGACTTACTCCACCGGCGTGCAGTTGCTCCCATAACTTGAGCCCTTTAGGGCAATGCCTTAAGATACTGTCGAACCTGACAAGAGCCGTAATTATCTGGACTTGTTCGTCGGCGTCGTGATGTCGGCCCCTGCAATTAATTAATAAAAATTATTATCGTCGCTCTATACGGTCACAAGAGTGAACTCAGGTCACAAGAGCGACTCACCTCCCCACACGTCTCACCGGATTAATAAGTGGAGGCTCGTCCCACTCGAGGCGGCGATTCCCAGCGGGATAACTGAAATTCAAAAAAATGAAAAATTGCGTGAGCAAATTATACAATGAGCAAATGAGCTCCGTAAATTCGAAAAAATGCTTACATTTCAACCAACCCACGCCGAAGTCTGCCATGTGTCTCGGCGCTATTGGAGCGCCGAGATGGATGTTCGTGTCTCACGCGTTGCCTCGGCGTGTGTTGCGCAATCGGCTCCCCTTCAACCCTGTCCGCCCTCTCCGAGACGCATTTCGCTCTCGGCACGGAGACCGATCGACGCCCGCGAGGTGTAAATGATTCAGAAACGGGCATCGTCTCGCCCCCCCTTGCCGAGGTGGAATGTAAACTCGGGACGGCGAGCAGGGCAATGGGAGGGTCTCTCGGTCGGGCACCGGGGCAACGCGTGACCCTTCTCGGACCGCTTGCCGAATGGTCATTCGACGAGCAATTCCATGAATTGCTCGTCGAATGAGCCGGTCCGAAAACGGATGGACTGCATCGTGGAGCATCCACGGACCCAACGGGCGTTCTGTAAATAATTACAGAAATGAGAATATTACGGACTTGCGTGGGAAGTGTATTTAAAATAAAAGATCGATCGCTCACCTATGCACACTCCGATAACCATTGATGAACCGGGATACCCACTGCTCATCAGTGGAGCCAACGGGTGACAATCTGCAATTAAAATTCCACAATTACTTATGAAATGGATGAAATAAGGAATTGTGATGTTAAGTTTGTCTTTACGGATGACAGAACAAACCTGTACTCGCTGATGGGAATCAGCCTTTGCTCTGCGACACATCGGATGATCCAGCCGATGCTATAAATTAAAAGACCCGGTTCGAGGACGGCGTTCCGATAACGAGGCAAATCCATGAATTTGATCGGTGAATGATGGGCTCCGACTTCGCCGCCATGTTTCTTCTAACGAACAAAATATAAATATAAATATCCTACTTGTCGAAAACTCTTCGAAAACTTGTCGATTCACGGAATTGCTCGTCGAATGAGCTGGTCCGAAAACGGATGGACTGCATCGTCGAGCATCCACGGACCCAACTGCCTCTCCTCACACGCCATTCAACGGAAACCGTGTGGTGGGGGCCTCTAAATATTTGCTTCCCCTCAATCTGGCAGCACTGCCTTTAGTCTCCCTGACATAAACTATATTAATGTCCGCCTCGTGGCCCAGTGCCACCTCGTGCAGGAACGAAAAAATAACGATAATAATAATAATAATATCGACGGACCGTGTCGAATAAAAATTCGACAGTTCTTTTTTTTTTATTTATTATTCGTCTTTTAATTTTTCAAATTCTTCGCGTTGCCCAGCCGACATGTATGAAAACTAATTATGTATTTCGGGTTGCATCTATTTTGTGAAGTGACTGTGAAGACTTTGGGGCGACCTATAAGACAGCAACTGAAACGAATAAAAGATAAAATCAGTAATTAAAATCAGTTCATTAAAATATACTACTAATATACATTTAGTAGAAAAATCATTTTTACAAATGACAATCGGTAAATTTTCCTAGCAAAAACGACTTACTCCACCGGCGTGCAGTTGCTCCCATAACTTGAGCCCTTTAGGGCAATGCCTTAAGATACTGTCGAACCTGACAAGAGCCGTAATTATCTGGACTTGTTCGTCGGCGTCGTACTGTCGGCCCCTGCAATTAATTAATAAAAATTATTATCGTCGCTCTATACGGTCACAAGAGTGAACTCAGGTCACAAGAGCGACTCACCTCCCCACACGTCTCACCGAATTAATAAGTGGAGGCTCGTCCCACTCGAGGCGGCGATTCCCAGCGGGATAACTGAAATTCAAAAAAATGAAAAATTGCGTGAGCAAATTATACAATGAGCAAATGAGCTCCGTAAATTCGAAAAAATGCTTACATTTCAACCAACCCACGCCGAAGTCTGCCATGTGTCTCGGCGCTATTGGAGCGCCGAGATGGATGTTCGTGTCTCACGCGTTGCCTCGGCGTGTGTTGCGCAATCGGCTCCCCTTCAACCCTGTCCGCCCTCTCCGAGACGCATTTCGCTCTCGGCACGGAGACCGATCGACGCCCGCGAGGTGTAAATGATTCAGAAACGGGCATCGTCTCGCCCCCCCTTGCCGAGGTGGAATGTAAACTCGGGACGGCGAGCAGGGCAATGTGAGGGTCTCTCGGTCGGGCACCGGGGCAACGCGTGACCCTTCTCGGACCGCTTGCCGAATGGTCATTCGACGAGCAATTCCATGAATTGCTCGTCGAATGAGCCGGTCCGAAAACGGATGGACTGCATCGTGGAGCATCCACGGACCCAACGGGCGTTCTGTAAATAATTACAGAAATGAGAATATTACGGACTTGCGTGGGAAGTGTATTTAAAATAAAAGATCGATCGCTCACCTATGCACACTCCGATAACCATTGATGAACCGGGATACCCACTGCTCATCAGTGGAGCCAACGGGTGACAATCTGCAATTAAAATTCCACAATTACTTATGAAATGGATGAAATAAGGAATTGTGATGTTAAGTTTGTCTTTACGGATGACAGAACAAACCTGTACTCGCTGATGGGAATCAGCCTTTGCTCTGCGACACATCGGATGATCCAGCCGATGCTATAAATTAAAAGACCCGGTTCGAGGACGGCGTTCCGATAACGAGGCAAATCCATGAATTTTATCGGTGAATGATGGGCTCCGACTTCGCCGCCATGTTTCTTCTAACGAACAAAATATAAATATAAATATCCTACTTGTCGAAAACTCTTCGAAAACTTGTCGATTCACGGAATTGCTCGTCGAATGAGCTGGTCCGAAAACGGATGGACTGCATCGTCGAGCATCCACGGACCCAACTGCCTCTCCTCACACGCCATTCAACGGAAACCGTGTGGTGGGGGCCTCTAAATATTTGCTTCCCCTCAATCTGGCAGCACTCCCGAGTAAAAATATGCCCACTGGCTTGGGTATGGCTAGAGTCTCGCTACTGTCTGGCTCAGGTGTATGGGGGATGCATGGGAAGACACTGGCGTGGGTCTGGCGCAGGGGTATGGCAAGGGTTGCCCTCAGCGGACGATCCCATACAGCAGCCAGATAGCTGGCTGCTGTATGGGAAGGGTCTGGCTAGTGGTCTGGCCCGTGCTTGGGAAAGGTATGGCGAGGGTCTGGCGGGCCGAAACAGCAGCGAAGTTCAAAGTTGCGATACTTTGTGTTATTGTTCTCGTTATGGTTATTATTTGTCAGAGAATAACAAACACATTCATATAAGAGAAAAGTAAAATAAATTTAAAAAAAATTAAAAAAAAAAAATTCCCCCGGCAGGGATTGAACAGGGGACCCTCCGATTACTAGTCTGGCTCGTTACCCGCTGAGCTACGCGGTTGGTTGGAAATTATATCTTTTTTTGTCGTCATGAGCTGCTCGGAATATTTCAAAGTCGATTTTCTCGTAAACATCTGCTTATCTGGACCAACGGCTTTAGGGAATTGTTAGGGGGTTATTCGAGAGCTGACCTTTCAGTACGATAAGTATCATGAATTACAAAAATGCCAATGACATTGTGGCTGGTTGGAAGACAATTTCACGTGGGAAAATGAATTTTCAATATATTTCTTAACAGCGTGAGCATGTGAAAAAAATACTTGAAAAGACAAAAAACGAAATAAATGGAAAGGACCTTAATTGACAGTTGCCAGTGTTCACTAGTAACGTCAACGACAGCTGATACTATTATTTCGTATGTCAAACCGTTTATATTACTATACTCTGTATGCCTCGTTATATGTTCCCAAATTACACCGTCAATTTTTTTTGCAGCCGCTGTCTATTTATCTCGATAGTATTGTAATATCTAGATATGATGTTATAGAGCATTGAACAAAACTATTGTTCTTCCCTCGCATTTTTGTCGAGAGTGTTTCTATTTTTGTATGAGTTCGGTTATAGCTCTGCCATACACCAGCCACACGCCAGCCATACACCGTACGCGCCTCTCTGGCTCTGCCATACACCAGCCACACACCAGCCATACACCATACGCGCCTGCCTGGCTCTGCCATACACCAGCCACACACCAGCCATACACCTTACGCGCCTCTCTGACTCTGCCATACACCAGCCACACACCAGCCATACACCGTACGCGCCTCTCTGGCTCTGCCATACACCAGCCACACACCAGCCATTCACCATACGCGCTTGCCTGGCTCTGCCGTACACCAGCCACACACCAGCCATACACCGTACGCGCCTCTCTGGCTCTGCCATACACCAGCCACACACCAGCCATACACCATGCGCCTCTCTGGCTCTGCCATACACTAGCCATACACCATAAGCGCTCACGGGTGCAAGCGAATCTGTACCGTCTGGCACTGCCATACACTTGCCAGACACACGACGCGGCTCCTAAGTGTTGCTGTAAAATACAGCGCGTAGCCACACAGCTCCCAAACCCTGCCCAAACCCCGCGGAAGCGGGCAACGAGATGCCAGATGCTAGCCATACCTTAGCCAGTGGAATATTTTTACTCGGGCTGCCTTTAGTCTCCCTGACATAAACGATATTAATGTCCGCCTCGTGGCCCAGTGCCACCTCGTGCGGGAACGAAAAAATAACGATAATAATAATAATATCGACGGACCGTGTCGAATAAAAATTCGACAGTTCTTTTTTTTATTTATTTATTATTCGTCTCTTAATTTTTCAAATTCTTCGCGTTGCCCAGCTGACATGTATGGAAACTAATTATGTATTTTGGGTTGCATCTATTTTGTGAAGTGACTGTGAAGACTTTGGGGCGACCTATAAGACAGCAACTGAAACGAATAAAGGATAAAATCAGTAATTAAAATCAGTTCATTAAAATATACTACTAATATACATTTAGTAGAAAAATCATTTTTACAAATGACAATCGGTAAATTTTCCTAGCAAAAACGACTTACTCCACCGGCGTGCAGTTGCTCCCATAACTTGAGCCCTTTAGGGCAATGCCTTAAGATACTGTCGAACCTGACAAGAGCCGTAATTATCTGGACTTGTTCGTCGGCGTCGTGATGTCGGCCCCTGCAATTAATTAATAAAAATTATTATCGTCGCTCTATACGGTCACAAGAGTGAACTCAGGTCACAAGAGCGACTCACCTCCCCACACGTCTCACCGGATTAATAAGTGGAGGCTCGTCCCACTCGAGGCGGCGATTCCCAGCGGGATAACTGAAATTCAAAAAAATGAAAAATTGCGTGAGCAAATTATACAATGAGCAAATGAGCTCCGTAAATTCGAAAAAATGCTTACATTTCAACCAACCCACGCCGAAGTCTGCCATGTGTCTCGGCGCTATTGGAGCGCCGAGATGGATGTTCGTGTCTCACGCGTTGCCTCGGCGTGTGTTGCGCAATCGGCTCCCCTTCAACCCTGTCCGCCCTCTCCGAGACGCATTTCGCTCTCGGCACGGAGACCGATCGACGCCCGCGAGGTGTAAATGATTCAGAAACGGGCATCGTCTCGCCCCCCCTTGCCGAGGTGGAATGTAAACTCGGGACGGCGAGCAGGGCAATGGGAGGGTCTCTCGGTCGGGCACCGGGGCAACGCGTGACCCTTCTCGGACCGCTTGCCGAATGGTCATTCGACGAGCAATTCCATGAATTGCTCGTCGAATGAGCCGGTCCGAAAACGGATGGACTGCATCGTGGAGCATCCACGGACCCAACGGGCGTTCTGTAAATAATTACAGAAATGAGAATATTACGGACTTGCGTGGGAAGTGTATTTAAAATAAAAGATCGATCGCTCACCTATGCACACTCCGATAACCATTGATGAACCGGGATACCCACTGCTCATCAGTGGAGCCAACGGGTGACAATCTGCAATTAAAATTCCACAATTACTTATGAAATGGATGAAATAAGGAATTGTGATGTTAAGTTTGTCTTTACGGATGACAGAACAAACCTGTACTCGCTGATGGGAATCAGCCTTTGCTCTGCGACACATCGGATGATCCAGCCGATGCTATAAATTAAAAGACCCGGTTCGAGGACGGCGTTCCGATAACGAGGCAAATCCATGAATTTGATCGGTGAATGATGGGCTCCGACTTCGCCGCCATGTTTCTTCTAACGAACAAAATATAAATATAAATATCCTACTTGTCGAAAACTCTTCGAAAACTTGTCGATTCACGGAATTGCTCGTCGAATGAGCTGGTCCGAAAACGGATGGACTGCATCGTCGAGCATCCACGGACCCAACTGCCTCTCCTCACACGCCATTCAACGGAAACCGTGTGGTGGGGGCCTCTAAATATTTGCTTCCCCTCAATCTGGCAGCACTGCCTTTAGTCTCCCTGACATAAACTATATTAATGTCCGCCTCGTGGCCCAGTGCCACCTCGTGCAGGAACGAAAAAATAACGATAATAATAATAATAATATCGACGGACCGTGTCGAATAAAAATTCGACAGTTCTTTTTTTTTTATTTATTATTCGTCTTTTAATTTTTCAAATTCTTCGCGTTGCCCAGCCGACATGTATGAAAACTAATTATGTATTTCGGGTTGCATCTATTTTGTGAAGTGACTGTGAAGACTTTGGGGCGACCTATAAGACAGCAACTGAAACGAATAAAAGATAAAATCAGTAATTAAAATCAGTTCATTAAAATATACTACTAATATACATTTAGTAGAAAAATCATTTTTACAAATGACAATCGGTAAATTTTCCTAGCAAAAACGACTTACTCCACCGGCGTGCAGTTGCTCCCATAACTTGAGCCCTTTAGGGCAATGCCTTAAGATACTGTCGAACCTGACAAGAGCCGTAATTATCTGGACTTGTTCGTCGGCGTCGTACTGTCGGCCCCTGCAATTAATTAATAAAAATTATTATCGTCGCTCTATACGGTCACAAGAGTGAACTCAGGTCACAAGAGCGACTCACCTCCCCACACGTCTCACCGAATTAATAAGTGGAGGCTCGTCCCACTCGAGGCGGCGATTCCCAGCGGGATAACTGAAATTCAAAAAAATGAAAAATTGCGTGAGCAAATTATACAATGAGCAAATGAGCTCCGTAAATTCGAAAAAATGCTTACATTTCAACCAACCCACGCCGAAGTCTGCCATGTGTCTCGGCGCTATTGGAGCGCCGAGATGGATGTTCGTGTCTCACGCGTTGCCTCGGCGTGTGTTGCGCAATCGGCTCCCCTTCAACCCTGTCCGCCCTCTCCGAGACGCATTTCGCTCTCGGCACGGAGACCGATCGACGCCCGCGAGGTGTAAATGATTCAGAAACGGGCATCGTCTCGCCCCCCCTTGCCGAGGTGGAATGTAAACTCGGGACGGCGAGCAGGGCAATGTGAGGGTCTCTCGGTCGGGCACCGGGGCAACGCGTGACCCTTCTCGGACCGCTTGCCGAATGGTCATTCGACGAGCAATTCCATGAATTGCTCGTCGAATGAGCCGGTCCGAAAACGGATGGACTGCATCGTGGAGCATCCACGGACCCAACGGGCGTTCTGTAAATAATTACAGAAATGAGAATATTACGGACTTGCGTGGGAAGTGTATTTAAAATAAAAGATCGATCGCTCACCTATGCACACTCCGATAACCATTGATGAACCGGGATACCCACTGCTCATCAGTGGAGCCAACGGGTGACAATCTGCAATTAAAATTCCACAATTACTTATGAAATGGATGAAATAAGGAATTGTGATGTTAAGTTTGTCTTTACGGATGACAGAACAAACCTGTACTCGCTGATGGGAATCAGCCTTTGCTCTGCGACACATCGGATGATCCAGCCGATGCTATAAATTAAAAGACCCGGTTCGAGGACGGCGTTCCGATAACGAGGCAAATCCATGAATTTTATCGGTGAATGATGGGCTCCGACTTCGCCGCCATGTTTCTTCTAACGAACAAAATATAAATATAAATATCCTACTTGTCGAAAACTCTTCGAAAACTTGTCGATTCACGGAATTGCTCGTCGAATGAGCTGGTCCGAAAACGGATGGACTGCATCGTCGAGCATCCACGGACCCAACTGCCTCTCCTCACACGCCATTCAACGGAAACCGTGTGGTGGGGGCCTCTAAATATTTGCTTCCCCTCAATCTGGCAGCACTGCCTTTAGTCTCCCTGACATAAACTATATTAATGTCCGCCTCGTGGCCCAGTGCCACCTCGTGCGGAAACGAAAAAATAACGATAATAATAATAATAATATCGACGGACCGTGTCAAATAAAAATTCGACAGTTCTTTTTTTTTTTATTTATTATTCGTCTCTTAATTTTTCAAATTCTTCGCGTTGCCCAGCTGACATGTATGAAAACTAATTATGTATTTTGGGTTGCATCTATTTTGTGAAGTGACTGTGAAGACTTTGGGGCGACCTATAAGACAGCAACTGAAACGAATAAAGGATAAAATCAGTAATTAAAATCAGTTCATTAAAATATACTACTAATATACATTTAGTAGAAAAATCATTTTTACAAATGACAATCGGTAAATTTTCCTAGCAAAAACGACTTACTCCACCGGCGTGCAGTTGCTCCCATAACTTGAGCCCTTTAGGGCAATGCCTTAAGATACTGTCGAACCTGACAAGAGCCGTAATTATCTGGACTTGTTCGTCGGCGTCGTGATGTCGGCCCCTGCAATTAATTAATAAAAATTATTATCGTCGCTCTATACGGTCACAAGAGTGAACTCAGGTCACAAGAGCGACTCACCTCCCCACACGTCTCACCGGATTAATAAGTGGAGGCTCGTCCCACTCGAGGCGGCGATTCCCAGCGGGATAACTGAAATTCAAAAAAATGAAAAATTGCGTGAGCAAATTATACAATGAGCAAATGAGCTCCGTAAATTCGAAAAAATGCTTACATTTCAACCAACCCACGCCGAAGTCTGCCATGTGTCTCGGCGCTATTGGAGCGCCGAGATGGATGTTCGTGTCTCACGCGTTGCCTCGGCGTGTGTTGCGCAATCGGCTCCCCTTCAACCCTGTCCGCCCTCTCCGAGACGCATTTCGCTCTCGGCACGGAGACCGATCGACGCCCGCGAGGTGTAAATGATTCAGAAACGGGCATCGTCTCGCCCCCCCTTGCCGAGGTGGAATGTAAACTCGGGACGGCGAGCAGGGCAATGTGAGGGTCTCTCGGTCGGGCACCGGGGCAACGCGTGACCCTTCTCGGACCGCTTGCCGAATGGTCATTCGACGAGCAATTCCATGAATTGCTCGTCGAATGAGCCGGTCCGAAAACGGATGGACTGCATCGTGGAGCATCCACGGACCCAACGGGCGTTCTGTAAATAATTACAGAAATGAGAATATTACGGACTTGCGTGGGAAGTGTATTTAAAATAAAAGATCGATCGCTCACCTATGCACACTCCGATAACCATTGATGAACCGGGATACCCACTGCTCATCAGTGGAGCCAACGGGTGACAATCTGCAATTAAAATTCCACAATTACTTATGAAATGGATGAAATAAGGAATTGTGATGTTAAGTTTGTCTTTACGGATGACAGAACAAACCTGTACTCGCTGATGGGAATCAGCCTTTGCTCTGCGACACATCGGATGATCCAGCCGATGCTATAAATTAAAAGACCCGGTTCGAGGACGGCGTTCCGATAACGAGGCAAATCCATGAATTTTATCGGTGAATGATGGGCTCCGACTTCGCCGCCATGTTTCTTCTAACGAACAAAATATAAATATAAATATCCTACTTGTCGAAAACTCTTCGAAAACTTGTCGATTCACGGAATTGCTCGTCGAATGAGCTGGTCCGAAAACGGATGGACTGCATCGTCGAGCATCCACGGACCGAACTGCCTCACCTCACACGCCATTCAACGGAAACCGTGTGGTGGGGGCCTCTAAATATTTGCTTCCCCTCAATCTGGCAGCACTGCCTTTAGTCTCCCTGACATAAACTATATTAATGTCCGCCTCGTGGCCCAGTGCCACCTCGTGCAGGAACGAAAAAATAACGATAATAATAATAATAATATCGACGGACCGTGTCGAATAAAAATTCGACAGTTCTTTTTTTTTTATTTATTATTCGTCTTTTAATTTTTCAAATTCTTCGCGTTGCCCAGCCGACATGTATGAAAACTAATTATGTATTTCGGGTTGCATCTATTTTGTGAAGTGACTGTGAAGACTTTGGGGCGACCTATAAGACAGCAACTGAAACGAATAAAGGATAAAATCAGTAATTAAAATCAGTTCATTAAAATATACTACTAATATACATTTAGTAGAAAAATCATTTTTACAAATGACAATCGGTAAATTTTCCTAGCAAAAACGACTTACTCCACCGGCGTGCAGTTGCTCCCATAACTTGAGCCCTTTAGGGCAATGCCTTAAGATACTGTCGAACCTGACAAGAGCCGTAATTATCTGGACTTGTTCGTCGGCGTCGTACTGTCGGCCCCTGCAATTAATTAATAAAAATTATTATCGTCGCTCTATACGGTCACAAGAGTGAACTCAGGTCACAAGAGCGACTCACCTCCCCACACGTCTCACCGAATTAATAAGTGGAGGCTCGTCCCACTCGAGGCGGCGATTCCCAGCGGGATAACTGAAATTCAAAAAAATGAAAAATTGCGTGAGCAAATTATACAATGAGCAAATGAGCTCCGTAAATTCGAAAAAATGCTTACATTTCAACCAACCCACGCCGAAGTCTGCCATGTGTCTCGGCGCTATTGGAGCGCCGAGATGGATGTTCGTGTCTCACGCGTTGCCTCGGCGTGTGTTGCGCAATCGGCTCCCCTTCAACCCTGTCCGCCCTCTCCGAGACGCATTTCGCTCTCGGCACGGAGACCGATCGACGCCCGCGAGGTGTAAATGATTCAGAAACGGGCATCGTCTCGCCCCCCCTTGCCGAGGTGGAATGTAAACTCGGGACGGCGAGCAGGGCAATGTGAGGGTCTCTCGGTCGGGCACCGGGGCAACGCGTGACCCTTCTCGGACCGCTTGCCGAATGGTCATTCGACGAGCAATTCCATGAATTGCTCGTCGAATGAGCCGGTCCGAAAACGGATGGACTGCATCGTGGAGCATCCACGGACCCAACGGGCGTTCTGTAAATAATTACAGAAATGAGAATATTACGGACTTGCGTGGGAAGTGTATTTAAAATAAAAGATCGATCGCTCACCTATGCACACTCCGATAACCATTGATGAACCGGGATACCCACTGCTCATCAGTGGAGCCAACGGGTGACAATCTGCAATTAAAATTCCACAATTACTTATGAAATGGATGAAATAAGGAATTGTGATGTTAAGTTTGTCTTTACGGATGACAGAACAAACCTGTACTCGCTGATGGGAATCAGCCTTTGCTCTGCGACACATCGGATGATCCAGCCGATGCTATAAATTAAAAGACCCGGTTCGAGGACGGCGTTCCGATAACGAGGCAAATCCATGAATTTTATCGGTGAATGATGGGCTCCGACTTCGCCGCCATGTTTCTTCTAACGAACAAAATATAAATATAAATATCCTACTTGTCGAAAACTCTTCGAAAACTTGTCGATTCACGGAATTGCTCGTCGAATGAGCTGGTCCGAAAACGGATGGACTGCATCGTCGAGCATCCACGGACCCAACTGCCTCTCCTCACACGCCATTCAACGGAAACCGTGTGGTGGGGGCCTCTAAATATTTGCTTCCCCTCAATCTGGCAGCACTGCCTTTAGTCTCCCTGACATAAACTATATTAATGTCCGCCTCGTGGCCCAGTGCCACCTCGTGCGGAAACGAAAAAATAACGATAATAATAATAATAATATCGACGGACCGTGTCGAATAAAAATTCGACAGTTCTTTTTTTTTTTATTTATTATTCGTCTCTTAATTTTTCAAATTCTTCGCGTTGCCCAGCTGACATGTATGAAAACTAATTATGTATTTTGGGTTGCATCTATTTTGTGAAGTGACTGTGAAGACTTTGGGGCGACCTATAAGACAGCAACTGAAACGAATAAAGGATAAAATCAGTAATTAAAATCAGTTCATTAAAATATACTACTAATATACATTTAGTAGAAAAATCATTTTTACAAATGACAATCGGTAAATTTTCCTAGCAAAAACGACTTACTCCACCGGCGTGCAGTTGCTCCCATAACTTGAGCCCTTTAGGGCAATGCCTTAAGATACTGTCGAACCTGACAAGAGCCGTAATTATCTGGACTTGTTCGTCGGCGTCGTGATGTCGGCCCCTGCAATTAATTAATAAAAATTATTATCGTCGCTCTATACGGTCACAAGAGTGAACTCAGGTCACAAGAGCGACTCACCTCCCCACACGTCTCACCGGATTAATAAGTGGAGGCTCGTCCCACTCGAGGCGGCGATTCCCAGCGGGATAACTGAAATTCAAAAAAATGAAAAATTGCGTGAGCAAATTATACAATGAGCAAATGAGCTCCGTAAATTCGAAAAAATGCTTACATTTCAACCAACCCACGCCGAAGTCTGCCATGTGTCTCGGCGCTATTGGAGCGCCGAGATGGATGTTCGTGTCTCACGCGTTGCCTCGGCGTGTGTTGCGCAATCGGCTCCCCTTCAACCCTGTCCGCCCTCTCCGAGACGCATTTCGCTCTCGGCACGGAGACCGATCGACGCCCGCGAGGTGTAAATGATTCAGAAACGGGCATCGTCTCGCCCCCCCTTGCCGAGGTGGAATGTAAACTCGGGACGGCGAGCAGGGCAATGTGAGGGTCTCTCGGTCGGGCACCGGGGCAACGCGTGACCCTTCTCGGACCGCTTGCCGAATGAGCCGGTCCGAAAACGGATGGACTGCATCGTGGAGCATCCACGGACCCAACGGGCGTTCTGTAAATAATTACAGAAATGAGAATATTACGGACTTGCGTGGGAAGTGTATTTAAAATAAAAGATCGATCGCTCACCTATGCACACTCCGATAACCATTGATGAACCGGGATACCCACTGCTCATCAGTGGAGCCAACGGGTGACAATCTGCAATTAAAATTCCACAATTACTTATGAAATGGATGAAATAAGGAATTGTGATGTTAAGTTTGTCTTTACGGATGACAGAACAAACCTGTACTCGCTGATGGGAATCAGCCTTTGCTCTGCGACACATCGGATGATCCAGCCGATGCTATAAATTAAAAGACCCGGTTCGAGGACGGCGTTCCGATAACGAGGCAAATCCATGAATTTTATCGGTGAATGATGGGCTCCGACTTCGCCGCCATGTTTCTTCTAACGAACAAAATATAAATATAAATATCCTACTTGTCGAAAACTCTTCGAAAACTTGTCGATTCACGGAATTGCTCGTCGAATGAGCTGGTCCGAAAACGGATGGACTGCATCGTCGAGCATCCACGGACCCAACTGCCTCTCCTCACACGCCATTCAACGGAAACCGTGTGGTGGGGGCCTCTAAATATTTGCTTCCCCTCAATCTGGCAGCACTGCCTTTAGTCTCCCTGACATAAACTATATTAATGTCCGCCTCGTGGCCCAGTGCCACCTCGTGCGGGAACGAAAAAATAACGATAATAATAATAATATCGACGGACCGTGTCGAATAAAAATTCGACAGTTCTTTTTTTTATTTATTTATTATTCGTCTCTTAATTTTTCAAATTCTTCGCGTTGCCCAGCTGACATGTATGGAAACTAATTATGTATTTTGGGTTGCATCTATTTTGTGAAGTGACTGTGAAGACTTTGGGGCGACCTATAAGACAGCAACTGAAACGAATAAAGGATAAAATCAGTAATTAAAATCAGTTCATTAAAATATACTACTAATATACATTTAGTAGAAAAATCATTTTTACAAATGACAATCGGTAAATTTTCCTAGCAAAAACGACTTACTCCACCGGCGTGCAGTTGCTCCCATAACTTGAGCCCTTTAGGGCAATGCCTTAAGATACTGTCGAACCTGACAAGAGCCGTAATTATCTGGACTTGTTCGTCGGCGTCGTGATGTCGGCCCCTGCAATTAATTAATAAAAATTATTATCGTCGCTCTATACGGTCACAAGAGTGAACTCAGGTCACAAGAGCGACTCACCTCCCCACACGTCTCACCGGATTAATAAGTGGAGGCTCGTCCCACTCGAGGCGGCGATTCCCAGCGGGATAACTGAAATTCAAAAAAATGAAAAATTGCGTGAGCAAATTATACAATGAGCAAATGAGCTCCGTAAATTCGAAAAAATGCTTACATTTCAACCAACCCACGCCGAAGTCTGCCATGTGTCTCGGCGCTATTGGAGCGCCGAGATGGATGTTCGTGTCTCACGCGTTGCCTCGGCGTGTGTTGCGCAATCGGCTCCCCTTCAACCCTGTCCGCCCTCTCCGAGACGCATTTCGCTCTCGGCACGGAGACCGATCGACGCCCGCGAGGTGTAAATGATTCAGAAACGGGCATCGTCTCGCCCCCCCCTTGCCGAGGTGGAATGTAAACTCGGGACGGCGAGCAGGGCAATGGGAGGGTCTCTCGGTCGGGCACCGGGGCAACGCGTGACCCTTCTCGGACCGCTTGCCGAATGGTCATTCGACGAGCAATTCCATGAATTGCTCGTCGAATGAGCCGGTCCGAAAACGGATGGACTGCATCGTGGAGCATCCACGGACCCAACGGGCGTTCTGTAAATAATTACAGAAATGAGAATATTACGGACTTGCGTGGGAAGTGTATTTAAAATAAAAGATCGATCGCTCACCTATGCACACTCCGATAACCATTGATGAACCGGGATACCCACTGCTCATCAGTGGAGCCAACGGGTGACAATCTGCAATTAAAATTCCACAATTACTTATGAAATGGATGAAATAAGGAATTGTGATGTTAAGTTTGTCTTTACGGATGACAGAACAAACCTGTACTCGCTGATGGGAATCAGCCTTTGCTCTGCGACACATCGGATGATCCAGCCGATGCTATAAATTAAAAGACCCGGTTCGAGGACGGCGTTCCGATAACGAGGCAAATCCATGAATTTTATCGGTGAATGATGGGCTCCGACTTCGCCGCCATGTTTCTTCTAACGAACAAAATATAAATATAAATATCCTACTTGTCGAAAACTCTTCGAAAACTTGTCGATTCACGGAATTGCTCGTCGAATGAGCTGGTCCGAAAACGGATGGACTGCATCGTCGAGCATCCACGGACCCAACTGCCTCTCCTCACACGCCATTCAACGGAAACCGTGTGGTGGGGGCCTCCAAATATTTGCTTCCCCTCAATCTGGCAGCACTGCCTTTAGTCTCCCTGACATAAACTATATTAATGTCCGCCTCGTGGCCCAGTGCCACCTCGTGCGGGAACGAAAAAATAACGATAATAATAATAATATCGACGGACCGTGTCGAATAAAAATTCGACAGTTCTTTTTTTTATTTATTTATTATTCGTCTCTTAATTTTTCAAATTCTTCGCGTTGCCCAGCTGACATGTATGGAAACTAATTATGTATTTTGGGTTGCATCTATTTTGTGAAGTGACTGTGAAGACTTTGGGGCGACCTATAAGACAGCAACTGAAACGAATAAAGGATAAAATCAGTAATTAAAATCAGTTCATTAAAATATACTACTAATATACATTTAGTAGAAAAATCATTTTTACAAATGACAATCGGTAAATTTTCCTAGCAAAAACGACTTACTCCACCGGCGTGCAGTTGCTCCCATAACTTGAGCCCTTTAGGGCAATGCCTTAAGATACTGTCGAACCTGACAAGAGCCGTAATTATCTGGACTTGTTCGTCGGCGTCGTGATGTCGGCCCCTGCAATTAATTAATAAAAATTATTATCGTCGCTCTATACGGTCACAAGAGTGAACTCAGGTCACAAGAGCGACTCACCTCCCCACACGTCTCACCGGATTAATAAGTGGAGGCTCGTCCCACTCGAGGCGGCGATTCCCAGCGGGATAACTGAAATTCAAAAAAATGAAAAATTGCGTGAGCAAATTATACAATGAGCAAATGAGCTCCGTAAATTCGAAAAAATGCTTACATTTCAACCAACCCACGCCGAAGTCTGCCATGTGTCTCGGCGCTATTGGAGCGCCGAGATGGATGTTCGTGTCTCACGCGTTGCCTCGGCGTGTGTTGCGCAATCGGCTCCCCTTCAACCCTGTCCGCCCTCTCCGAGACGCATTTCGCTCTCGGCACGGAGACCGATCGACGCCCGCGAGGTGTAAATGATTCAGAAACGGGCATCGTCTCGCCCCCCCTTGCCGAGGTGGAATGTAAACTCGGGACGGCGAGCAGGGCAATGTGAGGGTCTCTCGGTCGGGCACCGGGGCAACGCGTGACCCTTCTCGGACCGCTTGCCGAATGGTCATTCGACGAGCAATTCCATGAATTGCTCGTCGAATGAGCCGGTCCGAAAACGGATGGACTGCATCGTGGAGCATCCACGGACCCAACGGGCGTTCTGTAAATAATTACAGAAATGAGAATATTACGGACTTGCGTGGGAAGTGTATTTAAAATAAAAGATCGATCGCTCACCTATGCACACTCCGATAACCATTGATGAACCGGGATACCCACTGCTCATCAGTGGAGCCAACGGGTGACAATCTGCAATTAAAATTCCACAATTACTTATGAAATGGATGAAATAAGGAATTGTGATGTTAAGTTTGTCTTTACGGATGACAGAACAAACCTGTACTCGCTGATGGGAATCAGCCTTTGCTCTGCGACACATCGGATGATCCAGCCGATGCTATAAATTAAAAGACCCGGTTCGAGGACGGCGTTCCGATAACGAGGCAAATCCATGAATTTTATCGGTGAATGATGGGCTCCGACTTCGCCGCCATGTTTCTTCTAACGAACAAAATATAAATATAAATATCCTACTTGTCGAAAACTCTTCGAAAACTTGTCGATTCACGGAATTGCTCGTCGAATGAGCTGGTCCGAAAACGGATGGACTGCATCGTCGAGCATCCACGGACCCAACTGCCTCTCCTCACACGCCATTCAACGGAAACCGTGTGGTGGGGGCCTCTAAATATTTGCTTCCCCTCAATCTGGCAGCACTGCCTTTAGTCTCCCTGACATAAACTATATTAATGTCCGCCTCGTGGCCCAGTGCCACCTCGTGCGGGAACGAAAAAATAACGATAATAATAATAATATCGACGGACCGTGTCGAATAAAAATTCGACAGTTCTTTTTTTTATTTATTTATTATTCGTCTCTTAATTTTTCAAATTCTTCGCGTTGCCCAGCTGACATGTATGGAAACTAATTATGTATTTTGGGTTGCATCTATTTTGTGAAGTGACTGTGAAGACTTTGGGGCGACCTATAAGACAGCAACTGAAACGAATAAAGGATAAAATCAGTAATTAAAATCAGTTCATTAAAATATACTACTAATATACATTTAGTAGAAAAATCATTTTTACAAATGACAATCGGTAAATTTTCCTAGCAAAAACGACTTACTCCACCGGCGTGCAGTTGCTCCCATAACTTGAGCCCTTTAGGGCAATGCCTTAAGATACTGTCGAACCTGACAAGAGCCGTAATTATCTGGACTTGTTCGTCGGCGTCGTGATGTCGGCCCCTGCAATTAATTAATAAAAATTATTATCGTCGCTCTATACGGTCACAAGAGTGAACTCAGGTCACAAGAGCGACTCACCTCCCCACACGTCTCACCGGATTAATAAGTGGAGGCTCGTCCCACTCGAGGCGGCGATTCCCAGCGGGATAACTGAAATTCAAAAAAATGAAAAATTGCGTGAGCAAATTATACAATGAGCAAATGAGCTCCGTAAATTCGAAAAAATGCTTACATTTCAACCAACCCACGCCGAAGTCTGCCATGTGTCTCGGCGCTATTGGAGCGCCGAGATGGATGTTCGTGTCTCACGCGTTGCCTCGGCGTGTGTTGCGCAATCGGCTCCCCTTCAACCCTGTCCGCCCTCTCCGAGACGCATTTCGCTCTCGGCACGGAGACCGATCGACGCCCGCGAGGTGTAAATGATTCAGAAACGGGCATCGTCTCGCCCCCCCTTGCCGAGGTGGAATGTAAACTCGGGACGGCGAGCAGGGCAATGTGAGGGTCTCTCGGTCGGGCACCGGGGCAACGCGTGACCCTTCTCGGACCGCTTGCCGAATGGTCATTCGACGAGCAATTCCATGAATTGCTCGTCGAATGAGCCGGTCCGAAAACGGATGGACTGCATCGTGGAGCATCCACGGACCCAACGGGCGTTCTGTAAATAATTACAGAAATGAGAATATTACGGACTTGCGTGGGAAGTGTATTTAAAATAAAAGATCGATCGCTCACCTATGCACACTCCGATAACCATTGATGAACCGGGATACCCACTGCTCATCAGTGGAGCCAACGGGTGACAATCTGCAATTAAAATTCCACAATTACTTATGAAATGGATGAAATAAGGAATTGTGATGTTAAGTTTGTCTTTACGGATGACAGAACAAACCTGTACTCGCTGATGGGAATCAGCCTTTGCTCTGCGACACATCGGATGATCCAGCCGATGCTATAAATTAAAAGACCCGGTTCGAGGACGGCGTTCCGATAACGAGGCAAATCCATGAATTTTATCGGTGAATGATGGGCTCCGACTTCGCCGCCATGTTTCTTCTAACGAACAAAATATAAATATAAATATCCTACTTGTCGAAAACTCTTCGAAAACTTGTCGATTCACGGAATTGCTCGTCGAATGAGCTGGTCCGAAAACGGATGGACTGCATCGTCGAGCATCCACGGACCGAACTGCCTCACCTCACACGCCATTCAACGGAAACCGTGTGGTGGGGGCCTCTAAATATTTGCTTCCCCTCAATCTGGCAGCACTGCCTTTAGTCTCCCTGACATAAACTATATTAATGTCCGCCTCGTGGCCCAGTGCCACCTCGTGCAGGAACGAAAAAATAACGATAATAATAATAATAATATCGACGGACCGTGTCGAATAAAAATTCGACAGTTCTTTTTTTTTTATTTATTATTCGTCTTTTAATTTTTCAAATTCTTCGCGTTGCCCAGCCGACATGTATGAAAACTAATTATGTATTTCGGGTTGCATCTATTTTGTGAAGTGACTGTGAAGACTTTGGGGCGACCTATAAGACAGCAACTGAAACGAATCAAGGATAAAATCAGTAATTAAAATCAGTTCATTAAAATATACTACTAATATACATTTAGTAGAAAAATCATTTTTACAAATGACAATCGGTAAATTTTCCTAGCAAAAACGACTTACTCCACCGGCGTGCAGTTGCTCCCATAACTTGAGCCCTTTAGGGCAATGCCTTAAGATACTGTCGAACCTGACAAGAGCCGTAATTATCTGGACTTGTTCGTCGGCGTCGTACTGTCGGCCCCTGCAATTAATTAATAAAAATTATTATCGTCGCTCTATACGGTCACAAGAGTGAACTCAGGTCACAAGAGCGACTCACCTCCCCACACGTCTCACCGGATTAATAAGTGGAGGCTCGTCCCACTCGAGGCGGCGATTCCCAGCGGGATAACTGAAATTCAAAAAAATGAAAAATTGCGTGAGCAAATTATACAATGAGCAAATGAGCTCCGTAAATTCGAAAAAATGCTTACATTTCAACCAACCCACGCCGAAGTCTGCCATGTGTCTCGGCGCTATTGGAGCGCCGAGATGGATGTTCGTGTCTCACGCGTTGCCTCGGCGTGTGTTGCGCAATCGGCTACCCTTCAACCCTGTCCGCCCTCTCCGAGACGCATTTCGCTCTCGGCACGGAGACCGATCGACGCCCGCGAGGTGTAAATGATTCAGAAACGGGCATCGTCTCGCCCCCCCTTGCCGAGGTGGAATGTAAACTCGGGACGGCGAGCAGGGCAATGTGAGGGTCTCTCGGTCGGGCACCGGGGCAACGCGTGACCCTTCTCGGACCGCTTGCCGAATGGTCATTCGACGAGCAATTCCATGAATTGCTCGTCGAATGAGCCGGTCCGAAAACGGATGGACTGCATCGTGGAGCATCCACGGACCCAACGGGCGTTCTGTAAATAATTACAGAAATGAGAATATTACGGACTTGCGTGGGAAGTGTATTTAAAATAAAAGATCGATCGCTCACCTATGCACACTCCGATAACCATTGATGAACCGGGATACCCACTGCTCATCAGTGGAGCCAACGGGTGACATTCTGCAATTAAAATTCCACAATTACTTATGAAATGGATGAAATAAGGAATTGTGATGTTAAGTTTGTCTTTACGGATGACAGAACAAACCTGTACTCGCTGATGGGAATCAGCCTTTGCTCTGCGACACATCGGATGATCCAGCCGATGCTATAAATTAAAAGACCCGGTTCGAGGACGGCGTTCCGATAACGAGGCAAATCCATGAATTTGATCGGTGAATGATGGGCTCCGACTTCGCCGCCATGTTTCTTCTAACGAACAAAATATAAATATAAATATCCTACTTGTCGAAAACTCTTCGAAAACTTGTCGATTCACGGAATTGCTCGTCGAATGAGCTGGTCCGAAAACGGATGGACTGCATCGTCGAGCATCCACGGACCCAACTGCCTCTCCTCACACGCCATTCAACGGAAACCGTGTGGTGGGGGCCTCTAAATATTTGCTTCCCCTCAATCTGGCAGCACTGCCTTTAGTCTCCCTGACATAAACTATATTAATGTCCGCCTCGTGGCCCAGTGCCACCTCGTGCGGAAACGAAAAAATAACGATAATAATAATAATAATATCGACGGACCGTGTCGAATAAAAATTCGACAGTTCTTTTTTTTTTTATTTATTATTCGTCTCTTAATTTTTCAAATTCTTCGCGTTGCCCAGCTGACATGTATGAAAACTAATTATGTATTTTGGGTTGCATCTATTTTGTGAAGTGACTGTGAAGACTTTGGTGCGACCTATAAGACAGCAACTGAAACGAATAAAGGATAACATCAGTAATTAAAATCAGTATATTTAAATATACTACTAATATACATTTAGTAGAAAAATCATTTTTACAAATGACAATCGGTAAATTTTCCTAGCAAAAACGACTTACTCCACCGGCGTGCAGTTGCTCCCATAACTTGAGCCCTTTAGGGCAATGCCTTAAGATACTGTCGAACCTGACAAGAGCCGTAATTATCTGGACTTGTTCGTCGGCGTCGTACTGTCGGCCCCTGCAATTAATTAATAAAAATTATTATCGTCGCTCTATACGGTCACAAGAGTGAACTCAGGTCACAAGAGCGACTCACCTCCCGACACGTCTCACCGGATTAATAAGTGGGGGCTCGTCCCACTCGAGGCGGCGATTCCCAGCGGGATAACTGAAATTCAAAAAAATGAAAAATTGCGTGAGCAAATTATGCAATGAGCAAATGAGCTCCGTAAATTCGAAAAAATGCTTACATTTCAGCCAACCCACGCCGAAGTCTCTCATGTGTCTCGGCGCTATTGGAGCGCCGAGATGGATGTTCGTGTCTCACGCGTTGCCTCGGCGTGTGTTGCGCAATCGGCTCCCCTTCAACCCTGTCCGCCCTCTCCGAGACGCATTCCGCTCTCGGCACGGAGACCGATCGACGCCCGCGAGGTGTAAATGATTCAGAAACGGGCATCGTCTCGCCCCCCCTTGCCGAGGTGGAATGTAAACTCGGGACGGCGAGCAGGGCAATGTGGGGGACCATCGGTCAGGCACCGGGGCAACGCGTGACCACGCTCGGACCGCTTGCCGAATGAGCCGGTCCGAAAACGGATGGACTGCATCGTGGAGCATCCACGGACGCAACGGGCGTTCTGTAAATAATTACAAAAATGAGAATATTACGGACTTGCGGGGGAAGTTGTGATAACCGGTACACATCGCGCCGCTCGAGCCGCGCGGCGCTTCCGCGTACTAGTCTCTCGATGATCCGCGGGTCCACGTAAGGCCCGCGCGCCATCGTCTCTCTACGTAACTCGTCTGTGACGAGGTAAGGGGCCTCGCGAGCACGGGCTACTCGCCCCAGTCGCTCGAAATCACTACCCGGAGTATCAAGTGCTCCGACTGGATCACACGTGTTAAATCTGTTCATATCGCGTGCATCGACAGTTATTTCTCTATAATTCAGTGTTAATCGACGTAATCACGACGCCATCGGGCGAACAGGTACGATATTTATAAGATTTAATGTATTATATAGTCAAAACATGTGTCCTTAAAAATGTGTGTGGCTACGCCGGAACAGGGCGGCTGGGCCTCATGGTGAGCGGATTAAATTCCGTAGAAGCGTACGAAAATAATTACGGACGAGTAATTTGTACGGGGATGATGTCAATCCTCCGGCAGCAATAATTTATCGTCGTCGGACGTCTCGCTCGTGGCTTTTTGCCACGCCACTCGCTCCAACACATTTCGGAGCCGGTACATCCACGACACGGTGGGCCACGTGTTCAGCCCCGTACTCCATCTACACGCTGGAGCCATCCGACACTATATCGTGTGTTCCTGCTCGATAATCGGGTGATACGCACCATAATTCTCGACGTCTCAATGTACGGTAGGGTGATTTGTGTGCAAAGCTAGAACACGGTGTCTCGCGTTCGAAGCCCGTACTCGTCAAAATGATTCGTAATGTATGTGTATAAATACGGTGTCTCGCGTTCGAAGCCCGTACTCGTCAAAATGATTCGTAAGGTATGTGTTTGAATACGGTGTCTCGCGTTCGAAGCCCGTACTCGTGAATTTGCGTCGGAAATATTCAATGGGGATTATATGACATTTTGTGTATTTTCATTTGCGTGGTAAACTGATTATTGTGCGTCGTAACGGTGGCATCGCGTTTCGCCACGAGGGTACGTCTCCTTATTAAAAGTGCTTATTTTTCCTGTCTTCGCTAACGTTTCCACATGAAATTCGTCTCTTTCTCTTTTTCCTGTCTTCGCTAAAGTTTCCATACAAAATTCTTCTCTTTCTCGTTCTGCGTAGTTATACTATAGATTCTCTGTTCTGTTTCCTTCTTCAATTTATTGTGTATATTCTCGTTTCGCGTACTATGCATATAACTTGTCGCGTACTCGGTAACTCATGCTCGTGTTGTCAGACGTATCGATGGATGCGATCGGGTCAAAAATGTCTATATTGTGAATATTAAATGTGCACATATGAATTTGTCGAATTTCTTTCACACAAACTACTCTTGCTCGGAAAAACCCATTCACTCAACATACTTGTCGAATTAATCCGTTCAATAATAAATCAAATGTGAATAAAACGAAATCAAATCAAATAAAAAAAAAATAAAATAAAATAAAAAGAAATAAACATCAAAAAAAAAAAAGAAACAAGAAAATTTATTACAATTGGCGCCCAACGTGGGGCAAGAGTAGCTGTTTGTGGGTTGAATATTTATCGCGTTACAGGCGCGTACGGTTGCTAAAAAAGTTGTACCAGTTTGGAACGAGAGTTGATATTCGAGATATTTTTTGTAGTAAATGTACACTTTCCATTGAAAGAGTGTGATCGGATATTTATTCGCGTAAAGTCGTATACCTTTTGCGTGAATTAAGACACATAAAAGATTTTTCGTTCGACCTTTGGGTTTGGTGCGTGTGGAGTGGAATATTTTGCGCGTGTAAAATTGTCAGAATACATATCAACATGTCGATTAACCCGAACAATGCTATCCAAACAGAAGGAGTAGCAGCTAACGATCTCGATGACCGTCTGCGAGTTGAGCGCGAACGTAGCGCAAGACAGAGAATGGAGTGGGATGCACTCAGGCTTCGACTGATTGGGGAGCTCAGTGAGTTTCGTGCAGTACAGCAACGTCAGGAGCAGAAAATTCTGCGTTTAAGAGAGGAAAACCAGCAGCTCCGCAATCAATCGACTACGAGCGAGGAAGGCAACAGAAACACAGGTATGTTGAACGGGCTTGTACGCGGAATTAATTCAATGAACATTAACGTCAAACCACCGCGATTCGGGAACGATATCCTTGCCAACCCCCACGAGTTCTTGGAGCAGGTGGATAGGTATTTCCTCATAAAAAAAGTTCAAGATGATAGCAAATTACTCGTGCTGGAAACGCTCCTGGATGGGCGTGCTCGCGATTGGTATAGGGCACAAGCCATTTCGTACGTTGATTTTGAAGCATTCCGTCGCTCGTTTATCGAAGAGTTTTATTCCGTTCCAACCCAAGTGCGTTTAAAGGCCCAGTGGTCTTCGCGTCGTTATAACCCGTCCGATGGTGTTATGCAATCTTACTTTTTAAAGCAAGTAAGCGCAGCACAATATTTCTTACCGAAGCTCGATCAATACGAAATCAATTACTCGGTGGTGCAACAACTTCCTCCGCGAGCGCGGGACGCGTTAGTAACAGTTGATTATGCTGATACGAATGTGGTAGCGCGAGCTTTAGCTCAACTCGATACCTCGTATGATGAGCACCGTGGTCGGGATATTCGCCGTCATACGCCAAATGTAACGTCATCCCCTAATCAGTCATTGAATAGTTCGGGAGGTAGTAATAATTCTCGATATTACAGCTCCTCGCCCAACCATACTGGTTCTAGTGGTGCTCCGTCGCCTCCTCCGGCTAACCCAGCTGTTTATCGTGCTCGTGCACTAGACGTTAATCAAGCTCCGTGGTATCCGATACCCGATTTGTCAGTCCCTCCTCCGACTGTAGGGAATGGGGGATACTTCGCTGCATCGGCTGCTCAGGAAAATCATTCCGATGGGTACGATGTGAATCGTTTAAACTAAAGTGCGGTGTCATGGACAGATCCTACATGCACCGTTCGCCTTTTGACCTATTCGAGGATCTCGCGTCGTCTATTACTCAGAAAAAGAATAATGGTGAATCGGAAGAAATGACTAACGGTTCCACTTGTCCACATGTGATTTTGTTTATTTGGAGAATTCCCATGTCCACGCTCATTGACACTGGAAGTCAAGTGACGTGCATTTCAGAGCAATTTCGAGATTATTTAAATAAAATCAAAAAGTTGGTAGAACTACCCGTCTCCAACATGGTTGTCCTTACTGCAATCGGTGGAAAGCCAACACCAGTGCGGAAGCAAGTGGGTTTGGAAATTATGGTGGGCGAATTGTCGGTTGCATCGGTTTTTTTGGTTATTCCTCATTTGTCAAGTAGTATGATTATCGGTAGCGATTGGTTGTTACGTAACCGGGCTATTATCGATTATTCACAACAAACAGTTGTCGTTAACGGTCAACCTATTCCATCTGACTTATTATCATTCGGGAAGTCGCCATCAGAACGCGTGCGCGTTTCGGCTGAGGACGATTTTACATTCATTCAAATACTAAAAACTTCCCCCGCCGATATAATATCAAACGAGAGTAATACTTGTAGCGATACGTTCGGAGTAAACGCGAAAGAAGATAAAATTTTCATTCGTAACCACGATGTCCCAATCGAACTGACAAATACCGTCGTTAGTACAACTTATCAAATCGAAAACGGTTTCGTTTGCCCGCAAATGGGGGATACGCATCCGGACGATGAAGCGACGTACAGCCGTGGCGCTCACGCATCCGGTAACATTGTCGCGTCTCGTGAGTCGACTGTTGTGGTACCACCCGACAAAATAAATGACGTATCCGAAAGTTGTACAATTTTGGAAACGATTTCGACTGATTCGGTAGCAAATCAGGGTGTCGAAAACTCGAACGAAAATTTCGCAAATTCATTTGTTATTCGCGAAACCGACGTCGCTAGGCCCGTCGAGTGTTGTCTCATGGACATTGTTGAGGCGCGTTACTCATGCCATCTATATACTGAAGATGAAGAAGAACGTTATCGGGAAGATGTTCGTTCTGTCGTAACAACAATGGTCGATTATAATCGGAAACAGCGGATTGAAGCTAAACGGTCATTGTACAAACGCCGAAAATTATTTTCATATAGACTCGCGTGTAATCGTCAGTTGTATCGACTTCACATCATCGGGGAAGATCAAAATTTCTTTAAGGAGAAAATCTCGTTAGCTGGCGAAAGAATTAAACTCTATTTCGAATACCGAAAACATAATCAGCGAAAAATCTCGCGAGTCGAATTGTCTCTCGGAGACTTAGTCCTTCTTAGGGTTCCAATGCCTTCAAACGCGGCAAACAAAGTTACTTCGAAATTCTTCCACCTGTTCCAGGGACCCTACCGGATTGGCAAGGTAATCGGTGAAAATGCTTTCCTCTTAGTCGACCCAAATGATGATAATCTCGTCAAGAACGTTTACAATCGATGTAGTCTAAGAAAATATTACAGCCCCGTTTAACATGTTGTCACTGATGCTTTCTTCTTTCTAGCCTCTGTATGAAAATTGTCATGAATGTAATTCGACCTGCGAAATCCATGTACTATATAATATTACGCCGGTCAAATTAGGGGGATAATGTGATAACCGGTACACATCGCGCCGCTCGAGCCGCGCGGCGCTTCCGCGTACTAGTCTCTCGATGATCCGCGGGTCCACGTAAGGCCCGCGCGCCATCGTCTCTCTACGTAACTCGTCTGTGACGAGGTAAGGGGCCTCGCGAGCACGGGCTACTCGCCCCAGTCGCTCGAAATCACTACCCGGAGTATCAAGTGCTCCGACTCGATCACACGTGTTAAATCTGTTCATATCGCGTGCATCGACAGTTATTTCTCTATAATTCAGTGTTAATCGACGTAATCACGACGCCATCGGGCGAACAGGTACGATATTTATAAGATTTAATGTATTATATAGTCAAAACATGTGTACTTAAAAATGTGTGTGGCTACGCCGGAACAGGGCGGCTGGGCCTCATGGTGAGCGGATTAAATTCCGTAGAAGCGTACGAAAATAATTACGGACGAGTAATTTGTACGGGGATGATGTCAATCCTCCGGCAGCAATAATTTATCGTCGTCGGACGTCGCGCTCGTGGCTTTTTGCCACGCCACTCGCTCCAACACATTTCGGAGCCGGTACATCCACGACACGGTGGGCCACGTGTTCAGCCCCGTACTCCATCTACACGCTGGAGCCATCCGACACTATATCGTGTGTTCCTGCTCGATAATCGGGTGATACGCACCATAATTCTCGACGTCTCAATGTACGGTAGGGTGATTTGTGTGCAAAGCTAGAACACGGTGTCTCGCGTTCGAAGCCCGTACTCGTCAAAATGATTCGTAATGTATGTGTATAAATACGGTGTCTCGCGTTCGAAGCCCGTACTCGTCAAAATGATTCGTAAGGTATGTGTTTGAATACGGTGTCTCGCGTTCGAAGCCCGTACTCGTGAATTTGCGTCGGAAATATTCAATGGGGATTATATGACATTTTGTGTATTTTCATTTGCGTGGTAAACTGATTATTGTGCGTCGTAACGGTGGCATCGCGTTTCGCCACGAGGGTACGTCTCCTTATTAAAAGTGCTCATTTTTCCTGTCTTCGCTAACGTTTCCACATGAAATTCGTCTCTTTCTCTTTTTCCTGTCTTCGCTAAAGTTTCCATACAAAATTCTTCTCTTTCTCGTTCTGCGTAGTTATACTATAGATTCTCTGTTCTGTTTCCTTCTTCAATTTATTGTGTATATTCTCGTTTCGCGTACTATGCATATAACTTGTCGCGTACTCGGTAACTCATGCTCGTGTTGTCAGACGTATCGATGGATGCGATCGGGTCAAAAATGTCTATATTGTGAATATTAAATGTGCACATATGAATTTGTCGAATTTCTTTCACACAAACTACTCTTGCTCGGAAAAACCCATTCACTCAACATACTTGTCGAATTAATCCGTTCAATAATAAATCAAATGTGAATAAAACGAAATCGAATCAAATAAAAAAAAAAATAAAATAAAATAAAAAGAAATAAACATCAAAAAAAAAAAAGAAACAAGAAAATTTATTACAAAGTGTATTTAAAATAAAAGATCGATCGCTTACCTATGCACACTCCGATAACCATTGATGAACCGGGATACCCACTGCTCATCAGTGGAGCCAACGGGTGACAATCTGCAATTAAAATTCCACAATTACCTATGAAATGGATGAAATAAGGAATTGTGATGTTAAGTTTGTCTTTACGGATGACAGAACAAACCTGTACTCGCTGATGGGAATCAGCCTTTGCTTTGCGACACATCGGATGATCCAGCCGATGCTATAAATTAAAAGACCCGGTTCGAGGACGGCGTTCCGATAACGAGGCAAATCCATGAATTTGATCGGTGAATGATGGGCTCCGACTTCGCCGCCATGTTTCTTGTAACGAACAAAATATAAATATAAATATCCTACTTGTCGAAAACTCTTCGAAAACTTGTCGATTCACGGAACTGCTCGTCGAATGAGCTGGTCCGAAAACGGATGGACTGCATCGTGGAGCATCCACGGACCCAACTGCCTCTCCTCACACGCCATTCAACGGAAACCGTGTGGTGGGGGCCTCTAAATATTTGCTTCCCCTCAATCTGGCAGCACTGCCTTTAGTCTCCCTGACATAAACTATATTAATGTCCGCCTCGTGGCCCAGTGCCACCTCGTGCAGGAACGAAAAAATAACGATAATAATAATAATAATATCGACGGACCGTGTCGAATAAAAATTCGACAGTTCTTTTTTTTTTATTTATTATTCGTCTTTTAATTTTTCAAATTCTTCGCGTTGCCCAGCCGACATGTATGAAAACTAATTATGTATTTCGGGTTGCATCTATTTTGTGAAGTGACTGTGAAGACTTTGGGGCGACCTATAAGACAGCAACCGAAACGAATAAAGGATAAAATCAGTAATTAAAATCAGTTCATTAAAATATACTATTAATATACTGTAACGATGTCCCCTACTGCGTATAGCTGTAGCTTCCCATCTGCGTAAACCCATGCAGTCACTTCGCCTCAACACGTCCCATTTCTCGAAACATCGACATCCAGAATGTTCGAGTCCGTTTCCACGACCCCGAACATTCGAATTCCTTCTTCTTCCAGATTATTCCACACTATTCCCAGCTGGGCCTTATTCACTATAAAAGACCGTCTCCCGACCAGCGCCAGTCAGTCTATATCTGAGTGTACATCTAACAGTGCCATACGGCAACATTGTACCGTGTCCACGCCGGGACCATCCGTCCGACCTTTTGTACGAAATAAACGTCTTCTAACTCGTTCTAAAGTGTAAACCGAGTCTTTTCTTTCACAACCGTGTTCTGAAGCGCGAACCAGTCCCTCCTACCGTAATTAATTAATCCACGATTAAACTTGCGACATAACAAACTGGTGCTAAGTGTGGGGTATACTGGATCGACAACGCTGGGAACTTGGAAGCATCGACGACACTACAACGCAGTAGAAGACGAAAAATTCAACGCTGGCACAACAGAATAAGTGGGTGAGTGAAAATTCATTTACTCAATACCGCAAAACGAAATGAATTGGCACGGACTCTGAAACAAGTTCGACAAGCACCAGCGAAATGGCGCCAAACAATTGGAACCAAATCACGAAAAACAAAAGTGCTAAACAAAATACAGAAAAACAACTAATAGACAGTGAAGGTAATATAATCGACGAATCCATGGCATGGCTCACGCCCATGGAAGCAATAGAACTTTTAGAAGAATTTGATGGTGAGAATGTTGATGTAGAAACATTTATCGGTTCAATAGAAAATGTGCGTCAACGATGTGCGCGTAAGGATTATCTCCGCCGTATGATCCTCGCGAAACGAATTACTGACCAGGTGACACTGGAACTCGCAGCGTACAAAATTAGTTCGTACGAGGATCTGTACAAGGCCCTTCGCGCCGAGTTTAGACTTTCGTCATCGACAATTGCGTGGGGAAGTGAGCGATGTTGGCCGCGCCAAAGACCAAATGAGTCGGCCCCACCGTATACGGAACGTTTCCGTGCAGCGATCGCCAGTGCCTACGACGCCGAAACTTACGACACCACACGGGGAGTGATGACTGGAGGCCGAAATAGTTTCAAGAAACGCCACTCAGTCCCATCACGTTACTTTCCACCATCATCAGCAGACCTTCCGTTTTTATTATCAGAACAACCGACGCAAATAATACACATATCAACAGGAATTAAAGGAACGTTTGACGATGATTTGTCGCGCTACAACTTCCTGGAACTCGGATCACTGTCTAAGGAAAAGCTCCTAGGAACACCGAAAGACGTGGTCGCAATCGACGATCCTCTTAGCGAATCCGATCACATTAATGATGGAACGTTAAAATCCATGGTAACTTGTGTACATGCCGTCAAGGACCATGAAGCCCGAGTGCCAGGTAGGAACGGCTCGGAAGAACCCGGATGGGTTACGATGGACTTACTGCGTGGGTCACCGTTACAGGAAACACCCTTTATACCTGCGGAGGAGCGCCAAGACGCACCAAAGGGCGCAGTAACACCCAACGAAATTACGGATGCTCTGGTTATTGGAGCCGAATCAAATTCTGATCCCGTAGCACCTTGTGTCCACACGACTAAGGACTATGAAGCCCGAGTGCCGGTCATGAACGACTCGGAAGAACCATGCATGGTTACGACGGACTCGCTGCGTGGGATCCTGCTACACAGGGAACCCTCTCTACCGAAGGAGGAGCGCCTAGACGCACCAACGGACGCATCGAAGCCCCGTCACATGAAACAGTCAAATTCTGCCGAAAGAATTCGATTTTTTGGAAAAAACATGCGGCTGCAACACGCGCCCCCACAACGAGTGAAAAAGGTATGGGCCATCGTCCCGTCTGACCGCCGTGCCCAGGCGCTACCTGATATATTGTCGGGAACAAAAGCTAGTGACCACCGCACGTTTACTGGCAACGAAGGAAAAATAAACACCGAGTGCTATTCTCCTCCAGAGCAAAAGGAGATGCCCTACCGACAGTTAAATGCACCTGCTGCGAAGCAAATAAAAAAGACATCACGATGGAAAGAAAAACCAAAAGCACCCCATGGACGAGAAAACAAAGAAGATAAGGATACAGAAGAACTAAGAAAAAACGAAGCAGCAGAAGAAGAAATAACAATACAACAAGAAGAAAAATCAGATCAAGAAAAAGAAGTAAGAAAACGCGAAACGGAAAAATCAGAACAAGAAGAAAAAGTAAGAAAACCCGAAGAAGAAAAATCATATCAAGAAAAAGAAGTAAGAAAGCAAGAAGAAGAAAATTCAGGACAAGAAGAAGAAATAACAATACAACAAGAAGAAAAATCAGATCAAGAAAAAGAAGTAAGAAAACGAGAAACGGAAAAATCAGAACAAGAAGAAAAAGTAAGAAAACCCGAGGAAGAAAAATCATATCAAGAAAAAGAAGTAAGAAAGCAAGCAGAAGAAAATTCAGGACAAGAAGAAAAAATAACAATACAACAAGAAGAAAAATCTGATCAAGAAAAAGAAGTAAGAAAGCGAGAAGAAGAAAATTCAGGACAAGAAGAAGAAATAACAAAACAACAGGAAGAACAATCAGGACAAGAAAAAGGAATGAGGAAACGACAAGAAGATAATTCGGAGCGAGAAGAAGAAATAAAGGAACAAGAAGAAGAAGCAGTCGAAGAAAAAAGAAGAAACCAAGATGAGGGAGCCAAGGAAAAAGGAAAAGGCAAAGCACGCCTTATGGGTTACCGATACCCTGGAATTTCGGCGATACAAATGTTGAAAATGCGGTTGACGACTCAGGTCGCCGGTGCTACAAAAACTAATCTACCGTCGTTACACTCAAACCGTTGCTGCTCCGTGCCTTACGACCCAGGCATCGGAGAAGAATGCCTCACGAAAAGATGCTGCTCCGCTGTCTTATTCTACACCTGTCGAGCTGAATAGGATCGAAAGGATCTACCGATTCACACATCACTACACGCATCTCGTTAAAGCATCAAAGAAAACGGACAACGAAACGTATACTTCGATGGGCTTCGTCAACCTCACGGAGATTGAAACAACCGAGATAAATCAATCAGCATCACTATCAGCCGTATGTAATGCAATACTTAAAAAAAAAATCGTTACAATCTGTTTGTATTTGAATTATACTTTAATCATTACCGAGAATTCAAACCAAAGTATTTGCCTCATCTGTGTGATTCATTACGCTCCACGATCTACGATAAGATTGTTTGATTGCATTGAAAAAGAAAAATATCAGTAACACTTCACGTGGTACCTGTCAGAAATCGCTATACGGAATATCATAATTTCAAGATTCGTAAGCACAACGAAACTGATGAAAACATCGTCATCTCCTGGTACCAACGAGTCAAACAATTTACGGACAGACACTAGAACTTGATATAAAGCAGTCTAGTGCTTTGGTTGCTACAGATGATACTCGAAATGAATTTAAATATTGAATAAGTAAATAAATAAACACACGAATAAATAAATAAATTTAAAAAAAAAAATTAAAAAAAAATAAAAATAAAAAAATAAATAAAGCGATCAATCGTTCGCAAGTCGAAACTTTTACGAACTCTTGCCGAGTAATGCAATAACAAAAAAAAAATTCGTTAAATTCCATGGCAAAGTGTTACGTCCAGACCCGAATATCATAAGTATTCGGTGACCGAAATACACAGAGGGGCGGTCTCTCTTTTACGTCAGGGTGTTAGCCCTTTACTGTGGGGACGGAGACCTCGCCTTATCACGTACGAATTAATGACTTTTACCTAGATTAGTAGAAGAGCGGTGTTTGATTACAACCGATCTCCACTTATAGACTACAATGTCTTGTTCAGACTCTACGGAACGACCAGATGTTGGGGGTCAGGTAGTTGAGTGAGTCACGAGCGGTCTTACGACACACAACGATTTTTAATGTTCGGTTTTAGAGTCAAAATACAAATTCAATCATTCGTCGTCCTATTGTACGCGCATATTCAGAGCATCTGCCGATATTTGACCGTGATTTTAATTATATGCGTGGCTTAGTCGAAAACAATTCGAGGAACCACGGGGCTTGCGCCTTCTTCCTTCCAGTAGCGAAGAAAACAGCCATCGGATGATACTCTAATCATAGAACAGCCTTTAGTATTAGGCCCTATGCATCGAAGGTCGAGAGTTTGAACGGCGCGTGGCAGCTACATGCATTTTCATACGCGTTAGGAAAAATATAATTTTATCTTTGCTTGCTCAGCAAGAGCACGATTTATTCGCCTCCAAGTCGCTCGCACGCGTTTGGGTAGGAGCGAGGACGTAACAAAAGAAAAATGTGCAGTTTTGAATGCTTGACTTAATCATTCTGATACAATTATTCTTGTACAAAAAAAAAGGTTCTATGGAGGTCTCATTAACATAGTTTAATCTGCAAAATCCAAACGTAATGGATAAGAATCAAACCGTCGCATCAACAACATCACTATGCGAACCATTGATTTTTTTTAGCGATCTTTATGCGTCATTACCTTGAGACCATAAATACCAAAATAATATGCGACAAATCACTGGTGTTGTCAAACAAAATGAAATTGCAGTGGACGAAATAATCGAGATCAGCGAGGTTAATGTCACGATAACGAAGAATCGATTCGCATACATCATTGACTTACTAGTAACAAAAATACAATACTCCAGACTTACAGACTAATTCCAATGCTTCAACGGAAGCCTCTGCTAATACATTCTATTATCTTAACCCACCGGACACCGTAGTCATTCTTAATGATATGAGGAATTTGTTCACACCTAGCAACAAAAATGACCTAGCTCAATGGCAGACGGTTGCGTTAAAGCTTCTTTGTAAAAGACAAAATCCCGATAATTCAATTAAAAAGAACGGAAATTCGTGGATTATTACTTCTCCTAAACCCGAGACGCTTTATCTCGCTTGCGAAGATAATAAATTCCGCCAAATAACATTGCACGGCACTAATAAAGTGACTATTTCCGAAAACTGCCTTGGACAGACGGACCACATAATCATTCGACCTAGACTCGACAAAAAAGTCACAGACAACAGACATAATGATCAATAAGACAATTAAAATACCGAGGCTAGACGACATACTAAACAACCATTCGATGTCACTACAAGACTTACAGTTAACTACGCTAGGAAGACCGACTCATATAGATCTAACCCAACTGAAATCCCTCGGACAAACTCTCGATGAAATATCGGAAGAAGTCAAAAAAATTGGAAATCATAAACGTAATAAAACTCTGTTCGAAGCCGCCTATGACGGACTAAGATACTTGGGATATGCGTGTATCGGAATTGCAATGTCTCTACTAGGCTTTAAGTTTGGATTGTGTAATTGTCTCGGTAAGATAATTGGAAAAATCATGTCATGTACTTTTTCGCCTTGTACCAACGTTTACAACAATTGTTTTCACAATAATACTAGCGATCATAGTAATGATGAAGTACAATATCCGCAGGACGAACTAGTAACACTGGCTCATCTAGATCGATCTCATAACACTCACTCTTCTGTAAGACACACCAATAGACGTAGTAACAATGGTTATAAAATCTAAGAAAATCCATTTTTTGTAACATGGATTTTCTTAAATAAGGGGGGAGATGTAACGATGTCCCCTACTGCGTATAGCTGTAGCTTCCCATCTGCGTAAACCCATGCAGTCACTTCGCCTCAACACGTCCCATTTCTCGAAACATCGACATCCAGAATGTTCGAGTCCGTTTCCACGACCCCGAACATTCGAATTCCTTCTTCTTCCAGATTATTCCACACTATTCCCAGCTGGGCCCTATTCACTATAAAAGACTGTCTCCCGACCAGCGCCAGTCAGTCTATATCTGAGTGTACATCTAACAGTGCCATACGGCAACATTGTACCGTGTCCACGCCGGGACCATCCGTCCGACCTTTTGTACGAAATAAACGTCTTCTAACTCGTTCTAAAGTGTAAACCGAGTCTTTTCTTTCACAACCGTGTTCTGAAGCGCGAACCAGTCCCTCCTACCGTAATTTATTAATCCACGATTAAACTTGCGACATAACAATACATTTAGTAGAAAAATCATTTTTACAAATGACAATCGGTAAATTTTCCTAGCAAAAACGACTTACTCCACCGGCGTGCAGTTGCTCCCATAACTTGAGCCCTTTAGGGCAATGCCTTAAGATACTGTCGAACCTGACAAGAGCCGTAATTATCTGGACTTGTTCGTCGGCGTCGTGATGTCGGCCCCTGCAATTAATTAATAAAAATTATTATCGTCGCTCTATACGGTCACAAGAGTGAACTCAGGTCACAAGAGCGACTCACCTCCCGACACGTCTCACCGGATTAATAAGTGGGGGCTCGTCCCACTCGAGGCGGCGATTCCCAGCGGGATAACTGAAATTCAAAACAATGAAAAATTGCGTGAGCAAATTATGCAATGAGCAAATGAGCTCCGTAAATTCGAAAAAATGCTTACATTTCAGCCAACCCACGCCGAAGTCTCTCATGTGTCTCGGCGCTATTGGAGCGCCGAGATGGATGTTCGTGTCTCACGCGTTGCCTCGGCGTGTGTTGCGCAATCGGCTCCCCTTCAACCCTGTCCGCCCTCTCCGAGACGCATTCCGCTCTCGGCACGGAGACCGATCGACGCCCGCGAGGTGTAAATGATTCAGAAACGGGCATCGTCTCGCCCCCCCTTGCCGAGGTGGAATGTAAACTCGGGACGGCGAGCAGGGCAATGTGAGGGACCATCGGTCGGGCACCGGGGCAACGCGTGACCCCGCTCGGACCGCTTGCCGAATGGTCATTCGACGAGCAATTCACGGAATTGCTCGTCGAATGAGCCGGTCCGAAAACGGATGGACTGCATCGTGGAGCATCCACGGACCCAACGGGCGTTCTGTAAATAATTACAAAAATGAGAATATTACGTACTTGCGTGGGAAGTGTATTTAAAATAAAAGATCGATCGCTCACCTATGCACACTCCGATAACCATTGATAAACCGGGATACCCACTGCTCATCAGTGGAGCCAACGGGTGACAGTCTGCAATTAAAATTCCACAATTACCTATGAAATGGATGAAATAAGGAATTGTGATGTTAAGTTTGTCTTTACGGATAACAGAACAAACCTGTACTCGCTGATGGGAATCAGCCTTTGCTCTGCGACACATCGGATGATCCAGCCGATGCTATAAATTAAAAGACCCGGGTCGAGGACGGCGTGACGGTATCGGGGCAAATCCATACATTTAATCGGTAGACGATGAGCTGCAACTTCGCCACCATGTTCCTTGTAACAAACAAAATATAAATATAAATATCCTACTTGTCGAAAGCTTTTTCAAAATTTTGTCCTATAAATTTGTTGTGGCTCAAAGACCATTTGTGAAATATTACAAAGTGATCATATACTCGAGGTGGTGGTGGTGGTGGCGCTGGTAATGGTAATAATGATGATGATGATGATGAAAAACAATATGACACGGTAATTAGTTCGTTTTTTTTAAATTTATGACCTCCCCCAGCTGATTACTCATCTAGAGGACAAACTTAGCATCTTCGAAAAAGAAAATTTCGGAAAACTGTAAAATTCGGAAAAGCCGTGAAAGTAATTAATTACCATTTATCATTCATCCTTTAATTTTTTGAATTCTTCCCGTTGCCCGGCTGACATGTAGGAAAACCAATTATGTATTTTTGGTAACATTTTCTTTGTGAAATGGCTGTGAAGACTTTGGTGCGACCTATAAGACAGCAACTGAAACGAATAAAGGATAACATCAGTAATTAAAATCAGTATATTTAAATATACTACTATATACATTTATTAAAAAAATCATTTTTACAAGTGACAATCGGTAAATTTTCCTCGCAAAAACGACTTACCCCGCTGACTTTAAGTTGCTTCCATAACTGAAGCCCTTTAGGGCATTGCCGTCGGATGAAACGGACCTTCAGGGGAGTCCTAATTATCTCAAGTTGCTCCTCGGCGTCGTAATGTCGGATTCCGATTTGGTACGATTCTGACGATCTCGACGCTACTAGAGCGCCGAGATCGCTTGTTTACCATCGGGATTTCGATGGACGTGCGTAACTCCTCGGTTTCGTCCCTTTCAGTGACGTTAGGTACGTTCAGCATTGAAATTGAACGTCGCAAGCTAACGTGAGGACTTGCCGGGGGACTCCGGTTAGAATTTGATCTGTTTCGGACGGACGGAATGCTCAGCCGGTCCGGGATACGCAAAATCACGCGATCGAAATCGGGTTTGCCTATTGGCCCAATTTCGGTCCCGTGATCTTATTCTTCTGTGTTGATGATCACGTGATCCCAGAAGGGGATCACGGTCGCTACATACCCCTCCCCCCAATTCAGTGTAGGAGGGTCGCGCTCGCTAGCACGAAAATCCGAAATTGAATTCGTCTTTTTCGCATCAATTATTTATTTTGTTCTGTTCTTGAACTCCAATGTAAATGATTACGATTTGTTCATATGTTTCTTGGTTGATGTTTCCGTTTGTTTCTTCATCGATTTCTTTAGTTGTTTGTTTGTTAATTATCCACCGATTCGCAAATTTTGACCGAGTTTGGTAATTTCGATTGCGAGATCAATTGCATAAAATTCGTCATGGCGATCTGGGACGAGACACGTGGAGCCCGTCGGATCGATCTCCCCCCAATTGCCGAACGGGCTCGTCCGTCCCGGAGCCCTGTCATGAACCATCGAAGAGTTAGTCGAGGAGTTGAGAAATTAGTTTGGCATCGGGGCTCGCTCCGTCAGGCGTCCGTCGGATTGTTTCAGATCTCACTGGTGTTCCTGTCATTGTAGTTCGCATTGGAGTTTGTGTGTGTGTCCTGTTTTTTGACTTCTGTGTCGAACTGACTTTTGTCAGAGATTTTTCAATGGCGTGTCAAACTAATTTTATTGACGAAGTCGTTACCGGGCTGTCCCGGAGGTTTTTTAAGCTGCACTTCGTTGATTTTTCATGTTTCCATGACTCGTGTCGGAGGCTCACTGAGCGGCGCTTTCGTGGGGGGGATGCCTTCTCCTGGTGCCCCCTTTTTATATAGATAATTTTCTGTCTCTTTCCTTCCAGCTGCGATTTTGAAGTAGACTGGCTTCGATGACAAGGGGACTCCGAAGTTAACGAAGGTTATATTCTTCTTCGTGTGTTCTTCTTGTATGTGTGGCTATTTTCGTGCAAAACAAAGTCTCATGCCGAGGACACAGCACATTCGATTTTTTTTCTGCTCCCTCGCACTTTTAACTGTATCGTGTCACGTCATGTGTCGTGTATCAGTCTCGATGGACGAGCGGTATTATTGCCGACCTGCCGTTTTCTTTGAGGATTCTAAAAGTACCACACGTATCTCGAAAACTCGAACTGCCTTCTCCAATGATGTAGTGTGAAGGAGGATCGCCACACATGATCCTAAAATCCTTCGGAGTTTCGGTTGAACTGTAAAAACTTTAATTCGTTTGATCGCCGTATGAATGAAATGTGATGAGCATACATAGACGATCGTTAATCCTCAGATACCACAGAGGTGCGTTTTCTGGCAGCGAAAAACTACATGTTCCCTGTATTCTTAGGACCCGCGCTTTTTGGCCCCCTTTCCTGTACGACATTAAAGCCTCCCCCCATAGGTATCCAACGCCCAGTAAGTCGGCGTCAGTCGACCTTTTACCTTCGAACAGGAAGGACACCAAAGTGCGTTGGGTGCCGAATACGCACCCGTGTGGTATAGAACGTCGAAAATTTAAAAAATAAAAATTCTTTAATATCGAGTTCGTGGTGGCACTATAGTGTTCTACAGTGTATAAAACGTGAGTACGATAAATATTTATTGAAAATTAATAGCGAGTACAATAATTTTTGCGTAAAAGGTGTATTTTTTCACGTAATCCTAGAGCATTCGATAGTTTTCTCAGAATGTTTTTTTCTTGTTCCGTGTAGTGTCTACACTTCATTGTGGCCACAAAATCAGCTCCTGGAAGGTCAACGAAGCCTTGAATCGTCGTAAATTTTCTGGAATCGCTCGTTGCTTCCCTCGTTGAACAGCAATTGCACTGTCGCTTGACAGCGCGTGGTATACATGCCGATTTGAGAACGGCAATACAAAAAATACTCGAGATCGAAGGAATACCTTCTCTCACGCAATTTCAAGTGATGAAAGACGGGACCCGAGTTCGATGTGCATTTTGTATTAATCGAGATGCGGCAAGGACAGGCATGAAATGCGCTCAATGCCGTCGCCGCATTTGCGAAGTACACAGAGCTGGATTGTGTCCAGATTGTGTATCAAATGAGTGAGGATGCAAATCACGATTACAGTTTAAGATTTTGTTTACTTCTTATTCGAAAAATTGCGTGAATAAACAAGTGTTTGATGTTTAGACAGTCATTTTTTGCTTAAAAAAAAATACCCTATTTTTGGCCGCCCTTAAAAAATACTGAAATGTATTTTCGCTCTCTGGGCCCGGGATTTTCTTGAAGAACAGTTATTCAGCTTCAAAACGCAAAAAAAATTATTGCTGTATCGTCAATACAAAAAAAATGACGAATAAAAACGTAAATCAAAATTTTTTTCAAATTTTTTTTTGAAAAAGTTAATTTTTTTACTAATTTAACGAAATTTTCGCATTACGCCATCGGCATATTTAGATTTCCAGGTAAATTTCCCATAAAAATCGGGTGCTGAAGTCTCACATCCGTTAAGAAACCACAGAGTTATAAGCTTTTGAAAACGGGAAAACCAGAAACGCACCCGTGTGGTATTGGTGTCCCATGAAGCGAGTATTGTTTCGAAGGGTTAATAGCAGTTTAATTTATTCTGCAGCATTGAAATGACGATGTATTTTATATAGATGCAGCTTTTGCTGAATTTGAATAAAAATATTAGAATGAAAATCTGCTTCCGCCAGGGTTTACTGTACAAGCGCCCGTTGCACTCATGATCCAATGGACCCTGTCTCCGCAAAAAAAAAATCGAGCGGGACCGTCGATTGCACGACACGATTTACGAATCTCTGCACAATATTTATGGTGTTGTACCGGTACACCAAGTGAACGCTAGGGTACGGGTGTTAAGGCGGTTCGACAATTATTTTATTTTTATTTGTGGGTCTCAGCCCCGAAGAATTGGAATTCACGTAAAATAGTCAATGATTAATTTATTCAATGCGTTAAAATTCTAGGGTTACAATATTTATTACAACTTTAACTTTAACCCTAATTCTGACCGGACCGCGTCGCGAATTGGCCAAACGCCTAGATACTCGAGCTAGAGCGTAATTCCGCGGTTCGGGAGTCCTGCAGAAGGCAGTTCGCTCCTTCGATTCTTTCCTAAGACTGACTCGTCGGGTGGTCACTATGTCACCCATTACGACTCCCATCCGAGAGTGTATTTTAATGCTGACAGCTTTGTCAGCATTGTCCTTGATTTAACTTTGGAGTCGCTCGTGAGAATGCTTCGGTAAGCAGCTCGGTCTTTGCGACATGAATTCAGAGATGAATTATCAAACTGAATATTGTAGTAACGGAAATGCCTTATTTCCGTTACTTAGCGCAAGCGGTGTTTCATTCGAAGCCGATTCGTAGTCAGCGATTCGATTGTGGGAAACAATTATATCTCGCATGTAATTGTTTCAATAAAAATTCAATAGAAAATTCAAGAAAAAACGCGGGGCACCACAATGGTAACTCGAAAACCTGTGAAGATTTTCTATGCTTTTTGGGCTCGAATTTTGGGCAAAGTTCTAAGGATTAGGCGTGAGGAACCTCAAACTCCTGAACATCTTGTACTGTCTTCAGTAATGAGTCGAAGCCAAGATAGAGAATTTGGGAAAAATTAGATTTTGTTGTCAATCATTTTTACACGCGCGCTTATTGTTTAGTAATGAAGATATCATTTGAAAAAAGATCAATGGATCTAAATGTTCACGCGCTTTCTAATGGCGCTTTGAAAATTTTTTAAGTTTTCTTTATCGCGAAGTTGTCGACGTTCAAAGACAGAAGTGGTTTCTGCGAGCGCACCTTGCAATTATCCTGATAATATCGAATGGTAGTGTATTTTTTTATTTTTTGAGATTAGTATATAAGTATATTACTCACCTGATGATCTTTTTTTTTTCATTTTGTTTTCATCTAATAATTTTGCGGGATGAAGTCACGCAAAGTTGTTGCATTCTATTTTTTTCAAATTTTTCAACGGCTATAATTTTTCAATCACACAGTTTCCTGTTTTAACCTGATTTGGAAATCTGATCACACTTGTAACGGATGAAAAATTATTGAAAAAAAAATATTTTTTGTTCAGAAATTTCATTCAGATTTGTTCATTTCTGAAGATTGTATATTACTCCGTACCTGATTATCTTTCTTCTACTTTTTCTTTTTCTTCTGCCGATGATAAGTTGACGGAGCGTGAGGAGTGCTGGAAAAATCACGTCGAAACCACTAGGGAACCCCGTTTCAGTTGTAACGGATCGATTTGTGTCGATGGATTCTCGCGTGGTAAGAAGGGGCACGATCGTGGCCGTGTAACGGTAATGCTCGCCCGCGCGTAATTCGTTGTACGGTGAACGTACTTGTCCAGTACAGCAGTCCCGATTGGCGGACCGCACGCACTGGACATCGGTATGTAAGGGGTATTTACACGTAGGAATACGGTGCGATATGTGATCTCGCCTATAGGTATTACGAGTGGCCAGTGTGGGACCCTTCCCTTAGTCGTTGACAAGAGTCGGTAGAGGCTACTTCGGTGGCTATTAGCGGAGATAGCGAAACCATTTTTCTCTATCGAATTAAAGATCTTCGTCTAGAGCCGCGCAAGGGCGTATGGACAAATTAAAGTCGTCAATACATTCGTCGTAACAGATTCAATATTAATATCCGCGACGGTATCTAACCCGCCGTATTGCCGTTTGAATCAGCGTCTGCATTTCCGAGAGTCACGCGGTGTGACCGAAGACCCGAACCATCGCCATCGTACGTCGTCGGTCGATTCGCCCCCGCGTCACACGATACCGCGCCCGTTGGGAAACGGAGCTAGGAATCGGTTGAGCCTAACGAAGAAGGTAGGAAGCGGAATATCGGCCGTGGGCCTCGAAAGAAACACACGAATGGACTGCGAGCGCTCGATAAGTACCCCGTTACTCCGTTATTTTTGTAATTTGTCACGTGTTAACGGTCATATTTTTGTAAAGGCGTGTCTGTGTGCAAGGGGTGGTATCGAGTGTGTATGAGAGAAATGTATTTTTTGAGAGTCCATTTGGGACGATGTCGTTTTGTTCGATCGTGATCGTGAATTGTTAGAATAAAATAAAGAATTAATTTCTTGTTGCCATCAAACGCGACTCATACGCGACATTTTCTTCGTCGTGCCCCCAGAAATATTCTCAGGTCGAATAGTCAACCGGTGGTTACGTTGAAATTGCAAATATAATAAATAAATTAATAAATTATTACACAGTGAATGATAATAATATTATTTTCCGTTTCTGAAATCTTTCAGACGAGAATCTGAAGTGACAGGTGAAGCTCGAACATTGTACTTTGCGAGCAGATTTTTACGATCGCGGTCGTATTCAGTCGGTTGATACCAGGGGGCTGACACTGGGATAAATTCTCTTAACAGTAACGTGTCCCCGGTATTGTCGCCGCGTAAACAAACCCACCATGCGGCGCTAGTAGTCACCTGCATGACCCTCACTCCGCAAAGCGCCTCTCCGTATTATTTCGTTATATTTTTCGTCGCGTGGTGGACTAAGTGGACATTTTTTCTCGTTTTCTCGATCTGTCGTTGTTCTCGAATAAAAAAATCGCACGTCGGGTTATCAATCACATAAGGAAAATTCGCATTTTTTCAATGTACCAAAAGATGGAGAAGCCCTGGAATTATGGAGAAAAGCCATCGGACCCACAAACAAATCCATCAAGTCTGGTCAATCAGTGTGTGACAAGCATTTCCGAAAAATAAAATATTGTGGAAACGGGAACTGCGAGGCCCCGACGGTGCTGTAATTGGTGTGGTGAGTATAATAATAATAATAAGATATAATAATTGAGATGAATATTATTTTTTTATTCACACATTTTCAATTATAATGCTCTTTATTTTTTATAATTTACTAGCTGACCCGACAGACTTCGTCCCGCCCAATTCTTGGCGAAAATATAATAAAATTAAGGGTATTCATTTAATTAAGTTCTATTCGTTTTATTGAAATTTGAAAAAAATAATAGAATAATGATTGTATTCAATTCAAGACTACATGATATACAACATTTTTATGACACGCTGCGCGTAAATTAACATTTACGCACCTTGTGACATAAAAATTCGTACGATACTCGTACGAAAAATGTTTTCTGGACTCGTGTGATTGCAACACTCGCCTTCGGCTCATTCTGCAAACTCACACTCGTCAGAAAATTTTTTTTCGTACTAGTGTCATAATGTACTATTGTTTTCTGCTCCGGAGCGTAAATGAAGAGTGAGGATGATTTCCCAACTCGGGAACACGCCACATATAGCTGGCCGTGTGAAAAGCATGGCATTTAGAAATTTATGCCGCACACTTCAAGCGACTGCCCTCGTGACTTGTTTATGGTCATTGCAAATGCAAGTTTCTCTGGGAACTGAATGCGTTTGAACTGGAACGGCAAATCGGTTGAAGTCAAGGGAATTCGCGGAATTAGGCATTCTTCTCCCTTGAACGGCCCTTTCAAAATCCTTGACACTATCACATTGTTCATTAGCTTCGTCACAATCAGTCGGGTTCCATTGCACAGTTTCGGGGCATGAAGATTTCGTAGCATGATGATGACTGATCCAACTTTAAGACGCAAGTGATGAGGCGGCATGCCAGGCAAATCCAAAGAATTAAGGAATTCCACTGGATAATCGACAATTTCGTCTTCGTTTTCAACGCGATCGATCGATTTGTATGAACGCAATTCTCCCGGAATTTGATTTTGAATCGTCCAATTCATTGACATCATTATTTTTCGCTTTCATAATTGCGCGTGCACTTAACCAATCGTAGTTACGATAATTTTGACCAATGTTCGGATATACATTCACGATGAGTTCATCTTCCGTTGGAGTGAATTGGCAAATGGCAGGTGGAATCGATATTAAACCACTAGAAGTATCTACTGGAATTTGTCCATTTCCGATTTTCAGCAGTTCTTTGGAGAAAACTTCTGCGGTTCTATCCTGTTGCAGGAACACTCGCATATTTATACTCAATGAAACAGTTTTTACGTATCGCCACAAATACGATGACTTCAGACATGCGTTTAATTCATCCTCCGCTGTTGATTTCGGAATCACGGGAAGTGTTTGTCGGAAGTCGCCCGCCAACAGTATCATAACGCCACCAAAGCGACGATTATTGTTGCGCAAATCTTTCAATGCTCGATCGAGCGCTTCTAATGATCGTTTGTGCGCCATCGTGCACTCATCCCATATGATCAATTTACAATTTTTTAACACTTTTGCGTGGGCTGATTGCTTTGAAATGTTGCAAACAGGATTACCGTTGATTTGCAGGTTTAACGGAAACTTCAGTGCTGAATGTGCCGTTCTTCCACCTTCCAACAGCGTTGCAGCAATTCCGGTAGATGCCAGAGCTAACGCAATTCCACTTTGAGCTTGTATTGCTGCTAATATCAATGATATCAGGAACGTCTTCCCAGTTCCGCCGGGCGCATCAAGGAAAAATAGTCCATCGTTTCTCTCATCGATAGCCTTCATCAGTTGAGCATACGCACTCCTTTGCTGTTCGTTTAACAGTGGAACATTTGTGTGTACTTGTTGTTGCAAAGTTGTCGTATCGTAAGCACGCTCGCGTTCCAACTCACGATTCAATTCATCTCTAGTTTGACGATTTGGCGCTGGCATATGAATTTCAGTTAATATTTTGCCACTCATAAGCAAACACAAATCTTCAATCAGCACTAAAGCTTCATTATAGATATCATCGTTCATTTGTGATTCCAAATTTCGTGTCGCGACTCGAAAGCGATGCAAAATATCTTCTGCGATGGCATCTTTGTACGTATCCCATAATTGACGGGGGTTTGAAGGCTGACATGTCGAAATGATCATAGCGAACAGTGTACGAACTTGATTGCCAGGCGAAGAAGCTATTGCATCGTCTAGCGTTTGCTTCCAGTGATTGTCGTGTTCAAGCAATTGTAACTGTTGACATGCTTCTCGAAAAGCTGCACACACTGTACCATATACAGTCCGCAATGACTCAAATGAAGTTGAACCGCGCACATTAACCAAAAGCAACCGAAGATGGAAGCAATCGTCGTTCTTTGGATGGATTGTGTAAGTTCGTCGGAATGCATCAGTTGAAAACACACCTGGATATCCATCTACTGGTTGGCCTTGCTTTCTGCGTAACCATTTCTTCGACGATGTATTCCATGTGTAATATCGAGGCATCTCCGAATAAAACAATGTTCTCGCAAACGGATCACTGGCGCAAGTTGAAAAAAAACTCGTTAATGTTGTTCCTGGTGGTCTTTCCACTCGCTGTGCTGCGTTCTCTGCGTTGAAATACACTCTTTGGCCATTTTCCAAATGAACTTCCAGATGCACAACAGTCGGATGACGTTCATGAATCGCAAATGAAAATGTTCTCCAGAGTGCTTCGTTGCAGTTCACATATCGGCCCATTTGAAACTTGTTGATTTCATCTCGTTCAACGCCAATAACCGCCATATCGCTTCCTTTGGGGATGTATTTGCAAACATACTTAATCGATTTCACCGAACTGCAGTACTCAACATTGATATGTGTTTTGAATGCCTTAGACAATATTGGCGAACATGGCACGATCCATGTGTTGTCAGCCACGATATCCGCTCCTCTCAATTGAGTGATGAATGTTCTGCCATTACCATCAGGTGAGCGACGCCGATAGAGTGTATATCCATCGTTTCCAGTTTGAGTTTCCGAAATAAAAGCACGTGGATAGCGTTTCGTGTATTTATTGTCGGACATACAAACCGAAGTGGGATTGTGTTGTCCGCATGGTCCGTGGAGCATATTGGTCTTCACTACTTCGTGCAACTCTGGATCTATCTCAGGATCAGGGATTTCGGCGGAAATGATGTCATCAATTTGTTCTGGTGTAATTTTGTCCACCATCCAAAGAAGCATGTGTGCGTGCGGCAAACCTCTTTTCTGCCATTCAACTGAATACATCCAGCATCGAACAGTACCGTATACACGTTGTTTAGCAATGAAATCTGCATATTGTTGAAACAATCGGCGATATCTCAGTTGGTGGTTGTCGATGTTTTGGCGAATCATCATTCGATATCCGTAAAAGTTCATTGAACTGACTTTTTTATTTGTCTCGACCCCTAAAAATGTATAATTTATGAAGTGACAATCAAAAGTGTTTTTTTTGTACAAACCATTGGCCGGATTTATCATGTTGTATCTTAAGTGATATCCGTCTTCACCACGGCAGAACATAAGCGGATATTGCAGTGCGTCATACGATCGATATGTATCACTGATTCTCTCGAGTGCGTTTCCAGTTCGGCGTTTGATGACTATATCACGCGATTCCACACTTTCACCTACAACAACAATTGATATTTCACGAACTGTAGGTGCATTGTATTGTCGTTCATAAGTTCCTGCTGGTCGTTTGTCCGCTTTTATGACAATGCTGTGATCATCGGATGGCATCTGTTCCAACGAAGTCGTGAACAGTTTGATGAGCTCATTGTGTTCGAGTAACATTTGCTGCAATTGCTGGACTATTTCTCTTTTCTTTGTGTTAAAGATAGCACAACGTCGATTTACTTCATGTGAATCTCCAAGAAAGTATATTTAGAGATATTTGTGTTCTTGATCAGGATGTGGCAACAGCGATCAAGCAAGATGAAAAATTTGCCCATGAATCTGTACAGTTGGAAAATTCTGTAATTTTTGTATTTTTTTAGCAAGATGTTTTAGTTTGTGTTATATCGTGATGTATCGGGTATCGTGTGTGGTGTGTTAGTGTATTTTGTGATGTTAGTGTTTGTGTATTAGCATTCATCGCTGTGTGGTGCCCCGCATTTTTATCAAATTTCCGAATTAAATTTATGAAAATTTTATTGAAACAATCACATACAAGATATAATTGTTCCTCAAAGTAGAATAGAGTCAGATAAATGACCGCTTGCGCTAAGTAACGGAAATACGGTATTTCCGGAGCTACCAAGGTCAACGCTGACAAAGCTGTGAGCATTTAAATAGACCCTCGTATGAGAGTCGTAATGGGGGACCTAGCGACCACCCGAGAGTTAGTCTCAAGCAAAATTCCGAAGGAGTAAACTGCCTTCTGCACGACTCCCGAATCGCGGGATTGAGTTATACGCGATCCGGTCATAATCGAAGTTAAAGTAAAATTCAAACCTTGTACCAATAATTGTAATTCATCGGTATTTTATCACAGTGAATAAATTAATCGTTAAACTTTTTACGTGAATTCTAATTCTTTGTGGCTGGAACCCACAATCAAAAATAAAATAATTGTTTAACCGCTCCAACACCCGTTCCCTAGAGATCACGCGGTGTACCGGCACAACAGCTGATGTTAGTGAAATTACGTTAAATGTTGGATTGTAATTTCGTTCATTTATAATTTCACCACCAAACGACGTCATTTGAAAACAATCGCTGTACATCTTGATGTGTTGCAAGAAATTGTTGGAATTGGGAGATTCACCGTAAAGCAGCGTGCGCAATGGCTCTGGTGGTGGAAGCAACTCTGGCAATTTCACCTTGCCGTTCGCGCAACACAGTCCAAGCGGCTCTTTCTCAAATTTAACTGCATTACAATGCTGACAAATGACAGACATCTGACCGAATTGAACTGATGCGTGCGCACTGTATTGAACGTTTGGCTCATATCGAAAGGCTGCACGCTTAATGTTCACCGAAAGAATTTGTTGTTGTGGACGTTGTCGTTCAATAGTGGCACGTTGTGATCTTGCTTCCTTGATTTGCCGAGCACGAACATGTCTTCTTCTCAATCGTTGTTGCTCATTGTAAGCTTCGTTGATCTCTTCGGACCGTCGCACACGATTTTCAATCATTCTGATTCGAGCTGATTCTCTTTCAATAGCACGTTCCTCTTCCGTTCGACGTGCTGCGACATTTCGGTGTCGCGTTGCATTCTGAGACCGCCGACCAATATTACCATGACCTCTTCTGGGCATCGTAACAAATATCGAACTGTCAATGATCATCACTTTGTATAAATCGCACATAAAGGTTTCATTAATGAATAATTTGGCTTTGAAATAGCCAAAGTGAAGAAAGCAAACGAACGAATCCGATCGGTTACCGATCTACTTCAACGGAAATGAGGTTTGGTTTTCGCCGACGAACAAACCAATGAACTCACTTTCTTGTGATCGAAATATCACTAATATCACTCAGAAATTGGTAATCCACCGATTCGCAATGATGAATGTAATGTAAACTATTTCACTCGAAGAATCAATGAAAAATGATAAAAATACCATGAGACAGAACAAACAGTATGCTGAGCTGTCAAACGGAACGACCGTCTACAGCGCAAAAAAACAAACAAACGACGATCCTTTTTTATTGAACTAAAAAGGGTGCAAAGTTGAACCTTGCACATTGCTTCCTCATAATTTTTAATATTCGCCAGAGTTTTCTCTATGAGGAACTATGTGTCGATCAAGTTTGGCTTCCTCATAGAGGAAGCTTTGGCAAATGTAAAAAATTATGAGGAAGCAATGTGCAATGTTCAACTTTGTACCCTTGCTTTCATACAAGTCTGTTCGTAAATATATCTAGTCCGAAATAAATATATGGTAAATTCCATGTCAAATCTAAAAAATTGAGAGTCGCATCAAATTTAAACGCCTGGATGGATTTAGCCCAAATTCAATACGAAACAACTTCCGATAAAAGTGCGACTTTGTCCTAAATTTTGATCCAATATCTCGAAAATTGTGGAAGCTGGAGCGCGCACGTCGATTTTTGGAAAATTTTAAAACGACATAAAATATGAATGGCTCAATGGATTTTGCCCAAATTCAATACGACACATCTTGCAATGATAGTGCGATTTTGTACTAAATTTTATCCGGATATCTCGAAAATTGCGCAAGCTAGAGTGCGCACGACACTTTTCAACAGACTTCAAAATTCTCTAAAAACAAAAGCACTGCATGGATTTCGCTCAAATTCAGTACCAATCATCTTTCTAAAGGAGTGCAACATTTGACTGAAATTGAGCTCGATATCTCCAAAATTGTGCGAGCTAGAAAGAAAAAATCGATTTTTATAGAATTTTGAAATCACGTAAAAACAAAAGAGCTGCATGGATTTTTCCGAAAATCAAATCAAGCAAGGCGCCTGGAACTCTTTATATGTGTGATGACTTTCAGCTTGATTTCTCAAGCGGTTCTCAAGTTGTGAACGTTAAACCAATGCTACACACAAACACACACACACACACACACATACATACATCCGGACATTTTTTGTAAATGTGATTTCTCGGCGTTTTGCGGCATTCTGAACATGTCTATATCAAAATCTGAAAAAAAAAAATTTCACGAAAACAAAGCTTCCTCTATGAGGAAGCAAAAACGAAATGTGCGCCTACAACGCCATCTGTTGACAATTTTCCAAATTTTACATTTCCTAAACCTTTGCGTAGCAATGACGAACGAACCAGCAGAACGAAGTATCCAAGTTGGTCCAGCCGTTTTCGAGTTTTAAGAAAAACTATAGAACATAAAACATATAGAAAGATTATAATTTTTATCATTATAATATATTATGATTTTATATTTATCATAATTTTATTATTATTATTAAATTATATAAATATAATATATTTATTATAATTTCCAGTCACCGTACAAAATCGCTCAATTGGTGAAAGATTCAACGCCGTCGATATTTGCTCGGATGGAATGTGCGACGAAGCCCGGATCATCGGTCGTACTGGAAAATGTGCTAAATCCGGAAAGAGATTCTCCAGAAGCCATGGATTGCAGCAATATTCAACCGGTCGACGCTGTCCCTGCAATATCTGAAAGCGAAGAGGAAAATATACCCGTAGACTGTACAAGCGCCAGTATCACTCGGATAGCGGACCGTTAAAGACGTGTGTGACGAGCCGTGCTGCTCACATAGTGTTGCAATTCGCATTGTTATAGTTCTGTTATCCGAAAAGTCATAAAATAATCAGCTCGTGGGGGAGTGCAGTGGGCGTAGTGAGGTGGTGCGGATGCACCGACCTCCAAATACACCAAACTACAAAGAAAAAACAAAATCAGTGATAACGCGAAAAGACTATAGAGACCGCGTGGGTCTCAGTGCTCCGAATATGTCTCAATAGTATATTACGATACAAGGGCGAAAATATTTTTTCTGACGAATGTGAATTTGTAGCACGAGCCGAAGGCGAGTGCTGCAATCACACGAGTCAAGAAAAGGTTTTTCGCACGAGTATAGTATACATTTTTATTGCACGAGGTGCGTAAATGCGATTTGACGCGAGCGAAGTGAGCGGAAAAATCGCATCTTACGCACGGCGTGTCATAAAATAATGATAAGCCGGGCTTTTCCGGTACACGTTCGCTCGACGGTGATTCGAGAGCGAAATTAAATAGAGACGTGAGAAATTTTAAAATTGAGTATGGTCTATCGCTGCACAAGAAAAAAGACTCCGGTGCTAAGAAACCGAATTTAAAAGTGTCGAGACGCCACGGCTCCACGTCGAGCGAATCGGACAAAGGCGATAACAGCCTACCGCAACAAAAACAAGCGGACCGCGAATTCAACGAGGCGGGGAGCTTCAAAATACCCAAGCGTCCAGCCAAGGTAAGAAAAACGAGCGAAAAAGGGGGGACTCCGGTAACAAACCGTTTCGATAGTATCTCCGATACCATGAGTCTCGAAGGGGGGGAAGATAATACGGCGCGACAAGAGTCCACTAAGAAGGGAGTCGATGGGGCGGCCCCGCAAGATTCGGCAAACGCAAACGCGAAACGTCAAATTTTAAAGCCGCCGCCTATCTACGCCTGTAACATCGGTGTGAAGGAAGCAATCGCGCTAATGACAACAAACAAGATTCCAAAGAACTGTTTCCTCGTTAGCATCCGCGCCTCGAACGCAATAAGAATAAGCACGGCTGACTATGATGCCTACAATAATGCCATCAACGCGTTAAAGGACGCAAAAAGCGAATTCTTTACATACACGCCCAGGCACCTCAAATTAAAATCAATCGTCCTCAAAGGCATTAGAGGAGGTTACGAAGAACTCGAGGTCGGGGAGGAGCTAAAAAGCCTAAATTTACAGGACGTGACGATCACGAAAGTATCGAAATTAATATTTAATCGCAATACGCCAGATAAATTCCATTTTATAATAACGGTCTCGCCAGAGAGCAAAATGGCATCGCTATCAAATATTAAATTTCTATTAAACCAACGCGTGAAATGGGAGCGGCTAAGGGAGAAACCGATCTTCCAATGCACCAAGTGCCAACGCACAGGGCACGCAAGTTCAAACTGCTTCTATGAGGTAAGATGCGTGAGATGTGCCCAACCGCACAGCGCGAAAGACTGTCCGCTCGAGAAGGGCAAGTTCGAGGATCAGCAATGCGCCAATTGCGGCGAAAAAGGCCACCCGGCATCGTACTATGGATGTCCGATGCTCAGCGCGTTTTTAAAAACGAAAAAAGAGCTCAAAAAGAGAAAAAAACAGCTCAACGACGCAAAAATCGAAAAAATCGACAGATACGTGCAAAGCAGAGTATCGTATGCGGATGCTGCGCGGCTGACGAACACAAAAAACTGGATGATAAACAACGCCATCGAACCTGAGGTAACGGAGCCAACGACTCGACCGAATCGCGATGCCCGCGCTCAGCCCGACCCGTCGCGGATCAGATGTTCGGACGAAACGAATGACGCTGCAACGTCGAGGGTAGAGGATCTTCTATCCAGTTTCAAATATGAAATTCTCAAGGAATTGAAAAGTATTAACGTGCAAGTAACACAAAACGCGATACGAATCGATTACGTCATGAGCTACCTGAATATCGAGTAATGGACCGGCCCAATGGCATGTTAAAACTAGCAGCGATCAATGTCAACTCGATCTGCACGGTTAAAAGAAGGTACGACCTTCAAAAATTTTTAAACGCAAATAGCATCGACATCGCACTACTGTCAGAGACCAAGCTCAATAGCAAACATAAAGTGCAACTCGATAATCACGTTATAGTGAGAAAAGGCCGGCCCGCCGGCAGACGAGGAGGGGGGACTGCGATAGCAGTACATAAACGACTGCAATTTTCGCAAGTTTCATACTCCAAGGCTAATAATAACAACAAGGTGTTAGAATATACAGCGATTAAAATTAAAACGAATTCCAATAATACCTTGCTAATATTTAGCCTATACGCTTCGCAAAACACCACCGTCACATTCATAAACGAATTGGAGAAACTAGTAGCGGATTACAAACTCAACGACGAAAACATTTTTTATATCATCGCAGGCGACTTTAACGCTCGCAACATCGATTGGGGAGACTCGATGACGAACGATAGAGGCCGACAAATTACGCAATGGCTGCAAAACAATTACATCGCGTACAAAGCTGCGTGGTACCCGCCGAGCACTCCCACGTTCCCGAGTGCAGGATCCTTCCTGGACCACGGATTGATCGATTGCAGAATCGACATACTCGATATGCACAACGGAAAACTCGACACGGCTCCGTACGATAGTGACCACAACGCAATCGTATTTACGCTCGACACCAACACGCTGCTACAGGGACTCCCTTGCCGAGAAGCAAGGCAAGAAACGTTTAACTACAGAAAAGCTAACTGGAAAAAATTCAAGCGGCACCTGGTCAACTCTCACTCGACAACCACAGCTATTCCGAAGGATAGAAATCTCGCTCTCGAGGAAATCGATAAATTCATACTCGAACTCGAGTCGCGCATACGAGATGCCATTCATCAATCGGTTCCGAAAAGCAAAAAATTCGCGGAAGAGTACTACAAAAAGTACGACAGCAATACTATATCGAAACTACATAAATATAAATCATTTCTCATCACCCGTCTTTTCCAAGCCAACTCCAGATTCTCGCTGAGGTTGAGCAGGCAAGAAACGACGAGGATAAAAAGAACAATAAAACGAGTAAACAGACTGCTAAACAAAGAATTTAAAAAAACGGTTACGGCGTACTGGGCGGCACGTACAAGAAGTATCAACTACAAAAACCCGCTGGAATTTTTTCCCAAAATAAACGCAATGTTTCGCCCGAAAAGCAGCATCGGAATCGATACACTGAAAGTGGTTAACGACGCCAGTGAATTTTCCACCGAGATCTTTGAACGCTTCCCGCAACTAATCGACGACAACAACGAAATCATCGCAACGGAACCGAGCACGAAATTAGAGATTATTGGAAAATACCTGGAAACCATTAACTCGCCCAGATACACGAACGATAACTCGAGCACGAGAGAGGTGGTAGATCGGTCATACAAAGATTCGAAGGAATGGAAGCTCCATCTGAGAAGAACGCGACAAACGTTTACCGTCTTCACATCCGAAAATGAAGCTCACATGCCCAAACAACAGGAAGGGGCCCCCAAATTCATGTTTTCGTTCTCGGAGGTCACTCTGATATTCAGAAATTTGAAAAACAAAACGTCGACGGGATTAGACAACGTTCCTTCGATAGCACTGAAAAATCTTCCGCGCGACACCCTCATCGATTACACAGTGTTATTTAACAACGCTCTGAATAATTTTTACTATCCGGTAAGATGGAAGGCGGCAAATGTCCTGCCAATTTTAAAGAAGGGAAAGGACCCCGTAGACCCGAAGAGCTATCGTCCAATAAGCCTTACGATCAATGTAAGTAAGGTTTTCGAAAAACTGATCAAAATAATGCTGCTCAATCATTCGGAGAAGACAAAAGCGATCCCAACGAACCAATTTGGATTCAAGGCCAAGCATTCGACAACCCACGCGATCAACAAGCTCTCGTCAGACTTGAATTTATATCTTCACGACAATTTAATAATCGGAGCAGTTTTGATCGATCTGGAGAAGGCTTTCGATTCCGTATGGAACAAAGGCCTTATCCATAAACTAAAAATGCTCCAATTCCCGATGGGCCTAGTCCTACTCATCATGGACATGATACGAGGCAAGAACTTCCGAACGTGGGACGGCAAGAAGCTTTCGACAACGCGTTTCAAAATCACAGAGGGGCTACAACAGGGGACGGTGACCTCTCCGATCCTGTTCAATATCTATAACAGCGAGGTTATCAACGAATTCGGACTAAACGCTGAAGAAAAGTGCCACGCCATTGCTTACGCAGACGACCTTATTATTTACAAAGCCAACCGAGACCCAGACATAATTCAAGCGACGCTACAGGACAAGGTGGACAAGATAAACAATTACTACAGCGACTGGAATTTGAAGATAAACCCACTGAAGTGTGAAACAATCGTATTCAGAAGACCTGTTAATCACATTAAAGCTTCAGTGGACAAAAAAATCAAAAATTTAAAAATCACCGTTATGGACAGGACCACCGATACGCCGACCGAGATCCCAACAAAATCAACAGTTAAATATCTGGGAGTTACCTTCGACCACCTATTGCGTATGAATACGCACTACAAGACACAGCTCGCAAAAGCAAAAAAAGCACTGCAAGCCAACGCACGATTATTCTACAACAGTAACTTGGAAAACAAGGCTAAAATAATATGCTACCAGCTGATAATACGACCGATCCTGACGTACGCTGCACCGGCCATTTGGAACATGGGTCCGACGATGATGGAAAAATTTCGTAGACTGGAGCGAGCGATCCTCCGATCTTGTCTTAGGCTGCATCGAACGGCGGACTCGGATTATACACGTCGCACAAGGAACAGTTTAATATACAACAGAGCGGACATCCCGCGAATCGACTGTTTCATGCTAGCGCTATGCAGAAACTACTTCGCAAATATCACCAAAATCGAAAACACCATCCTGGAAGAACTAATGATCGTCGGCCAAAACGAGGAAGAAAATAGAGACCTATTGGAGTCAGGATATATCCCCCCTCAGCTCTTCACATATTGTGACAGACTAGGGGTCATCCAAGACGGCCAAAACATACCGGTAATATACCACAAACCAAGACATTGCTGCAACAAAGCCATTAGCCTGGACCCTCGAGATTACGAGCAGGACAGACTGATGTTCGAAAAATCGATACCTCGAAGAGACCGCGTGGACACGCAGAGACTCGCGAGAAAATATTGGTGGCTCAACCAGGACGCAAGATTCATCGACGAACTCCGAAGAAGAACGAGGTTCCGGCGCTGAGCGGCCTCAATCGAAAAGCACCGATGCAGAGCATCATAGCACAACCCTACGTATTCATTGCAAAAAAAAAAAAAAAAAAAAAAAAAAGTTTGCTTATTCGTTGTTGAAAGCATTGTTTAAGAAAGTTTGAGATATGTCTAGCACGAGCGAGCCTAGCAGCTTTCCCGTGACTTAACCTGTACATATGTAAATATGAACACTCTTGTATATATGTAAATAACCCCCTCATCCCATCCCCCCTCCCTCCCCACTCCCACAAAAATAATGAAAAATGTTGGATGCTTTTTCCTAAACCGAAACTTTTTCCATCCACATATCACTTACCGACCGAGGATATATATGTATATTCTCCATAAAGCCGTTCTGGCAAACGTAATGAACATCATTAAAACAAATCTTTGACTGTTGGCGAGTTGTGAGGTCGCTCACCTAGCCGATTAAAACATTCAACACACGTTGAAAGAAATTAGGTTAAGTTTTTGTAAGATAGTTTATACTTATGTAATACAAAAAAATGTTAGCCGGGTTCAATAAACAATCTTTTTCAAACAAACAAACAAAACTGTACAAGCGCTGTGCCTACGGAGAGCATTGTGCCAACGGAGAGCGCTGTGCCAACGGAGAGTGCTGTGCCGACGGAGTCGCATGGTGAAAATTTGTAATATTTCTCTATTTTTTATTTTATATAATTTTATTTATTTAGGATTTTATGTATAGAAAGGAAAGGGGAGTTGCTTTCCTTCAATAATCCTTGCGAGTATAACGAGAAAATCACACGAATCAACATTGACGAGTTTGCAGTTTAATATAAATTTCAGTTTCGATCGTTATACAGTGACGAATATATGCGAAGCATAACCCGGTCACAATGATACAAGTGATTGTTGAAATATGAAAACGAATCATTATGTCATACCAGAGATATTCGTCATATAATGAGACAAAAATACTGTCAAATACACACATACACGCACACACAAATTATATAAACCGAGAATATTCAGAAAATAGCGCTTCCATATAATTATTATGAAAAATGTGGGCTACTTAGCTTTTCTGACCTACGTAAACGGCACACGATACTTTAAAAAAAATAAAGATTTGTGAAGAGAATTATAAATAATATGTGGGAATCCCTTTAGGGCAACTAGTGTTGTCCCATTTGGTGCCGGGTAACGACTGACTAAATTCAAGCTCGTCGGGAATTCTATGACCCGTTGGCCTTAATTAAAAATCCCCCACCCATCAACTCATTATCGTTACATTTCGATTATATTGCGCAGATTGGTTCCAAGGTGGGATCGGCAAATACTTCGAATCATTACAAATTCTCATGAACCGATGGTGTGGGGGTCAACATTTTGAATGGAATAAATGTAGAACGGTCGATATTTCGAAAAAAAAAAAGAACCGAAATATGAAACACCAAAAGATTCGTTATTTGAAATTTTCATTTTCGACACGATGCCGTCGAATCTTCTGTATATCGAAGCATCTTTATTCGAGTGGACCTTCATTCGAAATTATTTGTTTAGAGGATCTATATTCGGAAAAAATATAATATAGATTTGAATAATAAGAAAATTTGATATTTTCGAGCTAAATAATTGTGAACAGCTAATATTTCGAATACCCAACATGCCAAAAAAGCATTTGGCGAGAATTGAAATTTTGAAGGAGCAAAATGTCGAACAAAAAAATGTCGAACATCAAAATGTCGAACATTGAGATGACGAATCGAAGGCTCCATCGAGCTTGCTCAACTACCGACTTCTAGCGCCATCTATTAGTTGAATTCGGAAACAATGTGGCGGGCGAAGCGTTCGACATTTCGGCCGTTCGGGTTTCTTGCCTCTCGCTACTTTGATCACTCGTTGAGTTAGTCTGTCGCTATACAAATTCGAAATTATGAACGGTCTTAATATTTACTAATTTATCTATGAAAACTCGACCGAAACGTGTTCAATATTCAAGTTCATTCGAAATATCGCCTCTCGCAATTGTGCACACTTGAATTTTTTTCCCCCATATCAATTTTGCTCCGAAATTTTGATGTTCGTGATGAATAAAATAAAATATCATCAGAAATAAAAATCACGAACATCAAAATTTCCGAGCAAAATAAAAACTCTTCTTAATTTGGATGTTTAACTATTTCCGTTTCAAAATACCGGCCGTTCTACATTTATTCCATTCAAAATGTTGACCCCCACCTACCTGATGGTACCACTTGCGATAGAAAAATTGATTGAATTAATTCAATCGCCAGTACCTACATGGGCTAAGCAGAACATTAGGCGTGACGATGTGACCAGTGTAGTCTTTAGCAAAGCAGAGTTCCGTAGAGACTGTGATGCACTAGAAACATTTCCACTCAAGGAAGTCATAATCACAAGTGATTTGTCAGTGCACGTGAATATTCTGAATAATCCGTGGAGTATCACTGACCTGCAGATCGAGCTTGGTCCTGCACTCACGCTCAAAGAACTGCAAAACCTGGTGGTTATACTGGACGAACTAAAAGTGTGTACTGGTTCAAAGTTAGAAACGGAGCTGGATACAATGGACTGTCGTATTGCGAATAAAGATATCGGTGAAACCTGGCGACATGTCCAGTGTTCTTCATTGCTGAACGACAAAACAGTTTGTCCATTTTGCCAGAGAGTACAAAAGACTGCCGCAAGGAAGATTCGAAGAACGAAAATACGTGGGCAGCCAAAGCGAATTCACCTTCGATTATCTCCGAAAAAAAATAAAACGTTGTCACGACTGCAAGATAAATTAAAAACTGTGCAGAAAGCTACGAGGCGCGCAAAGAAATCACTTTCGGCATTAAAGTCCGAGCTTGATGCATGCCAAGAAAAATTAAACTCATACAGTGAGAAATCTTTGCAGGAGCTTCTCGAAACGGCAAAGCTGGGCAAAAATCAAGAACACGCTCTGAGAGAAATTGTTGCTGCGGCACAATTGAAGAATCGCAAAGGCAGACGATACACGGAGGAATGGCTTCCGTTGTGCATGTTGTTGCACATGCGCTCTCCATCTGGGTACAACTTGTTACGTGAAAACAACATTATTCCACTTCCGTGTCCTCGAACTATTCGAAGGTATTTTACAGACGATAACTATAATATTGATTGTAAAAAAATTACAGCTGGTTCATTTTTTTAAACTTACCGATTTGTCCTTACCTTTTCATAGATATCTCTCTAAAATCAATACGGCGTGTGGCTTCGATGATCAATTCTTCGAAGTCCTGAAATTGGCTCTATGGAAGAAGGAAAATATTCAAAAACATGGAATTCTCCTCCTCGACGAAATGGCAACGCGAGAAAGTATCTGTGTCGATACAAAATCGTTGACTTACAAGGGACTGGTCGATTTCGAGATGGACAGTGAACAATCGCCAGAATTTAGTGATAAAGCCAACCATGGCCTGGTCATCATGTTCCAGCCGTTGTTCGACGACCACACACAGCCAATAGCTGTTTTCACTTCTCGTGGACCTTTCAAGGGAATCGTCTGAGCGCAGCTAATTATTAAAGCAATTGTGTTCCTTGAAAACGTCAGAGCACGAGTTCACGGAGTGATGACCGATGGCGCAAGTACCAATCGAAAGTTTTGGGCTGCATTGGGTGTCAGTGGAAGTAGGACAAATTTAAGAAACTCCTTTCAACATCCAAGTTCTGAAGACCGACGAGTTTTTGTATTTTCGTATACACCGCATCTCATGAAGACGATTCGTAATCGCCTTTACAACAACGAAATTCTCCAAGTTAGTATCATTGACTCTTTTTTATTGTACTGTGACAAATAAACTAATTGTCCCATTGGCCGTTACATATCGAACACCGACCACACGTTAGGGCCTTGGGGGGGGGGGGGGGGGGGGGGGGGTCTACCGAAGCGACATCCCTCGAATATTATCTCGCAAATTATTACGTCCAACGGGAGCAGCCTAGCGGCCTTGACCGTGGCCAACGCTCCGCATAATTCCGAAATTATAATATTTCGAAATTATTTCCCGTAACGTGTGAAACGTTACCTCGGTATACGGGATAATCAACAACTCCCCAGCGGCCTTGGAGGGCCCACGGCCAAAAACCCCGGCACGTGCCAACGGACGAGACACCGGCGAAGGAGGGGACTCCGACCAATCAGCGGACGAAATCGAACAGTCGGAGGCACCCGAATTCATATAAAAGGGCCATCCAAAAATCGGAGAGGACAATTGATTTCTCCGTTACAGCACCTCCAGACCTCGGGCCATCATCGCACCAGCCGCAAGAAAGCAGCCACCAAGACAGCGAGGACAAGGGTGGAGTTCGAAACAGCAACCCGAGCACAGACGGAGGAAGAAACCGGAGAAGAGAACGAGAGGGAGAAAAGCGCATTGGGATTCAGCATCTTATGTTGGAATCGTTAAGATTCCAAGTTTCCTCCACCTCTGAAATACTGTTCTAGAACTGATCCGGCGGAGGCGCATAAGCAGCACAGGCCAGGGCGTCAAACATTGATCCAGCCCCGGACGAGCGCGAAGCGCACTCCTGCTCCGAACACGATCCGCTGACGGATCGATACTGCCAGATTGACAGCCAGAGCACCGCGAGAGCCCGGTCGGCCGTACCTAGGCCGCACGGAGGGGGTATCGGGAGCGCTAGGCCACGGGGGTGAAGCTGGCATAGGAGCTTCCGGTAACAAACGCCACAGCTAGCAGGAAAAAGTGGGAGGTAAGCAAGCACCAATCGGGTTCGAGGTAACTGGAAGCAGCCCGAGCGCGCCGAGGCCAGCCCGAATTCACCCGAATTGGCCCGAATGGCGAGAGCGTAAACATGCTAATCGGTGAAACACGGTGAAATGTGAAAAACGTGAAAATGGTAGCGATCGTTTTAGTTGTTATTAAATATCTCCATCGCCCACAATGAGGATCTACTAGGATATTCTTACCGGTAAGCTAAATCATCGTCATCATGAATCATTTGAGCTTCATTCCGACACTTATATTTCTTAACTTTGATGGACGAAAAAGGTTATAAAAGACATTTTTGTCAAAGCTGGAACGACGTTTACTCGTCCGTCCAGAAGCGTCTACGATGTTTGAATTTTTATGCCAAACAGGTCGACATTGGCAAAGCATTGGCCGTTTCTCGTGTTTCGCAATCAAAACTCAACTGAGGTCTTTTAAAATTTCACATTTTCGAAATTTTTCTAATTATAACCTCACAATATGGACATACCCGTTTTTTTTTTTTCGCACAATAAGAGCCAATCGAGCTCCACTCACAGAAGCGAATGTCGTTTCGATTTATTTCGTACAATTTTAACGGAATACGATTATTTTCTCGTCACAGGTGATGAGATGTTCTTGGACATCTACAAGATGAAACTCGTCGACGACGTTCTCTACAAAGATTACGGCGAGGTATTGTTGGAGCATTTTTTTTCTTTAGCATTATCAATGATAGACCAGAGTTTGTTGTAGCATATTACGTCGTCTGACTTTGAAGCTCGTAGCAATATTTGTCTTTTTCAGTTTAATTCACAATGCCGAAGCGCTTCTTTCGATAGTTTAGCAGATGGCGTAGACCAAGTTCATGAACAAGATTTGCACTGGTAGAATTGTTTTTCAATGGTTAGAACTCTTTTTACAGAGCTACTTTACCGTTCATGCGATAGAAAATATGTTTCACTCTATTATATTCAATGAATTATTCTTGCGTCGTTAGTGATTATAAAATAGTGTTACGAAGATTAAATTCTTGATACAAATAATGCCGGACCAATTAACCATTATCACGCATTATCAAAAAATTGGAAACAGAACTAAGGTTTAGGAATATTATTTTCACCATCGATTTGCCGCTCACAAGAAACTTAAAAGCGCTATTCACCGTCTATGGTTTTCATTAAACAATCGACATTGGCTATTTACTCTATAAATAACATCACAGAAACAATTCGAATAAGAATTTGAAATTTGCTTTCGACAAGTTAGAAAGGAACGTAATTTTTTCGATAAATGTAAAATCTTACAAAATCTAAACTTCTCCATGGGTTCGTTCTACTCAATGCAATACCAACCAACCTTAGGTACAAATATATTCATGAAGAACCATTCAGACGAATATTTCCTCAATTTAGCTCAATTTAACTCAAATTTTTTCTATAGCATTATCAACGATAGACCGAAGTTTGTTGTAGCTATATCGATACGATGATTTTTTTGTAGCTCATCACCGGAAAGCTGTGGAAATACAGATCAGCGATTTAGTCCATCTGCCGAAGCAGCCAACAAAGGCACCGACGCGACTGTGGAGTCCGGAGTCAACGTCGTTTTGAACCATCGACGTCAGGAGACGTACAACTTCGGCGACAAGGAGTCTTATACTCAATACCTTAAAGAATACATAAAAAAGTAAGAAGCATGCCTAAAAAAAACTAGTTTTGTGTTTTAATCGTCCCCGATGTAGTCGATTTTGGCGTCGTGATAGTTGTCTATCTTCGAAAAAACAAAAAAAAATTAATGGAATCTATCTTGTTAAAAAATCTATATTTCTATTATTTTTATAGAATACCAATTTTGCGATTTTTTTAAGTAAAAAAATAATAGGGATATTGATACTTTTGCATGCAAAAGTACTTTTGCATATTGATACTTTTCATTCTTTTTCATTTTACGATAGGAAAAAATTATCACATATTAATTCTTCGGAAAAACTCGAATTGTTTTCAATTTGAAAAAAAAAAAAAAAATTACGGACATGTCCACTCCAATCTATGAAAAATGTTCTCAAATTCGAAAAAGTAACTAGGAGAGGAAAATTCATCCAATTTAAAACGTTGGAGATAGCAATTACCTCTTGATAAAAAAGGCGGTAAGGTAAAGAAAAGTGGCATCAAAAAAATCTGTCGAAAAAATTAGTGTTCATAACCAAAAGATACCTAAACAAAAGCGTGGTATAAGTTTTTTATTATCTCATCGATCTTGTTATAGTTCATTTAGGACATTCGCTTTGTATACTCAACATGTAACTCGTGTATCAATAAAGAAATTTAATGTGATTTTCTGCATTCCTAAATTTATTAACCTATTTACAATGATTACATCAGTCCATGTAGTTTGAAATCCATAATAAGAACCCGAACCCTATTTTAAATTTTCCCGCCTATGCTTGGAAAGTTGGCCAGTGAGCCTCGTGAGCCTGATTGGCGTATAGCTTATCCCCACTTTTTCCTGCTAGCACATTTTTGTTGCCCGCTTGTAACATGGGAGCTTCACCCCCGTGCGCTAGGCCATCGACCAGCGATCGAGCATCTACCGACAGAGGGGGCCGCGCGTACCGCCGTCGCAAGCACCCGCGCGCGAGCTTCGTAGGCCAGCAGGGCGAAGAGGCTGGTCACCTGAAGAGACAACTACGCCTCTCCCGCCCCACGTCCATTACAATTCAAAGAGCGTGCGAACAGGTGTATGTAGGGGAAGCGTCCGAACCCAGCATTGTACAAACCCGGTGGAAAATAAAAACGATTTTACCTATTTTCCGTGTAATCAAATTCTTTGCGTACTCTCGGCCCGAATTAATTTATCGTAACACAAGATCTACCGTTATAGTACAGATGGACCCAGGAAAGCCGTCTATCCGGTGGAAACATTTCGAGATTCTGCAATGAGACGGATAAGACGTTGGCAGGGCCCGGTCATATTCTTGTCTGCCCGAAATTGATGAAACATCACCTGACCTTCAGTAATTCGCAGAAAATGCGAGTGAGGCTGGCTGTTCAGGTAAAATATTAGCTCTCTATAATCGCTTATTTCGAAAATCATCATTGATTATTCTCCCAATATTTTTTTTTAACGATTTTTTGCTCGCAAAATTTAAATGACTTGGAGCCTATTATTCTGTTTTTGTTGTCTCAAGTTTACAAATTATGAGAACGAAAACATTATTATTGCAAACATATTTCAATGATAGTAAAATAACGGTTTTAAAACATAATTGAACGCACTAATGTCTTGGATTAAATATACTAAGTTACTCATCTATCTGATTTAAATACTTAAATACTAATACTAATTAAATGATAATAACAAAAATATAAAAACCGATTTTCAGCTATTCGGTTGCCACAGGGCTTCGGTTTTTCCAAAACCACGACCAAGGTTTAAGTGACTGTGAAGGTACTGCACGGTTTTGCGATTGGATAAATAAAATGTTCGATGCGCTTAATCGTAAACAACCCGTTGATGGAGTTGAACCCGGCAATCATGATTTCAAGGTAACTTTTAAATCTTTTGTATTTCAAATTTATCATAATAATTTGACTGGTAGTGATCATGCTATATTTTTTCTCTACGATATACTTAACGATAACTGCCTAGTTTTTCCATCGCAAAGAAACTTTTTTTGTGCATTTCGGCTTGTAGGTTATTCAAGAATCGATAAAAACATTAGACACGTGGGAAGTAAACGTTGAAAAGGGTCTCATTTCAAGAGAGCTCTTTTTAACCAAACAAACGGCAGAAGGCTTACGCGTTACTCTTCAGTCGAGGCTGGATATTGAGCGAACACGAGCGTGTTCACCGGTCGGATTAATCAAGATCCGGTCGAGGTTTGGTTGTTCGTTAACGATTTAAACATGAGAGATGAATATTTCATAAACAAGCGCGACCCCCAGCCTCAGCCTTATCACGACTTTCTACTCTATAATCGCATGCCGCTTGGAAAATACCATATGCATGACTTTTGCTTCTCCACATGCTCTCTGTTTGGGTGCGTTGGCTTGGATAAATTGTACATTTATTTGCTAATTTTTGCTTTTGAAATTCTTATTTCGTAATCGATTTCATTCATTTTCAGTTTTGTGCATTATTCCACTATTTGTTTGCTGTTCTGATTTGTTCAACCTTAGATTTTTTTTTGCACGGTTCGACAGGGGGGGAAGGGGGGGTGCAATGATCATCCTTGCACGCCTGCTTTCTTCCAGATTTATGAGATCTTGTCACTCGCGGGACTCAAATCGATCTACAAAAATAATAACCAATCTAATTTATCTGCGTCAATCAAAGAAAAGCTGACGGCAGCGGTTCAATTTAATGATTGGGCTTTTGATAATGTCATTGAGCTTGCGCATGATTATAGTTCCCCAGAAATAACAACTTGCGTTATGTATTACACAACCGCTGCTTTGGTGAAGCGAATTAAGAATACGGTCACGTGCCTCACATGTTAAAATTCATTATTAACAACGGAAAGTAACACTACTCTTCCCAAAGCATGTGTCACGGATTCCCTACTAAAAGGTCCATGGGTGCACCCAAATGAACACTTCTACCGGGTCGGGATTTTTTTAGAAGAGCGATTGTGAAGATATTCCGATTAGAAATCAGAATGACAAGGTTAGCTCGTCTTACGGGGGGGGATGGATTTTCTATGGAAAATAATCGGAATATCGATTTTTTGCAAGAGAGATTTTATTTTTATTTTTTTTTTAGATAGGAAATTATGATTATATATTAAAATTTCGGAAAAAGTGGAATTTTTCAAAATGAAAAAAAAAAGTAAAATAAAATATTAGAAACTTCAGTTCCACTCTAATTTTATGAAAAAAGTTTCTCAATTTCGATAAGGTATCTGGGAGAAAAATTTCATTCAATTGAAAAATGGCGAAATAGCCGTTCCCTCTTGATGAAAAAAAGTGGGCGGGGTTGGGTGAGGGGAAGGGGGGGTCAACAAAATCTTTAAAAAATTGGTGTGGTCGTAGGATCCGTAAGATACTTAAAAAAAATGATCGACCGCATCGGGGAATCAGCCATCTGAAATAGCGTGGGTTGCCCGATTTCTGTATATCGGGTGGGGCGAGGGGAAGGGGGGGTCTAAAAAATCTGAAAAAAAATGAGTAAAGTCGTAGGACCCTAAAGATACTAAAAAAAGAAAATCGACCTCATCGAAGGATAGAAGGTTGTCAGCTGGCTGAGTTGGCGTGGCTTCCCCCATATACAAAAAAAAAGTTACAATTTTTTTTTTTTTTAATTTTTTTTTAAGCTTACAGGTTCCCTCCTGTATACTCATAATAACCGCTTGACGCCGTACTCAACACGGAAACATTCTCAGCTCCGATATAAACATTTCCAGTGTGTCAGAAATTTATTCCCTTCTAGCATTAGAATATAGTTGAATGGAAAAAAAAGTAGGTAGTCAAGTAGCGTGTTGGGCACGCACATGATAGGGTTCCGTACCCGGATAACAGTTATTACTACATTTTTCGTAAACTATTTTTGCTACAGTGTTCGTTATAATTTTGATTGAATGTACTAATTAAAAGCTACATTTTGGAATTTTTTCAGATTTTTTGCATCGATAGTTTAAAAGTTAGAGGGGGGGGGGGACACTCTGATAACGACTTGGAAAGCGAATATCTCATGATTGAAGGGTTGAAATGGGAAGGTCTCAGGACATTATTTGCTGCATTTGAGAAGACCTATCCAAAGATACCTCACTCAGTGGGGTGAGCGAAAAAAAAAATTTCGGGTACACTGTTTAATCTGCGGGAGGGGGGTCAAAGAAAATTTTTTTTTTTTATGATGTCATTTCTGTTTTTAGGTCACCGATCTACGTCTGTGTACCAAATTTTATCTCAATCGGTCCATAACTGAGAGAATGGGAGGCCTGTGACATACAGACGGACGGACGGACGGACTTAGCGAAACCATAAGGGTTTCTAGATTTCTACGGAACCCTAAAAATGTTTAATACTAGACAGCGTAGTAAATAGCCCTCGCCGAATTTTCTAGGCGATTTAACCCTTTCACGGTAACGCTTTTTTTTGCCCCCTTTAACGGTAACCGTGGGTCGAATCGACCCAAGACCTTAAAAAAATGGAAAAAAGCATCTAAAAAATCTGAAAAAATTCTTATATGTCGTTCAGGGTTTCTACTTTACGATAAAAATTTAATATATGAAGTTTCCGGAATTTATTTATAAGATGATTAACAATAAACAAACAAACTCCGGGAAAAAAGTATTTTTGTTTAAAAATTCATAACTCAGAGACAAATTATCGGATCGACATTTGAAAAAAAGCAAATTCAAGTTAAAGAGTGTGCCTTTCAAGAAAAAAATACTGCAGAGTGATACAATAAAATCAGAACCCTTATTTTTGTACATGAAAATGTGAATTTTTCGAGGTGTGAATTTGGAGGTTTTGGCTATAGAATGCACACATTTTTTATATAAATGTATTTATTTCGACTTGAAAACGTACAAAATCGATGTATATCTTCCAAAAGCTACGATGATTAATGCATAATGCATTGGGAACATAAACCTTTTCGGTGATCATCGCAGAGTGGTAGTTGGCACCTTACGCAGCAGTGCAATGTTTTTCTATCTTTCGTGCTCGAACATTCGCCACATTTCTTTCTCTTCTCTAATTTCCCGGAGGATGCGAATTCATTCCGTGGCTCATCGAGAATTTCTTTAATCTGGGAATGAATTTGTCGACTAAGGCAGGGCAATGATAATCGATCTTGCATGTGTCCCATGATCAAGCTTCGAAGCAAAGGCTTTAAAAAATTACGACGATGCCCATAAAAAATCGCATGGTCCATCGCCGAGTTTTGCGTGCACATGAAAAAGTGCCACACAAGAAATCAAATACATCCGTACCGGATTTCGTTTCGTTATAAAATTCGATTTGTACACCACGTAACATGTTTTTTGTTCAATAGACAGTGAAAATAGACTTCAAATAACATAAAAAACACAAAAAAATTAAAAACTTACCTGGACCGCTGATCCGCAATTTTCGAACGTTAACGGTAAACGTGGGTCGATTCGACCCAACCCTAACTTAATGTGGTCACAACAGAGCACCAAGTGGGGCTGGGGAACGGAAACTTCGCAGGATGGTTCGACCCTAGAGCACAATTTTTTAGGTGGGGGTTAGGCCCCGCTCAGTTGCCTAGTTCAAAAATGCGGGAACTTTGAAATTTCGGCCTGGGTCGAATCGACCCCAGGTTACCGTGAAAGGGTTAAAAATTAATATATAATTACATCATTAGAAGTACATCACTATATCATATGAGCAACGAACATGAGATTCAACATGACGTAACGATTTCGGGAATAACAACGACAAGGTGCGTTTCAAAAGAGCGCTAAGTACTCGCGTACCATACATTTCTTGGAGCATGGACGGATTGAGGCTCACTGATCTGACGCGCGGTCCGGCGCGTTCGTGAGCGCTCGGGCATCAACAAAGCTCGGGCGACCGCGCGACGCTCGAGATAATTCGAGCGTGACGTCATCACTTCATCTCGCGAAAAAAGTCAGTCTGGGATGAAACCCAACTGGGACGAAACCCAAGTGGGAAAAGGCAGAACGGCGAAAGTCAGTTAGCCACCATCCCGATTCGCCTCGCCCATGCAAAAACGTTTTCGATTGCGCGTTGACATTTATCTTTCGAATTTTTGGTTCACGTTAATATACTTTTTTAATATTATTGTTTACTCATTGCTATTGCGTATTGTGTATCATTGCTAATTACGAATTGCTACTGTGTTTGTAATATTATTGTGTGTAATCCCCTTCTATTTTGTCCCGGAAACTTTTGCCGTTTCGTACGAAAACCTTTGAACGCCCTTATCTGTGTGCTTTGTTACCTTTGTTTTCAAAGAATAATTAATAATTAATAAAAATTTATTGTTGTCATGTTTGTTTTTAATAAATACAAAAAATTTCTAATAAACTTGTAGATTTTGTGTTACATTCACTTCCGCACGCATGCACCCATCAATTTACACTACAATGTTCACTCTATTCCACCCGAATAATCAATCCCAGGCTGGTTGCTTAACTAGAGATTCGGCGCACAAAATTCTCGAGCTCGGAGTTCGAGTCGCAGTGGCGGAAGCGCTCGAGTGAGAAAATAGGGAAAGCTGCTTATTGCCGGGTTGTCTATTGAGAGCGTGGACTGTATGTGCTCAGAGAACCGATGTGCAAAAAGCTCTCAAAAAAAATCAGCCGTTTGGACGGTGAGAGAGGAAAACGGACTGCGGCTATCTTCTCGCCTTACTGACGAAACACATAACTTCCGTTTTCAGCCGGGAGTTAGAAGAATGGACTACATCGCCCAGTGCGAAGGTGAAAGCGCTATTCTCGCTCACCGCGGAGTGAGAGAGAAGGAGAGAGCGTTTGTAGTCCATCGTTTGAAAGAGTATGAGAACATCATCATCAAGTTGGATGATTCTAAGTGATGTAGAAAACCGCGAGTACTTGAAGTTTCAAATTTACAAAAAAATAAAACTACCCCCAAATGAAATGTTCCGATACAAGTTGGGCGGAAAAGGACATACGTGTCAAGAAAGAAAAAACCAATCGATACCTCGTCGACGGGGCTCGCATGATATCGCGTGAGAGCCACCGACAAACAACCGTGTCACAACGAATACCTTCCCACATGCATGCATTGCAATTGCTTTTGCGAGGGGTATTTTAGCAAGCTTTCTATTTCCTAGAGTGATTGCAAGTTGTAACCATTTTCGCAAATGAATATCGACCCGAACGCGGTTACTATGGTGATATACGAACAACATACGGATATTGACACACTGCTCGAGCAGTGTTATCCATTCTCAGTCCGACTGACTAACCGAACGGTTTACACATTACATAGTTTTTCCAGCAGAGTGACGATCCACTTTCGTTGGCACTGAGAGAGACACATATCTCAATGCACCTCGTTGCATTTATCGTTTCTGTTGCTCGACGCTCATTCCACAAATTCGTTTGATTGGATTATTCATCAACACGTTCGAACTGGATAAATCGTTACTCACCACGGCATCGGTATGTTTGTTTCCTACTGATCCGTATACTATTAATACGAGCGCGATCCAAGGCGCTGTATTGCTGGAGTAGAAGCGTCTGTGCATTTTTCGATTATCTCACCGCGTTACATTGCTCCTCGTACACGACCTTGTTTATCTCGATATCGCGTGGAACAACTTTTTTTTCGTCATAATAATAGATTTTCTTTCTCATGGAAAACGCTGATAGTAAGATGAGATTAAAAACCGCGAGCGACACTATCTGATTACATTTCCAAAATGTACCAAAACTGCGGAATTGAATTGTTTCAACTCGAAAACATATCAGCGTGTCGAGCCCAAAAATTTCTACATCATCCATAATTTTCATAACATCATTCCCTAAATGGTACCATTTTGAAATTGTCAAGGCATATCGATTCTCACTCTAGCTTTTGAAAATAGAGATATCGTTAGAGAAGACGAGATTTTGGTCTGAATAGATCGTTTCGAATGAAGTAACGGTCACGAATGTTTGATGTTTAGTTTGTGCCGAATCCATGGGGAAATTTAGATTCTATGGGCCCTTCAGGTTTTCGAAAAATTCAACGTTATCATTTCAAATCACACCACCTTAGAACAATTAAAGCCAAAGTTAATCCCAGCAGAGACTGTCACTTATAGCCGGACTATGTAAAACTAGCTGCACGTGTAAACTTGCATTTTGCTTCCTCCGCACTTGGCCAACGGACGAAGTCCTTTATGAGGATTCCTATGAGTACTTTTTTCTTTATCATTTCTGGCTTCCTCATAAAGGATTTCGTCTATTGGCTAAAGTGCGGAGGAAGCAAATTGCAAGTTCCAACTTGCAGCTAGTTTAGGAAAATTTAAACTCCTACAAAATTCAAAGTCCTATAATATTCGATCCCCTCGACCGATTTCCACCAAATTCGATACATAGTATGGTTAAATGGTTTTCCTGATATGTACCGAGTTCGGCATCGATCGTTCGAAGCTGACGTGAGTTGGGACAAAACATAAATTGTTCAAACAATTCAAAATCTTATAGAATCTAAACTCCCCAATGGATTCGGACCAAATTCAATAGCAAACATCCATGAGCCTCATTGTCTTTGTAAAGAAATATTTAGACCGATAAGTAAAAAATCTCGGTCGCTAGTGTGGACACAGACATTTTTAGGAAAGCTTAAAACGCTATCAAACCCGAGCGGCTTCGTCAATTATCGCGAGAATTACGTCTGACTTACAAGAAAACCGCGCGATGTGCCCCCCTCCGATTTTGATATAACTTTGCACGACTGTAGGGCAGGTCAAAACATTCGACACGTATTTTTTTTTCATCTGATGAGTCCCATACTTAAGGGGTGAAAACAGCCCTTGAAATTCGAGGGATTTTTTGTTTTTAGATTACAACTCGTGAACGAGGGGAGATAGGAAAAAAGTGTCAATGGGGGGGGGGGGGGGGGGGGGGGGGGGTTACGACCGAAATGTGACTTTGTCAATGCATGAGGCGGTATTCCTCATCTGTCCAGACTTCGAAAGTCACATTTTTTTATTGGCTTCAAATTTGCAGGGTATGTTTGTTTATACAATGAGCAGTTACCCACCAATTTTTAGACCTCTACGATCATCCCTTTTCGAGTTACAGCGGATAAAAGTTCGAAAAACATCAATTTTCGACGCTCGCACCCGTAACTTCGAGTGGTCGTAACTCCTCTTCTGGAGGACTCAATTTAGAATTCAAGGGTCGTTTTGGAAAGCATTTTGCACGTTCTTTCAGGCTATTGAATTTGATTTTTATTTTGTTTACATTTTCATGAATAAATTGCAAAGTAAAATGTTTAAACAATTTTTTTCGCTCTTTGGGCGCTTTTTTAAAAATATTTTTGAAAGAAAGCTTGGTTTTTTTGCATCAAAAATAGATTTTTTGATCGTGAACGCCGTAGAAGTGTGGGAGTTGTACGGTTCGATTCAAGCAGAAATCGTGCTCACTGCGCTCCGGCGTGCTATAACTCCCTATATAAAAGAGCAAAATGCACTTTTATGGGGTGGTTTGTAAAGCGATTTTTATGTTGTTTTAAACTATTAAATATACATATTTTTAAAATGGAATTTTCATAAACACATTACGAAGTGAAATGTTTAAACAATTTTTTTGCTCTTCGGGCACCTTCGATTTTGTGCTTCGAGGAAATTCGTTGTACTATCATATGCATCCTTTTCGACGAAAACGAAATCGATGTTGTCGAAAGTATTAGATGCCTACTCGAACAAATCAGAGGATGTCAAAATTTGCTTCCCTGTGCCCATTTGCAAGCTCTAGCTTGTGCTGCGTGACGTTTTACTGTGCCAGCCAGTCCGTCACAGGGCCCTTTCCCGTATGTAGTCGCAAAAAATGCCATTCTGCTTGAACTCCGATATCAAAACCGTGGTAACACAAATTCGCGAAGGCCTTTTTGTTCTTGAATTATTGCGGTGCACCATCCGCAAAATAGAAAAAAATTTCAACCACAGCAAATTTGGGTTTCAAAATCAGATTTCAACGATCCCGATTGACCATACAAACTGGCTTCACTATTTCGATATGTTTCGATTCTCGACGTATCACTTCTTTTTTGAGACGAGTAATCACATACAAATAAAGAGATTTTTAAACATGATAAAAATTGGGTAGCTCTTTTTTCATTCTCGTTTTTTGACCAAAACTATTGCTGCAGTGCCCCAGTTGATTACCCCAGTCCAAAAACTTCACTAAATAGGTAAAACACCCCAAGGAATCCGAAAAAAATATTTTTGTTGATCTTAACTTTAAGGCTTGTCACGAAAAACGACTTTTTAATTTGTTTTCGCATTTCTCAGTGTTTTTCTGAAAACGAATTGGATCGACAATATTTTCATTGAAAAGCTCAGGATTTTTTACAAAAAAAACTATTTTGTCCGGAATTTTCTTTTCCACGTTGACAAGCAAAAAAAAATCATTTATAAGTTAAAATTTGAAAAAATGCCAAAAGATCAATGACCTTTATGGGACATAAATGTCATTTGAAAAATCTGAAAAAAATTGAGTATCCTCTGTTTGACATATATAAATAAATGTCAAAGTTACAAGGCGATCGAGCACTATGAGGTCCACAAGTATGTCGGGTTTTTAAAGAACGACTCATCTATATTATGACATAGTAAATAATAATAATAATTAATTATTGATTATTCATGTTCATATATTTTTTTATTACTTATATTTTATTTATTTTTATCTATCGACTATTATTTATATAAAAAATGGGTTTTTTTAACATGTCTACGAGGGTTAGAGTTCGATCGGAAATTTACTTTGTCAATATATGAATGATGGGAAAATAAAGCTTATGCATTTTTGGTTTCATTCATATCTCGCCCTTAAGGGGGTGTAAACCACTCTCGAACTTTTCGATAATATTGTACCATAATTGGCAATTTCATTCGTAATACAAAACCTCAAGGAACTGTATCCAGTAAAATTAACGATCCGGCGAAACATATTTTATTAGGGCTACAGAAGGGCCAGAACCACGTTCTCTTGAGATTCAGATCAGATGTATTTTTCAATTCTGTCGATATATCACACTGATTGTGAACAAATGTACACATTCTTAAGCCTAGATGAAAGAATAGCAAAAATGCTTCGGAAAAGAAAACGAATGTATTATTCTACGGATTATATTTTATCGCTCGCAATAATCACTTCTGCCTATGAACGTCAAGAACTTCGCGAAGTTCAATTAGATCCATTGATATTTTTGAAATAAAATTTCCATCATCAGTGCTTAATGATAGGAATATTATTCTAAAAATATCAATAGACTCAGATATTTATAAGCTTTCGAACGGTGCTTACAAAAAGTTTCTAGCTTTTTTGTCCCGAAGTTGTCGATGTTCAGAGGCAGAAGTGATTTTTGATTACTGTACATTATCGCGTCTACCATTTTTTTCGTATAATGGTGGTTAGCTCAGAATACGTTTGTTAGTCCCGCAACGACATCAATACAGTTTTGTGAGGTTTTGTATTACGAATAAAATTGCCAATTATGGTACAATATTATCGAAAAGTTCGAAAGCCGTTTACACCCCATTAAGAGCGAGAAATGAATGAAACCAGAAATACATTGTACCGGCCGCGGTCCCCACCGTTGATCGCGTGGTCAAACCCGATCGAAAATAGATCACGCCATCGAAAATTGGGCCAATCACAACCCAATTTCGATGGCGCGATTTTACGTATTGCGTACTTAGAGTTTACGGAGAGAAAGCAACCAGGCTTCGGCGGTGACTCGCCAGACGCGAGTCGACGGGATTACACGAAGGCTCCCAAATGCCGACCATCTGACCGAAGAACGGAATATTACCGTTCCTTATACTAATTGCATCAAGAAATTATCAAGTGTTATTCGCGGTACCGACGTACAATATGAAGTGTAATGAACAATATAAATTAAATATCAAGTCAACTAAAAAAGCCACGACATAATGATGGCATATTGACTTTGATAAACTAATACGTCCGACGGAATGTGGTGAGTTGAGTTCAGTAAAAAACTTAAAGTGGAAAATGATGATGTAAGTTGTAATATCACAATCTTATTGGACCCGGGATGGTGACAAACCCCACATGAATTTCGAAGTAATTGATATGTACGATAACAACGAATACAGCGCACAAAGAAACGATCATGAACGCGAGCACCAAATACAATTATAACAAGACACTACATAATATAAACATCGTGCTTTCGAAATCTGTTTGTGTAATTGAGGAATGTGTGAGAATAATAATGTGATTGAATATCGATGTGTGGATAGTTACTTGGTATGAATAACGAATAGATAATAAATGATAATACAGTATGAACGGTGATAGGATAAATGGCATGTGAATGATATGAAATTGATTATTGGAATGAACGATATAAATGAAGCAAGAATATGTCCTCAAAAAAAATGTTGAGTGAGAACGTAGTAATATTCATTTAAATTAATAAACCCACAAATTCGACTCCACTCCGGCCATCCCAGCCACAATTATCAGGAAGACGAATTCGATCTAACAAAATTCGTTACAACATAAGCTTTATTTTTCCATCATTCATACATTGACAAAGTCACATTCCGATCGAACTGAAACCCTCGTAGACATGTTAAAAGGAAACCATTTTTTAAATAGACAATAGTCGAATATTTTAATTTATTGTTCGTTCTTATCACCAATTTATAGTGCGCGTAAATCGCAATAACTTTACCATTGCAACTTTTTTTCTATCTCATTCAGCTTACGAGTTAGAAGCGAAAAACAAAAAATCCTACGATTTCCAGGGGTGGTTTTCAGCCCTTAGATGGATCGGTCTGTTAAATTGTAGTTCTAAATGTTCAATTGTAATGCAACACTCGCAACGGACATGGAATTATGTAAATATTACGAATGGAATTACCAATTATGATACAGTATCATCGAAAACATTAAGGGCGTGGGGGTCAACACCCCCTTATATGCATGATATGGAAAAACCCAAAAACACGTGAACTTTTTTTTCATTCATGTATACATTGACAAAGTCACATTTCGATCGAACTAAAACCTTCGGAATTATATTTAAAAAACACCTATTTTTTAGATAAATAATGGTCGATTATTTTAATTAATTTATCGTTTTAATTATCGTATAGTGCGCATCAAATGTAATAACCCCCCATTGAAACTTTTTTCTGTCTCCCCTTGTTCACGGGTTATAATCGAAAAACGAAAAATCGCTTGATTTTTAGGGGCAGTTTTCACCCCTTAAATATGGGACTCAGCAGATAAAAAAAGTGCGTGTCGAATATTTTGACCGGCTCCACAGTCATGCAAAGTTATATCAAAATCGGAGGTGGACACATCGCGCGGTTTCCTTGTTGGTCGTTGCAAGGCCGCAAATGTGTGTAAAGTTTGAGCGCTGTAGCTTGAACCGTTTTCGAGTTATAAACGTTTGGATTTTGGGAGGCCGGTTGACACCCACACCGAAACACACTAACACACGCTCATACATCTGGATGTTTTTTGTAAATGTGATTTCTAGATATTTTGGGATATTTTGAACCAATTGACATCAAATCTCGATAAAAAATGTGCCCCCCCCCCATATTCGAAAAATTTGAACTTCGCTGAAACCTGATCCCCTTAACCGATCTGTACCAAATACGATACATAGGTAGGTCGAATAATGATCCTGATATGTATCGAGTTCGGGTGGGATCGGTCGAAGCTGACGTGAGTTGAACCAAAACGAATTTTTTCTTAAAATACAAAATCCTATACAATCTCAACTCCCCGATGGATTTCGGCCCAAATTCAATACCAAACATCCTTGAGCATTATTGTGTCCGTTGAGAACTATTTAAACCGATAACTCAAAAATTGCGGACGCTAGAGAGGACACAGACATTTTCTGGGAATTTCAAAATGCCGTTGTACAATCCGTCAGAACAGCAGAAATTTCAGATTTGCCGCTCGTTGTGTTTAGTTAACGAGAAAAAAATGTAAATGTGGGTGGGAAATTGCTTGTTGTAGGCTTCGACTCATTTATAGTTTATTGGCGTCGTTATCTTCTCCGATGTTAAGTAGTTGGAACCTCGTGGTCATAGTGCATGACTTTATCAAACGGATAAGGCATAAGACGTCCTTTTGATACAAAAAGGAAATTCTGTTTCGGAATGCAGCTCATCAAATTTGTCGTCTGGATTTCGGTACTTGTTACAGAAATCTGTTCCGCTGCATCAATCATGGAGACATCCGAACTGGATCAATCGTCAATCATCAAGACATGGTATGTTCGTTTGCTACTGGTTCGTATACTATAAAGACCGAGCAATTCATGGTGACGGCTAATAATCCGTTTTTCAGATGGACATCTTGGAATCATGTTACACAGACCGTTTCAGTACCGTGGGACATTCTGGACCGTCGGCTGAGAGTATCATGACAAAAATGTCGATGAGAGACAATCAGATTCCGGTGGCAATGATCAACCATACTTCGAGGGTCGAGCGGGTTGACAAAGGATCTCGGTACAAACTCTAGGTTTCCGTGATCACGTCGAGTAATCAAAAGCCGCTGTACAAAACTCTCATACAAGGCTGGACGACAAAATGGTGGAACAACATGGCTTTTTTCCATCGACTCTACTGATTCGGGAAACGGATGTTCGATCGCAGCTGACATACCGTTGGACGCCTGATACTTCAATCTGCTAAATTCGAAGTTCGTGTGCCTCCACCAAACGAGAGGCCAGTTGATCTACAATTTTCTTCACAAGAAAGGCGCCTCACCCGTGGCACCAAAAGGATACTTACGAATGGATAAACGGTCGTCCTTGGACCTTGTGCGCGCCAGAATATCACGAGGATGAGTCATATTGTGACAGACTGGATTTCAACAAAAAGGTGGATCTTAGTGGCTACGAAATCCGCACCATCGGCGAAGACTTGGATTTGTGGTTCGACGATTACGACTGGCGAAGTATCGTTGGTCAAAGCTTGAATCTTACCGTTCATTTCCCGACCCTATAGCCCCAATCTAATAAACCACTGCGGGAACGAGACGAGCAATGCAGCAAAAGAGGTCGTTGATCAAATCCATGACATTTTCATAAATCCTGTCATACATCAAGATTTTGACCGTTTCGGAATTACCGATATAGTTTTGGAATCCCAAGTGATGTTCATGACTCAACATCCCGGCAAGCAGTCACAGCGTGACAAGCTCGTTTCCGTTCTCGACAGGAGTGCACATGCGTTCGCATGTGATCTCCTGTCGAGGACGGAAACGAGCTTGTCGAGTTGTGACTTCTCGCCGGGATGCTGAGTCATGAACATTACCTGGTATTCGTGGTATTGATATTTACGCTGTTGTTCTTGAAATGTTGGCTGAGCCAATCTCTGAACCCATCAATTATGGACATATCAATTTTTCCGATTTGCAATGCGGAACTTCGATGAATTCCCCAGGAGGCGGCTCCCAGGATTAACCTGGCGGGCGTATTCCCCTATTCGGGGAATTTATCCCGCAATATTGGCGTGGCTATTGAAAAAAGACGTGCGCCAACGAACCATCGATACTGTTGAAGGCCTTGTTCAATCGAGATTTTTCTCGAGGCAGCCATGCATAAGTTGCAGGTGCCCTAAGGGTGCCTCTAGGCTGTACATATACGGTTGATCTCATTCCAGCCGATTGGCCCCTCAAAGAAAGATTCAATATTATTTTCGGGAGAGGTACGACAGGTGGTCTTCTATAAACTGTGTATAATCGACAGCACGACGGTATATTGAGGTCAATTAAATGCTACGAAAACCAAGATCAAGAACTATAAGTGAATGTACTGACCCTGTAACAGTTGAGCTTTTCATTTGTAATTCTTGAGATCGGTCTGGAATGCGCTACGGTCACTTTCATTATCGAATGAGCCGTCGCCAGTACAGCGATTTCAAATCCCCGAGATCGTCTCCAAAGATAAATCAAACTGCGAAAACATGTCGACGATCGGAAGCTGTTGGTCCTCGAATTTGGCTCACGACAGCTATGTTAAAGACCTACCAGCTACCCGCTTCCGGGCCAAGACCTCATGAGAATCTATAAACCGTGACCTGTGTCGATAACTCTATGTTTGCTGTTGTTTGTTTGACAAAATTATGAAAGTACAATAACACTTCGTTAATGTATTTTATTGAATTTCTTATAACTCTTCTATATCGATACTTTTCGAGCCATCAATCGAGCTATCAAAGTGTAAATTTGATTATATGTAGCATGGAAACTTGTGATTGGCAGTGCAGAAACGCTGCGTGATTTATTAAATCCATAGTTATGATTTTCGCAAGCGTTTACGCTTTGGTCTGCACTCATCCAGCCTTGAAATAGATTATTTCTTAATTATTCTAGCGCAAATCTCTGCAATATCAACAATTTTTAATTTCCCGTTTTCGGGCTCACAAGTTAGTCGTAAGCAAATGTGAGGCAGTTGCATAAATTCGGCCCTATGGACAACCCTGTGGTCGGTCTTCCGATTATTCTATCATTGTGCACTCGATACAATGAACATACTTCGCTCATTCGGAAGTCGCACTGAATTTCGCTGGTTTTAATAACTGTTATGTAATCTTATGTATTCATAGGATCTAGGATTCAATCTTAATAAACAAATACGTATGAAGGTACATTGTAAAACTTTTTTTTTTGAGCGGAATGCTACCGACAGTTTCCGAACGTCGGAAAAGTTTCATTTGGAGCATCTGATTTACTAGACAAACCAGTAAGGAGAATTATTTTCTCGTTTAGGACGAATTCATTTTGCCCATGAATTTACGTAGGCTTGAAGTACAGCTTTTATGAACAAGACAATCTTCATCTGAAAAAAACTTATGAGGACGTGTTCAGGAGCGACTGCGCAGACTGGCGAGAGTGCTTGTCAGAGAGCATTAAAATTATACGAACGTGCGTACGTGTTCATCAAAATATACGAAGACGAATTATTTTTTAAAGGAGGAATTTTCCCTCAATTTTTCGAATCCCTTCCAATGAAACAACTGTATAAAGTTTTAAATAATTTTTATCGTACTGTAAAGATATGAATTGAAAGGCGTAAACAGAAAAATCGGAAAAATCCGAAGAAGTTGAAAAAAACATTTATACTAACGGGATTTCTGTTTCAAAAAGCAGCGGTATTAATTACTACAGAGTAAACAAGAATTATGCGATTGCGTAGTCATTCAGGATAACTGTACGCAGTTGGTAAGTGGACGCAGTGACCATATCTCCGTAATCCGTCCTCCGTAACAGGGGGCTGGTGGATGATTTTAAAGGAACAATAGTGACACTGCTGTAATACAATATCCGCAGGTCACTGAATCGTACCCCGTATGGCTCCTGAGTTTTTTGAAAAATCAAATTTCATGGTTTTAGTCCTTAGCTTCACACATCACGGAAAAGTTTAGACTATCTAGCTTTCCGCTCTGAAAATGTAATTTTTGATGATTTTGTTTGTCATAGTGGAGTAAATGTCAAACGGAACCTTAAGGTGACGTTCGTTATTGTCGGATTTAAGATTTTTTCCTGCAAAACAGTACACCTGGGGTAAGTATACGCAAGTGAGTGTACGCGCGTACATTTGTATACGATATATTAATATATTCATCCACCAGCTGGAGAATGGAAGCAACGCATAACTTGCAAAAAATGTTGGCATGAGCATTGCACAGCCTATGAACCAGGGTTTTTATGTGGTTCATGCCACCGTGACTGAAGCAGTCCCTGAAAATTTGATTATTCTTTTTTCAAGCAATACTTGATGAGGTCATTAAAATCTAAGAACGTTTTTAGCAACCAAAATAATATATATTAAAGCTTTATTAATAATGAGCTCCTATAGGGGTGTACAGAGATAGTGCACACTTACCCCTGATAGGTGCGTAAACTTTCTCGCAATACGCCTCTTACGTATCGTAATTCGCCTACCGCTGCGCCATCATTCGGGGGAACGACGACAACGTAGACATGTGCACCTCTTGACCAGGATTTGCATTTGTGTAATAGGCTCCGGTATGATTATTTAATAAAATAACGAATGATGGTATGAAAATGAGCATGGCTTACATAGAATGTGGCTTCCGAAGTATCGTTCTTGATTTTTTTTCGTGGAAAACCCGTATTGAAAGGTAAGTAGACAGCCTAAATAACGAAATCAATTATGCTACCAGTTTGAATCCGTATGTCACTTTAAGTATGTGGTATAATGTCTTCAAGAAATTATTCAATTAAATATAGGCAAAAAAACTATTTTAGAGCCATCACAAATGTAGATCGTGAACGAGTCGTTAGCGGGAAAGTGATTAGGGTGAATAATTCTCCGTACGAAATGAAAATAAACGTATCGATAATTGAACCGAAATTGCATTGTTAAGATCTGATGCAAGCAAAATTAAGTGATAAATTTTACAGTCAATCGTCCATTTGTATCAACATTCAAACTCGCGCAAGCAAATATACGGGATAGATGAAAAATACCGTACATAAAAAATATGGATTCTAAAGTAATAAGTATTTCAAACATAGGTTTTATATGACCATTCGACTTGCCCGTTGCACTAATAAATGAATGCTTTATTGGTTGGATTACAAAGAAGCATGATGTATGCGATTAATTCCATAGCAATTACATAACGTTATTTTTCATTGAGAAGATAAGTTTTTTTTGTGGTTTCAAAGTAATAAAGTACGAAATGCCCAATTTCATTTTCATAAAAAAAACTAACAACCTATTTTCTTTGTTCAAGACTCCATAGTAAAATGGTTGGCCAGTTTCGTTTAAAGTAATAAGACTGAGTAGAACCGAAAAGAACTCAAACGATACTCCGCCCAACTGTATCATTGTCTCATCTGATTTAATATCCAAAAATCCAGTTTATCCATGATTTACTACCTCCTCTGATCCACAAGATGTGGTGCGAACAGTTTTTGGGTTACAAACGATTAATCTCTTATTTTTCTGGGCTTTTGAATATAAATACTCGCCAGGGTGTTAATTCTTCTTCAGGGCGCTCATTCATGTTAACGAAACAGCAAACTAAAACATTTGCCTCGGGAATATTGTCTTCTTCGTAATCATACGCATCTGTTTGGTAACTGATGCTTACGTGTTTTGATGCTTCCTCCACTTTCTCCGATTCTGAAAATGTAGGATTTTTCGCACCCTATGCTGCAATAATATCATCTTGCAGGCATGATCTTTGATTTTGTTGGCGATTTTTATAAATAACACCGAGAATTTAGGGATTCGACGAGCTAAGATTCACTGATCAGACGCGTTGTCAGGCACGCTCGGTTGATGGCGCGCGCATCTGGATTCAAAAAACAGGAATGGTAACATATCTCTTGTCGGTAAGACGGACTGGAGATCTGTCAAAATTGCCGAGGCAGACTGTGCCGAGTGGAACTGAGACGAGGCAGACTGTGCCGCGTCAGACTGTGGCGAGGCATAGTGAGACCATCCCAGTTAACCTTCAAAGCGCTGTATTCGTTCAGGGAAGGAGATCCATTTATAATTATTGTTTCTTTTTGCAGGTAGATACGTCGAAAATTAAACACTACCGCCGAATATTATCAGGACACTAGCGAGGCGTGCTCGCAGAAATAACTTCTGTCTTTGAACGTCGATAACTTCGCAATAAATAAAGCTAGAGACTTTTTTAAAGCACCGTTAGAACGGTCATGAATATTTGAATCCATTGGTATTTTTCAAATAATATTTTAATCACTGAGCACTGAGATACCGTGTAAAAAAGATTATTTAGAAAATTCACCAGTACTTTGCAAATATTGCTGACAATTGACAATATTGCTGACAATATTGATGATTGTGGTCGCCCGTTTACCTCAATGTATCCTCTATAACCCTGTAAAATTTCGAATTGATCCGTCGCGCGATTTTCGCGGAATCTGGGCAACCCCTAATTAATGCAATTAATTTCAATCGATGAATTATGTAACGCAAAGAAAGAATTTCATAAAACGCTAACGGATACTGTTTACATCGAATTGTCTGGAAATGTTCAAGTGAGAAAATTAAAAAAAAAAAATGTTCAATGAAAATGAAAAATTCCATGAGTTATCAATGCCAAATTGTGAGAGACAGCGAAAAATTTTTTTTCCATCTCACTAATCATCCGAGCCAAAATAAAGTGAAAGAATTTTTATTTCTTATTTCTTTCAAAGAATACATTTTTTTTATCGAGAACTAATTGTTATTCATTATTTGAGGATAGCATTTATTATAAATATGGGGCATTCCATGACATGTCGATCAAGATCTGGCGATAATTTTTTAGATCGTTTTCATGATTTTTTATTTAAAAGTACTCATCGAAAAAAACGAACCCAATTTTTTCAAATTTTTAAAAAATATATTTTTGGGATGTTTTGAAATTTAAAAAAATGAAAAAAAAAACGTCCTCTTTTTTCGCCTGAAAAAATTCACAGAATTCTTATAAATTATAAGGAGATTTTAAAACGCTATTGCAAGATGAAGCTTTCGAAACTACCGGAGAAAAAAAAAATCACAAAATTCGCCAACAAATATTGGTGATGCATTTTTGTCAAATACAATTTTTTTATTTTTATTTTTTTCCCCCGGTAATTTTGAAAGGTTCATCTTGCAATGGCGATTGGAAATTTTCTTATAATTTATAAGAATGTGAATTTTTGCAGGCGAAATAAAACGGACGTTATTTTTTTAATTTTCAAAAAAACACTCAAAAAATATATTTTTAAAAAATTTTTTTAAATAATGGGTTCGTTTTTTTCATCCATTCGCATACACACACAGACCCATGCGTACACTCAGACACGCACACACATGCACATACCGACGCGCGCGCTCGATGCCCGGGCCGACGGCCGTTGAAGCGTTTCTTTTTTGTTGACTAGATCGAAATAGCTCATATACACTCGGGCGTTCCCGCTCGTTATACACGCCATACACGCCCCACAACATGCGTCTCGTTCCGCCCGCTCCCCGCGTACATCGGACCATAGATCGACGCTGGGGTCTGGGCTCACGTTGAGGTTCAAGCTTGAGCGTGACACCCGGTATATTCTGCTGGGCCTCGTTGGGCTCTCGGCTCGGCGGTTTCCGGCTACGAACAGGAGAAAGACGAAGCCAAGAGAACTCCACGGCCCTGGCAATCTCTCTACTAATCTCTGATACTAGTGACCATACCCTGGTTCCCCCCTAAGCATACGACCGAGTCGCCGACATGTAGATATGGACTGGTAATGCTGCCTGAATACGTGAAATCGCAGTAGACAAAGGATGGGTTTATCCCTGTCTCTCTCTATTTCAGGAACGTACTAAAAGAATCAGAGGCCCTGTACCTTACAAAAATTCTGTCAACAATAACATATTTTCCTCAAATAATACTAATGAGTTAGAAAAAAAATAGATGAAGTATAAAAAAAATACAATACTTTTTTTCTGATTCATAATTAACAAATTGATGTTATCGCAGGATTGTCTGTTTTTGATTGTCAGTCTTATACTACTATGAAATTAATAATTATTAATAAAAAGGGGTAAAAATGTGACACGGGACCACGTTACTCCGGTCGTCGGAAAATAAATTTTAACAAAATGACACACGGAAAGTTAAAACAAGCTGACAAAGATTAATTCAAGAAGAACTCATGACCTACACACCTGACCTAAAAACTAACAAGAGACATTACACCCATGGAACATTGGAAATCGCAAACAATTCAAAAATAAAGAAAATGAAAAATTCTGAAGAGACCCACATATGTAGGGCGAAACGTTAAGGTACAAAAGAATAACATGGTCGTCCGTCGCTAAAACTAAAAAAAAAACACAAAGAAATTAAAAACTGCTATAAACTTTTAATTCATAAGCAGCATAGGTTAACAAAACATATAAATTTCTTATAAATATTCCAATGAGTCTTATTGGTGCTTAAAAAGAATTGTTTTTGTCAAGTGATGTCTCACTCGTTCTTCATTGTTATTTTCATCAGTTGCCGATTTTTTTAAACGTAGCGTCAGGTACTTTATACGGTACGGTACGCAGCACCGACCCATTATTGTTGAATAAAAACTAATAAATTAACTCTAGAACACCCAACACATAACCCAACACGTAACACATAATGTTCATGTACCGATCGAACCCGAGATCATACGGGTTACGGGTTCTCAAGTTTTCGGGCACAGTCTTGTTCCCCTTCCATCGTGAATGATTGCGACCAATTAGCTTTAAGTTAGAAAGAGATAGGAAGAAACTCACCGATTTCACGTTTTCAGGCAGCATTACCAGTCCATATCTATATGTCGATGGACCGAGTATGGTCTTGCCGAGATAGGTCCGGCTCGAGAGTGCCACTCGCTATGACGGCACCGATACGAATTTATCATTATGCTATAACTATATATACGCGCCGGGGCAAAGTGAGTTCGCCGGCCGCCTGGTTGGCGGCGCACCAAGCCGGTTGAACGGCTTCCCCAGCCTCGCTGGCGATCTCTCTTCTCATCTCTGTGGGAAGTGTGCTCATGGAGACTAGAGCACGGTCAGAGATTAGAGGAGAGATGTACCACGGAGCCTGTTTTGGTGGTGGATGTTTTTGCAGCGCCACTAGCCGTAGCGGCGAGCCGCGAACTAAAAAACGTAGATGTGAAACAATCGATGCTGCAGATTCCGGCCTACCGACTTGTGGATGTAAATTGTCGGTATTACAGTCCTCGCGAATGTGGACGTGAAAAAAAATGGCTGGCTTCCGGTTCTAAACAGCTGAGCCCGGAGGCTCCGCCCCGTGCACGTGGTGGACGAGATTTCGATGTTATATATATATGACCAGGCCAGATTGACATTTCTGATATTTTTAAGATGTAAGATCGAATAAATGTCAGATGTAGAATGAAATAAATGTCGGATACAAGATGGAATAAATGTAAGATGTAAGCTGAAATAAATGTAAGATGAAATAAATGTAAGATGTAAGATAGAATTAAATAATTTTTCATAATATTCGCTAGTTTAAATATATATATCGCGACACAACGCGGCATATGTGAGCATATACATGGACGCACGTTCACTCTCGTACACATTCACACACGTTCTCTCTCGCTCCAGAGCAAGCGCTGATAGCGCTGTCTCTCTCGCATTCGCTGATGTCGTCAAGGACATCGTAGCTCGTCCGGCTATATCTATATTGCACTATCGCCTAAGGCCGAAGGATCCCCAATGCTCGTCGGGTCTCACCTCGGGCATCCACACGTAGTCATGCACAGAACGGTCTAATAGAACGCTCGGAATACGCCGAGAGTTACCGAACGTTTCCGATGTGCTTGCGCTCGACCCCAGCAACACAGAATTTTTCGATTCTGTCTCGTCCGCAAGTTTCACGACGCTCTCCCCCGGAACCGCCCCCCCCCCCTCCTTCCCGTACCGCCTGTATAGCGGGGTCCATACGACTTGGGTCCATGTTCAAATACGGGATCCGTGCCGTTCGGATCCGTATGGAAATATCAATAAATTATTTTTGTTCAATAATTTGTTACCAATTCATAACCATAATAAATCATTGTCAACCATTGATCAATGAGATATTTCTTCTCTTGTTCAAGTACTTATCACTTTTTTGTACTCAACTACTTGCATTGAATCAACTCGCAATTTATGAATTCATTATGTCATCGTTTCTCTGACTTACAAGGAAACCGCGCGATGTGTCCCTCTCCGATCTTGATAAAACTTTGCACGATTGTAGAGCAGGTTAAAATATTCGACACGTATTTTTTTTTATCTCCTGAGTCCCATATTTAGGGGATGAAAACTGCCCTTGAAAATCGAGGGATTTTTCGCTTTTCGATTATAACTCGTGAGCGAGGGGAGATGGGGCAAAAGTTTCAATGGGGAGGTTATTGCATTTGATGCGCACTAGACATTCGTGATAAGAACGATCAATTAATTGAAAGAATTGACCATTATTTATTCAAAGAATGGGTTTTTTTTTACATAATTCCGAGGGTTTTAGTTCGAACGAAATGTGACTTCGTCAATGTATACATGATGGAAAAATAAAGTTTACGTGTTTTTGGGTTTTTCAATATCTTGCATATATGGAGATGTGAACCACCCTTGAAGTTTTCGATGAAATTGTAATTGTAATTGTTGTGCATAATTGGTAATTCCATTCGGAATATTTACGTCATTTCATGTCCGTAACAACTGTTCCATTATAATTGAACATTTAGAACTGCAATTTAGCAGACCGACCCGGTCAGACACTGAAAACCACCCCTGAAAATCGTAGGATTTTTCGTTTTTCGCTGATATCTCGTAAACGGGATGAGATAGAAAAAAAGTTGCAATGGCAAAGTTACTGCATTTTACGCGCACTATATACATTGGTGATAAAAACGAACAATAAATTTGACCTATTGAATATTATTTTCTTTAAAAAATGGATTTTTTTAACATGTCTACGAGGGTTTTAGTTCGATCGGAATGTGACTTCGTCAATGTATGAATGATAGAAAAATAAAGCTTACATATTTTTGGTTTTATTCATATCTCGCCCTTAAGGGCATGTAAACCGCTGTCGAACTTTTCAATAATATTGTACCATAATTGGCGATTTCATTCGTAATACAAAACCTCACAAAACTGTATCCAGTAAAATTAACGATCCGGCGAAAGATGTTTTATTAGGGTTACAGAAGGGCCAGAACCACGTTTTCTCGAGATTCAGCTCAGACGTATTTTTTAATTCTGTCGATATATCACACTGATTGTGAACAAAATGACGCATCCGTAAAGGTAAATGAAAAAATCACAAAAATGCTTCGGAAAAGAACACGAACGGATTATTCTACGGATTATATTTTATCGCTCGTGATAATCACTTCTGCCTATGAACGTCAACAACTTCGCGAGGTTGAATTTGAATCCATTGATATTTTTGAAATAAAATTTTCATCATCAGTGCTGAATGATAGAAATATTATTTTTCGAATATCAATAGATTCAGATATTTATAAGCTTTAGAACGGTGCTTACAAAAAGTTTCTAGCTTTCTTTGTCGCGAAGTTCTCGACGTTCAGAGGCAGACGTGATTTTTGCGAACGCGCTTCTTTAGTGGCTTCATAGTTTCCGCCAGTACTGTACATTATCGCGTCTAACATTTTTTTCGTTTAATATGGAAACGCATAATCCGAATGTACATTTGATACGGGCTGTCGCTAGCTCAGAATACGTTCCCAATTCCGCAACGAGATAAATACAGTTTTGGTAGGTTTTGTATTACGAATGAAATTGCCAATTAAGGTACACTATTATCGAAAGGTTCGAGAGTGGTTTACACACCCTTAAGGGCAAGTTATGAATGAAACCAAAAATACGTGAGCTTTATTTTTCCATCATTCATACATTGACAAAGTCACATTCCGATCGAACTAAAACCCTCGTAGACATGTTAAAAAACCCTATTTTTTAAATAAATAATATTCAATTGTTTAAATTTATTGTTCGTTTTTATCACCAATGTATAGTGCGCGTAAAATGCAGTAACTTTGCCATTGCAACTTTTTTTCTGTCTCATCCCGCTTACGAGATATAAGCGGATAACGAAAAATCCTACGATTTTCAGGGGTGGTTTTCAGTCTCTGAGCGAGTCGGTCTACTAAATTGCAGTTCTAAGTGTTTAATTATTATGGAACACTTGCTACGGACATGAAATGATGTAAATATTACGAATGGAATTACCAATTATGATGCAATATCGTCAAAAACTTCAAGGGTGGTTCACACCCCCATATATGCAAGATATTAAAAAACCCAAAAACACGTAAACTTTATTTTTTCATCATGTATACATTGACGAAGTCACATTTCGTCCGAACTAAAACCCTCGGAATTATGTAAAAAAAGAACCCATTCTTTGAATAAATAATGGTCAATTCTTTCAATTAATTGATCGTTCTTATCCCGAATGTCTAGTGCGTATTAAATGCAATAATCTCCTCATTGAAACTTTTTTCCTATGTCCCCTCGTTCACGAGTTATAATCAAAAAACGAAAAATCCCTTGATTTTCAAGGGCAGTTTTCACCCCCTAAATATGGGACTCAGAAGATAAAAAAAAATACGTGTCGAATATTTTGACCTGCTCTACAATCGTGCAAAGTTTTATCAAGATCGGAGGGGGACACATCGCACGGTTTCCTTGTTAGAGCAGAACACATGACCATGAGTTTTTAATAACTTCAGCCAAAACTTGACTTTGATTTGGCGTTGACTTTCTTATAATACACTCATCAAAAAATTAAAGGACCACAGAACAGAACAGAATAGAACAGAGAACAGAGAACAGAGAACAGTCGAAATTTGTCGAAATTTCAGGCATCTGTATCTCCGCGAAAAATAGTCGGATTCAGATAATTCACAGCTTCTTTATTAGCTTGAATCTTTGACTTTTCGAATCGAAGGTTAAACGATTTTTATCATGCCCTGCTGCTCTGTGCCAAGGGCAGAAACGAACAAAAAACGGTTGTCTGAATTTTTATGAAAATTCGAGGAGGTGCGTGGCCTTCGACAAATTTTTTACCGAAAATGTATTCAAAACATTTGATAGCCTGTCTAATTCCATGCAAAATGCTTTTTTATTTATTGCTGTGCGATTTTTTTTGACTGAGTTATTCACTCCCAAAGCAAAAAATACATTTTTTTTCAAGCGCCTGTATCTCCTGAAATAATGATCGTACAACAATTGCTTGGATATCATTGGGAAGATAAAATTATCTTCTTAAAAATGCTCTCACGAGAATTAGCAAAAAAAATTTCTTTCTTCGCAGTATTTACACTTCAAAAACATGTAAAAACAAGGGTGCAAAATCGAACCTTGCACATTGCTTATTCATAATTTTTTGAATTCGACAAAGCTTCCTCTATGAGGAACTGTGTCGATCAATTTTGGCTTCCTCATAGAGGAAGCTTTGTCGAATTCAAAAAATTATGAGGAAGCAATGTGCAAGGTTCGGCTTTGCACCCTTGTTCTTCTATAAAATCGGTTCGTAAATCGATCTAGTCCAGAATAAATACATAGTGAATTCCATGTCAAATTTAAAAAATTGAAAGTCGCATCAAATTTAAACGCCTAGATGGATTTTGCCCAAATTCGATACGAAACATCTTTTGATGATAGTGCGACTTTGTACCAAGTTTTGATCCGATATCTCAAAAACTGTGGAAGCTAGAGCGCGCGCGACGATTTTAAAAAAATTTCTAAACGACATAAAATATGAATGGTTGGATGGATTTTGCCCAAATTCAATTTGAAAGATCTTTCAATAATAGTTCGACTTTGTACTGACTTTTAGCCAGATATCTCGAAAATTGTGAAAGCTAGAGCACTTAGGTTCATTTTTGAAAATTTTCAAAATGACATAAAATATGAATAGCTCGATGGATTTCGCCCAAATTCATTCCGAAACGTCTCTTGATAATAGTTCAGCTACGTACCAAATTTTAGTCCGATATCTAGAAAATTGTGACAGCTAGAGTGCGCACACCATTTTTTTACACCTTCTAAAATTTCTTAAAACAAAAGCACTGCATGGATTTTTTTCCAATTTAGTGACGAGCATCACCCTGTGGTTGTACAACATTATACTAAATTTGAGGTCGATATCTCTAAAATTGTGGAAGCTAGGGACCAAAAAAAATTTTTTGAATTTTTTAAAAATCGCGTAAAAACGAAAAAACTGTATGGATTTTTCTAAAAATTGAATCATGCTATGCGCCGTGAACCCTCTACATGTGTGACAAATTCCAGCTTGATATCTTGAGCCGTTCTCAAGTTATGAACGCTCAACCAATGTTACATACATACACACACACACACACACACACACACACACACACACACACACACACACACACACACACACACACACACACACACACACACACACACACACACACACACACACACACACACACACACACAGACACACACACACACATACATGCATCCGGACATTTTTTGCAGTTGTGTTTTTTAGATGTTTTGGGACATTCTGAACACGTTTTCATGAACATCTCGAAAAAAAATGTTGTCACGAAAACAAAGCTTCCTCTATGAGGAAGCAAAAGGAATTTAAGTTCAATGTTCGAGATGGCAACATCATCATGGTGTCAGATCGCCACGCAGGAGACCCGGGTTCAAATCTTGATTGATGGTGGATTTTTTTCCCGGTGCAACTGTCGTTTTTTATTGAATAAAATCTAGAAATAGTCGGGTACAGAAAATTGTAAGACACATTCAAGATCTTTCAGGATCTTTTTATTTTTTCTTTGAAAGTAAATACTTCGTGACCCAACGGTTGAAGTAACACGGTCCTGAAACATTTTTCGTTTGTCCAACGAATTTTCGTATTCGACTATTTCTAGGTTTTATTAAATCAAAAAACAGTGAGATCGAAAATACATTTTTGTGGTAATTATTTACTTTCACGGCTTTTCCGAATTCTACAGTTTTTTTAAATTTTTCTTTTTCGAAAATGTTTGTTTGGTTCTCTACATGAAGAATGAGGTAGGGGAGGTCAGAAAATGTTATCAAAAATATATTTTTTCACGTATTTTCGCAATTAACCCCTTGCCGTGCTTTGACGAGTCTGACTCGTGATGAAAATTTTGGGCCAAACATGAATATAACGAGCCAGGCTCGTGAATAGATCGTCGGGTCAAACGTAAACATCACGAGCCGAGGTCGTTCACAGATAGTCGGATCAAACATAAACATCGCGCATCAGTCTGATTTGTTTACCACGCGTTGACGCGTAACACTTGGGCCCGATTTTCGTCGAGCTAAATGGCACGGCAGGGGGTAAAAAAAAAATGTTTTTCTTGTTTCGGAGGTTTGGGAGTTTTTCTCAAAAAAAACCACCATCCATAAGGAGGGGCGGGGGGGGGGGGGGGGGGGGGGGTTGTAAAACTCGTGGGCAAGATAAACCGTTCTGTGCACGACTACGTGTGAATGCCCGAAGCGGGACCCGACGGTCGTTCGGGAACCTTCGGCCTTCGGCGATAGTGCAATATAGATGTAGCCGGACCAGCTACGATGTTCTTGACGACATCGCCGAATGCAAGAGAGACAGCGCTATCAGCGCTTGCTCTGGAGCGAGAGAGAACGTGTGTGAATGTGTACGAGAGTGAACGTGCGTCCATGTATATGCTCACATATGCCGCGTTGTGTCGCGATATGTATAATTAAAATAGCGACTATTATGAAAAATCAATTAATTCTATCTTACATCTTACATTTATTCCATCTTGCATCCGACATTTATTTCATCCTACATCTGACATTTATTCGATCTTACATCTTAAATATATCAGAAATGTCAATCTGGCCTGGTCATATATATATAACATCGAAATCTCATCCACCACGTGCACGGGGCGGAGCCTCCGGGCTCAGCTGTTTAGAACCGGAAGCCAGCCATTTTTTTTCACGTCCACATTCGCGAGGACTGTAATACCGACAATTTACATCCACAAGTCGGTAGGCCGGAATCTGCAGCATCGATTGTTTCACATCTACCTTTTTTTGTTCGCGGCTCGCCGCTACGGCTAGTGGCGCTGCAAAAACATCCACCACCAAAACAGGCTCCGTGGTACATCTCTCCTCTAATCTCTGGTACTCGCGTGCCAAACATTTCTTGGAGCATGGACGGATTAAGGCTCACTGATCTGACGCGCGGTCGGGTGCCTTCGTGAGCGCTCGGGCATCAACGAAGCTCGGGCGACTGCGGGACGCTCGAGATAATTCGAGCGTGACGTCATCGCTTCATCTCGCGAAAGAAATCAGTCTGGGATGAAACCCAACTGGGACGAAACCCAAGTGGGAAAAGGCAGAACGGCGAAAGTCAGTTAGCCACCATCCCGATTAGAGGGGAGATCGCCAGCGCCGTGGAGTTCTGTTGGCCCCGAATTTTTCCGATTTGTAGCGGGATCCGCCGAGCCGAGGTTCCAATGGAGTCCAACAGAATATACCGGGTGTCACGCTCAAGTGTGAGCCTCAACGCGAGGCCAGAGCCCAGTGGAGCCCAGCGGCCAGCGTCGATCGACGGCCCGATGTACGCGGGGAGCGGGCGGAACGAGACGCATGGTTGTGTGGCGTATATGGCGTGTACGACGAGTGGGAACGCCCGAGTGTAGATGAGCCATTTCGATCTACTCGACAAGAATGAAACGAAACGCTTCAACGGCCGTCGAGCCGGGCATCACGGGCGCGCGTCTCTATGTGCATGTGTATGCGTGTCTGTGCGTACGTATGGGTCTGTATGTGTAGGTGCGAATGGATGAATTGACCATCCAAAATTCAAACGCTTATAACTCGAGAACGGTGTAAGCTACAGCCCCCAAGTTTTGCACACATTCTGTGCCTTATGCATATGTAATTTTTGCAATAGTCGCGATTTTTTAGCTAAATCCATCGAGAAACCTGGGTTTTATGATATTTTTAATTTTTCGACAAATCAACTTTGTCTCTGTAACTACCAATAAATTCATCGAACCGAGCATCGATCGAAGTGAAATGAATTCGCCACATGTATAAAATATCAATAAGCCTCCAATAATTTAATTGGGGGGGGGGGGGGGGGGTGTAAACAAATGCTGTGCAATACTTTGTTTTGATATTGATAACCGATACCCACCATTTTGTTGGTGAAAAATATGGATTATCGATCGAAGAATAAATGAATAATAATGAATTAAAATTAGCTCTCGATAAAAAAATGTATTGTTTCAAAATAATAAAAAAATTTTCCCTTTATTTTTGTTTGCAATAATCAACATTTTCCGTCGGAAACATATGGATTATTCACAAGAACAAAAATGTCATCCTCGAAAAATGAATTTAACAAAAATTGACCCTCTCATTGACTTTTAGCGAAAGCGACTATTTCAATCATTCGGATCACAACGAAAAAAAATTGCAGCAATTTGGAATGCTGGAATGCTGTCTGATATATTATTATTACAATTCTCCCATAATTACACACTTACGTACTCAATTTTGCTGACTGTTTAGCCGAGTGCACTGATCTGTACGGAATACCACGAATTGTGATAGTTGTATAAGTTTACAACAGATTATGCGTAAAGCGTACAAAATAATAATTACTATATATTAGGATGGCTCTTAATTGGGTGATGGGGGATTTTTTTGGTATTGCCCTTTTAAAGTAATCGACATGAAAAGAAAAAAAATTGGTCGCAATCGGGAATTTGCCCGATAAGTCTAACCCAGGGCGACAAGCAATCGAATTTAAGAAGGGATGCATGCATTCGTAATTTCGTTGGGGACATGTTATATTTCTTCAAAACTATACATGACACAAAAATTCCCCATAATAATTTTGTAGAAAATTTGATGTACAAAAAAGGTTTCTTGTAAAATTTCTGTGAATCTAATATTTACTACGTAAAAATGGCTTCTCGCGGCTGGCTCAAAAAAACAATTTTTTTTCTACTTATGATGATTACTTTTCGAGGGTGATACCAGGAACGTCTGTGATTTGTTTTAGATTGTTTTAGGCGGTGGTTCACAATTTTCAATTTTTTCATGACGAACCTTGTATCTGAAATAATATTCATCGAACAAAAAAAATATACCGTCGAGGCGGGCTATTATGGGACGAAATCGGTCTTTATTTTCTTTCGCGCTTCGTCTAAAATCTAAATGTTAGCTAAAATTCATTTCAGGGCCTCAGGCACTTTGAGAACATCCTTCCGAAGGTGTGCGACGAGTTTCATAAAGAAAAAAAAAAGTTGGCAAACTTACATCGACTCCAAGTTTGTTCCATAATAACCCGGCAGTTCGGGCAACAAGTTTTGTGGTCGTCAATAAAAATTAGTAAATCATTTCTTTTCGGTCTTGTATCATATGGATATCTTTGTGTAGATATTCTAAAGTAAATTTAAGCAAAAATTATCGAAAAATGTATAAAAGAAGGAAGCAAAATACGATAATTTTTAGAAATTCAGTTTAATGTCAGAAACATAAATCTCCGGCAATTTTTTCGAAATACATAATTAAAATTATATTGTCAATTGAACTTTGATAACATAACACTCTCTTTCCCTCCTTTTTGGAGACTCAATCACATTAAATATCGCTTCCAGGGGGGTAAAATGTTCGTCTGCAAGTTCCGGCCACCTCCGCGCTTTTTTCGTTGGCTACATAAGGGAGATAACAGCCCCATCCGAGCTAACGGAGACGAGTTGACCGGGTAAACGTTTTCCATTGAACAATGCAATCACATCTTTTGAATAAAAATGACGAGCTTCGTGAAGGCTTTTCTCTTCGCTTTCTGCGGAGCTAGATGCAATGTCTTCCCCATTATCCCCGGACGGGGAAGACCAGTCGACACGCTTCTTGCTCTGTTTTTTTCGCGCTTTCCGTGGTCTGGAAGATCCGGTCACGATTTTCTTTTGACTCGGTGCTGCTCCGATATAGCTAGCGAGGATACTTTGTCCTGGAGGAACGGTCAATTTTCTTTTCCGTTTAACGCGGTCGTCGTCGATATCTTCAGATTCGAAGCCATTTCTCGGACCGTTATTTTCTTTTTTTTCACCGATTCAACAGCCTCTGCGACCTCTGCAGATTTCGTCTTCATATAGGCAATCATCGTCGGTGCAGTGATCTTGTGGTACTTCCATAGCATCTTTAAATATTTAAATAACGTGCTATTATATTGATAAGAACATTTCCAATTTATTTTTTGACTGTCCACGCAAGAAGTTCGTAAAATGAACGATTAAAACGTCAAAATGTCAGTAAGCTCTCTGTTTTGAGGCTAGAATGCTACGCTGTGAAATTCATATTTACTTATCTTTCACACTGTAGCACCAAAAAAAACTTTCATAAATGAAAACGAACCGTAAAAATCTACTCTAACCAATGCCACATGAGTTTTTTTTAAATATTCACATTTAGTTTTGTTTCATAGTAGCCCGACGAATCATGGTTTTTTAGTTTTCCACACTTTTATCCGAGAATACTGGTTTAAAAAGTTGGTAAAAAAATATTTTGCATATACCGTTGACTGATGACCCGCTCGAGCCGGATGTTTGGAGCACCTGAATTTCGCGACCCGTTTTTCAGTTGATTCGCGATTTTTTCCCTCTTTTCGCCTTGGATAAATAATAATAACGGTTTACACCGTCTCTTAGGAACACTTCAAGCTACACTTTGACCCACCGGCGAGTTGAATCGTTCTGTCATTACGATTCTAGACATAAAAATGTAACCTGTACCATACTAGCCCGCCGTGTTCTAGAATAGCCCGCCTCGACGGTAAGAATAAACACTTTTTAATTTTTTCCGCTTTATTGAAAAAAATCGAAATCATAATTTTTCTGCATTAACAAAATTGAAATTTGGCAGAAAAATAAGAATAAATTTTTTTTAAACCTCATAACAGAATTTTGATTTCAGTATAAATTCAACAGGATGTCTGCTATTGAGTAGAAAAACTGTATTCTAATTTTCTTGCCAAATTAAAGTTTTCGCAATGTAGAAAAATTATGATTTTTTTCGATACAGCGGTGAAAAATAAGAAAGTTTTTATTCTTATGTCTTTTGGCGATGAGTATTTTTTGAGAGACAGTATTCATGATGAAAAATTGAAAATCCTTAACGGACGGCTATAAAAAATCACAACAATCAAAATATTATTTCACTTCCATTTTTATTATCTTTTTTCATTTCTTATTATTTCAATTCCATCATCTTCTTAATCAACATCACTTTACACCTTTATGTTATTTATCCTGTTCGTGTCCATTAATCGTCATCCTTGATAGCCAAACGTCGTTTTATTCTCGAACTTCTATACATATACACTAGGGTGGCTTGAAACATTTTTTTTCTTCTAATTTCAATCAAAATACACTTACTGCAAAGTATCTTGCATCCGGAGAATTCACCCCGAAGATGAGCTCGATCGGACTATTTTTAGAGCTGGCGCCCATTTTTCAAAGTTTTTACGTTTGAATAACATGGCGCCAAAATTTTTTTATCGACTGGACGCTTATTCTGAAGCTTTGACAAGATGAATTCTAAATGATTTCGTTGTATTACGGTCAAATATAGTTCTTATGTATGGATGATTACACCAAATAGAGTACTAAGATACGGTCTCAGTATCTGGGATCTTTATCATATTTGCGGAGCTTGAAGTGCAAGTTGAAAAACAAACCCCTACATTTGAAAAAAAAAATTTCTCTATTATTTTGATGGCTGCCAACTCGGCGTGTTTCAAATTTTCGTTTACTTTTTTTTCAAGTATTCTCCTCATACAATTATGCTAAGATAAAATGTATAAAGAATCTGTTTTCGACGTGAAAAATCAATCAGAATCGGGTATGAGACATAAAAATTGATTTTGCGCCAGTGCAACATTTTTGAAAATTTTGAAAATATTTACGTTAAATCAATAAACATTAGAAAACACAAGATAATTATTAATTTAACGAGTTATTACGCGAGAAAGATTTGTAATCATTGTATGAGGGCCGATCGTTACTCGTGGGGGAATTTTTTTACGTAAAAAATAAAATTACGGACCTTCCAAAGTTTTTTAACCAATTTGACCGTTTTCAACGGCATCAATGGTGGGTAATAAGAACTAACGGGAGCGCTTCAAAAAGAAACCCTTCTAGGTGCGACCGAGACGGGTAGTCCTAACAAAATGGGAATTTGGTCATATCAATAAAAATGTAGTTGTAGCCCCCCCCCCCCCCCCCCCCGCCCGCCAAATTGGCGAATCACGCCTCACTTCGCAGCGTAATGACAATAACGGAGGACTTAAAATATTGATACGAGAAAACATAACGATAAAAAAAACAAAGATTGTAGATAATTCGATTGTGGAAAAGTTCGTTAATACGGGGGTGGGAGGTAAATTGGATAGAAAAAAAAGCATATTTTTGATAATTTTTTTCGACGACAGAGTCAATATAAATTTATTTCTATAATAACTACTCAATAACGTAACATTTGGAGAATATTCTGTAAAAATTTTCATTAACTTTTATGAACAAATGAGCCATTGACGGAAAATCTCTGCAGACGTTTAAAAAAAAAGTTTCACTGCCGTGCCCATCATAACTCAACACTGAATCATCTCAGACCAAGGAACCAAAATTATTTTATTAGGTGATTAATTTCTGCAGGTTATGACGTTGAGTTTTTTTTTCAAATTTTATAGTATTCTAAAATGGCAACATTTTTAATTTTTTTAATGAAAAATCAGTATTTTGACTTCTGAGTGCTGTCAAAAATTGACCAATCTATTTAAAGAAAATATTCGTCGTTATTACCTGCAGAAACTTATCACCAAATGAAATCATTTTGGATCTTCGGTTTCAGATGATCCAGTGATGAGTTATGATGGGCAATGCAATAAAACTTTTTTTTCTAGGCGTCCGCAGAGGACCTCCGTCAATGGCTCATTTGTTCATAAAAGGTAATGAAAATTTTATAGCATATTCTTCGAACGTTACGTTATTCAGTAGTTATTATAGAAATAAATGTATATTAATTGTGACGTCAAAAAAAAATTATAAAAAATATGCTTTTTTTATATGGAATTAACCTTACCCCCCCCCCCCCCCCCCCCCCCCTCCTCAACGCGCTGAACTAAACAAAATAAACGAGAGTAAACGACCATTTAATATGGTTTCTTTCTTATTTTAGATTTAAGTCGAAAATATTGATCGGAGATGGAAAATTGTTGTGAACAAACAAATAAACGAGTTATTTCATAAGAACGAGTTTCCCTTTAAATTACGGTGGCGAGACACGTAGGTCTCGCTGTCGTAACATCTTATTTCAATGAGGCGGCCTGTTCGGAAATTCCCCACTACGCTCTGACCACCTCTGACGTCCCCCTCTAAGCATACGACCTAGAATGGCCTTGCCGATGTAGCTCCGGCTCGAAAATGACACCCGCTATGACGGCGACGATACGAATTTAGCATTGTGGTATTACTATATATACGCGCCGGGGGGGAGCTAGTTCGCCGGCCCCCTGGTTGGCGGCGCACCAAGTCGGTGAAACGGCTTCTCCGACCTCGCTGGCGAATCTCTCCTCTAATCTCTGCTTCTGGAATGCTGTAATTCTGTATTTTTACTACTTTCGAAGGTTTCGCGGCGTGGTGAGTCCTTATTTTAAAATTAAATTGATGTTTTGACGAGTGTTTTAGAACGGAATTTACCCGTTCTTTCAGATAAAATTATGAGACCTCAGTATCAACATTTTTTTTAAATTATTTGAGTTAAAAAAAAACACGAAAAACTTCATACCTAGAAAAGAGCTATTTTTGTTTTGATCCCAATTTTTTGTAATCCTCTCATGATTATTCTGAAGCTATTCTATACATTTCGTGATGGAACTCAGAAATTTACGGTTCCCAGAAATTTGGGAATATTATGAAAAATCAGAATCCAGAAATACGGGTATTTCTCATTTTTGATATTACCAAATTTCTGGGTACTGTGAATTTCTGAGTTCCATCACGAAATTTATACAGTAGCTTTAGAATAATCATGGGAAGATCGAGAAAAATTGAGACAAAAACAAAAATAGCTCTTTTCGAGATGTGAAGTTTTTTTGTGTTTTTTTAACGCAAATAATAAGAAAAAAATGTTGATACTGAGGTCTCATAATTTTATCTGAAAGAACGGGTAAATTCCGTTCCAAAACACTCGTCAAAAGATCAATTTAATTTAAAAATAAAGACTCACCACGCCGCGAAACCTTCGAAAGTAGTAAAAATACAGAATTACAGCATTCCAGAAGTATAGTGACAAATAAACCTAGAAGCCTAAGATTTGAAGTCAACCACTATTTCTAGTCATACCCCAACTCCTTTGAATTTCGAGGGAATAAAAAATCATCACCTGAAAAGGGGGTTCGCTTCGTGTGGAATACCTTAGAAACAAATCTACTTACATGTTCGCGTTGCGGGGGGTTTCTTTGGTGTATTTTCTGGTGCTGCCATTGTTGTTGACGCTGATGTTGTTGCTGCAAATAATAAAAATAATAATAATAATAAAAAAATAATAATAATAATAATAATAATAATAATAATAATAATAATAATAATAATAATAATAATAATAATAATAATAACCATAATAATAATAATGATGAGAAGGGGAGGAGGAGAGACAAGAGAATAAAGAGAAGGAAAAAAAGCGAGAACGGAGAGATACGAGGAAATAAAACGTAAAATGTAAAAATGTAAAGATGACAATTGAGAAAAGTAAAAAATGTATAGGCCGCTTGATGATGTAAATAGAAACGATAATTGAAATCTAATGGTAGGAAAAGCGAGACGACGGCCGCGAACGGCGAGCGAACAGTATAGAACACAAGATGGCGGAAACCACAAAGAAGAAGAAGAAGAAGCTGGCGGTAGCGAAGAAATTAGATAAATCGTCAGGAGAGAAATGTAAACTCGGTAGGGTAAGGAGATTGAGTACAAAAAAGTACAAAAAACGTGTTTAATATGAAGAAAGTTTTACTTTCTCTTGCAGGCGCTACGTGGACGTGGATGACGAGAAACAGAATTAACACGGTCAATTTTGGTTAATGCTTATTTAATGAGAACAATGCATAAAATATATAACGATACATGCGCTACAAGAGCGCGATAACGAGCGTGCGAGTTCTCGATGCGTACTGCGTAACAAAAGAAAAGATTAGCGGCACGTCGGCGTTGCAACGTAAAACCGGAAGTCGGTTTTCAGCGCCGGTGGCGACAACGTGCGTTACGTTCGTCGTGAATCGTTTCGCGCACTGTTCGAGTTCGGTCGCGCTTCAACACTCCCCCTCGATTCAGGACGTAACGGAATCGGAATCTTGATTTCCACGATTCCTAGGAGATCTAAACACTTGTCGTGCTTCTGCTTTGATACTCCTTTGGTTAGTACGTCCGCTGCCATATCCGCAGTAGGTGTGTACACGATCTCGATGTCACCGTTCTCGAGAACCTCTCGTACGAAATGATGGCGTACATCGATGTGCTTACTCCTGTTGTGAAAGACAGGGTTTTCAGCGAGTTTCCGAGCTCCGTTGTTGTCGCAGAAAACTTTGACATCTGCCATTTCTGCAAATCCGAGCTCGACGAGGAGACGTCTCAAATACGTTGCCTCCTTTGCAGCCTCCGATAAAGCCATGTACTCGGCTTCCGTGGACGACAACGCCACGGTCCGTTGTTTTCTCGCCTCCCAAGAAATCGGGCATCCAGCGAGAATGAAGGCGAAGCCGGTGTACGACCTTCGATCGTTCGGGCAGTTTGCCCAATCCGCGTCGACAAAACCTTCGAGCGGTTTTCCGGTACGACGAAATCGTAGTCCAACGTTTTGAGATCCGCGTAGATACCTCAAAACTCGTTTTGCCATCACCCAATGCTCAGTTCTGAAACAGCTGTTGAACTGGCTGAGATAGCTCACCGCATAAGCGATGTCCGGACGCGTACATACGGCAAGGTACATAAGCGCACCAACTAGCTCACGATACGGAAGATTCTCTTCTTCCGAACCGGGTTTTTCTTCGCTTATTCCAAGTTTTGTTCCAGGATCTAATGGAGTCGACACTGGTTTCGAGTCCTCCATGCCGAAACGTTCGAGAACTTCTCGAACATACGTAGTCTGACACATCGTGATTTCGTTTCCATGTTGAGAAAATTCCATTCCCAGACAGTACTTCGCCATGCCGAGATTCGTAATTTCGAACACGTTCGACAGGTGTCGTCCGAAATCATCGATCTCTTCGTTGTTTCGCGATGCGACGAGGATATCGTCAACATACACGCAAATCAGGAGTAAGTTTTCTCCTTCTCCTTTGAAGTAGATGCAGGGATCCGCCGAAGACTTCTTCACTCCGTATTTTCCCAACTCTTTGTCGATTCTTCCGTACCAACAACGTCCGGCCTGGCGCAGACCGTACAGAGCTTTCTTCAGATGACAAATTTTGTCACCCCCGTCGAGTTCCTTCAGCATCTTCGCGGCTTTTCGTCTAACGTCGCTGCCACTGGGTTCAGTTTAAACGATCGTTTCCAGGGCTTCCGATGTGTATTTAGGCACTTCCATAAATACATTTTCTTCGAGTATTCCGTAGAGATATGCGGTGGTGATGTCGAACTGCTTTACCATCATCCTGTTTTCTGCCGCGAGCGCCATCATCGTTCTGACCGATCCAAGACGCGCCACAGGCGCGAACGTCTCACAAAAATCTATGCCAGGTCGCTGCGCGAATCCCCTGGCGTCGAGTCGGGCTTTTCTTCGAATTAACGTCCCATCGTGTCCGTACTTATTCCGCAGCACGATTCGACTGCCGATTACTTTTTGATTTTTCGGCTTTTCGGTGATAATCCACGTGTCGTTCCTGATGATGGACCTTATTTCTGATGTTATGGCTTCACGCCACTCGTTTGCGTTCGGCCCGTGAACTGCTTGCTCCAGCGGAATTTCCGCTAGACATGCAGCTTCTTCGGTGTAATTCGCAACTTGATAGATCTTTTTGGGTCTCCCCCCGAGACCTGTCCTCACGAGTCTGGGTCTTCCTCGGCCTCGTCGTGGGGGAAGAGCATTTTCGCCTTCGGGTGCGCCTTGTTGATCGTGCTCGTCATGCGCACGATTTTCGACATCTTCTTCGTCTCGATGGTTCACTGGAGGGAACATTATTTCCATCTCCGTAGAGTTCTCGTCGCTATAGTCGTAGCTGTCGGTAGGTTCTTCGTTTTTCGCTTCGATTTCCGGTATTCCAATAAATTTTACATCTCGAGCGATATTTACGCGCTTTTCGTCTGGTAGCCAAATGCGGTATGCCTTGGACTCTTCTGAGTACCCGAAGAACGTACCTTTCTTCGAACGAGGTTCTAGTTTTCCTCTCGACGGTGTACGATCGACGATGAACACTTGAGAACCAAACTCACGAAAATGGCTGACGCCCGGAACTTCTCCCGTCCATAATTCGTATGCGGTTTTTCCTTCGAGACTTTTTGATGGACAACGGTTCCGTATATAATTCGCGGTATTTATCGCTTCGCCCCAAAACGACGGAGGAAGCCGCGATTGAATCAGGAGACACCTCGTCATGTCCATCAACGTCCTATTCCGTCTTTCCGCGACGCCATTTTGTTCAGGCGTGTGGGTGACTGTCAGACGTCGACGAATACCGCTCGACTTAAGAAACTCGTCGAATGCTTCGTTCAAATACTCCCGTCCATTATCCGACTGGAGGGACTGTATTTTACATCCGTGTCGATTTTCAACGAGAGACTTGTATCCTTTGAAAGCGTCGAAAACTTCGTCCTTCCGCTTGAGCAAACGTATTTCACTCCACCTCGAATGGTCGTCGATGAAGGTCACGATATACCGCGCCTTCCCGTTCGACTCGATACGCATCGGTCCCATGACGTCGCTGTGAATTATCTCCAGCAGCTTCGAATTTCGCACGGAATTTTTCGGAAACGGTGTCCTCGTCATTTTCCCGCCGATGCACACTTCGCAGTTAAATTCCTGCGGTGATTTTTCGAATTTCATGCCGCGCACAGTGCCCTCCCGATTACACTTGACGAGATCGCGAACGTTAAGATGACCCATCCTTTGATGCCACTCCCTCGCAATTTTTCCCTCGTCTGCTCCGTCGGCAATATCGGCTACCGCGCTGCATTCGCCGTTCGATTCGCGTATATAATATAGCCCTTTATCTCGATCGGCAATTAGTACGGTGTTCCCGTCATCGTGATTTCGTTTCCATGTTGAGAAAATTCCATTCCCAGACAGTACTTCGCCATGCCGAGATTCGTAATTTCGAACACGTTCGACAGGTGTCGTCCGAAATCATCGATCTCTTCGTTGTTTCGCGATGCGACGAGGATATCGTCAACATACACGCAAATCAGGAGTAAGTTTTCTCCTTCTCCTTTTTTTTCGCGTATATAATATAGCCCTTTATCTCGATCGGCAATTAGTACGGTGTTCCCGTCTTTATCGACGACTCTCGCCATTTTCTTTGAGAAAATGACGACGTTGTCTCGATCCGTGATTTTACCGACCGAGAGCAGGTCTGTACGTAGATCGGGGACTCGTAGTACGTCGCTAACATTTACGTTTCTCAATCGCCCGTCGATATCCGTTGTTATCGACACTGACCCTTTTCCCTGGATCGGCGACGATGCCGCTTCGCTTGCGAGTTTCACGCTTCCAACACAGCGCTCGAGAGTACTTACGAATTTTGCGTCGTCGTTGCCCATATGGCTCGTGCACCCACTGTCCAGACACCACTTCTCGTTTCCTTGCGCGATCTTCGCTTCGACAGAATCGATGGCAATCGCGTATTCCGTTCCCGCGTACTGACGCTTCGCCTGCCGCGTTGGCGCCGTCGGCGTCCTTCCTCGGCGCAGTACAATCGGCCGCTTCGTGACCGATTTTTCGACAACGATGGCATTTATATTTAAACTGCTCGCGTTTCGTTTTATTCTCGTTTTTGTACCCCCCTTTCGACTCGTTTGCATTCTTTTGCGTCGCATTCTGGGTTTTGAACCATTGCTTTTTCGCGAACATCGCGTTAGCCGTACCGTCGCGAGTTTCGTTTTTCCTCGCGTCGTATTCCTCGATAATTTTCACACGCAAGGCTTCTAGGTCGGGTAGTTCGTCGCGAGACTCGATTGCACACCGAAAATTCTCGAACATCGATGGAAGACTATAAAGTAACATAACAGTTAATAAATCACGATTTACTTCTATATCCATCTCACTAAGTTTGTCCACCGTGTCGAAGAACTTCCGAAGATGTTCGCGCACGTCGTCACTGTCCGCCATTTTGTGCAGCGTGAGCTGCTTTAGCAACGTCGCCTTTCGCGCCGGCCCGCTCGATTGATAAATCGATTTTAGCTTGTCCCACACTTCCCTCGACGTATTGCACGCTTTGATTTGCTTTAGCTCAGACGGTTTAATGGACAGCACGATGTCCGATTTCGCTTTCCGGTCTTCGGTATCCCACCTTCGCGCTACTTCCGCGGACGCCGCGTCTCCTGCCACGATCATGAGCTTTGTCTTCTCGCCGCTCACGTATCCCCACGCGTCGTTTTTTATTAACACCGCTTCCATTTGAATCTTCCACGTATCAAAGTTTTCTTTGCTCAATAACTCGATCCGAACAACGTTTGATGACGCCATGATTTCGATTCTGCGATGCACGATAAAAATTTCGACGCGACGGTGTCGAAACGTTTACTCGTCACACACTTTTTTCTTTATTATTCTTTCACAGATATTTCCGTATGCCTGGGCCCATAACCTCTTGCAGGCGCTACGTGGACGTGGATGACGAGAAACAGAATTAACACGGTCAATTTTGGTTAATGCTTATTTAATGAGAACAATGCATAAAATATATAACGATACATGCGCTACAAGAGCGCGATAACGAGCGTGCGAGTTCTCGATGCGTACTGCGTAACAAAAGAAACGATAAGCGCCACGTCGGCGTTGCAACGTAAAACCGGAAGTCGGTTTTCAGCGCCGGTGGCGACAACGTGCGTTACGTTCGTCGTGGATCGTTTCGCGCACTGTTCGAGTTCGGTCGCGCTTCAACACTTTCTTTATATTGAAGAAAAATTTACTTACATTTTTTTCTTTGTTGACCTCCGTGACCTCTTCTCGGCGCTCTGACGATAGACTGCCGATTTTACGGGAGAGATCCCGCGGTTCCACCGTCACGCGCTCGTGGGGGTAGCGTCACGTGTTTCCGCATATGGGCATCCCACGAAAGTGTTATCCGCAGGAGACAACGATAGGGGAAATGAGGCGGGGAAATTTGCGTCTCTTTGTTACGGGGTGCGGCCAATCAAAAATCTCATACCTTAATTCGCGACTACTTCGACCGGGATTTTGTAGATCTTGACGAGAGCTTGTCGTATAACGACATCTTAGTCGATAAAAAAAATTAATTCAGTGATAAGATCATTATACATTTCTTTTTTCAGTTAAAATTTCAAATCATCATTTTGTTGCTATCCATATTTCTTGTTGTACATAAAATAATTTTTGTGAAGTGAGATATATAGTCCTCGCGGAATAAGAATGGGTTCGAAGCTCAAACAATCGCGGAAGCTGTCCAAAAAATTTAGTCGTCGTGAAAGGTATGCCACATTCATTACATTTTGTCTTAGGATGCCCTTTATTTCTTTCACACTGCCACTTGTTTCTCATAATAATTATAATATTAAACGGTTAAGATATAAAATTATTCTATATCTTCATCATTATTATATGTAATATCAATTATAATTGGTATCATATCAAGATGATTCATTTTTTCTAATAAAAACAATTTTTTTACCATTAATTTTTTAATAAATAATTCATAGATGCATTTATTTATTCATAGGGGTAATGATAAGATCATTTTCATCGAAATATAATTATGGACTCAAACTTTCATCAAATGATTTATAAATTTATTCATTTATTTGAAATATATTCTTTGAATGGGCCACACTTGTTATTGAATTTGAAAAACTGGCGAGATGTTGGCAAATGTGTAATCCATTTAGGCTCGATGATAAAATCACTCGACGGCAATAACGACGTCTTGTGCAGTGTAGACAGTCCGCTCTCAAAGCTCACTCATGGAAGTTAGCAGGTGCGTCGTACATATTCATTGGCATCAATAAACAGCGATTGCAATGCATGATTTACATATCACTCTATTATTGAAACAATAATAAAATAAAAAAATTATGAAATCTAATGTTCATAAGTTTATTATTCTTTCAATAATAGAGGGATATGTAAATCATTCATTGCAATGGCAATCCGTCAGTTTTATCTATGGCGATGAAAATGTATGTTGCAGTTACTACCTTCCCGGACAGATTTGTGAGTATGACTATTTACGCTGCACTCGAAGTTGCTGTTATTGCTGTGGAGTGATTTTATCATAGAGCCTAGATGGATTACAAATTTGCAAGCGATAGACTATCCCTTCAGATTTTCAAATTCAATAACAAGTTGGTCCATTAAAAATAAAAATATTTTTATGACACGCTGTGCGTAAAAGTGTGGTTTTACTTGTGACATAATAGTACATTGTGTAACTCGGAGGGAAAGTGGCCGTTTTTAGCCGAGCGCGATGTTTTCGGAACGAGTCGCAGCCGAGCGCGCGCAGCTTAAAACGGTCTCCCTCCACGTTGCACACGATACTTCATATAACAAAGCCGTGGTTTCCGAGCCGCATGCAACGTAATGTGTATACTGCCCGGGGTGAAGGGGCGCAGTCCGGGTGGGGTTGAGGGGCGAAGCCCCAGTGGGGTCCAGGAGCGAAGCCCCGGTGGGGGGTTGGGGGGGCGAAGCCCCCCCACTGAAGAAAAAACGAATTTCAATGAAATAAATACACGCACTGTCGAGTCGGTTGTTCGAGGTTCAATGATAAAGTGGTCATGGTACCACGTGGCGATGACAGGAACGGAAGCTTATGTTTTTGGCTGCGGCGTCGCACATGCCAGCAGAGATGAGTAGGGAGATTGATACAGAGCCGTATATCGGCCATTCCGGCTGCTTCTCATTCGTTGGTCGTGCATAGGCGACGCCTCGTGGTCGACGTGGAAAAGACGCCGTCGTTTTTGCTCGTTTAGCGTATACCGGGTAGCCTAAAGCAAATTCTCGGCCGCATTGAACCGCTTGCGTACAGGCATAGCTCGGAGTAATGTGTGTGAGTGCACGTACAGGAAGGCTGGCTAGGATGTATTGTAGTAGAGGGGAGGATTTTCGACGCCGCCGTGAATATCTCGTTTCGACAAGCGTTCTTGGCTTGCCGCGCAACGATGATCGAGCGTTGATGTATTTCCCTTTACAGTGTCCCCGTACATCGATGTTTTTGCATTTATTTCTAACTCATTCTGGTTATAATTATATTGCGTATTCGGTGAAATTTATGTTTTTGAACTAAATTGTTTAGCATATTATCGAAAAAATAAATCTCCATTGATAGTGTATATTTATGTAAAATTTCCGAGATAAACGATTATTGCAAATATTATTTTGGATTGAACACAAACCTTTGAAAATTAAGTCTGACCGATGAAAAGCTTATAAATAATCGAGTCCATTGATATTTTCATATCAGGTATAACTCACAGCACTCCTGCCTTCTCAAGAGAACACAATTCACTCACGTTTGCACAATCTTTATAACTCAAGAACCAGCTAAGATTTTCCGTGGTTCTTGGGCTTAAATTAAAGATACAAATGTAGAAGTGAGGCGTGAGAAATTTTAAATAAGAAAAAATTAACTTTCTCTATAAGTCAAAATCAAGATAGAAAATTTGGGAATAATCCTTAATGATGGAAATATATTCTTTTTAATATTAATAAATTCAAACATCCATAAGCTTTTCAATAGTGCTTGCAGAAATTTCTTAGCGTTTTTCATCTGAAAGATGTCGATGTTCAAAAACCAGTGATTTTTACGAGCACGTTTGTGGCCTGATAATGTTCTCCGGTAGTGTATAAAATGAAGAATTACTGTTTTAATATTCTGTTTTAATTTTCATGTCATGATCAAAAGTTTTTTTTCAAAATACAAAAAAAATCATTCTTTATTAATAAATAAATGAATTTGAATTATCATTTCAAACTTCACATCCTTTATATATTTCTACTAGCCGAAACAAAATGTCCACGGCCTCACAGAAAATGTTTTTTTTCTGAAATCGGCTCTCAGTCAGTTTCGATGCTTCTTCGGCAATCGAACGTTAATCTCGTAAAATTAAAGTCCTCTAAATGAAAGAATGAAAATGAAAGAAAAATAAGTAATGAAATTAAATGAAAAATTCACGGGTACGCCTCACTATTGACATTGAGAGCTGAAATTTGGAGGATCTTCTTCTTACGATGTCAACTTAAGATTTTTCAAGTGGAATACATTTTTTTTTAATACAAATAAATTATATAATAATTTTAAAAAAAGTTGACAGGTACGCCTTAATATTAAGATAAAGCGCTAAAATTTGAAAGATCTTGATTCTTTGAGGTCACTACTAAATTTTGCAACTAGGAAAAATTAAAAAAAAAAGTTAACAAAAAAGTGAAAAAAGAAAATTCACGGACACGCTTTATCACTATATCATGATAGAGAGCTTAAATTTGAAAAACGAGTTCTTTTTGAGCTCAACTTTATATTGTTTAAATAGGAAAAAAAAATTTCAAACGTCGATAAAAAAATATTCAACACTTTTCAGGCGTCCCTTAGTGTTAAGATAGAGAGCTCAAATTTACAGGTCCAGTCAATCGGGTCTTTCGGGAGGTTTCCGCAGCTGAGGACAGTTGGGTCAACATTTTTGCCCCCGAATTTCTTACATCAATATATATCGAAAATGAAAAGAGCCGAATTTCAGCGTTTTTTATTTTGAGCCCCTGCTTTTGAGTACAGTCAAACGAATTTTTTGGACTATCGACCGTGCTCCGTCATTCAAATCGAATTACCTCAGCAACGGTTAGTGATGACTTAAAGAACCACGGGTGTTCTTGAACGCTCTATACAATGAAAACATTTACGATTATGTTGCACAAATTCAACAATTACTCATAAGCGATTTAAAATTGAAAGTGAAATAGGACAAAAAATGTACCCTTAATTCAAAAAAAAAAAATTTTTTCAATTAAACGGAATAGAAAACTTCAGCCACCTTGAACTATTTCGGCCGACGCTTCGTTCGGAAGCTATAGCTTTTTTTGTCATAAAAATCCCGTAAATATACGTATGCTATTTGTAAGAAATTGCATGAAAGAAACGTATTCTTAATTATTGAAATTTATTTTTTTCCCAATACCTTTAACGAAAACAAAAATTTTGAAACCCTGCCGAACTTGGGCTGAGGCTTCTTTCGAAGGTTATAGCTTTTTTTGTTATAAAAAACCCGTAAATATACATGTTTTAGTAGTCAAAGATTACACGAAAAAAAAAATATCCTCAATTATTGAAATTTATTTTTCTTCAAATTCCTTGAACGAAAACGAAAATGTTGACAACCAGCCAGACTTGTGTCGACGCTCCGTTCTAAAGTTATAGGTTTTTTCTTGACAACCGGGTAAATATTTACGGGTTATTTATGTCGAGTAAAAGCTATAACTTCCGAACGAAGCGTCGGCCCAAAAAGTTCAAGGTGGCTAAAGTTTAATTTCCGTTTAAGAAATTGAAAAAAAAAGTTTTTAAAAAGTAAGTAAATTTTTTCTTCTATTTAACTATATATATATATGAGCAAGTCCACCAATTCAAGTACCGGTTTTGGCCGTCGATAGCAGCGATCTGTTTGTAACTTTGAGAAACGGAAGCCCCCATTGAGAAAAGAACTCTGAGTTTTTCTTGGATTTTTCCCTTCGTTATTGTCGCTGTAGTTGTATGGGTAATTCTGTGAGTTTTTTATGTTTTTCTTGTTTTTATTAATTTCTCAAAGTGTTTTGATAGAAAAAAAAATTTGAGTCGACCACCTATCTTCTATGGAAAAAAAACTCAGCTTTTCGAAAAAAAATACAAAAACTTTTTTGGGAGCCGAAGAATTACTTAAAATCGCATTTGAAACATCAAAGTCAATATTTCGCAAAAGTATATTGAAAAAAATGTTTCAAGTATTTTTCTCGAAAAGCTGAAAAATTTTTACGTAATATATGTAAAAATTAAATCGGAACCTCGTTAATAACTCGTTGAATCACCAAATGTATGACAAAACATCTAAAACCTCAATTTATGTTTTCTCATTTTGAAATGATTCATAATACCGAGATCAAGAAACCAAAATGATTTGATTAGTTGATAAGTTTCTGCAGGTAATGACGTCGTTTTATTTTATTTTATCGTATTTTGAAGTGGCAACATTCTGAATTTTGTAAATAAAAAATTGATCATAAAGGTTAATAAAAATTTTTAAGAATATTCTTCTAACGTTACGTTATTGAGTAGTCATTATAGAAATAAATGTATATCAACTGTATCGTCAAAAAAATTATCAATAATATCCTTTTTCAATAACGAACTAATCTGACCTCACCCTTAAGTTGCAGATGGTGCACTTGCGAAACTGACAGCGTCACCACATGACTCTAAGTTTCATCTTTGATCATATGGTTTTCATGTATTTATGGCGAACACGGTTTTACGTCACTGTGCAATTGTAATAGAAACATCAATACGATTCATTTGAAAATAAAAAAATATAAATTGAGGTTTTAGTTGTTTTGTCATACATTTGGTGATTCAACGAGTCATAACAGAGGTCCCAATTTTATTTCTGCATATATTACGTGAAATTTTCTCAGCTTTTCGAGAAAAATACTTTCAAAAATTTTTAAAAATACAATTTTGCGAAAAATCGACTTTTATATTTCAAATGCGATTTTGAGTAACTTCTCAACTCTCAAAAGTTTTCTTGGTAATTATGCAGAAAGTGGACGCCACCTGCATTTCCTTGGAATGAAGATATGTTGTAGAGGGCACTTTTCAGAGTAATTTCATATGTTTGAAACTTTCAAACACGGATTACTATATGAAGACTTGGTTTCCGCGCCCAACATATACATATGAAATTACTCAGAAAAGTACCCTCTATAACATATCTTCATTCAAGAGAAATCGGGGTGGCATCCACTTTCTGCATAATTACAATTTTTTTGTATTTTTTTTCGAAAAGCTGAGCTTTTTTCCATAGGAGATGGTCGACTCAAATTTTTTTTTGCTATCAAAACACATTGAGAAATTAATGAAAACAAGAAAAACAGAAAAAACTCACAGAATTACCCATACGATACCCAATACAATTACCCAAGCGAACATAACCGAAGGAAAAAAATCTAAAAAAAAATCAGAGTTCATTTTGTAATGGGCGCTTCCATTTCTCGAAGTTACAAAAAGATCGCTGATATCGACGCCCAAAACCGGTACTTGAATTGGTGGACTTGCTCATATAGAAATATATGTATAATTTTTAGTTCTTATATATATATATATTAGAGTGTCCGTTAAAATAACTTTTTTTTGGGCTACCTCTTGTTTCGATAGGTTATGATGTACAAAAAAAGGGAAAAATACTTTTTTTCGATTTAGTGCATGCCTGATAGTGCCGAGAATCGATTAAGGTGAAATAATGATGATAATAATAATAATTATTATTATTATTATTATTATTATAATTATTATTATTATTATTATTATTATAATTATTATTATT